>OY986438.1:149035986-150235986 GCA_963920525.1 Dichetophora obliterata | reverse complement strand
AGCCATAATATGATTATTGTTATTATTGCTGCAACAAATATTGCCACTGCCAGGAATGTGGAAGTCTACTTTTTGAAATATAAAAACTTCCTCTTTACTTCTAAGTTAGGTTTGTATCATGTTTGCTCATGCAAAATTTCGTTTAATTTTAAGAAATAACAACTGGAATAACTTTATGATTTACTAGCAGGCCACGGTCATTAATACATTTTTAAACATCCTTAAAAATAAATTTAAGTAGTGAAAAGCATTAAAATGTTTACAGATTAATTGTATTTGCAGGCATAGTCTAAACAGTGGTTAATAAATAATAATAATTATAGGAAAACAAAGATATATACATATTAGTTATTGAATACTTCAGTGTAAACAACGTCTTTGGTTTCATTAGAATTACCGGGAATAAGAAATGTTTGATTTTCTGCTGTTCCAATTCGTGAGAGCGCAACATATAGTTTGCCAAGGGTAAAAACCTCGTTACGAAGGTCTCTGCCGACAACATTAAAAGTTTGCCCTTGGGACTAGTTAATTGTTATAGCAAAGCGCATCTTAACTGAAAACTGCAACCGTTTAAACGTAAATGGTAAATCTGATGGGATCATTAGTATCTTTGAAATCATAGTAATTGATGCCGATGCCGGCCCTGTTAAAATTTTTGCCTCTATGAGGTTAGGCATAAAACGAATGATTTGAAGACGTGTGCCATTGCATAACTCGGGTGGTTTCAGATTGCGCAGCAAGATTATTGGTGTGCCAGTTTTAAGCTTAAGTTCATGCGGTGGCATTCCTGGAGGGCTTAAAGAGTTAAGAAATTCGACTGGAAAATAAACGACATCGTTAGGGTCCGTCACTGTATACCGCTTCATTGATCTCTTCTGCTGCTGAATTTTTTGAAGTGATAATAGCACGTTCGCAAAGCCAAGTAGAATTTTATAATTCGAGTGTTTGCAATTTTTGAATAAACATTATCAATCAGCTGGTCCACACTTTTAACGCAAGTTCCTACAACATCTGACATGGTATCGTTTCCATTGTGAGCTATACTTTCTGAACCGTTGCCTATTTTTAAAAGGTACTGTGGAAAAACATCGTTATTCGCACTAAGATACGCACGCATGTTAATCGATAAATTTAACTTTTTTATATATGGCCAAACTTCTGATGATTTTAAGAAAGCATTAATTATGTCAGCTCGTGTGCCTCACGCAATCAAAGGTAATATTTGTCTTAAGTCGCCTGTGAACACAAAACTTACTCCACCCATCACCGCGTCCCATGATCTTAAGTGTTTTAGGGTTGTATTGACGGCATTAATATAAGATTTATGAGACATCGTACACTCGTCCCATATAATCAGTGAAGCGTTCTGAAGCACCTTAGCAACACTGCTATTTTTTTTTATCCGAACATCTTTGTTGCGGTGAAATACTTAACGGCAGTTTAAAGGTAGAATGAGCAGTTCTCCTTCCAGATAAAAGAGTTGCAGCAATACCCAATGAGGCTACCGCTATAGCAATTTTATCCTCCCTACGGACTTTAGCCAATAGCAATGAAGTGACAAACGTTTTACCTGTTCCTCCAGGTGCATCTATAAAATAAACATTTCCCGTGTTTTGGCTTACGTGGGTTATAATTTCGTTGTATATTAATCGCTGTTCTAACGTCAGTTTTGGTTCGTTTTCTTGTACAAACCTATTGAGCTCATTAGTATTGCACGTTGTTTCACGAATGTAAAAGAGGTTGGTTAAATTTGAACTTTCAAGGCTAGGATTGGGCAATCCGAAGTCCCTTAATCGTTTTTCCCCAAGTGAAAAAACCAAGTATCGAGATGAATAAGCCCTTCATTAAATATATCATCATTAAAGTCAATATGATGATAATAACTTTGCTGTCTCATATTATGCAAAACATCGTTGCATAGATTTTTTTTAAAAAAGATTTTACAGTTCTGTTGAATCCGAAACTTCGCAAAAAATTAATATTATCGCATCAGATAAAGTATCTTTCCAGTGTGTATCGGCCTTAAGCAAATTTCGTGCTTGACATGCTGCACGCTAAGTCGATAAACCGTTCTATTGCATTTTTTTAAATCTGTAAAAGATGTAGGACCCCGAACGAAATGTAGTAAAAGTCTAAGATAAAAACACTCTGCGTAACTTGGATGTATTGTGTATACCCTTCCCAAGGCGGAGTCTCGCTTAACCCCAGGGTAATAGGGAACATCTTGCTTTATACGCAGGAACTTCGTTATAAAGCAAAGTTTTTGCAAAGCTTTCAGTTGCACAGAGTTTAGAAAACGCAGTAAGAGTGGTTTCCGGTGGATTCTGAATAATTTGATTCAATGTATTTGGCGTAAAATATACCCTCTGCCCATTTTTCAAATGTACAGCTAGATGTGTTACTGTTGGATGACGTTCGTGAATTGAAAATCCCAGTACCCCCAAATTCCCTCTGAAGTACTCAGATATCTCCCTTATCAGATATCTGGTATCAATTTCAATCCTCAGATATCTATCCTTATACATACCATGGTTGCAGTTCAATATTGCCAGGCGCAACGCTTATATTTCAATCAAGCCAAAGAGCGCTAACACGTTTTTGATTTTTCTTTGAATGAGTATGGAGAGTCATAGAAGGGAAAAGTTAAAACATATACACATTTCTTAAGCTGAAGGTGATCAGTGAAAGTTCTTAAAACAATACATGTTAAACGAATCAAAAACATTCCTTCTTTTGTTTTGTTTTATTTGTTATGGAACGCAGCACTGCATATTTACGTATATCAATGGCCGCATTCAGCGCAGACAACTGTTGTGAACTGTAATGGTAGCGCTTCCTTAGTTCACGATGTTTTTCTCTGAATGTGTTGCTACTCTACACGTCAGAAGTTAGATTCAATTTAATTTTTATGTAAATTTAATTCAATTGCAAAGGTATCTAAATTAAATTTGCTGCGTTATTTCTGCGTTTATTAATTTAACAGCGTCAGTAACAGCATCTGACAGTTAAGCAAACAGTTGTGTTCATGTAGCATAGAATTTGTTTGCTCGATTAAAAGGCGTTCGCTACTCTATCAGTTTTAGTTAGCGCTACCAAATTTGTACCATTCAGCGAATTTTTACACAACAGTTGCCAACTGTTGTCTGCGCTGAATGCGGCCAATGCTTCGCCCTTCTCGAGGCTCATCTTTTTTGTCAACTGAGCTGTGCCAACTGAGCACAAAAGATAGTAGAAGAGAGCAACATGGACTTTATTGAAACTCTCGCAGCACAAAGGCATGAAAAGAAAACGACTAAGCGATGCGTGATAGCTAGGATGATTTCTTAAATAACTTAATACTTAAACTAAATATACTTATTATTAAAATTACAATAGGGAAATACCACAAAAAAATGCTGTTGCACAAATATGATATTTTAGAACTTCCTTTGTTTTGTTTTATTTGTTGTGGAGCGCAGCACTGCATATACATTTGCCACTTTTTGGCTTGCTCAGGCTTATGTTTTTTTCTGAGTTATGCCAACTGAGCACAAAAGATAGTAGAAGAGAGCAACATGGACTTTATTGAAACTCTCGCAGCACAAAGCTTGAAAAGAAAACGACTAAGCAATGCATGGAATCTGGCATGATTTATTAAAAAACTTAATACTTAAATTAAATATACTTATTATTAAAATTTCGCTAGACTGTAATACATATATGTATTACTACATATGTATTACTACTTTACTACATGTATTACCCCCATCTAAAACTGTAACACATATATGATATTTCAAAACTTATTTCATAAAAATTGGCCCAGTAATTTTGGAGTAGAGTCGTAACTTTAAATTTCCTCTTCATTTTTATATAATAGTATAGATGTTATTTGCCGAATCTACTTTATGTTTTCAACTTGTTTGGGCGCGATCGCCAGAATACTTATTTTTGTTTTCACTATACCATATATTATACCATCATACTACCTAGTTGCAAAAAAAGCCCTGCTGTATGTCAGCCGGCAACATGCGTTGGAAATTCAGTAGGCATGCTCGCCTCCACATCCGACTATATCTTTTTTCTATATGCATGTCCTACGACGGCATGACTGCCAAATAAACTGCCTTAGCAGCAATGCTGCATGCATGAAAAAGTATTTTCGAGAAAAACGCGTTAAAAGTTTTTAAGTTAACAGCATCTTTATGTATAACGAAACGAAGGCTGAACGAGATGCGAGATACGGTAAGCAATACATTTTTCTATATCAAATGAAAATTTTTTTAAGGGGATTATCTTGAATATGTAAATTCTCGAAGAAGTAAAAAAAGATTTCAGCGAACTGAAAGGGTCAGAGAATTATAAAACAGAAATTAGTTTTAATACTGTATAGATAAGTAAATGGTATGCAAAATATAGACGCTTAAATGAAATTGAACAACAATTTTTATGCCAAATTGAAACTATTTTTGCATAAAAATGGTACGTCATGTGAAAGAGTATAAAAATGGGAATTTGCGATTTTTATTATTTTAACAATAAAAAACTTTTGCACCATTTTTTGAAAGAAAAAGACATTTGTGTAATTTTTTTTTTTTAAAAAGATGAAAAATATAAATCCTTAGCTAACGGCACTGCTACAATAATATTTTTGAAAGTTTTTTGATTGAACTTTTAGACAAATTAAAATCCGAAAAACGAAGATATTTGCGTTAAAAGTCAAAACTTTACATTTGGAATTGCTTTTTTTTTTTAGGTAACGATCCCTGTAAATTTTTTGATACAAATGTGACATGCATTCTTAGGGACACTGCTTCCAGAAGACATTTTATAGTTAAAATTGTGCTTCTTCTTAGCCTTATAAAGAAGTGCTTTCAAGAGGCATTCTCATAAACTACTTCTGGAAGACATTCAAGTATTATTTATATTCAATTAAAGTAAAAAAACCATTATGCATATAGTTATAATATATGTTTTAGATATTTACCGTGGGGTATGTAAGACCCACCACAAAACCTAGCCTTTTCCTACTTATAACACCAAAATACCGTGAATATCAAGAAAATAAATATTGTACGTGGTATTATTTTAAGCGCACAACAAAACCCAAATACTTCACACTTGCAACAACGAATTCGCAAAAAAATCGTGAAAAAGAATATTTTCTGTGGGATTTTTTAAACCCTCCCTAACAACAAAAACCATTTCATTGCATGGTCCTTTTAGAGTTATCCTGGAAAACACCTACTAGAATTCTATCATAAAAGCCGCTAAGAAATCTTAAATTGAAAAAATTCTGGAAGCACTTCTAGAGAAGACTTAGGAAAGTATTCCACCCAATGACATATGTACATATGTTAAAATAATTCTTTCTGGGTATGAAAGTAGAAGGGATTGAATTCAAGACTTTCTCTTCCACTTTACCTTCTTTTGGAAGTACTTTGTTTGCTGGGACGATATATACAAAAATTCATTGTAATGAAATTTTCTATAGTTTCAAAAATATGAAAATGTTATTGCTGTCAAACAAAAGGAACATTTTTTATCACTATTACCCTTAAGAAAATTAAAAAAAATTTGGTATAAACTAACATTTATTTTTTTAAAAAGTGTATATTGTGGGGTACTCATAAGAGATAACCGAAAACAGTCCAGGTGGTGTTTCGTAGTCCTTTTAAAAACTAAGAATTCGTTTATAGGTTGTTCAAACATATCCCTTATTTTATTTAACTTTTGAGTGTTTTTAATTCCTATATTATTATGAAAGAATCGTCATTTTGAAGAGAATCCTTTTTGACGAGAATAGAAAGTAACCTATGTCCCGAACAGAGAATAAGGAACCTACATATCAAGTTTGAAAAAAATCCAGTGCATTCAGGCAGACAGACAGACAATATTTTTAAAAATTTCATTTTTGGAATCCATATCGTTCAAAGTGTGCAGCGCAAAAAGAATTTTGAAAACATATTGATTGTAAAGATTATTTTACAGTTTTATTATATGTATAAATGTTAAGTGTTAATGCTTATCAAAAATTATTTGTTAGATAATTAAAAATCAGAAATGAAATCTTTGGACACAATCAAGAAAAAAACTAGTAAAGAAATATCTTCGACTGGACCGAAGTTAATCCTATTTTTCCCACAATTATTTATTTTATTTTGTTTGTTTGATTGCATAAGATTGAACCAATTTGCCCAAAATAGACTTAACGAGTAAATTTTGGGAATCCATGTGGAGCCGCTGGAGCAATTCGGGTGAAAATACCCCCACGGCCGTATTTTAGTTTATTCGAATTCTTGAGTATTGTATTATTTTGGTGACGTCACTTTTATAAGGAGCGGTTTTTACCTAACTATTTTTTCTGAACTTCAAATAATTGAATGTCTTCCAGAAGTAGTTTATAAAAATGCCTCTTGAAAGAACTGCTTTATAAGGCTAAGAAAAAGCAGAGTTTAATGGAAGCAGTGCCCCTAAGAATGCATGTCACATTTGCATCAAAAATTTTGCTGGGTTGTAATGATTTTTAAAATGTAACATCTTAAACAAATGCTCACACATGTTAATTTTAGTTGGAGAAGACCCGTTAGCAAAAATATCAAAAACTGTAGTAACTATGACCGAAAATATACAATGTTGCCTATAAGCAACATTTGACATTAAAGGGTTAACATTAGATGACTTATATAGAATTATCTTCTCATTGAAAAATTTAGGCGAAGCACTGTAAATAGTTTTTAAGTATCTCTATTAAGAAAATAGTTTTCAATATTGTGGACATTCTGTGTTATGCTTTTAGCAAAAGTATTGATTTGGGTATCTTTCCAGATGAGTTGAAAAGGTCGGAAGTTATACCTTTATTAAAAAAAGGAAATAGATCTTATATTAACAATTATAGACCAAAGAAAAGGCTATAAAAGGCATTATGCTAGATTTTATAAACAAACATAAATTTTACAATAATAGTCAATTTAAAATCAGACCAGCACTTTCAACGGAAGATGCCTTGCTTAAGTTTTGTGATAATATATATGGAAATCTTAAAAATAAAAAAATTACTGCTGCCCTGCTCATTGATATAACAAAAAATTTGATACCGTGGATCATGAAATATTACTAAGGAAACTGTATAAGTGTGGATTTCGTGGCACTATTCACCAATAGTTTTCTTCGTATTTAATGAATAGGTTTCGAAGGGTAAAAGTTGATAACTATTACAGTTCATCTAACAAAATCCTTATTGAAGTTCCACAAGGTTCTGTTTTGGGTCCAATTTTATTTTTTAATATACATTAATTCATTGCTTTCTAATAAGTTAATGGGTAAAAATAAAGCGTTTGCCGATGATATGGCTTCTACTTTTTCTTGTGATTCAGTTTTTGAGGCTGTGGTACAAATAAACCAAGACTTGGAAATTTTAAAACATTGGTTTACTATACACAAGATGGTTATAAGTGATAAGACCAAAATAATGTTTTTTAACGTTTATGGTAAAGAAACTCAATTAAGTAATTTCACTTTTCATGGAGACAATTGTGAAAAGTATTTTCCCTGCAATGAAACTTGTTGCTTGTTTGACAGGCACCTGTTCGAAATCATGTTTTAATATTGATTGTGCTAAAACTTTCAAGTAAGTATCTAGACTTAGTATTGGACTGGAAAATGAATTGGATTGATCACTCAGCTGCTTTAAGAAAGTATTTATTGTCTGCAACTAGGCAACTGAATCATTTAAAGAAGATCTGTTCCACAAAACTGCTTACTTGGTTATATTTTGGTATTGTTCAATCAAAATTAGATTATGGACTGGCCTGCTGGGGTGGTACACATTATAATAGGATAAATCCACTTCTCACTTTCCAAAAATGTACCATAAGGCTGATAATGTAAGGAGTCTACCTCTTTTCAGAAATTTTAACATTTTGGCATTGAAGCATTTGCACTACTTCAAGGTGTTGAAATTTTTTTCTAAGGTCTGGCTATTCATTAAACATTAGAAGTCATTTGAATTATAATTTAAGAATAAATAATAGGAATTTGGTTTCTGTTCCACCTCACAATCTGCAACACTTTCTACACTACTATGCTTCTATAGCCCCAAGAATTTTTAATAAGCTTCCTTACCCTATAAGATGCCTACCCTAAAAGAAGTAAAGGCTTGGCTTTTAAGTTTCTCATATGGAAATATAAATAAAATAGGTGTTATTATTTCTTGAAGTTTTTTTTTATTGTAATTAATAACTGTTTAAAATTCGAAGTTTCTATTTGTTTTATTTCCCCCTCATATATCCTGTTTTTCTCGTTCTCTTAATTATATTAATAGTTTTTATTTTATTTCTTTTTCCCCACATGTACCATTTTTTTCTCAATCTCTCAAAGTTATTAATAAATAGAATTTAAAATAAATTAAAATTATATTAATATAAAATTCCCTTAAAATTATTTAATGATCCCTCACTTTATTTATAATTTAATAGTTTTAAATGAAATTATGAATCTCATCCGCTTCTAGTGTTTATGTAACTACAGGATATAGATTATTCTTTATTGTTGCTATCTACTTAAAAAATGTTTTGAATACATAAATTATAATAATAATAATAATAAATAATAAATAAAAAAAAGGTAACTAGTTTATGACATTTATGCTATATCTTTTTCTTCAAACTTTAATAATATTTTTAATTTTACAATATTAACTTTATCTATCTTCTATATATATATTTTTTAATTTTATATCTCATTGTCATTCGATCCTAATATTGTATAAAATTGTCTCAAAAAATTCAATAAGTATACTGAAAATTGATTAATCAAAAAACTTGATTTCCTACAAAATATATGTATAAAGTTAGTTATTCAAAAAAATATCGACAGATGATTTTAATTTTGAGCTTTTCATGATGCTAAAGCGTTGTAAAACTAATTCCGTCGGAAAATTTGTCATCATAAATTTTTTCATTTAAACTTAGTTCAAGCACACCGTGAACATTTTTCATTTTTTCATTTAAACTTAGTTCAAGCTCACCGTGAACATTTTTACTATTATAATGGTGTCAGTTTGTATGGGAGGTGGGTGGAATTTTCAGTTTTTTTAACAAAATTTCAAAAATCGCGTGCATAGTTAAGATTTAACCTAATTTGCAAACTTTGAAATCATTGTACTAGTTTTTATTGAATTTATGGATATTTCACTAGGTTTATAAAGTAACTTTGTATCGGAGGTAGTCGTGGTTTTCATACGATTTTTACAAATTTTATACTCAAAGTGCATATTAAGGTCAGAAGCTTATTTTGCAAAATTTGAAATCATTAGATTACTTTTTGTGGAATTTAAAGAAATTTTACCATTTTGGTAAATCCACTTTGTATGGGAGCTAGGCGTGGTTCTCATCCGATTTGACTCATTTTCGAACTCGATCTGTATGAATCTAAAGCTTATATATTGCATTTCGTTACGATAGCTCTAAAATTACGCCTGTAATCGTGATAAAAGACGAACAGACGGACATGGCTAAATCGAATTATGAGGCGATGCTGATCAAGAATATATATATACTTTTCTATACCTGCCACGCCTCCTTCTGTGCGTTACAAACGGAGTATTATTAAAGTTTATGAATAGTAAAGTAAAAATGAAAGTCACTACAGTAATACCCTCACCTCCCCCCACCGCCCAGTGAAATGATTAAAAAAAGCACAATTTAATTTGAGCTATCATAACATTTGCGATGTTATTAAAATTGTTCTAATTCTCTGACTATCACTGTATATAAAGCAATTTACTATTTTTAAATTTATTTTTTATACATAGATGTAATTTCTTTAAGTGTTGATATGTTTTTTCAAATACCTAGCTCTTTTATGCAAACTAAAGCACATACATAGATAAATTTCATTAAGTATAAAATGACCTTGAGAATAACAACTAAGATATTTTTCGTACATAAAATTAAAAAAACCAATGAAAATTTAATTAAGCGTGTTTTCTTCATGTGACAAACATACACATTTGTGTGTAGCGTGTCCTCAGCAAGGCGACTTAAAATTATTCAAACAACTCTAATAGCAGGCACATGCAATACGCTTGATGTTGTAAGTCGGTGTGTAGGTTTCATGCTGTTGTTGAAGTTTTCGTTCTTGAATTATTTTTTTTTCTTGGCGAATTCATAAAAGTGATTTTTATGCAGAAAGCAGCTCAACGAGTAGCTCACGTTTTCTTGACTCAAATATTTTATATTCCTTTATTTTCTTCTTTCTTTTGGTTTTTTTCCATTGAGCGGATATCTTAGGCTAAGAAGTGGAACGTACTCAAGCCTTAAGGGGAGCGATACATGTAATTTGACAAATTATTGGTTTATTGCTTGGAGAATCTGCTCCAAAGTTTCCGAAGTTCTTCTGAAAATTTAAATGTCTTTGTAGCTTATTTAAATGAAAACAGTTCCTTCTGTAACAAAAAAAGGTTTTTAACAAAAAATAAAAAAGAGTTCGTATGCAAGGTATGAAAAATAGGATACTTTTGCAATAAAATTGTCCAAAGGAATTAAAAAAACACAGTGTACTGAAATGTTTTATAAATATTTATTTTATTTCTATATATTATACATATATAAAATATCAAAAATATCTATTTTGAAATTTTGAGTGGCTCCAAATCCGACTTAGAGCTATGGTCTCTTGAGCAAAATTTCTCAGAATCACCTATAGATTACGTTTTTGCTATACGCTTCATCAAAAAAATCGTTCCATACAATTTGACCCGCCCTAATATATATATATATATATATATTAGGTATTTTTATATAATTATGTATTTTTATCACCTTTCAGAATCTGTACTGATACCAATATTTTTTTTTATTTTTAGTAGAGTTGTAGGAATTGTTTTCAAAAAATAGCCTAAAATGAACTTTTAACTAATAAATTCTGAATTTTCTTCGATTTTTCCGAGATTTTTTTTTGCAGATTATGAAAGTTCAGATAATTTCCAACAAATTTTATTAATATCAATTTTTTTTGTTTTGAACTCCTTTTTGTAGGAAAATCGATCTGAAAAAATCAACATTTTCAAGGTTTCAACAAAAAAAAAAATACTGTTTTTACATTTTTAATTAAATTCATTTTTAAATATTATTCTCGACCTACAATTTAATGTTTAAACGTGGTAATATTATTTTTTAAGGTCCTTTTTACTTTCCATTCGAGGAATTTTCTTATGACTTTCTAATGTCACAGCCATAACTCCTTCACGATTCTTTTCTATAACTCGTTTTGAAACACTCCCCATCAAACATTTTATGAGCCTCCAAAAAATATGACTCTAAAATGCGTCATTTATGTGAGTGTTTTCTGAGTGTTAATAAAAATGAGTCATAAGAGAGTCTTTTTTATGCGTGATTTATGAGTGTTAACAAAAATGAATCATAAAAGAATACTTTTTATGAGTGTTTTACGAGTGCTCATAAAAAGGACTAAAAAATAATCCTTTTTATGAATGTTTTATGAGTGTTCATAAAATAGAGTCATAAAAGAATACTTTTATGCGTGTTTTATGAGTGCATATAAAAAGGACTCATACAAGAATTTTTTATGCATGTTTTATGAGTGTTCATAAAAAAGACTCATAAATGAATCCTTTTTATGCATGTTTTAAGAGTGTTCATAAAACGGAGTCATAAAAGAATACTTTTTATGTGAGAATTATGAGTGCTCATAAAAAAGACTCATAAAAGAATCTTTTTTATGCATGTTTTGTGAGTGTTCATGAAAAGGAATCATAAAATAATCATTTTTACGCATGTTTTATGAGTGTTCTTAAAATGGAGTCATAAAAGAATACTTTTTATGCGTGTTTTATGAGTGCATATAAAAAGAACTCATACAAGAATCTTTTTATGCATATTTTATGAGTGTTCATAAAAGAGACTCATAAAAGATTTTTTTATGCATATTTTATGAGTGTTCATAAAACGGAGTCATAAAAGAATACTTTTTATGTGAGATTTATGAGTGCTCATAAAAAGGACTCATAAAAGAATACTTCTTATGCATGTTTTGTGAGTATTCATGAAAAGGAATCATAAAATAATCCTTTTTATGCATGTTTTATGAGTGTTCATAAAATGGAGTCATAAAGGAATACTTTTTATGCGTGTTTTATGAGTGCATATAAAAAGGACTCATACAAGAAACTTTTTATGCATGTTTTATGAGTGTTCATAAAAGAGACTCATAAATGAATTCTTTTTATGCATGTTTTATGAGTGTTCATAAAATGGAGTCATAAAAGTCTCTTCTTTATGAGTGTTTTATGACAAATCATAAAAAAGACTCATAAAGCAGTCATTTGTATGCGAGTTTTATGATTTATTATATTTATTTAGAAATAAATATAATAAGTATTTAAAATGTCGTTAGTCATCATAGACTAGTAAACGAAAATTGAATCTGACTCCAATGCGTTACGAAAAACGCTTTTGGTTCGCAGCAAGCATTAATTGAAATATTCATTGGGAGTTTAAACGTCGAAGTGCGTGGAAGTAATTTAATTTCTTACTATTATTTAATTATAAATGTTCATAGTGAGTTCGTGTCTTTAGTGGAGTAATGTAACAAAACTATTTTAAATGGATTTGCTGTAACATCAGCTATACGTGGTAAGTGAACTAATAATAAGTTTTCAAATAAAACAAAACTTAACTTATTGCTTTTTTTTTCCTTATACTTTGGCTTTAAAATAGCCATTAATGCAATATTACTGCTTAATATTCATCATAACTATTTTTTTTTTAATTTTTTTTTAGGTGCATTTTTCCAAAAGTTTAATCACACTGAAAAATAATTTTCATTAACCTGTGCACGCTGGTTGCAAACTGCAAAAGATAGAGTTAATTATAAGAACAAACATTGAAATATCTTTTTTTATAACTTATACTTTACTTATAACTGCTTTCTTTCTATATTAGGACAAACAAATAAATGTAATTTGGTTAAGTTTCTATATTTTTTTTTTATGATTGAATTAAAAACTTTTATTAAAATAAATTTAACGTCCAATATAAATGTATGTTATTTGAATATGTTTTAATGTAATTTTTTTTTTGACTGAATGAATAAAAAATTTAATTAAAATAAATTGAATATAAAAAAAAAATCAATTTCTTTGTGTTTCGGATAAAATGTCTTAGATAAAATGTCACAAATATGATCCTTTTATGAAACGTTTTATGAGTTTTCATAAAAGGGTCATACCTTTGCTTTAAGCCTCAGAAAATGTTGGCTAATCTTTTAATAACATCAATTTAAAGTCTACAATTTGAGTATAAAAATATCTATTTTCTGAGACTTTAAAGAGTCTTTAATATGGACCTAATGACTTTTAAAATAGTAAATAATATGAGTTCTAAAATAGTTCAATTTATGATTCCTAACGGATTTCATTACATACGTCTTAAAAAAGTATTAAATATGAGTCTTAAAAGAGTCTTTAATAGGACTCGTGAAATAATGATTTATAAGAGTTCTAAACTAAACTTAATTATGAGTATTCAAAGAGTCCTTTATATGAGTCTTAAAAGAGTATTACATATGAGTCCTAAAAGAGTCTTAAGTATGACTCTTAAAAGTATAATTTTTATGTGTTCTAAAAGAGTCTTTATTATGAGTCCTCAATGAGTATTAAATACGACTCTTAAAAGAGTCTTAAATATGAGTCTTAAAAGAGTCTTAAGTATTACTCTTAAAAAAATAATTTATATGAGTTCTAAAAGAGTTTTAATTATGAGTGTTCAAAGAGTCCTTTATGTGAGTCTTAATAGAGTTATAAATAAGAGTCTTAAAAGCGTCTTTTTTATGGCTCCAAAAAGAAACATAGCACAGTCATTGTTATGAATCATATTTTGGAGCCCATAACATACGAAAAAGTACTAATAAAAGAGTCTTTTTTGAGCGCATTATGACTATAAAGACTCATATATATGAGTCTTAAAATAGTATTTTAAGCGTCATAATGTTTGCTGGATCGTTAATAATTGTACATGTCTTTCTGTTCCTTGTATGTGAATTGGAATTTGTGGATCAGCCAGTGGTGGTTCATCGAAATCTAAGTATTCTACCAAGTGATCATATGGAATCTGTCGAGTAAATGCTGGTTCAAATAATATATCATCGTTTTTCATATCAACCATATTGACATGATCGGTAGTATCGAAAGTTAAGATATATTTTTTGTAAACTCTGAGTTTAGTTGGATCGTACAATTTTACTCGATAGTGTAAAATTTTCTTGATAGCTCTATCCCGTATTGCTTTTCGATCATCAAATAACATTGTTAATAAGATATTTTCTGGATGTGCGTAATATGAGTTGTTTTGAATTACACCATCTACAATATTACATAAGTTTGGTTGTAAGTATCGTGTCCAACGTATAAATTTTAATAAAAGTGCACTGCCGTACACAACAGAGTTATAAAACTTCACATTGAAGTACATTGGCACATAAACTGTAATAATATAAACTGCCAAAGTTTTTAAATTGGTCGATGGTGTATTAGTTGTTACATATAATCGTAGTAATCTACTTGCTTTGGTTAACCAACGAGAATGTGCTATTGGTCCTGGTTTAATGTTAGCTAAATCAACTGGAACAATACCATTCGAAATTGCTTTAGCAATTTGATATAAATATTTAACATCTGTTGATAGTTCGAGCTCATGTTCATGATCCATCACTGCAGGAATATTCTCCAGTGGTATTGGATCAAAATCAGCTACTACCTAAAAAATGAAATGTTTAGATCAATTAAAATGCAATAATTTTATTTTAACTTTATTCCAATCGAAAAAGTAAAATAATGACAATAAATAATGATAATAAATGATGATATTAAATAAAATTAAGTGTTACATACCTGCAATTTCTCACATTCTTGAATAGCTTTGAATAACTTTCCACTTGCTGCTCGTGGTCCACTGGTGACTGTTTTGTCCAATGCTTCATATAAATGACGAAATGGCAGTTCATTGAAATGAAACAGACATATAAACCAGTAAATTGGTCTATTTAACTGTTTTTCAAATAATCGTAAAACACCATTTTCTGTTCCAGTATTTGCTGGCTCACCATCACTGCATATGCCAATTAATTGATCAACTGTTAATGTTTTATTGTTGAAAAATTCATTCAGTTTTCTGTGTTTGGTTTTTGCATCTTCTTTACTAGCCAAATTTACATATCCAAGTAACTCATTATAGGGCTTTTTCAGAACAACTAAATGCGGTTCTTTTACCATAGTGGTATGAAATTTGTCATTAATTTCCTCTGTAGTTAATGAGTCATTTTTTCTACCACCGAAAGAGAATGCAGTTATGGAAGATTTTGTATGTCGTGTACGAAGCAATGCATCTCTAGATTTAACTTTTTCTCTAGCCACTTTTGATTTATCCATAATAACAAGATTACCATGAACATCTATAAAATTTATATCTTCGAATAAAGCTATTGCTAAACATGAAGCGACTCTATCTGAAACACCGAATCTATCACACATCATAGCAAAATTTAAGGCATCGTTTCTTTGAGTATAATGACCTCGTCTCATTTGAACAGTTGCTTCTGAAACTTCTTTTGTTGCGTCATTTTCATCTTCATCCATGTGTAATTCAGGTGGTTCGTATGTTGGATCATCGGTTCCAGTTGTAAGTGTTGGTATTGTTGTAGCTACTTCTTCAACGTCTTCCGTATATTCAGGTATTGTGAATTTTCTATCATTATGCTGGTCCATCATAAATTCTTTTAGATGTTCTGGATTCAATCCACACGAGCATTCTGTGGTTTTTAATTTGCAATTACATTTGCCAATATAAAATAATTCGTTTATTGAATCAACAAATGCTTTAAATTCATCTGTTTTGCTTCTATGTTGTACATGTTTCTGGTATTTATCAAGCAAACCAGTTAATTTTTTGAAAACAGTCTTTCTATTAATGATTTAAATATTTAATTTACACCAAATTTGGATCAATTTATCTGTTACGTGAGGAGTAAAAGTTTTATACGAGAACATTTTGTTTTCAAATTTAGCACGATCACTTAAAAAAAAATGTTTTAAAATGTCACATTTAGTAGGCAAACTAAGATCATTTAAATCACTTGATAAACCAAAAACAACAATATCTTGATGAGGCATGTTAGTCAATTTAGACTCAAAACTTGTTGATGTTGTTGCTTCCATTTGCGAAGACACCGCAGACGATGTTGTTGGTTCTTGATTATCCATAATAACTTTGATATTATCACTGCACTCTTTGATTGTGTCACACTAAATTTAAAAATAATAAAAGAATATTGGTATTGTGATAACCGAGTTTTTATTTAAGTATTTTGGCATACTGCGTGCGCATTGGACGATGAACGATTAAGGAACAAGGAAAAGCAAGCTTGGCAACGTTTAGTGTTGGTAAACGTCATTATTTTGTGACGTCATTATTCAGTGCTACAAAGTTGTTCAATTGAACAATGCTGCCAATGACGACTTATTCTACAGGTATCAATACAGATTCTGAAAGGTGATAAAAATACCTTTCAAACAAGCCCAAACTGAGAAATCTACTATAATTCTATCCGATTTTATGACGAATTTAAATAAATTATTCTTTGTATATATGGAAAAATATCTATTTTGAAATTTTAGGGGGCTCCAAATCCGACTTAAAGCTATGGTCTCTTGAGCAAAATTACTCAGAATCACCTATAGATTACGTTTTTGCTATACGCTTCATCAAAAAAAATTAACTCGCCCTAATATATATATTCTAATATATATATATAGGACAAGAATATATATAGTTATTATACAGCTGTGGTAGAATAGCAGTTCTCTTTTATTCAGACATGTTTGGATAAATAATACCTGTATACAAATAACTGATCCGGTAAGGCTATTATCATTCTTTTATGAACTTTCAAATCTGGTTCCAAATTTTTACTCAGTTTCCTCCTATATGGTAAAATTTTCAAGATACAGGGTATTTTACGTTTTGGCACGTGTTTAACATTACTGACCTAGAATCTAAACACCTCACCATAAAATAAAAAAAATAATATTTTGTATTTTAGAAAAACTATCAATTTTTCCATCAATATATGAAATGCTATCGTTTGATATGCTGTAGCGGAGCTAAAATTTTCAGATTATCTGACGAAACAAAATTTTTCAAATTTTTCAAATTTTTTATGTGGCATTTCATGTTTCTGCAATAAGCCCTTCAATTATACTCGCTTGTTATAAGGTTCATGAAAACACTCGCACAACACAAACAAATCGACCGGTAACCTTAAATATGCTTTTTTCAAAACAAACCACAGACAACATGAAACAAAACAATGTACACTTTCGCGACTTACAGCTATTTACTGACAGGCAGCGGCACCAAAATATTCCGAGAGGTTCTTGTTTTTATTTTACAGAAAATGATTTTTATATGACAAACACGATTGGTTTGTGTCTAAGAAAAATATAGCACACTGCTGTCATTGTCATTTCACTGTTGTCAATTACTTTTATAGCAAATTCTATTAGGAAATTATTTTAGTACATTTCAACTTGAATAAATGTACTTTCGATAGCTCAGTCGGGTCAACCATCAGCTTTGAAGCCATTAGGTAGTGGTATCGATTCCCACAATGAGCGGAACAAATGATTTTTTGACGTAGAATTACGTCTTACAGCGCGGTTTGTATGGGGTCATTTTCACGAATTTTTTTCAAAGTGATATTTGACCCTTTGGGGTATACCTACAGCCTTTAATACTCATCGTACAAACAACAAAAAAATGCCAAAATATCAGTTTTAGTGGAAATAAAACGAATATCTAATAAAATAGCAAAATCTAAGAAGATGAAAAATTCATATATTCGTATGAGAAATGCACAAGCTGCTTAGCTGCAGTAGCTACTTATCAAGAATGATAGAATAAGAGATTACGCTTTGCGCAGGTCCGTTACTTCTGCTAATCGAGTTTGACAACCATCTGTTCAGTTGACTACGTCACAATATATTATTTCTTTGAGAAACGTACTGCGATCGGTTGTGTTTTATTTAATTCTGTATATATCGAAGTATATTTGCTAGTTTTTAACTTAAAATTTAAAAAAATGAAGTGTGCAGCTGCTATCTGTGGTAACAATAGCAAACAAATATTTTTCAGAAACCTGATGTTTGCAATAAATACAAAAATTAAACCAAGAAATTGTAGAAAACGCACACAAACGAAAACAAAAATACAAAAATATATTAACTTAACAAAATTTGTTTCATTATTTAAAAACTTGGAACTATCATTTATTTGTCCCTTCAATTCACAGGTAAATTAATGGAAATAAAATATCTGGGAATGTTTAAACTACATCAATTAAACTCGTAATGAACATTTTTATAAAATCCAAGTCAAAAAATAATGCTCATTTTATTTTAATTATCTTTTATTTTAATTATACAAACTAAAATGTATGCAATTTTCATTTCTGTGTAGAAATCGTATGCAAAGTGAACGCTCTCCAAAACAGCATTGATATTATGACGTACATGCGCAGAACGACAATTTTGTTGTACTCATTTTCTTGTCTTCGGCGCAATCTTTGTATTCTATCATTCTTGGCTGCTTATGCTGTTTTTAAGGTTGTTGTTGTTGTTGTGTTTGCTTGTTTGGTTCGTAATGACGTCGTTCGTTGTTGTGCTGATTTTGTTGTTGTTGTTGTTTTTTATTAATATGTATGTAAAACATATATATATAAATACTCATCAGTTGCTTTCATTTTTTTTTTGTTACCCAGATAGCCAATCGGCTCGGTTGAAAACGGTGTGCACTTTTAAAAGCACTGAAGCGGACTGTTTCGTTGTCAGCAAGCTATGCAATGTGTGTTTCATATAAGCGTACCATTTACTAAGCTGTATATTAATGTTGATTTTCTATGATTTAATACAATTTCTAAAAGTTTAATAGTTTAAATCATTCTTGATTTTAGATACAAATGCTAGTTGTTTGATACTTTAAAATCGTTGAAATTGCAAATAAAATTTAGCTTTAGGTCAGGTTAGATCAATTAATTACTCTTACGAATTTTTTCCAAAGAAACAACAACATTTTCAATATGAAAAGGAAAACATCACTAGCTGATTAATTAGTTATCTGTTTGATTAAATAGTTAGAGCAGTTAATTATTCTTACCTGACCTAAAGCTCAATAAAAGATTGTAAACTATCAAACAACTAGAATTTGTATTTAAAATCAAGAATGATTTTAACTATCAAACATTTAGAATTTGTATTTAAATCAAAGAAAATTAACATAATAAATAACAAGGTCATATAGAAAACTTTAAGTTGTATATTAATTTTGTTTGTTGTTAAACAATTGTAACCTTTTCTTGAAATGGTTTTCATTAAGTTGCAACAATAAACTAAACAATAAACGGCAACTCAACTGCACTACCTTGATTTCAACACAAGATTCAATGCATATTTTAGAGATTTTTGTCGAACGGGTGAAAAAGAGAGGGAAAAATACAAAAACAAACGACGCTAGCGCATCAAGCGAATATGAAGTATATTTGAATTGGATTCTTTATAAATTAAAAAAAGGACTTTACAATTATATAGAGAACGGCTTAAAGGTATAAAAACATGTCTTTTTCATAACAGCAAATCAGACTCTGCCGTTTTAAGTACCGTTTAGCTGGAACAGTGACATTCATGGCTTGTTGGGATGTAATAAAATAGAGAATACAGATGCATGTAGCTACAGAGCCAGTACGTGGCTACAAAAAAATGTACTACTACTAGTTAAGGTAGCCAGTTAAAATTTAAAAGAATTCTGACAAAAAATTTATTTTTTCACAGTAACATAAATTGCATACAATAAAAATTAGTTAAACAAAAAAGTTTCTACCGCAATAAAACAATATCAAAAAAAAAATCCCACGATCTTTAAAAATTACCGCCACTGAATTTAAAATTGCCACAAAAATCTCATTCGCTAAAAAAATACCACAATAATTCCCATATGCAAAAACAATCTAAAAAAAAATTAGAAATACCACAAAGAAGCTTTGCTTAATAAAAAATAAAAAATTTTTAAGAAGAATATTATCAAACTCCCACGGAAATTGAAAAATACCACTCTGAATTCCTACGTCAATTAAAAAATACCACGCTGAATTAAAAAAATTAAATAGAAATTCCCAAAAACAAAAATTCCTAAGGGCAATTAAAAATTACCACGAATGGGATTTTTCCAACATAACTGACAGCGTTGCTACTAGCTGCTGATATTGTTGTTTTGGTTCTGCATGCGCTGCAAATGGCCGGTTCTTCACTCGGCAATTCTATAAGCAATAATTGCTTTCGCCACAAGTAGTTTGTTGACTACTCGGGTGTAAAGGTGACTTTCGTAAACCACCTCTTACGGGCGAATAATCGACAAACTGCTTGCGGCAAAGGCAATTATTGTCGAGTGAAAAGCGGGATAAAGAGATCTTGCTACCAGAGCAAGAGAATTATTGCTCTTGGAGCAATAATTGCTTTCGCCGCAAGCTCGAGAATTTTCGTGTGTGACGAGTGAAAAGCGGGATATAGTAAGCAAAGATGTATGTATTTTCTGTGGACGATTCGGTTCATCCCCTCTAACTCTGGTCAACCGCTGTGATATTGCTCTTCTCTGTTCGTCATTGTTTTAGATTTGCTTGGTAATTGTTGTTGGTTCAGTTAGCTGAAATTTTTTTAGATGTTCTCAATTTTTACTCGACATGAACAGCTGATTTTGACAACTAGCTCTCTTTTATCTGTTTTCTCTTTCATTCCTCTCCTAGTCGGCCCTACCTGGCTATTCTGCCATGAGTTGGAGTACGAATAAAACGAATGTTTATTTTTAGCAAGCTAAATACAATAGAGAATACAGGTGCGTGTAGCTACGGAGGCAGTATGAATGTATACTACTACGCAAATTTGCGCATGCGTTACTAAGCATGCGTTGTGCTTTAAAAACTCCAATTATTTTTTAAATATAATAATAAATTCGAATTATTTATATTATGCATTATATTGTTTCCATATTAAAAATTTATTTTGCTAACTAAAATTTTTATTTTAAACTATTGTACTTTTAAAATATACACATATATTATACATATATATGCTCTTTACTACACGAAAAATAAATTTATTTCCATTAATTAAACATAACTTTGAATTACGTTTAGTTTTAACAAAAAAAAACAAATGAACAAAAACAACAAATTTATCACCAAAAATATCAAACAAAAACTTTTCATAAAACAAAACAAATTTTTATATGAATTTAATTGTGAGCTTTTTAGATCAGGTAAGTTTGAAGAAGGACAACAACAACAAATTTGTTTTTGAATAACTTTTATTTAGAAGATGAAATGCTCTAAAATAGTTTTCAAAAATATAAATGAAAAAAACCGAATTTTTCTCTATTACTGTATAAAAAGGAATTCTACGTCTATACTTACGATACTATCGAAACTGTGTCTTTTTTTTAATTTTTTTTTTATTTTAGGGAAAATGCAACAAAACTAATTTTACCAAAAAGTAATAAAGATAAAAATCTCTATCAGTTGCAAAAGTTACGGATTTAAAATTAAAAATGAAGAAATTTTTATTCGTTTAGAAGATTTGATTTTGATTATGTAATGCCAGAAAAAAGTTAGTTTTTGCAGTAAAGTATATTGAATTGAATTTAGCTTGTGTGGGCGAAGCCACGCCAAGTTTCTAATGCCCTTGCCAGTTTTCCAGTAGAAATGCCTGACCAATAAGTAACTCCATACTGAATTGCATTGTTATATGAAATTTATTTCCAAAGCTATTCGATATCAAAAATTTGACTTGTATGGGCGGAGCCACACCATCTTGCTCAATGACCGTCTCAGTTTTCTAGTAGAAGGATATCACCTAATAGTAATTCCATACTGAATTTCATTGTTATACGACACGTAGTTCCAAAGCCATCTGATATCAAAGATTTAAAGTATATGGGTGGAGCCACACCCCTTTTTCAAAGCCCATCCCAGTTTTCCAGTAGAAGGATATAACCAAGTGGCAACTCCATACTGAATTTCATTATTATACGGCATTTAGTTCCAAAGCTATTCGATATCATAAATTTGAATTGTAAGGGCGGTGCCACACCCCTTTTGCCTATACTTGCTCAATTTTGCCAGTCGAAAGGCACGACTAAATAGTACGTTCTAACCGAGTTTCATTAATGTCTGACTTATAGCTTGAAAGTTATACTGAAAATTTGGGCTGCTAAAAAAGTGCCACGCCCTACGTCCAACGGCCATAAAAATTTACCAGTAGAACGGCAAGTGAAAATAAAGGTCGAATACCGAATTCCGTTGCTGTGCGACCTATAATTCCAATGTTATTCGATATAGAAGATTTGATTTGTATGGGAGGTGCCACGCACCCTGAGTTTTTCCAATATTTTAATAGTTATTCTGCTATTTGGGAAGAACACAAATCCAACAAATAAAAGATCATTAAAATAGGTCCAGCCGTTCTTGAGTTTTAAGTGGTGTAACAAACCCGACTTTGTTTTATATATATATAGATTATCTGGTATTACAAATCCTTGACTTTCGTTGTATTTGATTTCTACTTTTGCGGGCACCTTTTCCTCGATCTGTAGCTCGGTTCTGTAACTATTGCGACAAATAGTCACTTTTCCTGACGTCACATAGTTTCATTCCGAAATACTCACTTTTGCGAAAACTAGTGTTTCTTTAACTGATAAGCGAGTAAATAGTGGTCCGTGATGAAAAAGATACACAAATGAAAGGGAATATATGAAATTGTAACTAGTGATAGAAAACTTTGTAAGAAATTGCATGAGGTTTTTCTATAAACAACAAATAAAAAACAAATATAAATAATATTTGTGCTTAATTTATGAATATGGCGCAAATATACATGTTTTTGCTATTTATGCTGACACTTACTTGTTTTGATAGTAAACAATTTGACACTTAGTGATGTTGATATTAAATGCACAAACCTTATCTACACATTGCGATCCGTGTATTCTTTTAATGCGGTTGCGTATTTCCAATTATACAAATTTTATCATGGAGTTAATCTCATATATGAAATATTTCAGTTAATATATTTCAGAAAATAGGTATACATTGTTATTCATGTAATATTTTGTTAATAATATATTTATAATCTACATGAAAAAATTTAAAATTGATATCTTGTACCCGGTAGAAGTATTTGTAACATGGATACATTTATGTCCACATCATCATTGAATATGACTGTTGCAAAAACAAGCAAAAATGAGAATTCCTTCAAAAGTAGAATTGAAACAAGCGAGACGAGTCACTGATTTTTCTCATTTTATTACAGAGACAGTGCAAGTGAGAATGACGTCACAATGACGTCAAAGTGAGAAAATCTGGTGAGAACTGCGGTGAGAAAAGTTACAGAACCGAGCTGCTGGTTAGTTTGTGTATCGAATCAGATTGGCATGTGGCACTAGCAGTGGCGTAAAACGCGGGCCCACAGAGCCCGCATTGCGGGCGTGCGCAACTAAGCCAGGGGCGCCCTCAAGTCCCTTGATGAAAATGATAAATTAAGTGAAGAACGACACACAGTGTAAAATAAGCGGCCGAAAGTATAGAATATCAATGTTTTAATTTTTTCCAATTTTTTATAGCTTTCAATAGAATATATCTTGGGCGAAAAAATCAAAATGATTTTTTTTTTAATAGTTGCAACCGTTTCGTTAAGACAAGCTGTTAAAGTTTTCTTGTTATTCACATTTTATTTAATCTAATTTTTTTTGTATATCAAAATAAAGTTTAAAATTTCTTATGTCTAGCAAATTACTGTTTTTGCTTACATTTTTAACATATGGTTTGAATCTTATCATAAAAGTTAACACTAAAAGCGGGATACAAATTTTTAAATATTCAATTTTTAAAAATGTTTAAAAAATAATTTTGAAAAAGATTCACTACAGTTTTTCACGAAAAAATTATTAGAACTGCGTTACACCAAATCCAAAAAAATTTCTTACTATTACTTACTAAAACAGAAGATATACATTTTTTCTTATAGTGACCTGTTTAGTTAAACTTTGAGATTTATTTGATGTATGGCAGTTGATTACTTTTCAAAATTTCGACTTACACAAACACAAAACAACTCAATTTTTAAAAATTCCTTGCTGATTAAGGCCTGAAAAAGCTTACAAATTTAAACAAAAACGTTGTTAACTTGTGTTGGTAGTATTTTTCAAGGCTGAATTTCTAAAATATTATTTATGGGAGTGGCATTCGCCTATGAAATTTTCCATTTATCTATTATCACAAAAGAAATTGATGTAGTACTTCAGGACTTATGAAGTTTCAGGCAAAAATGGGTTTCGTTTATATGGGAGGTGGGTGTGGCAGAGGGCGGATTTGTATAACTTTCTCAACATTCCTAATTTTGCCAAGCAAGATATTCGTGCTAATTCTCATAGCTCTACGATCACTCCTTCTCTTTTTGGCCAAGAATGGGGACGTTAAAAGCGACGTTTGCTTCTAAAAAAATTAAGATATACCAAAGAATTTATTTCCTTCGCAAATTATTATTGTTAAAAATTATTAACAATAAATAAAAAATAATTTAATAATATTTCCTTAAATAAAATTTAAGTCACGTAACTACGATTTCTCAAGCTGCAATAATCGACGTGAAAAAATTCAATTTTTTTGAGCAAAAGGTTTTTGAGTCACCTTTGTTTGGCAAAACTCGATTATGGTCGATGTCGATTTACCCGTTAGCTTTCATCTTCTTAGCAAGTCAGCTACTGATGTTATTTTAATCATTCAGTTGGACCTATTTTGTGACGTAAGTCAAAATCTTTAGTTAACAGGTAACGTTAAATACAAAACATTTAAGGTACTATTTATTACAGTGTGTAAAAAATTAAAAATCCATTTTGGTTTTTCGTTAGAATATGGTTCTGTAAGGTCTTAAGAACCCGTATACAAAATTTTAGAAAAAAATATCAAATAGAAAAAAGTTTTAACATACATTATATTCGCATATCGCGTAATATTCAAGAACCTTTAAATCTTTAATCGCGTTTTTCTCGAAGCAAGGTTTTTCGAATTAGCTTCTAAGATATCTGGAGTTCTACTTGATCGATTTCGATGAATCTTGATTAAGGCACTAAACCTATAAAAAGCAAAAAAACTCATATTTTTTTTTGTATGGGAAAAAAGAAGGTTTTTTGTACATTTTTTTTCAACGCGTGCCATTTTTTAATTTTAATTTTTTTTTGCGTACTTTGAGTGCTCAACGACAACCCTTAACTCAGGAATGCACTTTGATTTTTTACTTTCAGACGCTTTGTAAATGCTGGAGACGAGAAGTCAATTGCAAAAATTTTTTAAACACGATAACTTCAACGCGCAGTAGGAAATTAACAACAACTATGAAGACAAAAAATTTTTTTTTTATTTTCTCATGAATAGTTCTTCATTACGTAAGAAATTTGAATCATTAATAATACTAGGTAGCAAAAATTAATAAAAAAAGTGTTTTTTTATAGCTACATACTGTAATTGTACCTTAAATTTAACATCTTAAAATTATCATTTCACCAAAGGGAATTATTGATCTCATTTTTCAAACTTTAAGTAAGTTTAACGTTTTTAAATAATTAAATAATATGTTTTCTTTAACCTAATTTGTGATAAAATCTTATAATATTTTATTATATAAATTGTATTATATTTGATATTATAAAAAGTATTATTTACGTTATTGCTATTTTTTTAACAAATTTCATTAAAATAAAATATAAATTTATTTATAAAATAAGATATTTTTAATATATAACTGTTGCAATAAATGATTACTAGAGAGGATAAAAATATGCATTTGCATCGTAATGTAGGATTTAAAAACATAAAGTCTTCGAAAAAATTTTGTTTAAAAACAAACAAGTTTTTAGTGAGTATGCGAGTAAACTTTCGCCGAAGAATTATCAAACTTAAGATATTGGCCGGCAACATCTTGCGATGCTGAACGTAGTTTCTCTGCATATTCATCGTTTTTAACTGAAAAACGTAGAAATTTTTTAATGGAGAATTTATAGCAACACTTGGTAGTTTATTATCATTCTAAAATTTCAAAAATATTTAACTGCATTTTATATTGTTTTTTTAAGTTAATTCAATAGTAACAAAGAGACTGAAAACGAAGTTGCTCAGTATAAATTAATATTATTTTTAAGTTTTTACGTTTATTTAAAAAACAGGTTTTTTTTACTTTATATAGGTATACGTAAGAAATACGACATATTAAAATGCTTAAAGCAAATGTTATTCCAAATATTTATAAGATTGGAAATATATATTCCGTTCCAAAATATGTACTTTTTATTTTATTTTTCTTTTAAAGTATTTTTATCGAGCATATTTTTAAATTCATCGAGTATATTTTCGATTTTTCGTGCTTTTTAATGCGCATAAATCAAGTTTTATCGAGCACATTTTTATCCTCTCTAATGATGACTATTGAATTGAAAAAGTCTCTTCTTGTTCTCTTTTTTTTGTTAAGAGTTCTCTTGTTTTCTCCTACGCTTCTAGTAACCTAACATACATAGTTTTACTCTAAAAGTAAATAGCAGGGCGCTATTAGAAAACTGCGGGCGGGCGCACAAAATATAGTTACGCTACTGGGCACTAGAACAATAAATGTGAATAACATTTTAAAATTACTTAACAAAAGCTGCTATGTGAAGTTTTATTTTTCAGTTTTGCAGGTACAATTCATTAATTAGGCATATATGAGTTTCACCTGTCCAACTTTTTATCAAAAGTTTAGGGTGAAGTGGAGTAATGTGTACCGTGGGGTGATGTGTATCACAGCGACTTCTCATACCAAATGTTAACATTTTGAGTGAATGAACAATTGTGATATGTTTATTTTGCCATCATCTAGTTTTTAGTGAGTGTTGGAAGTATAAAGACATAATTTCCTTTGAGTTCTTAAAAAGTTGGAACAATTTTTGGCAAAAAGTTTTGTTTTATTTGTAAACAATAGTGTTCCGGATAAAAATGTCATTAGATTTTAAAAGTGAGTAGATGTAAAATGTGCTATTGTTTAATATCTGTAAATATCATAAATGATTTGGAATTTTTTTACATTGTGGTAAGAGACCATCAATGAAAAAAATTGCTTACATTGGGTAATGTGTTAGACATTATTAAACCTATTACGGTTCACAGCAATATACTGCTGTGTCTTAATTTAAGTATAAGCAATGTACACAATAAAAACAGAAATTACTGTTGTGTTGTGAACCGTTATAGGCTTATATAATTTTGTGTGTTATATTGAAGTTCTTGGATTTTTTTACTTTTGTTTTTCTTCGTTTATTTTTCTTTTGTTTTGTTTTTTTTTTTAATACTTGTATCGCCCCCCTTAAAAAAATTACCAATAATTATATATTGTTTTTTGTTTAGGATTAAGTTGTTATTGTATAACGATGACAATAAAACATTTTGATATGCATGCATACGAGTAATGCGTACATACTTGAAAATTAGAGGAGTCGGTGGGGGAGTAAAAAGTGAAATCAATTTGTTACATGAAAAATGTTTATTTTCAGGAGTTTTTTACCAAAAATCGTGCGCTTTTTTTTGCGTTTTTTATGCTAGCAACCTACACTTTGGTATATAATAAAAGGCAACCATAAAAACATCACACTCCAGCTCATAGCTGTCAACTGTAAGCAACTCTCAAATTTTCGGAAAGTCATCAGAAATACAACGTACAGAGAAACCAAAATGTACAAACTTGTAAGTGTATTTATTGACTTTAAAAACTTATTCAAGTTCATCGGAATTAAAGTTTTTCATTTTTTTTTTCGAAGATTTTTATTGCGTTTGCCATCTTTGCCTGTGTTGTTGGTAGCTCAGTATCAGCTGGATTTTTGTCTAGAACTCCTGCAGTTTACAGCGCTGGCGTTGTGACCCCCGCCTATGCTGCCACCTATGCTGCAGCACCAGTGCATAAATTTTCTGCAGCATACACAGCTGGAGCACCGCTGGCATACACTTACGCCACAACCAGTCATATTGCATCGCCCTACTTCAACGCTAGTCCTTGGAGGAGTAGTTATGGTTTTAGGTCCTTGAGCGCTTATGCACCCACACCCGCTCATTACTCAAAGTACTTTGCTCCTGCCGGCGCCTATCACACTACCTATGGCGATCCATCTCAAGCTTATCGCGCCACATTTGCCGCTCCTACTGCCTATGCAAGCTATGCCGCACCTGCTCATGTCAGCTATGCTCATCCTGGGTATGGTCCTTCGTTATACTCTCAATCAGCTGCACCATTTGGTTCTTATGAGTCAGCCGCTTTTAGTCCTGTAGCCAATTGGTAAAAGTGTTAAGAGCCACGAATATGAAAGTTTTTAAAGTATTAGCTTTTTTGTATTAAATAAGAAAAAAAATTAATAGCTGCGTTAACATAATGTTTTTTTTTTAAGTTAACAGTTTTTCAATATAGACACTAAATTTTTAAATGTACATAAAATAAGTTGTATAAGAGTAATCTGTTCAATTTTTATTGTTATTTTAATATTTTATGGCACTTGGTATGAAATATAACGTCGTTCAAATATTGCCACAACTTTGCTTTGTTTATTTTTTTAAGATTGCACAATTTAAATTGAAAATGTAAATTTTTACTAATAAAGTATTTCAAAGCTATATCTGACCTGAAGCTAAAAGCAAGTCGAGCTATAGAATTTGTTATATGTACTCGAAAGAGAATAAATTCTTGTATCGAGTGTTTCCTTTGCTTCTATTCTAATTTACTTCTGGGGCATTCTGTTGTGACTCCTGGGACAGTTCACTACAAAAGTTTACTTTCTCTTAATTTTGTAGGCGAATGTTCAAGATCTTCAACAGAATCAATTACCTGTACTAATAGCTTTACCGTTATTATATACGTTCCCATTGAGAAAAAATAAAAAACTTAATTTTTTCATACTAAATTTTCGAATTACTGAATGTGACTGTTGGGACAAAAATAATCCTCTATTCTCACCTTTGATCAATTAGTCATGAATTTCAGCCAAACCACACAATTCTAATTTTTTGTGTTATTATATGTTATAAATGAATAATGAGGCAACCATCTCCAATAGCAAAATATGTGCTAACTATAACCAAACACTGCATATAAAATATTATATATGTGACTTTTTTTCGGGACACGTACGAAATAAATCAGGAAAAAATTTATTTTCTAATAAATATTAATTATTTTCACATATTTTTACGCTTATTTCTGTCACTACAGTTACAATCTTTATTTTTTTAATTAAATTTTTCAAGACCGATGCTGCAGTTAGACCGTACTGTTTCCTTGATCACAGTGAGATTTGACCTTCACCTGGCATGTTCATCCTGAGTAATATCCCTGGACTCGTTGGGTACATACGAACCTGAGTGATTAAAATCTTTTTAAAAACTTAAATATTGATTATTTTGTCTCAAAAAAATTCAGATATCATGTTTAGATACCACTTTAAACTGTAGAATAGTCCAAGTTGAAAAAATAAATATCAGCGTTCATAAAAAATTTGAAAAAATAGAAAAAAAATTCCAAACAAATCAAAACGAGAAATAACGTGGGGTATATACGTACCCCACGAAGCCAGGTGAAGGTTAAAATAGTGTTGCCTATGTATATATGGGATTTTATTTTTTCCCCACCGTTTAACGAACATTTCGCGTTGTTTTTGAATTTCGGAAACTTCTGCAAACAAAGTGGTTATCGAATAAATGTTTTTAATAAATATTAAAAACAATCCCAGCTATTCTTAATAACTTTCTTTCCAGTCATTATTGCAGACCATAATGATAGTTTGCCATGACTGGATGCAAAGAAGCCCCAATTGGTTATCACGCCCGAGTCAGTATTTGTGAAGCAAAGTGTTGATAACGTGAATCGGTTTTTAAATTGCGTTGCGCAGCCATCAGAAAAAAATCATGACTCTTTTAAGGTTTTAAACTTGTTTTTCAAGTGTTCTATAATCTTTTTCATGTAAGCCCAAACTGCATGTTTGTCGTGCGATAGCTCATTTCTTATGATGATATCGAGCCATAACTGCTAAAAAGGTATAACCAACACGAAATCCTATATTCACTTTTTAATGACAAACGATAGTACAATAACAAGATCTCTAAGTTAAACCGTTCTTAAGTTATACTCATCACAAAAATCGAGTTTCAACCCTGCAGTGTAAGACAAATGAGCAGTAAAAAATTATTAGTCTTTATACTAGGTAAAACAAACTAGTTTATATTTTGCCACGATTTCCTAGTTGCAAAAATAGTTAAAATCCAACTAGCTAATGTGAAGTCACAATAAACTAGTTGTAAAACTAGCCAAAATCAAACTTTATTACATATTAATAAAATCAACCAGTTCCACAACTGGTTGGAGCTATGTAAACTTTGAAATACTTTAAAGTTTTGAAAATATTCAATCCACCAATAGTCTTTCCGTTCGTCACGACCGTAGAAATATGGCGAACAATCTTGAATACTGAAAGTTTCCGACTCCAAGAAAATAGTTATATTATGAACAAATCCTGACAACATATGAATAAATTTGTCTTTCATGTACCTTATGAACTTTCAAAAATTTACTTTTGTATCAAATAATAAAACTCTATGTAAAATATAAGCATCAAATGAAGACGATAAAAATTACAACATTCATTAAACTTTTCCTAAAAATACAATTAGTATTATAATTAAAATGTTTCTTTCATTATACTCATGTACTTTATGAACTTAAAAAAATTTACTTTTATATGATATAATAAAACACTATGTAAATTTTACTTGAATTTTTCTAAATAGTCGCTTCAGTAGAAGGAAGCTCCAACTTCAGAAGATAAATTGCCGAATTAAGAACTGGTTGAATCATTGGTTTGATATAACTAGTTGTAAACTAATAAAAACATGACTACTTGCCAACCACTCAGGAAAGGTTAAACTAGAAACTAGTTAAAATTTAGCAATATATGATTTGTTTACCATTATTAATAACAAACTAGAATTTAACTAACTATAACTATATATATTATAAACTAGTTTTCATCTGTTTAGAATAGGACAATTGATATTTCCTATGACATCGCCATGTTAAAAATACCAGTTGGGCATATGAAAAAAGACGATCTTGAACTAGTACTGCTCAGTTTTCAACTGGTATGTAGACTGGTTTTAAACCAGTTGGTTACACTGCAGGGAATGTACTGCTTATGCAGACAAAACTAGAAAATTGCTTATCCTGTAAAATTTTGTTCTTGTTGGTTAGACTTTTTCTGCGGTTAAGGCTTGATATATGAAGACTTTTCCTGCCCTTCGACTGCCCACGCACAACCTGTGAAAAGAGTCACCTGGGCTCGGTTCCAGTGCGCTGCTTGTATTTCGTCCTGTGAGAATTGGAAAATTTTCAGCGAAGTTCACTTGTTCAGAACAGTTTCAGAAAAAGTTGATTTTGCTATTTTTGTCTGAAAGTATTTAGCTTGTTAATTTTTTAAAATACACATGGATTTTTAATTAAGGAGTTTTCTCCTTAAGCTCATTCAAAAGTTCATTTACAGTTCCTGGGACGATTGCTACTTGGGATCTATTAGTTAATGTTTTCCATTCTTTTCAAAATACCAAAAAAACATTTTTCTATATATGACTGTGACTGAAAAAATTTAAAATCTTTATTAAACTCACAAAATAAATTTTAAAATAATAAGAATAACATATTCTTGTGCCGCAGAATTTTTGAGTTTCTTTCACAAATGTTGTGAGAACTTAATTTTTCGTTAAAAACATACTTTGAAACATTTTTGTGTGACTGTTGGGACTATTGATATGCTTCTATTCAAATAAATATTAAATTAGAACTGACTTATTTTTCCTTTTCTAACAATAAGTTTGTTATTTACTTGTTGATTGCTTAAACGGTGTAACTGTGAAAAAAAACTTGACATAAGACAAAGTGGAGGTAGTACACCTGGTGGAATTTGGGTAATGTAGTTTTTAAAGTTCATCCTTTAATTTGGATATACATACATAGTATACAGTTTTTTTTTTTTTGTGAGGCGCCTTGAGGCATATGTATATCAAAAAAACCAATTTTTGTAAGGTGTGTGTGAATTGATTAGCATAAATCTGCTGTTTTTCATTAAATTTAAAATTAGAAACTTTTTCAGAAGGTTTTTTTCATCAAAACAACAAGTGTGCCTGCCCCCTTTGATTTTTTCGCGAGATTTATTTTTTCCGAAATGTTGTTTTTATATCTATCTATATATATAAAATGGAATGTGTGTTTGTTTATTTGTTTGTTTGTACCTTATAGGAGACTAAACCTCTGGACCGATCTTCCTGAAATTTTCACAGCATTTAACTGGGACTCTGGCATGATTAATAGGGTACTTTTTTCAACCACGCCCACTTTTACGCCCACTTTTTTAAAATTATGTAATTGCTCCCATATAGTTTTTAACAGATTTACTTCAAATTGTATACACTTTATACTCCAGGCGAGGTAGAAATAAACATTTCTTACATACGCCCCCTTTCACGCCCCTTTTCACGCCAAATTTAAGTTTTAAACATTTTGTTCTCTGTACAAATTTGTTCCTTCCAACGGATTATTTTTTATTTGCTAGTATATTGCTCTTAATACTGTTAACGTCGCCATATTGCTATGAACCACGCCCACTTCACCGCCCCTTTTTTAATTCAGATACTTACTTATACCACTTACAATGTTTGCTATACAAAATACTTTTTTTGTAATATGTATTTACCTAAAGTTTTATATACTTTTTATCTACAGGTAAGGTAGCCATAGATTTTTTTATTACCAAAGCCCCCTTTTTCGCCCCATTTTACTTTAATTATAATTAATCTGCTTTCAATCTATATACATAAAAATGAATGTCTGTCTGTCTGTTTGTTTGTGCTTTATAGGAGGCCAAACCCTTGGACCGATCTTCCTGAAATTTTCACAGCATGTGACTCTGTGACTCTGAAAAAAATAATAGGCTTTTTAAAGTTTTCATTGGACAAAGGGGCGTGGCACCTCCCATATAACCCAAACATTTAAATCGCCATATTTTGTGCATTTTTTTACCTACGTCGATGATATTTGGTACATATGGTATTGGCATAGTTAGGAATACGTACCAGTAGAAAAGTGGGTGGGACCACGCCCCTTTTTGGGAAAATTAAAAATCGTTTTATAGTTTTAACTACTGGACGGATCGTCATTAAATTTTCACAATAGGATATTCTTACGAAATAATAAATTCTTGACTCAAAATCAAGGCTTCCGAGACTGCTGTTCAGCGCGAAACACGCTTAGAGATTCAGCGATCTCGAACCTCAACATCAAGGGCTTCGGAGACATCTGTTCAGCGTGAAACACGGTTACGAAGCGACCGTTCTCGAGCCTTAACATCAAGGGCTTCCGAGACTTCTACTCAACGTCAAACACGCATGCGAAGTGCCCGATCGCTATCCTCTTTATCAAGAGCTGTCAAGACACCAGAGCAACGTGAGGCACACCGTCTACAAGATCGTAGTCGAAGAGCACAGCATCGTCGAAGCCCTGAATCATATCAGCTGATTGCATTCCACTACACATCAGATTTTTTATTGCAGTGAAGATGAGTTAGTTGCCATTGCACCAAGTAATAAAGTTTGCCAATACTACAATGCCTAGAAATATATAAATGAAGCACCTGGAATGTGCTGCGCAAATAGTAAAATTGCTTTACCCGAACTGCTACAACCACCAGAACCACTACTATCGTTAGTTTCAGGTAAGAACAAATAAATAATTTGCCCCTAAGGCATCAAAAAAGGAAGAAGAGGAAAAAATAAAATTATTATTATTCAAAATAATAATATTCCACTTCATAGGAACAACAGCGGATTCCCAACATTTCTTAAGCAACATACAAAAATACAATTCGTGTTTTCAAATGACATCGTTTGGTGCGACTAAAGCGGTTCGAGACAACTTCATGCCAACATTTAGAGTTCAAGGCCAAATTTATCACCGAATGGGATCAATATTGTCAATTCCAGATCCTAAGTTTTTACAAATTTATATCATGGGACAAGCGGATGATAACGACCAAGTGCAACAGCGTGAGGGGGGTAGCGAAGCACACCGGGTTCAGCTAGTGTTTTACAAAAAATTCAAGTCTCAAAAAAAATTTATGTGAAAAAATTGCCCCAATATCTCTTTCCAATCAAAAGTTATGGCTAAAAATCTATTATTTCATACAATTTACTATCTATAGTAATAAAACTCATTTTCTGTTTGTTTGTTTGTTTGTTTGTTTGGCCTTTATACAAATCTAAACGGCTCAACGGATTTTGTTCAAACTAGATATACATATTAAGTGCCTCCCAACTTAAAATGTTAAATACTTAGTTTTTGCTACGCCCCCTCTGAAATTTTTCAACTAACGGTAATTTTGTTATTATAAAACTTTTTAGTATAGGAGATTTTTGTGTATTTAATTCTATAAACTTTTTGTTATTTTGACATCAAAAACACTCACATATCTTCAAAATTGGAGAAATTTTCAGTACAACGACTTTTTCATAAAACATCGTTACCTAAGAATGAGAAAAAAACGACATGAAAATCAAAGTTTGGTCTTTCGATGCAAATATCTCTGCTGTCTTTTAATATATTTCATTCAATTTTTTTGTTGTTCAAAGTTCAGCAAAATTGCTTCACAAAAATAGGTTGAACTGTAATATTAAGTCAGTGTATATATGTTTTATGACTATGCCAAAAAACTTCCAAAATATTGACTTTTTACTTAAAAAATGACTCAAAAATTGCTTTTGTTGTAAAAATTACATTAATTAAAAGTTGCATAAGTTGCAAGGCTAGCTACCTTGCATATGACATAAAATTTATTTGCAAAAATTCTTTCAACTAAGCGCAAAAATTATTTATTGTTTTTGCTATCAAAACAACAAGGTACCCCCTTTGATTTTTTCGCGAAATTTCTTTTTATAAAATGATATTTTTATAGTTTTTACAAAAAAGTCAAGTCTCAAAAAAAATTTATGTGAAAAAAATACCCCAGTATCTCTCTCCAATCAAAAGTTATGGCTAAAAATCAACTTTTTCATACCATAGAACTGAGTTTTGTTTTAAAATTCTCTATATAATTTGAGCGTCCCCATTTGTTTATCTAAGAATGCAGCTGTGTGTCTAGAGTAATTACAAACACATTTTATCACTATTGTTTCACCTTTGTCACTCAGTTCTTTATCAATGATAATTTAAATGTTCTATATATATCACTATTTCATTTTATTTATTTATTTATTTATTTATTTATTTATTTATTTATTTATTTATTTATTTATTTATTTATTTATTTATTTATTTATTTATTTATTTATTTATTTATTTATTTATTTATTTATTTATTTATTTATTTATTTATTTATTTATTTATTTATTTATTTATTTATTTATTTATTTATTTATTTATTTATTTAAGTAATCATAAGTAAAATAAGAGCTATGCTCTTTTATAGTACAACATAAAAGCATAAATATAATTAATTTACATTAAATTTAATAAAAATTAATATTAAAATTTAAATTAAAATGAAAATGAATAATTTTATATTAAAAATTTGAAATTAAAGTTAAAGTTAAAAACTAAAAATGAAGTATAATAACAACTGTTTAAAACAGAATCAAAAATAATGACCTTAATTTTTAAACCATATTGGCTTTATGCTATTTTTTTATTTAAAGAATATGAAAAATAAAAAGAATTAAAGTTAAGCTGAGATTGAAAAAAGTTTCTGATACAAATAATAGATAAAGAATAGATAACATAGAGAAGTAAGGAAGTGAAAAGCTATTGAGTAGAGAAAAATGAAAAGATAGATTGCCTAAAAGGACCTCTTCCAGTGACCTCCCTAAGCCATCTTGGCAAAGCATTCCACAACCTAATGGCGTTAATGAAAAACAGGTGGGAAGAGTTTAATGAGATGTGCCTCGGAACTATCAGAACATGGCCTCTACTTGACATACAAAACTGAAGTTTTTCATGCAGATAGCAAGGAGTTTTCCCATGGATTAGTTTGTGCAAGTAAATACAGTTTCTAGCATTTAGGTAAGCAGTTATGTCGCATCCAAGTATTGCGTTTCGGAAACGAGACAAACGATCGTATTTTCGGAGACCATACACATAGCGCGTGGCGTAATTAAATGCAATTTGAATTTTTAACTGGGAAGATGCGCCAAGTTTACTATAAACTATGTCTGAATAAGAAATGATTGGTAAAATTAGCTGTATGACTAATCTACGTTTAATCTACACAAGACAAAGAAGAATTAATGTAGAAACCTAGGTTTACTACTTTCGACACCACAGTCAGTTTGCTATTACCAATAAACAGATCAGGGACATCAACGACACAAGTTTTACTTTTACATATAGGAAGAACATACGATTTGGCAGCGTTTAGTTGAAGGCCATTACTTTTGGCCCACTCATTGATGCTACTGAGATCCTCATTTAACCTACAACACAGATCATAAAGAAGCCCAACTCGTCGCGAAAGATAAAGCTGGATATCATCAGCATAAGCTTGAACAGATGCATTCCGGTAAACAATAACGATGTCGTTTATAAAAATTGAAAATAACAGAGGACCTAGTATAGAGCCTTGTGGAACACCAGTTACTACTAATTTGTATGACGAGGATACCTGCCAACCTTAACTCTTTGCATTCTATTACACAAATAACTAGACATTAGATTAACAGCACTATCACAGAACCCAAAAAGATACCAAAGCTTTTGACACAAATAACTATGATTGACTTTATCAAAGGCCTTGGAAAAATCAAGTAAGCAGAGTAAAGTCATAGAGCCGGCATCATATTCGGGTCGAATATCATCAAGAACCTTTACAACCGCTGAGGAACACCCATGCCCTGCCCTAAAACCAGACTGATAGTGTGATAGCAGTTTTTTCTCAGAAAGATATTTGCTAATTTGTTGAGCCATAAGTTTTTCACATACCTTTGACAATGGTGACAGTATACTTATAGGCCTATAATCATTCGCACCAGATGGATTTTGCGTTTTAGCTATAGGTGTAACGATGGCAATTTTCCACATGTCGGGAAAGGAGAATGTTATAAAGCAATGATTTATAATGTGCGTAAGAGAAGGTTTTTATGTGAGGTAGTAAAAGTTTAAAGAATTTGATGGGAATGCCATCTTCTGCAATTGCATTTGATTTTATCTGCATAACACAGTTTCCAACATCAATTTCACTAACCGTTTCAAACTTAAAAGACTGTGGTATAGTCAGGTTGTCACTGGAAAGCGTAGAGGTATCATTAGAGGTAGAAAAAAGGTCAACAAAAAAATTATTTCAAATCTCAGGATCTTCATTGCATTCATTACGATTTTTATTACATAACCCAAGTCTTTTTATGTTGTTCCACAACGTTTTCGAATTAAGGGATAAATCTAGTTTCTCAGAAAAAATCGTGTTTTGGCCTGTCTTACTAACAGAACAGCTTCATTTCTAGCCAAGCGAAAAGATTCCCAGTTTTCAGAAGATGGTCCGATTTTCCATATTTTCTGTAATTTGTTTCTTTTTTTTAATGCTATTAGACACGTATTGGGTGAACCAGGGACAAGAGACATTTTTCACGGTTGTCGTACGTAGCGGTACATGTTTGTCAAAGAGACCTAAGCTTATCGTTTATATTATGGTGAAGCCAACATTCATTGAAAGATAACATTGACACATCGAGGAACAGGGACTAATAGTTAATATTTGTGAAATCACGGAAAGAAAAATTATTAGAAATTGCATTACGAGACAAATTAGCATTTAACGAACAAAAGATTAAATCGTGGTCAGATAGAAAATAGAGTTGATCGCATAAAGAAACTACTGAAAGATCAGAAACAAAAAAATAATCAAGTAGACTAGGAGTGAAATTATTGCAGTACCGCGTGGGTACAGTATCATTTACAACTGATCGTTCACTTCATCGAAAAGATGACAGTGAATAAGAATGCTGTAAAAGTTAATTTTTTCATGTTTAATGTGTTATTTGAACAATATTGTTGAAAGTCAAATTTCCACGCCAACTAAATGTACCGACATATAAAAGACAGCGAAATTTTGACATTTGAATTCTCCAATCATGGTTGTAAGCTTGGCTGCATTGAACAAATTTTCGGTTCAATTGCGTACTAGTCTATTTTATTATATACTATATAATAATATACTATATTTTAGAAAAGTCGGTAACTGTTACTCAATTTAGGCTGTGTGCAAATTGATCTAAATGCAACCTAAACTAAATTGGGTCGATAAGGCAGTGCTTCCTAAATAATTTAGGAAATTATCGAGCTACCTAAATGCTTCCTAAATTAGGAAGCACTGCCTTATCCACACTATTTAGTTTAGGTCGCATTTAGATCAATTCGCACACATCCCAATTTACATTACGAAACGACTGTACAATTTTTTGCATAAAAAAGAATTTTGAAGATTTAAGAAATTGCATCAACTATCAGACTCAGTTTATTAAATTTTTTCTTTTTAGACACAAACCAATAGTTATTTTCAAACTACAAAAACTACTAGAAAATTTAGGAAGATTGCTGTCCATTTTCGTTTTTTTTTACAAATTTGATTTCCATAAGCGAAGTAGTGCAAGTAAAATTTTTACCAACAACCAGTAAATTCAGTTTAAAACTAAAAAACAGTTTTTGATTGTAAAAAAAAGAGTGATAAAATTATTCCTTCGTTAAAAAAGCACGATCAATTTTTTAACTAATATTTTTATAGCGGTCTCAAACTTAAATTCAACATGTTTTTACAAAATTCTAAAAATTAAAAAAACATTTAACCGAGATGTGTATATTAAAATGTTTATATAAATTACTTTCGAGTAACAACGGGTATATCAGCTAGTTAATTTATAATGATTAAAGAGACCCCACAACAACTTTTGCAGAAGCTGTAGAGGTAGGGTTGCCAGAATTAAAATTTGGTAAAACAGTACATCAACAACAAAAAAAAACAGTACAGTTAAAAAAAAACAGTACATTTTCTTTTAATAAAAACATAACATTTTATTCCAGTAATCATATTTAAACATAAGAAATTACATAAAAATAACATAAACAAAACAAAAACATGAGATCATAACTGAAACTACGAAATACTTTAACAAGTATTAATAAAACTTTAAATTTTATTTAGTTAAAAAATATTCGTAAATTCATGAATAAAAAAATTGTGTATTATTTAAAAAATTACATAGGTATATTAAATTTTCTCCTTGAATAAAGAATTGTAATAAATCACGAATTAATAAAAAAAATTTAACTAGCCAGTTAATTATTAATCGAGTTAAAAATAGTATTTGCACATTCAATAAAGTAATTGAACATTCAACATTAAAATAAAAAAAAAATAATTGAAAATGATTACAAAAAAGAAATACCTAAAATAATAAGCATTATAAAAATATACATATAATATTTGTTTGAAATTTTTTTGATTAAAGAATTGAGAAACATTTAAATTAAAAATTTAAATTTTAAAATAAATAAATAAATAAAAAACACCAGTTAACATCGTTGATTATGTAAAATTGAGACATTCTAATTACCATTATTCAATCCATGATAATGAAAAAAAAATATTATTTTTTACAGCACAAATATTGCTACAAGCGTGACAAATAATTTTCAATAAAAAAAAAAATAAAAAATAGCAAAATTAAATTCAGTTATGCCCAAAAAAAATAAGAATTTTAATATCGGCTTGGAATCGGTCTGTCTCAATTATTTAGACTCAATAACTAGTCTTCACTGAAAGATGGTAGGAATATATAGTTTACCTAAATAAAAACACTTTAAAAGTTATCTTATAAATATTTATCATTTTTTGGTACATCTTTTAAAATACCATTTTTTCCATCTTCAGTTTTCAAAAACTTTAAAAATTCGATACAGGTATAATCGTAGTTAGTTTTTATAATAAGTTCACTTTCCAAGTTTTCTATTAAGAGTCTGTTTCTCTCTTTTCTCCAAAATGAAAACATGCAGCTGAATATTCTTTCCGTAGCGGCATTGGAATGAGGAGTGGAAAAAATAAAATTACATATTTTCCAAAATTGGGAAACGTTCCACTGTTTAAAAACGCTTTCCATTTTTCTTCTACGGTTGTTTCTTTTTTTACGTTTTCAGCAAAAGTTTTAAAGGAAGGAAAGGAACTCATCAAAAAGTAGATCCATATCAATATTTTTGATACCGAACAATTTAATCACTTCAGTAAAATCGTGGAAAGATATGTGAGAATTCAAATTGAAGACACTGAGTTTTTCGAATTTATTATTTTTAAATCGAAATGTTCTTCGATGTATGTTATTATGTATGAAAGAACTGCTTCGGCTCGTCTTTTAAACAATGATATTTCCTGTGGATCATCACAATTTCTGCAGACGGTTTCAGCTAAGTAACCATAAAACTTCTCGCTCTTTTGTCGTTCAAATTTGTCGCGAAGTTGTATAACTATTTTGAACATATCTACGATAACAAGGGTATCCTCCTCCAATTTTTTTATAGACGATGATAATGCAACTCCAATATTGTGTATAAATCCTAAATAAGCTTCGGAACTTTCAGACTCAAAAAATTCCCTTAAAACGGCTGAACAATCATCTTTGGAAAGAAAATATGTTTTTATGGGTGCATAGTTTTTCAATAATCGTTCCACTGCAGGGTTTAAACTAAGCCATCTCGTTGGTACATGGCGAGCAATTCACTCCATTCTAAGTCACAAAATTCAAAAAACTCTTTGAGATTGGATGTTCTTTTTGTCGATGAGCTAAACTCATTAAAAACTTTAATTACAATATTCTCTATATCGAACTTCATAACTTTTAATGCATTTTTAAACGCATTGTTTATGATGTGACACAAACATCCAACACCTATGATATCTGGTTACATTTTTTAAGCTCAACAAAGACGCTTTTTTTGCAGCCGAAGTTGACATTAGCATTATCTACACAAAAACTAGTGACGTTGGCTAAGTTTAAATTGTTATTTTCTAATTTTGACTTTATAGACTCTGCAATATCAATTGACATTTCGGTATTTAAATTATAAAAATTCAACAGTTTTGTATTAACACCCGAATGTTTACAAAAATACCGTAAAACTAAAGGAAACGTTTTTATATTTCCTTTATTTGACGCGTCGGTCGATATAGAAAATGGGCGGTCAAAGGCTAGGTCATCTAACACTGTTTTAATGGCATGCTTAGCCAGGATGTTTGTTGTAATCTTTGTCATCTTTGTCCTACCACATTTAAAATTGGACGCCACATTTGAATCGGCAAACATCTCCTTAAATAGCTTGCTGCTGCAATCTGCAGATTTGTAGCTGTGACTATGTGACACGGTATGATACGTGAATGCAGCCTCTGCTGCTGAGATAGCCTGTTGTGCTCCTTCTGTACCTTTACTGGAATTATGGGTTAAAAAGCAACTTATAGATTTTTGGTACCTGCTACCCATATTTCGTATGGGTTTTGCTGTCTTCAAATGGCGTTTGACATCGGCAATACCCCCATTAGCAATAGAAAAACAAACGGCGCAAGATATGCATTTTGCCATAAACTCGTCATTAGCTCTAGTAATCCAATTAAAGATGCTTTTCCAGCTATCTTGGAATTTGTTTTTACGCCGTGCTCTCTGTTTTTGTTTAGAAGATGATCGACAACTTACCTCTTCAACATCTGTGCTCGAGCTATTTAATAATATATCATCTGAAATATTCTCCTCGATTTCCATTTCTATTTCAAATAGTCCCATTAGTGTTCCAACTAACTTATCGTACAACATGTCGTCCAATATAGAAAGCCCCTAAGAACATGTCAAATTTTTTCTTACCAGAGTTGCAAAATCAACAAGCATTAAGCTACATACTTAAGGGTGCTTTTAAACTGAAGTGGTGGGTTTGCAGTAGAAACTCTACATTTTGTTCTATCTTTTTGCAAACACAGAGAAAGAAAATGGTTATCCGCAAGCATGCTTATGAAGAAGAGAGAAAGAAGAGGAAAAAATATAATACAAAAATATTATCGTTGTAAAAAAAAATGATATTTTGAATAACTTTTGAAGTTTTCCTTTTAAATTGTTTATCTAGCTAAAAAAGTGGGGGGCAACTGCCCCCCTTGTCCCCCCGCTTCCGACGCCAATGTGTTTGTATAATGATAATAACATAACAATGTTGTAAACATTTGACGTCTTTTGTAACAGGGTGTTTCAAATCATAATTTTTTTTATACACTGAACAAATTTTTTGTGATCAAACACTGAAAAATATTTTATTTTGTTTATTTTTTTAATAACAAAAAGAAAGCAGTACAAAAAACAGTACAAAGAGTAAAAAACAGTACTTTTTGGTACTGTTTTAGGTGCTATGCAGAAAACAGTACATTTGAAAAAAAAACAGTACGTGTACTGCGAAAAACAGTACGTCTGGCATCCCTATGTAGAGGTGAGGAGAAGAAAGAATTTTCAGTACATTTCCTCTGCACTTGCCCAGCGCTGGCTTAAAAACACTTCCTCCACTTAATCAACTGTTTCTTTAATGAACTCGACGAACTCTCGGAATCTTCGATTTACCGAATCCTAGGCTTAGTAAACAGCTCAAACTGGTTTAAATAGAGATAGGAAGAATTAACACTTGGTATAACAATGGGCCTCATTTGCCTAAGTGTGTCTCGTTTGAGACAGCCACACTAGCCTAACCCTTTCAGTGGCAAGGCTATGCTAAAAACAAAATAATTTTTTTGAGGTAATATACCTATCATTTAGGTCATTAAAAGATAAACAAACACAACTTTGATTTTTACCTGCGCCACTAACGTTTTGCAAGCTTGTGCAAAGAAAAAATTGTTTTGCTCCTGTTTGACACAAATTTTTTTTTGTATTCTCTTGAAAGTTTTCCAACCCTATAAATCTTTGTTTTTTAAACCTTTTTAATATTCTTATTATTAAAGCCATAAAAAGATTAAAAAAAAAATAAATTTTGACGAATGGATTTCTTCTTATAAAATAAGTAAAAAAACATTTTTTTTTGCTTCTCTTCGGCACAAAATCGAAAATCCAACTGACTTGAATGTCAAATATCTCTCTAAATTTATTTTTATCATGTTTGTTCATCTTTTTTTCATAGAACCAAACGATTTCATTAAAAAAGCGTTGCAAAATAAATATAAAAATTACTTTCTGACGTGTCCAATATATTGGGCAAATCCACTGAAAGGGTTAAAAAAAATGACATCTTGTCAATCGAAAAATTAAACAAGCTTCTAACATATATGAGTATATCTTTATGGTTTAAAAGAAAAATATTAAACAAGATTAAAGTTAAAAATTTAAAAAAAAATTTAAATTTCCAAACGTTTTCATCTGTGACTTTTTCAATACTGTACACAAGAAAGTTAGATATACTCTAGAGAAGGTTTGCTTTTTGTTTATATAAAACGTTTTCAATTTATAAATTTATTCAAGACAGCAGAGTTATGCAATTAAATTCACACGCACCTAAAAAAAAAGAAATTTTTCAGATATTTATCCAAATTTGAGGGTGGACTCAAAAACCAAGTAATCAGATATCTTAAAAAAGTAAAAAAACACATGCAGGAATAATAATTGTGTGCATTAAAAAGTTCCATATCCTTACTTTAATGTCAAATTGGTGCTAATACATTACTCTCATAACATTCCTCAACGAAATATTCTGGCTACGAGGCTGCACTGCGGCATTGTCTAGCGCTAGGTAATGACTAAACGTCGAATCTTCTCTGTCCATTTTACTTAGACCTAAGACTCAAAAACTTTCCGTACATACATAAGCAGATTCATAAAAATATTAATTTAAAGTGTACGTAATTTTAGTCAAAAACAACAACTGTCCACGACAAGTTGGAACAATAGCAGTCGCAGTGTCAATAAATAATAAGAATCGCATTATATATAACGTTCGCTAACGGCAAATAACTGCGGTCAGTTACTTGAACCTAGGTTAACTTGAAATTTATTACCGTGACTTTCATCAATTATTGTTGATTTTGACAAACGAAACTGAATTAGCATAAGCTTCATGGTGAGTTTAATGCTTTAATTTATTACCATATGCTTTGTCCAAAATTAGCTTTAGTTGCGTCCATGGCAAAGATTTAAGATACTTAAATAAAAAAAGCAATGTTATTATTGTAGATACCCACTTCCGATGCATACAAAGAAAAGCGCAACATTAAGATGCTAACTTTCAATGTCACAAATATTTTAGCAAACATGTCGGAAAAACGATTCTGAACAGTGTTTATGGCATCAATTGTGACACTGAGTAGTTAGTATAATAATAATATTACTGTTAAAATTATTACTTACAAATATAAAACTCATTAGTCGATTAGGCACGTATAAGAGAAAAATCATAAAAAATATTGAAACAACCCGAACATAAATTTGTGAAAAATAGTGGTTCAGTAAAAACTTCCTTTTTCTATGACTGCATTCGGCTTCATGTCCTGGTACATCAAAAAGCTATTATGGGAAAGAAATTCGGGCTAAGTAAAACAAACCTCTGATGTTGAAAATTTATACTCAGCAATAGCAAGCTAAAATTCTAAATGAGGAACATTAACAAAATTACACAAGCTTTTCTCTTAAATTTAGACTCTGTCTGAAAAAAAGAAATTTGAATAATAACCAACTCTAGCAATGTTCTATAGAATACTATTTTTTATTCTGTTTTTATGGTAGTAACTCAGGCTATTTTATTAAACTAAGTTCACTCTCTTTAGTAACTCAAATATATTTTTTAAATTTCTAAACACCAAAACCCTATAAAAATAAGTCGATTGAGTCACGATTCATATGATTTAAAAGTTCCTTAAGTTGTTTCAGTTATTCCTAAGTTGTTTGATAAAAGCAAATTTGTATAAGCCTCATATTCAATACATTCATTATTATTCTTAACGTGTTATTTTTCAAGTATAAATTATGTGTAAGATTAACACACTTATAAAGTGTTAAATCTATGTAAAGGGTAACATTTTATAAACAAAAAAACATGTAGTTATTTCAACTGATCGGTTATAAAGACCAAAGAGTCATGCAATTTTTTATTAGTTTCGCGAACTGAGGATTAAATTTCAAAGTAAATTAAAAAAATACGGAAAACTTTTTTCTGGTGCAAGTTTACAATTAACTCATTCTTTTTACTCTGTCTTTATTAAGCCCGTATCCAAAAAAGTTAACGGGGTCAAAAACAGCCCAAAGAGTCCGAAGGTATAAAAAATATCTGTCCATATAAGGCAAATGGCGGAAATTTAGAAAATATTTCCAAAACAAGTCTAAAAATCTATTTTTTTATATTAGAAATTAAGTGGAATTAACAAATACTGTGTATTTAATTTTATGTACGAACCAAGATCGCAAATTCATAAAATAAAAAAGAAGTTTGTTAAAATTTATAACTAAAAAAATAAATAAAATCAAAACAAAACTTCTGGGATAGGAGGATATAGCGTAGGTTGAAGGTATAGTTAAATTGATTTTTGTGGCATACTAGAATTTTTTGGTACACATCCAAATTTTGAATAACGTTAAAAAAACTGTTTTTTCGCACATGCGCTCATACGCCCATAACTTCGTCAATTATCCAGTGATTTTTAAGTTAATTTAAAGTTTCTATTGTAAACATTTAAAAACGTTCTATACGATCGAAAAATCAAGCCTCACTATCATAAAAATTAAAATTTTTTTTTTTGTTTATTTGTATTAATTTTGTATTTTTGTAACTTTGTTTGCATAAAATTAAATGGTGTAGTGGAAGAATCATGACAATTTCACAATTCGTTTCTGAGTTACACTATCAAATACCCCTTTAAAAATTGCCACATATCTCTACCAGATCAAACTGTAAAACAAAACCATCTACAGACCAAGCAAAACCATCTTAAATCGTTTATTGAGCTTTTAGGTTAAAGTTAAAACAATTAATTGTTTAATTAGAAAAAACTTTAATTAAATTTATATTTTGCTTATGGCATTTTAGTGCGTCGCAGCAAAATTGAAAACATTTAGTTGTAGTAACTTCCCTATAACTTAATAAAAACATCTTCAAACCGAAGTTTTGAACACTTAGTTGTTGTGACATTGATATAACTTAATATAAACATAATGCAACTTAGTAAGTTGCATCTAAGTTGCTAACTCGTGACTGTATTTGTTACAATTACAATACACAAACTTTTTTATAGTTGCTATAAAAAGAAATGTTGTAATAATGTCAATTTAACTTAAAAATTACTTAATTTTTTTCAAAACTTTATGAAACATATTTACAACAAGTGAATTTATTCGTAACATAATTAACACCGTAGTTTAACTTATTTGCAACAAACCGAATGATTTGTTACAAATTACTTATTTGAAACTTTAATACAACACGTTTGTGACTAAATTTGTTTAAAAAACTGTAATACCACCGAATTATAACATATTTTTGTTACAAAACGAAATCTATGCTAGCGGGGAAGTTTTACTCAAAATAATGATGTTTGTAGGAAAATCAACCTTATATTCACTTTCTTAATAAAGATGGAGTTAAAAAGTAGTTTTGTATTTATGAACACTTTTGTATTTTTTATTTTGAAGTAAATTTAGCACTATTTGATAACAACTGAGGTACATTAAATAATTGGTACATCGATAAGCTAGCATGCGAGGCGAGGGCCCCAATACATATATATATATTTGTGCTCTTAGGTATTAACACCTTCACAAATGTGTCATATTTATAGTCACTCTATCCTGCACTTTTGATTTAGGGAAGTTACTCTACAGTACACCTGAAAATAGAATTGTGGCGTTTTCATAAAGTTCCAGGAACTCTATTGTAATGATTATTTTCTCTACTACGAATATTTCACTATAATATTAAGTCATGTTCAAAAATAGTTTTGATTGCAATCAATTTTGCGGAAAAATTACGCATATCTTTCTTTAAATATCATATTGGCACCAACATTTTTTCTAATCAATTTTGAATACGTTCATATCCTGACATTGATTAACTTTCGCCAAAGCAAAAGTATATGATATAGTTAAATATTTTACACAATACTCATAATTTACAGCTATCAATTATATCTTATGCATATTTAAATTAGCCCTTTAATGGCACACTAGTACGAGTTCGCTCAGTTGAAAAATTTTAACTGATGTCATTTTATTTCTATTTGCTTTTGAGGTCAAATAAAGGAACAAGAAGTATGTCAAAATATCGAGTTTCATTAATGAGAAATTAGTTATAGTATGTCATTTAAGGGTTAACGCCGCAATGACGATATTAATAATCAAAATCACGCCTACTTTAAATTCATGCAACAATTTTTACTTGCCAAACAAATTAACCTATAAATTAAACTATTATAAAATTCATTACAAACCACTTGTAATCTATTCGACAGTTTCGATGTACACAGAGAAAAATCGCATCATAAAAATCTAATAGAAGAACCAGAAGCTTTCTCTTTGGTTTTTACCCAAAAAGATTTTCTTCTTAATCTATGTCTTCTTAAATAAATTTAAAAAGGAAATCTAATAGAGGTTCTAGGTTTTCTTCTTAATTTTGTTTAAAACGAAATCTCATGCAGCTACTACCTATTTTATAAGAAATTAATATAAAATCTTTTTTAACAAATTGAAGAAAATTTTTTATGAAAATTTAAGAAGTTTTCCTCTAAAAAATACCTCTAATCCTGCGTCTTTCGAACCTCTTGTTCTAACTACATTTAAGAAGAAATCTAACAGGTTTTATGTGGCACCTTCTTAAATTTTATCAAGAAGAAATGCCTAAAAAATACGACTCTTCCTGCGTCTTTCATACCTCTTGTTCTAAACATATTTTAAGAAGAAAGCTTATTGAAAATATGTGGCACTATTTTTCTCTGCGTAGTTACACGTATAAAAACTCATAGAACATACATTTTTTGTGCATTCAACTTTAGTGGTTTTCTGCTCTGTTTTGTATATTGTTTGTGGTCTTTTTGATTGTATTGCTTATTAATAAAGTTTTTTATTTCTTTTTTTTTAATATTTTTTGTTAAACATTGTCACGGTCAGCTCTGCCTACCAGATAATTCTGTTTGATTTTGACATTTGTTACCTGCTTCTTTAGGCTTATGGAGCGATGAACCAAGGGGAAGAGACTTAAATAAAGTGTATTAATTTAATAACTTTGTTCAAAAATTTGTCATTCTAAGTATCAGTTGAAAACACCTTTATCTGGCACATCGAAATTGCAAGATGTAGCTCAGATTGCAACAGATTGAATTAAAGAAGCGCGTCGATACCGATCGCCAGTGTTTAGATAATTTGATTATAAATATTTGTGGCGTGGGTTTTTGTTGAATTTGTTCAAATTAATATCATGTTTTAGTTAATTTGGTTATGAATTTTTTATTAATTTTTTCACGGTCAACTGCGTTGTATCGTAAAGATGCTTATCATAGTAACGTCAAAGCAATTCTTGTTGCTACAGCAGACAAAGTCATTGATCTGAATTTTTCGTCAAGTATTTATGACATGGTTTCCATTTGCATTTGCATTTAAATAATTTTTTTTAATTTCAAATAGCTGCTGTATTCATCTCTTCAAATACTTTTGTACATTATGCTTATGACAATTTATCTAAAAGGTTGCTTTATACTAAATTTAAGTCTATGCATAGCAATAGTAAAATATTTTAAATACTTCTGCAGTAGTTTGGATAAACCTTATCCATAAACAAGGGCGTCCACATGATTGTCTGTAGGCACAAAGGTCAATATGGAAGTGCACGAACTTGGTAATGATCAGACCAGTGCTAATAAAATAAAAATTAGATAAGAAACAAATTTGTTCGATTTCACGGGAATTTATTCAAACAAGTGTCAAATTATATAAAATATTAACAGTAATCACTCAAGACCACTGAAGATGGATAGGGAGCGCCTTCCGAGTTGTTAATAGGTCCGTTTCCGTACTAACTTCAAGTAATTGTATAGATTATATAGGGACATTTTGCATGTTATTCTGCTCTCTCTAGCTTCAAAAATTTGTAAAATAACGCTTTCAAGTAACTTCAAGTTACTTGAATAGAGTTCGGAATCAGACCTAATATGTATAAAAGACCAATTCACTTTACAAAAATTTTAAAATACTTCAGTGCGCATCCATTTTCTTAAAATTCCATTCCATTTCTAACGATAACAAAAATTGCTTAAGACCCAAACAAATTTGACCTCTAGATATTTCGGAAATCATTTAACCCTTTTAATGGCTAGGCTAAACTAAGAACAAAATATTTTCTTTTAGGTAATATTCCTATCATTTAGGTCCTAAAGATATGAAAAAAACATACCTTTGATTTTTACCTGTGCTACTTACGTTTTGCAAGCATATACATAGAAAAAATTGGTTTGCTCCTGTTCGGCCCAAATATTCTTTTTGTAATCCCTTGAAAGTTTTTCAATCCGTTAATTTTTGTTTTTTTAAAATCATCTTCATATTGTTATCATTGATGCCATAAAAAGATAAAAAAATAAATTTGATTTTTTTCCGGTTAATTTTTTCTTATAAAATAGGCCAAAAAATAATGTTTTGCTTTTCTTCGGCACAAAATCGAAAATCCAACTGACTTTTATGTCAAATATCTCTTTTAATTAATTTTAATCATATTGGTTCGTCTTTTTTTCATAAAATGAAATTATTTCATTTAAAAAAATCGTTGCAAAGTATATAAAAAAATAACTTTCTCACGTGACCAATATATTGGGCAAATCCACTGAAGACCATTTTAGTGCTATTTACGACTTAAACCATTTTGAATAATGTGTTGTCCAAACCAAAACACAAATAAAATATAGTTTGAAGAAAAATCAGTTATAAATATCTAAGCTCTGTTAATTTTTTTATTTGTTTTCAAAATAACTCACCTCAACCTCAACCTCATAGTAACTATATAACAATAAATGTTAATAGTTGATTAAATAATAATAAATAATAATAATAAAAAATGTATCTGATATTTTTTGGCGGAGCTTTGAACATGCAATTTAACTTCTAAGCCAAAATTTTCGTTATTCCATATAAAATGTTTTTCTTATTTTGTTGCAGCGTCATTATGTTTGTAATTTTGTATTTTTGTGCGGAGCTTAAGATTTCTTGTGTTATAACATGTGACATAACAAGGTTTTTGGTCATGCAAAAAAAAAACAAAACACTGCAAACATTTATTTTTCCTGATATTTATGTTTTTAAAATATAGTTTTTCTATGATTATGTACAAAAATATTGCAAATCTGTAACAAATATTGCAATAAATATTTATATATCTATTTATTTATATATTTATAATTAATATTAAAATTTATTAAATTAATACGAACCAAAAAATACTATTGTTTACATAATGGTTATCCGTTTTTACCAGGGTGCGTAACTTATCACAACTAATAATTCTGAACATTTCCTTTCAGACATAAACATTATGATAAATCATGCTTTATATAATTTTTCAGAATTCTAACTAAATAATTTTTTTTTAAATTTTATTTGAGCTTAACCAAATATGTTCATGTTTTTTAGAATTATAAAAATAATGAGTAATTAAAATATGCCATCATTAATTTTTTATATTTTATATTTTTAGAAACAAAAATTAAATCTTATTTTAATATTCCAATATTTTATTCAATTTATTTGCAAATGACTATATTTGAAATAAGTTTAAACTTAAAAAGCTATTAATAAAATCAGGGACCGATAATAACAGTTTTTTCAAAATTTCTATTCAAAAATTCAAATGGAAATAAAAAGTCTATTCGATATTTGAATATAGAAATATCACATTGCTAGCTAATGAATAATAATCTTTAATGATTTTAATTTATTAAAAAAGTCGTTATTTTTTTGACCAATTTTATTTTGATCAAAAATAATCCGACTTTTATTTTTTTGATCAAATATAAAAGTTGTAATTTTTCTTTTATTTGTTTTGGTCAAAAATAAAAGTTAAAATTTTATTTTTATTATTTCGATTAAAAAATATGTTAACATTTGACTTTTATTATTTTGATAAAAAAATAAAAGTTTTTTCAAAATTTCTATTCAAAAATTCAAATGGAAATAAAAAGTCTATTCGATATTTGAATATAGTAATATCACATTGCTAGCTAATGAATAATAATCTTTAATGATTTTAATTTATTAAAAAAGTCAATACATAATCGTTATTTTTTTTTGACCAATTTCATTTGTTAAAACTTTTAATGTAAAGCTTACCATTAAATTCTTGCTTGCGGTCCCTGTTCCAGTCGTTTGCGAAATAAATGAAAACAGAATGGGCAATGATAAGCAACTTAGCGATGCAATGCAACGATATGAAGATCGATAGCAGCGTTTTTATCTCTGTGCAAAAATGTTACGAATATGGGTGAAAAAGAATAAAAAATGTATACTATTAATTGTTTGAAAAATTTAAACTATTGTAATAGTTAATCTATATAAATAAAAATCAAATGTCGTTCGTTGGTAATTGCATCAGTTGAGAACGGCTGAACCGATTTGGATAATTTTTTTTTTTTAAATGTTCGTAATAGTCCAACTTAGGTTTTTACGGAAAGAAAAGTTGACCACGCCCACTTTGCGCCCACTTTTTTTGATTTATCTAAAATCGGAAAACGGCTGGACCGATTTAGATAATTTTTTTTTAATGTTCATAGTAATCCAATTTAAGTTTTGTCGGAAAGAAAAATTGACCACGCCCACTTTTGCGCCCACTTTTTTCAATTTATCTAAAATCGGAAAACGGCTGGACCGATTTGGATCCAATTTAAGTGTTTACTGAAAGAAAAATTGACCACGCCCACTTTTGCGCCCACTGTTTTGATATCTATATAAATAAAAATCAAATGTCGTTCGTTGGTAATTGCATCAGTTGAGAACGGCTGGACCGATTTGGATATTTTTTAAAATGTTCGTAATAGTCCAACTTAGGTTTTTACGGAAAGAAAAATTGACCACGCCCACTTTTACGCCCACTTTTTTATTTATCTAAAATCGGAAAACGGCTACACCGATTTGGCTAATTTATTTTTTAAATGTTCGTAGTAATCCATTTTAAGTTTTTACTGAAGAAAAATTGACCACTCCCACTTTTACGCCCACTTTTTTATATATACCTAAAATCGCAGAACGCCTGCGCCAATTTGGCTAACTTTTTTAAAATGTTTGTAATAGTCTACAAACGTTTTTTACAGAAAGAAAAAATGGGCGTTGGACAAGGGGGCGTGGCACTCTCATACAACCCAAATTTGCGATATCGAATAGCTTTTTAGTGACAGACCGCACAGGCTCGGAATTTAATATTCGAACTCAATTTACACATTAAGTTTAACTGATAACATTTTATGGTGTTGGACAAGGGGGCGTGACACCTCCCATACAACCCAAATTTGAGATATCGAATAGCTTTTGAGTTATAGTTCGCACAGCCATGGAATTGGGTTTTCGACCACAATTTACACGTGCCGTTTTACTGATAAAATTTTATGGGCGTTGGGAAAGGGAGCGTGGCACCTCCCTTAAAACCCACATTTAATATTTTGAATAGCTTTTGCGTTATAATTCACACAGCCCCGGAATTCAGTATTCGACGACAATTTACACGTGCTGTTTTACTGATAACATTTTATGGGCGTTGTACAAGGGGCGTGGCTCCTCCCTTGCAACCAGAATTTGCGATATCGAATAGCTTTGGAGTTATAGACCTGCACAGCCTCGGTATTCGAGCACAATTTGCACATGTCGTTTTACTGATAACATTTTATGGACGTATGGTATGGCAACCTCCCATAATTTGCGTTATCGAATAGCTTTTCAGTTACAGCTCGCACAGCCTCGGAATTCGGTATTCTACCACAATTTACACACGCCATTCAGGGGGCGTGGCACCTCCCATACAACCCAAATATGCGATTTGCGATATCGAATAGTTTTGAAGTTATAGCCTAAGAATTCATTATTCTACCACGATTTACACATGCCGTTTCACTAATCAAATTTTATGGGAGTTAAACAAAGGGGCGTGGCACCTCTCATTAAACCCAAATTTAGATCAACCCAATGCAGGTTCACTGATAACATTTTATGGAAGTTTGGCAACGGGGGCGTGGCAGCAACGCGCCGGGTTCCAGCTAGTAAGAAATAAATCTGTCAAATTTTTTATTTCTCTATTTTTAATCGGAAAAGTAAAACTAAAATTTTAACTTTTATTTTTGATCGAAAATATAAAAGTAAAATTTTAAGTTTTATTTTGATTGAAAAAATAAATGTCAAATCTTAACTGGTATTTTTGATCAAAAACTAAAAGTCAAATTTAATCACTTATTTTTTATCAAAAAAATTTAAATGATATTTTAACTTACGTTTTTGATCGAAAAAATAAAAGTCATATTTTAACTTTTATTTTTGATAAAAAAAATAAAAATACAAATTTTAACTTATATTTTTGATCGAATAACTAAAAATAAAATTTTAACTTTTTTTTTTGATCGAAATGAAATCAGTCAAAAAATAACGATAATTTGTAAACGTTTTTGAAAAAAGTCATAACCGGTACGATCCCTGCTTTTAACTATAGTATCAAAAGTGAATTAAGGCGAAAATAGTATCATGAAAGATAAAACAGTAGTTAAAAAAGTAGTAAAAAAAGTAGTAGGAGTAAGCAAATTATTCTATACCATTACACAAAATCCATTATATTTCACCATCATAGCAATCATTACTTCATATTTCATTCAAATTAAAAATAACAGTTCAAAATAGTAGCAGAAAATATTAGCAAAAAATAGTAAAAGAAAATAAAAATAGAAAATAGCAGTAGAAAATAGAAAATTGTAGAAAAGGGTGTTTTTTATAGAGTGGTAAAAGTTTAAATCATAATAAAACATAGTAATGTATTTTTAATATCAATGAAACGAGCTTTATTAGATAGAATATTTTATGACATTAATGTTTAAATATGATTTTGGCCATGTGGCCGCCACGGCTAGCGCGTACAAGGCGCAATCTGGAACACCAATTTTCACAAACTTTTCGCAGCATTTGCGACCGTATCTCGCCGATAACTCTTCGAATATTGATTTCCAGGTGTTCAATTGTTTGTGTTTTATCGACGTAGACAAGTGACCTTACATAACCCCAAAGAAAATAATCCAATGGGGTTAAATCACACGATCTTGGGGCCAATTAATTGGGCCATTTCGTGAAATTATTTTTTCGTCAAAAGTTTCCTTGAGTAAATCAATTGTAGCGCCCGCTGTGTGGCATGTGGCTCCGTCCTGTTGGGACCACATATCAGCAAGATTAATGCCAGCTAATTTAGGTATGAAAAAACTTCGAACAGAACCATTATTTTGATTAAAAATTTCCACAATTTGCACGCGTTGATCTGGTGTAAGTCGATCCATAATAAAGTGTCAAAGCAAACTTTACAAAAAACAACTATCAGCGATTTAGTGGGTGGTCAAATAAAGCAGTGATGCCAACTCAAAGTTGTATCACTCTATAAAAAACAGCCTTTACAATAAAATTGCTTCATTCCATTATATATGGGTATTTCCGTGGCTACGCTCGTGACAGTCGTACGACTTTAATGAGTGGAAAAAGAAAGAAAAATTTAACTCACAGTTTTCTTATTTTGATTTTTCAATAGTTCATTAAGCTAACTGTACAAGGTCTAAAGGCAAAGAGATGTTAAAAGTTCGGCTCTTAGATAGAAGCCACCAAAAATTATACGTTACGTGACTAAAAATAGAAGAGGAGTTCTTGTCTGCATCAAAACAAACAAAAAAATCTGCTAAGTGTTTTTATCAAGCTTATTTATATAATCTGTAATAATGTTGCTACATATTTTTATACAAACGATGATATGATACTTTACGTGTTATACGTTACGTGACAGATTTTTCCCTTCAAAGAAGTACAAATATTTTATAGTTGTATTTATTTAATTGAACTAGAAAAGCATATATAGTGTGACTCAGGACCGTAACAATCAAAAACCGAAAAAAAATTAATTAAACTTTGTATAATCGAGTATTTATATTAAAATTCCAATTTTCGTTAAAATTTTGCAACTTTTGTCACCATTTTTCAACTTTTGTTGCCATTCATCATCTTTACCGCCATTTTTTAAAAATTTAAATTGAGATCAACTCTCAGTACTCTCACAATATAAATTTAAACATTTTTTCTCTATTATGGAGGTTTAAAAGAATTTTAAGTAACATTTAATTTTTCAGTCGCGGTAGTCCTTTTGGCAAAAATACAGATATACCAAAGATCACATGATAACAAACGTATCAAACCATACCTTTTAATATAAAATCATGAAATACAATCATTCCTTCATATTATACAATTATATCATCCCATCAAAACGTACCCTTATACTAAGAAATACTATCAAATCATCTAATATCATTATATCATCGTACCGTACAAATATTTAATAACAAGCGCGTCGGAAGCTTGTTTCATCTGGGGGAAGTACAAATGGGGGTGCAAAAAAATCACCAAATTTCTTAAAAGAAACATGAATATGAATAAACAAATTTTTTATTTTTGTTTCAAAATAAGAAAAAAATAAAACTAAATAAAAAATATTAAAATTTCATTATTTTTAAAAGTTTTTCCAATTTCGATATTAGTGACTATTTTTTAAAGGATCTTTCATATCGTAATATGAAATATAAGAAATAGTTGTTGCTTTTATAAAGCAAGACTAGGTATATCTTTACATGGTTTAAATACAATGAGGTACAAAAAATTGTTTCCTTCTGTCCTTGCAAGAAAAAAATCTTTCACCACCTCCATCAAATTCAATTCTTCGGTTTTATCTTTGTGAATGTGTATGAGTGAGTCGTGAGTCGTTTCTGTGTCATAGTTGCTCAACGATACGTTTTAAGCCGTCTTAGTGCTCTAAATGAACGATCAGATGAAGCTGCTGATGCAGGCACAGTCAAAACCAAAGCAACAAGTTTTCAACTTCATTTAATAGTTTTTTCAGTGTATTCAAGTTTTTTTTTAAATTGAAATTGCAGTAGAAACTCTACATTTTGTTTTATCGTTTAGCAAACACAGAGAAAGAAAATGGTTATCCGAAAGCATGCTTATGAAGAAGAGAGAAAGAAGAGCAAAATATAAAATACAAAAATATTATCGTTGTAAAAAGAACTGATATTTTGAATAACTTTTGAAGTTTTCTTTTTAAATTGTTTATCTAGTTAAATAAGCGGGGGCAGCTGCCCTCTTTCTCCTACCCTGCTTGCTACGCCAATGTTTGACAAACTATCATTAAACCATTTCACCACACCTTCTTATCGTATCAAACCAGAACATCATACCAAACCACAAGGTTGCCAGCCAAAATTCAGAACAATTTACACGAAAATTACCTTTTTCCCAAAGTAACATAAATTAAAAACCACCAAAATTCCCTTGGTAAAGGTAAACAAAAAAGATTCCCACAGCAATTAAAAAATACAAAAAAAAAATTCCACCATCATTAAAAATTACCACAAAATACCACGCGTTTTAAAAATACCACCAAAAATCCCATAAGCATTTAAAAAATCCCACAAAAAATCCCATACGTATTAAAAAATACCAAGAAAAATCCCCTATGTATAAGAAATTTTAAAAAATTTAGAAATACCAGAAATTTTTGCATTTAAATAAACAGAAATAAATAGACCATAGTTAAAAAGTTTGCATTCATTGTCTTTGTTTCAAAACTATAACTATATATAAGAATTTTATTTGTTTGTTTCCATTTAAAAATTTCTTAAAAGAAATTATGCTTATAAAAATAAAATAATAAAAAATAAACAAAATAAAATAAAAATATTGTTTTCAAAAATATTTGTGGTTTGTGAGGTTATAAGCAATTCATTTTATCACAATATGATTTTTAAAAAATTTAGGAACTTATTTCTAATATCAAATAATAAAAATACTTCAGAGTAAAATATAAACAAAATAAAAAATATATACAGTTTTTACAGATATTTGTGATTTGTGAAGTGATAAACAGTTAATTTAACACAATATGATTTTTCAAAAATTTAGGTACTTATTTCTAATATAAAAAAAAATAAAAATAAGTGACAAAAAATAAACAATATAAAATAAATATAAAGTTTTCCAAAATATTTGTGCTTTGTGATTTCAGATATAAATATTTTTAATTCGTTAAGAACGTTATAGAATAATATTAGTTTTGTTTTTGTGTTCGTATATATCAGGGATGGAAAACGTGCAAACACATTTTTAACACTTCTTTTACACTAATATTTACTACTAAAAACTAAAGAAATAACAGTGGTATTCAATGAATGCCGCATTTGTGATGTTAATAGCGTAAACGCGATATTTTTACAGAAGCTCATTTTGCGACGTGCGCAGCATACAACACAAAATCGTGGTGTACACAGAGCATAAAATGCGTAAAATGGCAACTGTGGTTTAATTTTGATTTTAAAAGATTATTGCTGACCAATGGATTCGGTAAGTAAACTTGCAAATATTGTCTATTATTGTTTTGGTAGTGCTTATATATTTCACTATTTTTGGAATTTAAAATAATTTTTGTAAGCTTAACGTTTGCTTGCAGAAATGTAGAATTTTCAGAAAAGGTCAGAATTTTGTTCAGAAAAGAATGCGCTATTAGTTTTTATGCAATTTTGTAATGTCAACTTATTCTTAAAACAAATATGCAATTTAATCGTTTATATTAAGGGTAAGTTCAAAGAAATGTACAGCGTAAACTTATAGCTTTACTCTTCTGTATATACATCGATCATCGAATACTATGATTAAGATTTTGCTTAATAAAAGTGAAAACAAAAATTTTAGGAAAAAATTCCCATGCAATTAAAAAATACCACGCTGAATTCCCACGCCAATTAAAAAATACCAAGCTGAATTAGAAAATACCATGGGAACTCCCAAAAAAAAAAGTTCCCAAGATCAATTAAAAATTACCACGAATGGGATTGTTCCCACAATACTGGCAAACTTGTCAAACCATCATATCAAACAGTAATGATATGCATCGCATGAAGATTTATTCCAAAATCATCAAACCATACCATGTTGTCATCCCATACGTGAGTCCTATCATACCAAGCCCATCATACGAAACCCATTATTCCATATCATCAAACCATACGTTACCTGCCTGAACTGCATTAAAGACCTCATGCACTTGAACAAAATTTCTATTTCCCACACCCAGAAAAAAACCCGGTTAATTTAATCAAATATTAACTAAATTTTAGGTTAACATTTCCTAACATGAATCGTTAGGTTAAGATTACCCCATTTTTTTTAAAGATCAAACAACCACGGTATGCGCCTTATACAAACAAGGTTTGGTCTTTGACCTGATAGGAAAGGAATAGATTATTTAGAGGAATTGATTGGAACCATACGTGAAGTATTGATTAGGCGAAACTACATGAAAGACAGTGTGAATTGCTTTTGACCGAGGCTAGTGTTATGCCTTAACCTTGGCAAGCATTTCCAGCCCTTAGTTGTGTGTTTCTGTCCTTTAACTCCTTTTTACTTTTCCATACTTCTTAAATGTAGGAAAGACCAAAGAAAGTGAGAAGAGCCACACCCGAGCCCGGATTCGAAACAGGTACCTCTGGGTTGATAGTCTAGCCCACTCTCCACTGGACTACAAAGGCCGACATGCCATATAGGTCAATTTAATCTGTTTTTCTTGTTTAATGAAACTGACCAATGTGGTTATCTTAACCGTATTTTAACCAGTATTTCTAGTTTAATCAAATTGAATCAGGTTTATTCAACCAAATGCTAGGCTTACATGTCTTTACATGATCAATTGGATAAAATTGAAAACTTGAAGACATGTTAGTTGAACCTACCTTTTTCCGAGGCACACTTTGTTACAAGTTCTGCATCACTAGAACAGAATTTTACAGCTGGGAGGTTGTTTTTTTTCGCATAAGCCTGCAATATTTTTGTGCTATTTTCTCTATGTAATATAGTAAACCAGATCCGTCAGAAGATAGTAACGTGGATCAGGTTAATACGATGTTGTTTACTCTCCTAACCAAATTCATCAGATAAAAATAACCTCGATCAAGTAAGAGTATTTTTCCCCGAAAAAAAAAGATTCTTTACAAACCGCAAAAATAAAGATTGACATATCTCCCTTTGTAACCTTTGTTACAAACCCATTTGACTGAAATCCAATTTCCATCATCTTTACAGAACTCTCATTTTATATTTAAAAAGATGCATTTCCGGTCTCTGTTTTTGTGGAATTTTTAAATTCTTGATCTATTTACTTATACTATAACGCTCACGTTAGTATAAAGGGAGCGGAAATTTCACAATTGTGTTCTCGAACCCAAAGCTTTTTTACTCAAAGCTGCAGCCCTTTTAATTTTTTTAGGCCACACAACTAGCACTCAGGCCAGTCAGAGCATAATTTTTACTAGGAGTTTTGCTTTGGAAAACAGATAGATCCTTAACATATAACAAATCTCCGTATATAATTTCACGGAGTCACACCGAGTTATAAAAATAAATAAAAGATAAAAATAACTTAATTATCAAAAACTGCACAATGTGCTGAGGAAATCTATATGTTTAAATCAAAAGAAGTTGTAGGCTTGCTTAACGAAGATACCTTTTCTCTCTATTCGGTCATGCCAAAGTCATTGTATTTCAAAGCAGTGGCTGATCACAAAATGAGCATAAGAATCAATAAAAATTCAACCCATTTATACAATGAAACATTAATATACAAAGCATTAAATACATGTGAGCTAGATAGAAGAGGGAGAGAGAGAGAAAAGGATGGTAACAGCTTCGAAGTCATTCGTATAAAATCAAAAATGAAGGAAATTATTCAATGAATAATTAAAAAACATACAAAACCAAAGCGAACAGCAACATTTAAATTTGATATAAAAAGCATCTTAAACGTGTTAACGAAGTTTAATCACTCAAATACGCGCATCAAGGTGACATCGTGCTTAAAGTCCGGTTAAGACGTCAACGGCACAAAAACAATAGTAGAGCGCAAAGAGTGGAGTAGAGTGGATAAGAATACGAAACGACAAAATGAAGTGTAGAAATGTAAGAAGACTAAATATCTATTGAAAGTGACAGTGAGAAAGAATAAAAAAACAAATTCCTTTAAAATATCTATTTTAGAAAATAATTTTGAGCGCAATGGCAACGCTTGTATTGGCAATGTGTGCAAGTGGCACCACTATTTCGGAGTACAGAAATACACCCAGTTCGAAGCTAATTTATTATCACTATCCAGCACCAGCTGGTAATCAATTCGATGAAGTGCCACAGCGACAAACATTTGCCTTCCAGCCAGTGCAACAACAACAGGTGGTAAGGCAAAATTATGGGGCAAGAAGTGGCGGATTTCAGCCAATATACCAGCAACCGCAGCGCCAATATAGCAGAAATGCTTTTATTCCAATTGTAAATCACCCGCAGCCCCAGCAATATGCGGTGTATCGACCGCAACAACAGCTGCAGCAAGTAGTGGCGCAGCCGGAAGTTGCCGCTGTACAGCATTTCGTCGCTCCTGTGCAGGTGCAAAACGACTTGACGCAGACCTTGACACATCAGGGTTATCAGCTGGGACCATCAGCTGGAGCAGCAGTGAGAGGAAGAAGTGGGTCGTTAGTAGATCTGCATTCACTGAACGTTCAGTTGCCACTGCCTTTAGGCTTGACACCGCTTAACAATGCGCCGCTACCATTGCAAAGCGGTGCATCTTTCGACTCGCTGCCCAGAGTTGTCACATCGTATGGCACCAAGCATCCGCTTAAAGTGTGATCATTGCTGATAGTTGTGTTGGGTGTATCGGTGGACCGAAATTTGGACTATGGCCTTGAGCGGCCTAATGTCTTGCCTTGAATATTTAGACTTAGCTAGTGAATTTTATTTCTTTCTTTTATTTTATCGTCATTATCATCGTCATAGTCATCACTTCATCTACTTTTAAGTCACCTCAGTGTTTAATTATCTGCTGATTTACATATTGATCGATGGATTGTGCAGCTAGCTACAAAAACAACATCTATAACGACAAACATATAAAACTTGCCATACATTCATTTTTTTTTATTATTTAATTATCTGAGCCAACAACAAACAAACAAACCAAAAACTGGCTCGATTTGTTGTTGTTAATAATGTGATAAAAGTCATATAGTTTCTTGTTTGTTTGTTGTTGCCGCCTTACCAGCTGACGAGCCCTGTATAAAGTAAAAAAAGAAGAAGAGCTGACCAAGTGCCAAACGTCATTGAAGACGCGTCCGTAACAAGCTGGACGCTGGTACGGTGAGAGGCAGTGGTTTTGAATGTAGCTCATATCTGAGGTCAAGCCGTTAATAATTTGGCCCCGAAACATATCTTGTTTTTTTTTTTCTGTTTCCAAAACACATGCGCGGACGCTGACCACAGTGAATTCCACTAATGCGCTTGCTATTCGGACATCTAACAATATAGTCAATAATAAGACTGGAGATAATTTATTGTCATCTGCGTTTGTCAATAAAGAGTTTATAAGTATTCCACAAAAACAAAAGCTTTTGAAACGAAACAAAAACTTTAAACTAAAGCGATCAAGTGAAAATCCATAAATCCAATGTTAATGATGCTAATTTGAATGAAATCTCTTAATTAATTGGCATGCCAATATTGTAAATATGTATTCTTATGTAAATATGTATATGTTTTATAAGAAATTTGAAGTAAAAAATAATAATAAAATTTAAGGTTAGACAAACACGGGTTAACGAACTTTCTGACCGCAGCTGGGGAGATGGACTATATTTAAGTTGGTTGCAAATTTTATCAGTGAAATCAATTGACTTTTCGATCCAATAACGTCTATTGAAATCATTGTTAGTTTTGTTTATGCAATGGTCTTTCATTGTGGAATTTGAATTGGCTTAAATTTGAAGTTCAAACCAATTTAAAAACAGCCGTTTAGTATATCAGGTAAGTTGTTTGGTGCTTTCATAAAAAATGCGATTTTGATTTAGAATCGGTACAAGTTCTCTGCTAAGAATAATAAACGATGACATAGTTCGAATATTTAATTAGCCATTAATTTGAACGATAATATGATAAGCTCGATTTGATTTATCGATTTTGTTTTTAGAATTTTAAAACGGAAGTAGAATTGGAAGCAAAGAAGCATATGAAGGCTTACTTTAATGTCGTTTTCTGTTTGTTAGCTTCCGTAAAAAATCGATTTTATTTCAATCGGAGGCAGTAACCCTTGCCACAAAGTAAGCTAATTTAGTACAAATAATACAAAAATAATTCATAGCTTCCTGTGTGACCGTTTAAGCGGAGGTTCTAGTAGAAATTTAACGCAATTTCCGGATTTTTTTGAGCGAATGTAAATCTTTTTTGAAAAATTTTTTTGTGGCATTTATAAGTGTACTAGCTGATATACCCGGTGCTACTCGAGAGTGATTTATATAAAAATTTTAATATACACTTTTCGATTAAATGTTTTTGTAAATTTTGGAATTTTGTAAAAACGTGTTAAATTTAAGTTTGAGACCACTATAAAAATATTAGTTAAAAATTTACCAAGCTTTTTTAACGAAGAAATAATTTTATCACTGTTTTTTCACAATCAAAAACTGTTTTGTAGTTCTAAACTGAATTTACTGGCTACTGGTAAGCATGTTACTTGCACTTCGCTAATGAAAATCAAATTTATAAAAATCTTCCTAAAATTTTTTAGTAGTTTTTCCAGTTGGAAAATAACAATTGGATTGTCTCTAAATAAAAAATTAATATAAATTGAGTCTGATAGTTGATGCAATTTCTTAAATCTTCTGAATTACTATTTTATACGAAAAATTGTACAGTCGTTTCTTAATGTAAATTAGCAAAAAGGTGTAAGTTAAGAAAGCAGTCGCTTTTTAATTTTTATTATAGTATATACAGCAACCTGTAACAATATTATCGACGTTAACAGATCGACATAAATCCAGCTGAAAAATCTGCAAGAACAGTGAAAGAAGTGCCATTATGTTATTTGCTGCAAGTTTACGCTGTGTGCGAAAAGACCTAAATTGGATAACAGTTACCGACTTTTCTAATATATTGGAATCGTGTCGGTAATGCAGTACTTATTTCAAATTTATAATATTTTCCAGCATACTTTTCAGCATACTTTCGGTTAGTATGCAATTGAACCGAAAAATTTGTTCAATGAAGCCAAGCTTACAACCATGATTGGAGAGTTAAAATTTCAAAATTTCGTTGTCTTTTATATGTCGGTACATTTAATTGGCGTGGAAATTTGACTTTCAACAATATAGTTCAAATAACACATTAAACATGAAAAAATTAACTTTTACAGCATTCTTATTCACAGTCATCTTTTCGATGATACAGTGATATATATAGAACATTTAAAGTACCATTGATAAAGATCTGAGTGACAACGGTGAAACAATAGTGAAAAAATGACAAATCAAAACAAATTTAACAGGAGGGGGTGGGGAGGCAAAAAATAAGATTTTATATACATCAAAGAGTTTATAATTACTCTAGACACACAACTTCATTCCTATATAAAGAATTTTAAAACAAAACTCATTTTTATTAAAAGTCTGGTTTGAAAAAATAGATTTTTGGCCATAACTTTTGATTGGAAAGAGATATTGGGGTAATTTTTTTACATTAATTATTTTTGAGACTTGAATATAAAAAATTTGTAAAAAATGTAAAAATAACATTTTGGAAAAAATAAATTTCGCGAAAAAAATCAAAGGGGGTACCCTTGTTGTTTTGATGACAAAAACAGTAAAATAATTTTTGCGCTTAGCTGGAAGAATTTTTGCAAATAAATGCTATGTCATATGAAAGGTAGCCAGGTGTGCAATTTCTAATTGATTTTATTTTTACAACAACAACAATTTTTGAGTCATTTTTTGAGTAAAAAGTCAATATTTTGGACCTTTTTTGACATAATCGTAAAACATATAAACACTGACTTAACGGTACAGTTCAACCTATTTTTGTGAAGTGATTTTATTGAACTTTTGAACAAAAAAAAATTTGAATGAAATATATTAATGGACAGCGGAGATATTTGCATTGAAAGACCAAACTTTGATTTTCATGTCGTTTTTTTCTCATTCTTAGGTAACGATGTTTTATGAAAAAGTTGTTGTACTGAAAATTTCTCCAATTTTGAAGATATGTGAGTGTTTTTGATGTCAAAATAACAAAAAATTTTAAAAATTAAATACACAAAAATCTCCGATACTAAAAAGTTTTATAATAACAAAATTACCGATAGTTGAAAAATTTCAGAGGGGGCGTGGCAAAAACTAAGTATGTAACATTTTAAGTTGGGATAAACTTAATATGTGTACTTAGTTTGAGCGAAATCCGTTGAGCCGTTTAGATTTGTATAAAGGCCTAACAAACAAACAAACAAAAAAATAAACAGAAAATGAGTTTTATTACTATAGATATTTCAAGAACATTATACAGTTTTTTCGATGAAAAATAATTCAAAATGGCGGCTGAAGGTATGTGAAAGCCGATGTGCGCTGTACACTCTACAGCCCTGCCCAGTGATCTGAAACGAAAAAACCAAAAATATTATTAACCTAGATGAGATTTGGGGGGCCTTGTAGATTTCCGATTTTAATAAAACCCTTTTAAAAAAATGGCGGCCCTTTGAAAAAAAGCTATTTTTCCTCCTTTTTCTTTTGCTTTAACATTAAAAAAATTATGATTTTGTTTTTTTCATTTTTGTTTTTATTAATTTCATATAGTATTAGTACAAATAAGAACTAAGTTCTTTTACAGTACAACATATTAGTATAAATTAACAACATTATTTATATATGTATTATTTGGATATAACAAGTTAATAAACATTACAATTGAACAAAATTAAATAATTGTTTAAAAAAAAACAAATTTATCAAATTAATTAGTTGTTAAAAAATCGTAAAATATTAAAACTTAAACATAAAGAAGGAAATACTGAAGTAGAAAACAAGGAAAGAAATAGAATTTAAGGAGTAGAAAAGTGAGTCATAATAGATTGCCTAAATTTTTCTGCCCGAGTTATTTCTCTTATGCTACGTGGTAAAGCATTCCATAGTCTTACGGCATTAATGAAGAACAGATAGGAGGTATTTAGAGAGCTATGCCTAGGAACTATAAGAACGTTACATCTTCTAAAAATGCTGAATTGCAGTTTTTCATAGAGATAATGTGGTGTTTTTTATGTATAATTTTATGAAGAAAGATGCAGTTTCTAGCATTAAGATAGTCAATCAAGTTGCACCCAAGTATTGCATTTCTGAAAGTTGAGAGGCGGTCAAATTTTTTTAAGCCAAATACAAAACGCGTGGCATAGTTATAAGCAGTATTTAGTTTTAGTTGTGAAGACGCGTCGAGTCTACTTTAAACTACTTCCGAATAAGTAATAACTGGTAAAACTAGTTGCTTCACTAGCATTCGCTTAAGATCAATAGTACAAAGATTTGCAGACATTCTTTAATTTCGCAGGATATAATAAACTTTATGGACAACACTATTTACATGATCAATACATGATAGGGACGCATTCATACAAAAACCAAGATATACGATTTTCGATACGATACTAAGCTTAATTGTACCAATGTAGAGGTCAGGAATTTTATCTAGGTAATGTTTGTTTTTACAAACAGGTAGTACATATGACTTGGCAGTATTTAATTGCAGTCCATTACTAATATTGATGAATGCTTCTTAAATCCTCATTAAGTCTGTGGCAGAGATTATCTAGAAGGTCAGTACTAGTTGATAGATAGATTTGAATATCATCCGCATACTCATGCACAGAAGAATGTTTGCAAACAGCAAATACGTCATTTATAAAAATAGAAAATAAAAGAGGGCCAAAAATTTAACCTTGTAGAACACCACTTAACACAGATTTATGGTTAGAGAACGCAAGTACAACTTGAGTTCTTTGCAATCTATTTGACAAGTAACTTGCTATTAAATTCACTGCACTTTCACTAAACCCGAACAAAGTCCTGAGTTTCTGGCATAAGTATTGGTGATTAACTTTGTCAAATGCTTTCGAAAAATCCAATAAGCAGAGTAATGACAAGTAACCGGTATCAAATGCATGATAATAAAATTTTCTTGGAAAAAAGCGTTTGCTGAAGGCCTCCTAAATTGAATAAGCTTTAATTTTAACCATCAAACATCGAAATTGGTTAAGTCCTTAAAGCGGAATCGTGTACAGCGCGAAAAAAAGTTTTTTTCGAGAAAAATGCGTTTATACCTGTTTTTCGGTTGACGCACTCTCTCGTCTAATTCGCTGTGACTCTTAAAATAAATTAGATAGAGAAATATCCTTTTGATAACATATTTTCAAGATCCTAAGGATGAAAATAAAGCAAAAAACAGAAACCAAAATTTTCCGTCGATTTCTACTAGAACCTCCCCTTAAGGGATTAAATGTATCAGCAGGTCCAACATTTTTTTCGAACCTATACACGTTTTAAAATTTTTGACAACTTTTAAATCCAAACTTTGGTTTAAAGGTATTTTTAATCCAAAAAGTACTATTTTTTAATCCCTACTTTGGTTTAATTTAGCTGGGTCTCGAACCCACGTTCAACGAGTTAACAACCGAGTTGGACGAGTGGACAAGGTGTTCGACCAGCACATTAAGTTGATATTTATATTGCATATTTGTAATTTTTTTGCAGATTCAAAACTAATCCTTTTTGGATTAGAAAATTTTTAACTTTTTCTTGGATAAATAAGTAATGTTTTTTTGGATGTGTTCTATATGTAATCCAAAAAAGTTTAAAATTCAGTCCAAGATATTCAACCGTAAACCTACATCCTTTATATGCCTTTATTTTAGGAGTATTCCTATTTTGAATATAATTATCATCGACCAGTGGCGTAGATATGGGGGAGTTCGCGGGTCTGGACCCCTCCCAGAGCCATGGAAACATTACCAAATATATCACGTTATTGTGAATTGATTCTTATATCAAGTTTAGCAGGAATCGAAAGGTATATGTATTTTCAAAAATTCTTCTATTTCTCAAGAAATTCATCAAGATTTGATTAAGTTCAGTGTTTAATGTTTCTTATCAGTCAACAATTACTAGAGATATAGTTAAATGTATAGTTTCCAGAAATTTGGTGTTTTTTAGATTCAATTCTACAAGCCCATAATTTTTTAACCTACCTACTATTTTTCGAAGTTTCAACAAAGTAAGGCTGTGGTACATGACATTCGGCTTCACAAAACAGTCATGTAATCAGGTGTTCAAAAGTATATTTTTTAAAAGTTATTATATTTTTTACGGACCGCCCTATCCAAAAGCTATCTACGCCACTGTCATCGACTATAATATCGATTGAAAATTTTTGTTTGATCAAATTATATAAAATATTTATACTTTTACTTAGGCTAGGGCATGTTTCATATATCATATATGGGCACTTCCGCCAAAAGTGCCCTTTTTCAATTGTAAAATGGAAAAATGGAAAAATAAAACTTGAACCAAAAATTATGGTTTCTTTAAACTATTTGTCCCCCCAAAGTAAGTTAAAATCGCTTGAGGCCACACGGTATGAAATCATGCAATTATTTTGTATGCATTTTGAGTATTTTTGAGTAGTTACAGGAATGACAAAATCGTCTTTATTTGGAAATCGCAGGCATCAGAGAAAACTAAAACACTTTTCCGCACGTTTTTATCATTAATTTGCTAACTTCTTTCATATGTTATACTCAATTTCATTTTAGTTTTCCACTAACTGAATACACAGTTGGTTACAGATATGGCACCTTTTTTGGTTTAAATAATAATAGCTGCTTTTTTCACGGGACACCAGGATCATATCATTGCATTTGAAAAAAAAAGCAAAAAAACAAATCCAACAAACGAGCTGAATACACAATGATCTGATCTCCCATGAAAAAACGCAGCTAATAGGTCTGTTTCTGTACTCTAGACTGTATAAAATTTGTGTAAATTCTCGTAAGTTCGAACAGAGAAAGTAAAAATAAAAATTGAGAATAGTGTCAAAAGTACGGAAATAGCTTCTAACAAGTTTCAAGCACAAAACAGCTGATTTTGACAGCAGACGAGTCAAACTTAAATAGTGCGAATTGAAATTATAGCCCATCACATGATGTTCTTAACAATTCCCCACAAAAGAATTCATTTTCACTTTCAAAGCCCTCAGAAAAACATTTACAAAAGTACTTTATCACTAGTTTTAGATTCACTTTGCAGCTCAAAATTTAAAACAACCTTACTGAAATGTTTAAAAGGCATTTTTGAAGTTAGATTTTAAATTGATGACCTCTGACCCAAAATATTAAATTTTAAATTAATTTTAGCAAGGAAGGGCTAAGAATCATGTATGGGCACTTCCGCCAAATTTGCCTTTTTTTTCTATTGAAAAAGGAAAAAAATAGAAAAATAAAACTTGAAGCTAACATTATGGTTTCTTTAAACTATTTGGCAGCAGTAAGTAAGCAGTAAGTAAAAATAGCTTGACGCCACACGGTATGACATCATGCAATTAATTTGTACATATGCATTTTGTGTATTTTTGAGTGGTTACAGGAATGACAAAATATGTCTATGAAATGACGGTAACAGGAATGACAAAATGTAGAATAGTGAACGAGGTATCAGACGAAAGGTCTGGCTGCACAGTATGATAACATTTTGTATAAGTGGCCTTCGACCTGAAATATGAGCGTAAGAAGAGCATTTCTTAAATAAAAGCTAAACTGTAAGAGATAGAAAAACTTGATGTAAAAAAAATTTTAGACATTGATTAGATGTGCAAAAAATAGCTCAGACATTTTTTGCCATCCCTTGCGTATACCCTACAATAAGCATTTTTTATGTTACAAGTGTGAATATATATTGTAATGGTGAAATTTCTTGCAAATAGTAAATTATAAAAAATGCCCGTTATTTTGACATAAAAATAATTATCTCGAAAACTATAGATGTTTTCAGTACTATGTATTTTTGTATGAAAATTCGATGGTTGAGGAATATAACGAAAGCTTTTTTGGTAATATATTTCATGGAAAGTATGTTAAAAAAATGCCCGTTATCATGACATCAAAATAATTCAGATATCTCAAAGAATGTAGATTTTCTCAGTACAACGTATTTCCTTGAAGCAAGGTCATCGCCTCAGAATGAGAAAAAAACAACGATTGAAATTTCAAGTTTTGATTTTGTAAGCAAATATCTCTGCAATATGTCTGCAAGATCAGTCAAATGACTTTGAAGAAATAAGAAACAATCTATCTCATGAATTCAATGATTAATATTGTTTTTAATAAACCTCTAAAATATTCAGTTTTGCTCAAAAAATAGGCCAAATGTTTTTTTTTTTGTAATTTTTTTTTCTTATTAAATTTTTTTTTCACACTCTTTCATAGTTTTCACATACTATTTATTTGCAGAAATTGCTTCATTTTGACACATAATACAACAGCTTCCCTATTATTTTTTTTGGTGAAAATACAATTTTTCAAAATGTTGTTTTTATATTTTTTACAAAGTCCTACTTCATAAAAAATAATTTCTGTGAAAAAATTTTCAAATATTTATATACATAAAATAAAAAGTTATATACACCAATCTATTTTTTAAGACATTTCGGTATAATATACATATATTATATATAAATATGCGTGGTAGAAACAGTTCTTCCGTATTTCTGAACCGATTTTGATAATTTTTTTAAAGAAATTAGAGAAGGGGTTTACTGAATATTTTTGTGACCTTTGACCTGAAATATTAGCGTTTAAAAAATATTTCTTAAGAAAAACCTAAACTATAAAAAAATGAAAGAACATAGTGTAAGAGGAAATTTTCGACATTAATACAATGTACAAACAAATTTTTCGCTATTTCTTACGAATACCCTACAATAAGCATTTCTGTATGTAGCATGTGTGAACATACATTGTGATGGTGAAATTACTTATATATAATAAATTCTGAAAAATTTCCTTTATTTTGACATCAAAGCTGTTTCGATATCTTGAAAACTATAGCTTTTCTCAGTACAAAGTATTTTTATATGAAAAGCTCTGGTAGTGAAACACTACGGTGTATGAAAGTTTTTATGGGTAATGTTTTTACAGATATTTTTAAAAAAATTTAGACTTTTTTTATATCAAAATTATTGCGACAATTTTAAACTTAAGATTTTCTTAGTACAGCATATGTTGAAGATTGCAAAAAGTCGTTAATATAAGTTGACCTTTATTTTTCGTTGGGAGTAAGTCGAGCTCAATTACTAATTTGGCATAACAATTGTTGTTGTTATCGGTCTCTTATTTATATTATATTTTGTTTTCGTACTAAGCTGCAGCTGCAATTATTCTTCAATCACATCATCGTGGCCTTCAAATGTGCACATATTTTCTACCAACAAATTAAATCACGCCACTTTACAGCATCTTCGATTTATGCACCACACTCTTTGACACCACCACCATTCAACTCATCATCGTCGATTCCATGCATGGGTAAAACCATTTCATACCAACAACAACAATACCATCATCACCACCACCCACCTACTCTTTGTCATCGCTATACTGTCAACAACAAGAACGACAACAACAAATGTCTTAGTTTCGCTCGCAATGCACTCAAAACAACAACAACAACAATCACCCCAACCGCTAATCGACTAAGCATAGAAAAGTGCGTGCATAAAAAACGTAATCAGAGGCGCGACTTTCTACAACAAATTTTTAACTTAGGTAGCAGGCAAATTATCTTGTCTTATTTTAGGCAGAACTTCTTCGACATCGGTGCGCGCAACACTTGACTTTTCAATTAGCTTCTGAATTAAAATTGTTTTGCATATTACTAATAAATAAGAACTTGTAATTTTAAACCATCCTTTTGTATATTTTTTAATTCAAACCAGTCGTCATAAAAGGAAGCAAAAAAAGCTTTGGTTCCTCACCAGCATATTTTCTTAAAGCAAGATCATTCCTCAGGACTAGAAAAAACGATTGAAATTTCAGAAGGTTGGTCGAATTTCAGCCACAGGCGATAATAGTATTATTAATTTTAAGAAATATAATGGCCACGATAAAAAAGCCAAATCTAAAAAGAAAAAATTAAAATTTTTCCATGAGAAAAATGTATGCATAAACTGCTTCAGTAGCTACTTATGTTGTTGTTATCATTTCGTTAGTTTTTGTGCTGTTTGTGTAGTTGTTGTCATTAATATGCATGTAAATTTAACATTCATAAATACACATCAGTTGCTTGCGTTTTTGTCGCTCCTTATTGTATTTGTTAATCTTTAGCAAGATTATTACAATAAATAATACAGATGAATGTAGCTACAAAAAATTGTACGAGTATAACAACTATTCAGGTTTTCATATGCAGAGACTGCGCATGATCGTTATGCTATGGAAATTCCATTAATTTTCTAAACGAAGGACTTATTGCAATAACGTGATAAGCCACATGATCTAAAAAATCAATTTTTTAGGCTGAATGCATTGCCAACAACCACTGAAGAGATTTTGGCTATTTCTTTTTAATTTGCTAACCTATTTGTACAAGTTTCCGTTTTCAATTTTTATTTCTTCATACAAAAATAAATTTTTTCAAAACTTTAGACTCGATTATTTCAAAATATTTTTTATGTGGCTTATCATGTTCTTGCAATAAGCCCTTCAAATTTATTAATAAATTTGAATTATTTATTACTATTTTATTATATTTATTCCATATGAAAAATATACTTTTATTCCATATAAACTTTAAATTATACGGGATAAAGTATAAATTCATTTCTTTACGAAATGTTTATTTGCATTTATTAAACATAACATTGAATTATATTTAATTTTAGCCAAAGTAAAAAATAAAAATAATAACAAATTCATGACTAAAAATATTGATGCAAAATAAATTTGGTTAACAAATTTTGAAAAATATATACGAAAAACAACAACAGAATTTTTCTCTGTTACTGAATAAAAAATTCTACATCTAAACTTACGCTAAGATTATTTATTTTTTTTGTTATGTGCATGGCCCAGACACAACAATGTTGTTGTTTTCTTTGGAAAAAATTCGTCAAAGCAATTAATTGTTCTAACCTGACCTAAAAGCTCAATAAACGATTTTAAACTATCAAACAACTAAAATTTTTATTTAAAATCAAGAATGATTTTAGCTATCACACATAACAAATAAATTATTTTTACATAATATATCTAATTGTAAGTAAAATCTTTATAATCATAATATTGTTTATAGTAGCCCTATTCTTAGTAAATGAGTGTCAAACGCTTTGTTTATTTCACTTTTTTCATTCATAACTTTTAGTGATTACCTCAATTAAAATTCATATATAATTATTAATCAAAGCAGTGTATATTTTGAAGAAATGTATTGATTTGTAGACTCTACTTGTAATAACAAACTCATATTGCACTCTATTTTAAAAATAGTGCATTGTTTGCAACGCATAGCAAAATTAAATTATTTTTCAAAATAATTAAAACTATTTTTAAAATCAATCACAACAATCTAATTAAGCTCTCAAATTAATATTAAATCTTAATCCAACATTTCTAAAACAAAATGACAACATAACCGTTTCAACTCATTCATCAAGTTTAAATTTAAAAACAAATTTTAAAATTTTGTTGAATATACATAAATCATGAAACCATAACAAATGATGAGCTCGAAAATGACGAAATAAACATGTTTGTCGTCTTGGTCAAACCTCCAAAAACCGTGCAATTATTGTTTTTATATCATCTAATTTTAAGCTTTATAAACAAATTGATGGAGTGCAACAATCAATGCGGAAATGACATAACTATCTGAGGGGAAAAAAGTAAGAGCGCCAAATTATAAGCAATTTAAGAAATATTCCGTATAAATTGCATTTAACCGAGAAAAATTTCAATTAACTTTTTCCGGGCAGGTGCAGAGTGCTTTTTCCTGATCTTCATAAAACTTGTTCTAGTAGAAATAGAAAACGAATTCACTTTTTACATAAATATGTCTTATTTGCTAACGAATATTTATTAATGCCTCATTTTAAATATTTTTAAACATGAACAAAATCAATTTTAATTTAAAAAAACCAACAAACAAAACAAATGCAGAATAAAAATTAAGCCAGCAAAAGTCAAAATAAATTTTTTTTCCACATCGTTATGGAATCCGTTGCATCCGATAGTGGGTCTTGGTTGCTTCCAAACAACTCCAACACACAACTTTAACTTTGTCACAGTTAAAGTTAAAGCATTACAGTTGGGAAAACAGATGATTTTTGTTGAAAATACGAGGGCAATTTGGGAAGTAAGTGAATTTTTAATTTCCCGAATAGTAACTTTAAATGCAACACTGATTCTGTCAACTGCCTCTGTTTTGACTACTGCCAAAATTTCGGATCGCTGCGACGCTTACTTTGTGTTTAGGGGCCCTCAAACGATACTACATGTCCATCCGACCTGTCAAGTCATCACACATGTAGTATCGTTCGTGTGCAAGAAATCAAGGCGGATGGACATTTCCGATGGAAGTTGAAAAGTTTTGACTTTTTGCTAAGTACGTCCGACATGTAGTTCCGTTTGCGTGCGCGGCCATCCAACTTAGTACATTTTGCCATTTGTTGAAAATTTTCAGAGAGAGCACATCTCGCGGCAAAACTGCCGAATGTAAGAAATATTATATTTTGACGCGAAATTTTTTATCTTTACCTAAAATTGTGATGGTTTAGAATATTTAAAGCAAAAAACATAAAAATAAATGTTCAAAACAATTAATATTAATATTTTAAATTGATGTTAACTCTTCGGCAGCTAAAAAATAATGAAGTCTATCCAAAGTCTATCCGTCATGTGCGATGTGTGTGAGGGCAATGAAAAAAGTCCCGTTACTTTATCGAACCACATGTACGTCCGTCATGTAGTATCGTTTGAGGGCCCCTTTTGGCAGCTATTGACAGCAGACCAGAGATAAAGAGATAGGAAACTTAAATTTTGTGACGTCAAAACATATGTTTTTTCCATTTTTATGTACTTTGGTGAAACTCATTTATTGTGTACGTGAGTTCACCTCAGATCAGTGTTGCCGCGACGATTCTAAAAAAAGTATCCATGAAAAAGTCACAAATGTATCCACTTCAGAAATAAATTATCCACATATTAAAGTACTAAAACCTAATTTTTAAAGCTTTAATAACAATTCCATTTATTTAATTTGAAGACTAACAAATAGCTTTGTTAAAATGTAATAGTAAAAAACAAAGCATGTACATGTATATATAAAATAAGTAATAATATTAAGACCTAGTGCTTGAATATTTTAAATATTTTTACGATTTATTTTTTTAAAAGTTAAAATAATGAACAACGATATTTAAACTTTAAAGGTTTATTGCAAAAATCATAAAATAATTTTTGATTATGTTCAAAATAGTGCTTAATTAGAGCCTTTCGAAGAAAGAGCTTCTGCGCTTTTGTTGATATTTACTCTTCTATTAATCTTAAAAATTAAAACCAAGAATTTAATTAATTACTATGAAAACAGCTATGGCCAGGACTAGAAAAAAAACACTGAAAATTGGCAGAATGACGCGCTTTTGAAATTTAAGTTCTAAAAACAGAGTTTTTACTGGTTATTCAGTGTAAAATATACTATTTTTTTTAAATCTTGATAGCGAAAGTCCCAGATGTGAATAACATATTAAAATTTCAGATGATTCAGCTTAATAGCTTTTTTTCGCTACAACACATTGCCGAAAAAAGTATTTTTGAGATAAATGAGTGTAAAGAGAGTGAGACAGCCGGCGCCTGCCTTAAAAAGGAACATATATACATTTCAGTACTTCAGTCTGTTATATTTTGTGTTATGTTTAAGTTTTTTATAAATAAGGTTTATTACAATAATTTTAAAGGTTTTATATTTACAAAAAAAAAAAAACAATATATAAAACAGCTGTTAAACTGTGATTACGTTAATAAACAATTTATATTTTATATGATAACGGTTACAAATAATCAAAAAATAATTACTACGACTTAGAATTACGGAAATAATCAAAAAGAATAAAAAGTAATCAAGAAAAATTAATCCGACTAGTTTTAAAAATTATTTTTAATTCTGTTTGATGTCGACTCGCATCATTTCAACGGTAAGGTTTTGAAGTGCAACCAGTCATTTTTAACTGAAATTGCATAACATGGCTTGTATAGCATTTTTTTATAAAAAAAAGAATACTTGACGACATCCTAAACGAGTTGAAGCGAACTGTGCTATATATTCCTACCTAGCCGCTGCAATTGAATTCAACTGAACAGCTTAATTTTATTAGTGGTTATTGTAACCATAACATTAATGATTTAATATTTTATGTTTTTAGTGATTATGTATTTTTATAATTCTATATGTGAACGTAAAATCTACATTTGATGTAATTTATCAAAATGTATGCATTTATTTATCTATATTTCCCATTTTCACACTGGGCTATTGTATATTAGACCGACTCATTTTGTATGGAGCGGCAAAAAGTGATTTTGTTACCCCTCTGAAAATAAAGTTTGATATGTTTTATGATGATTCTCAAATTATTTTGGTTCTAGCTTTGACCATCCGTGAGCTGGACCATTTTTAAAAAAGGTCTTTTTTCAGTTTTTCGAATGTTTTTGTACTTTGCTCCAAGGCGACATAAATAAAATTTGGTATAATCAAAAAGGGTTTTTGAAGCAGCTTCCAATGGTATATAAAACTTGACAACTTGCGACCTACTAATTGAGATATTTAACTACATACATTTTTTCGTCTTGGGTTTTCATATAAACTCTACGTTTGTGGAAATAATGTTCTGATTTTCAAATTGAATCTGTTTTAAAATAATGTTAATTTATATATTTTTTGTAATTATTTACATAAAACGCGAAAATCCCAATATATTTTATCTTTTCCATATATAGGCAATATTAAAACAAATTCATAGAAATTCTACGTATGTTAAAATAATGTTCTGATTTTCAAAAATGTGAATTTTTTTTTCTTTAATTATTCACATAAAAAATCTTTACGCGATTCTATCTTTGTATAAAGTTTGCACGATTCCATTTTGTTTGCAATATGACCTGGTCTATTACTTTCGATAACAGAAAGACATGATTGGCTTACTAGCTTAACAAATCGTTCCGTGTTTTGCGAATGGCATGGGAATTCTAAATTAATTTTGGTAAAAGAAGCAGTTAATTTTATCTCTATGAACAGTTTTGAAAATGTGACTTTACCTGGTATTTCAATAATTTCTTCAGAATCACAAGCATCTTTTAAATATTGATGGGAATAAAATTGTATACAAGGTGGTTCAGTAATGCTGCCAATTTCATTCCAATTTATCATATCTTTTAAAGACTCGCACTCGAACAATATTTTTGGAATACTGAATTGTCGAATATCATCAATATTACTATCGCGAGCTTCGATAATGATCTTTAATGCCTCCGAGCGAACTTCTTTTTCCTTGTCTGTTGCCATTGAGAGTAAAATGTTTTCTGGATGTGCAAAAGACCCGTTTATTTGAATGGAATGATTGACAATTTGTTGAAGTTCGATTGGAAGCATACGTGTCCATTTTATATATTTTAGTAAGTGGCGGCTTCCGTGAATGGCATGAGGCTGACTTTTGACAAGAAACCAAAACGGAGCATAAACTTTCATAACGAATAATGCCAAGTTTGTTAATTCTTCTGAGGGAGCAGTTTGAGTAACATAGAGTCTTAAAGTTCTTGATGCTGTCGTCAACCAACGGGATAAATTCAGTAATCCAGGCTTCAAACTGGCTAAATGGCTATCACAATTTCCACTGTCTACGGCTTTGACCATTTGAAACAAGTACGTTTGGTCTGCACGTAGGTCCCAACTGTCAATATTTTCGGGCATTTCACCCATAGATATCGGTGCAAAATTAGAAATTGGCTTTGAGTAAACGAAAATTTAAATACAGGAATAAATTAAATAGAAATTCAAAAATGGTCTAGTGATACTTACAGGGATATTTTCGCAGTCTCTTAAGAGGTTTCCAATATTTCCAGGCTAGTTTTGGGGGCCAGTCGCTTTTCCCAACAGACTTTTTAATAGAGCAACAAAGGGCAGTTCGTTAAAATGAAACTGGCATACAAACCATTGTAACGGTCGGTGAAGTCCTCTTTCCAGAGTACAAATAGTTCCGTTATGTTTGCCTGTATTTGTACTAGTACCATCACAATTAACTGCAACCAGGTTATCTAAGTCAATCCCTTCATTATTTAGAAAAATGAGAATTCCTTTTGCAATTTCTCTGCCTTTGCCATCCTCTGGTGTAATGTAACCAATGAAACAAGAGTTTGGTTCTTTAACAAGCGTAACATGCTCTTCCATTACTTTTACGTTATGTGGAGACCCATTTACAACTACTTGTTTTAAGGTGCGTTCCCTTTTGCCATCAAATGATATACCCTTTAGTAAAGAATTAGAACGTAAATTCTTTTTTGCATAGTTTCTAGCCTTATTACGCTCCCTTCTTATTTTATGCAGATCTATAATTATGCCTGTGATATTTAAATCTTTTAGCAGAGTATTGGCCAATAGGGCTCCATAGCGATTAGACACGCCAGCTCGATCCAAGGCAGCACTAAATGTTGGAAGTTTTGGTTTATGTACTTTTATATTTTTTTCGTTCTCAGATGATGATGAAACTTGGTCAGATTCATCTACATTTATTGAATTTAGGACATAGCTGCTCTCGCTTTCAGCTTCACTACATACAGGTGAATGATTTGGATTATGGTGTCTACCCCTTACAAAGCCACATGTTAACATATCTTTCATTCTTGGGCCAGCTTGATCTACGTAAAACTTCCAGGCAAATCGTGGAATTTTGCTCTTGCCAGTACACCTGCATGGATTTCTTATTTTGAGAGAACATTCACACAGTGAAATTTTAAAAAGTACGTTCCAATCGTTTATATTATAATGCCTAGGATTCTTTTTGACGTCCCGATATCTCCATGTGAGGTATTGCACCTTCTTCCATATAGCTGGATAACTTTTTACCGGAATTTGAACAAATTTCCATAACTCACACAACTCCGTAATAGTTGCTTTATAAAACTTTGAGAGTCCATATGACTGGTTATTGCACTGCTGTCGCAAAAATAACAAATGCTGCATTATGTCACAGTTTGTCGGAAGCTTAGTTTTGTTCAATTGAACAGGAATAAAATCCATTTTTAGTGTTTTGTAAATTTATTTTTAAGTCTAATAATATAAAGTTATGGTGCACCTGTCATTAGCTGATTAATATGTAAACAATGAAGTCAGACGCTTTGGTATAACGTTGAACAGCTGCAAGATTTATTTATACAGGTTTGTACAAAAACAACAACATAGCAACAACAACATTATTTCCACAAACGTAGAGTTTATATGAAAACCCAAGACGAAAAAATGTATGTAGTTAAATATCTCAATTAGTAGGTCGCAAGTTGTCAAGTTTTATATACCATTAGAAGCTGCTTCAAAAACCCTTTTTGATTATACCAAATTTTATTTATGTCGCCTTGGAGCAAAGTACAAAAAAAATTCGAAAAACTGAAAAAAAAATCTTTTTTAAAAATGGTCCAGCTCACGGATGTTCAAAGCTAGAAATAAAATAATTTGGGAATCATCATAAAACATATCAAACTTTATTTTCAGAGGGGTAACAAAATCACTTTTTTTATTGAGTCGCTCTATTGTATATATGAAAATAACACATCATTGTATATAGTATTTTTAGTGCTTGTATATGTCTCGCCGTGTTCAAGCTGTCGTTGTCTCTTCCACCTATATGTTTTTAGGACAATCGTCAAAAGCAAATGTTAAAATACTCCTTGAGCAGGAGTAAATTATTCTTTAATAATATTGTAGCATAATAATACAATACAAGCATAATAATACAATAATAATATTGTATTGTAACAGACCAGGAAGGCCATACATTACAGCATTAGCGGCTGTAACAAATAAGAAACTGTTTATATATGTATATTTTGTAATATTGATTAATTAAAGACTCAATAAAGTACTACTTTGATCCTGTTTGATTAATTTAAGAATTTTATTTTAAAGTACGAAATATTTTGTAAAATTTTATTCATAAATAAACATATATGTACGTATACAATCATTAAAAAATAATTTCAAAATAAGAAAGAAGAAAAAAGTGCTTGACAAAATTAACAGAGCAAATGTTGTAATGCATTCTTTTCGTTCTTGTTTTTTGACAATCTCTGTTTAATAGTTAAACATATCTATGTTTGTTTATCAAAAAAATTTAACAACATTTTTAGTATTTTAGACTGAAATTTTTTAAATAATCAAAAAGAATTAAACATAATTTCTAAAAGTAGTCGGATTATTTTTCTTGATTACTTTTAATAAGTTTTGATTATTTTCGTCATCTGAAGTAATCGTAATTATTTTATAATTGTTATTATTATATTACGATTGCAAACATAAAATAAATTACTGAATAAATGTACTGAATAAATTATTTCACATTTTTAAAAAAATAATCGAATTGCTAATGAATACGATTAATATAATTATTTAACAGCAATGATACAAAATAATATATAAATACATAAAAAAGTAAATTAATAGCTTATTCAGTTTAATGAAATATAAATAAAATGGGTTGCTACTGCCCTTTATTTATATTAAATTTAAAAATTATTCGTTTTAAGTATTTTGCAAAACAATATACTTTTACCTAATCCCAAAAAAATCTACTAGTCTTATCGTTTATAGTAAGCTTTAAATTAGAAAAAAATCATTCAATCAGCAGCAGCTGTGCTATGAGGCAGACTTTGATATATTTATCACAAAATTGTAAAGTTATTTGTAAAGAGGTTGCGTTAATGCATTTTTTGATAAAAAAGTACTGTCCAAAAATGCCTCAATATCATATATTTTCTTAACTTTTTTGTCGAAATGCCTACTTTTTTATATTTTTGCATATAAAAACATGTATTCATATATGAGGCTTAAAAAAGTATCCATAAATTTTTCGTATCGGCAACACTGCTTGGACTTATTCCTACGGTGTAATTATTCTAAGATAATTTCACCATGATTTTTCGGGGATGTTTTCCAATGCTTTTCCGACGCCTTTTGTGGTATACCTTTTGTTACCCATTTTGTTCCAATAATATGCTGTTTTACAGTTATCGGACCTTAAACGTAACTGGTGAATTTCTTCAATCTACCATAAACCAGGGTAGTTTTCCGTTGATTTTCCACCAATTTAACGTAAAATCGAACATAATGCTATCCCTCTCAAACGAAGTTTCGCATCTCTTTTTCTCTGCAGCAGACCATCTTGTGAATTTTGTGAATCTTGTGAATGGAAAAAAGTGAATTTCGTATGCCCATCAAGCATTATTTTTTCGCAAAAAAAAAAAAAACCATCAGCCAAAGCCATATGGATTTCTTTATATTAAATGAAATATAAAACTGTAGGCTTTAAATATAAAATATATTTTTGACTCCTTAATGCTGCAAATTTTTGAGAAATTAACTGTTTTATCACTAATTAAAAGCAAAAGTAATACAAAACTGCTCACAAAATTAAAATTATTGCTTTAATTTATATTATTTATATTTTGTCTAATAGATCATTTAATTATCTTTCAAATGACATATACAATATTTCAGATCTATTGGATAATGGTAAAAATATAGATATTTTATTGAACAGATATTGTTAAAAGCAAAAAATTTTAAAAATTGATAAGTCAATAACTAGTTGAAGTATCGTTTTTTTGTTCGACCAAACACATTTTCTTTTGTTCTGAACAAAAGACCATTTTCAAATCGTGGCGCCCCAGTTATTGTAATATAAAATATAACACTATATAGAATAACTACTTTTTTTAAAAAAATTCACTACGAAACACTGAAACATAATTTTTTTCAGAGAAGACCACAAAACCCTGGTTGGCATTTATATTTGAGAGAGAATATATTTTTGTTTGCATATTTACGGGTGTTGTCAAACGAATGGACAACCTATGATAATTAAATCATTGTCCAAACTAAACAACTGTTTGACTGTTTCTTTGTTTGTATTTCGTGTGTGTTCTCAATTTCGGCGCACTTGTGGCGTGATCTTATATACTAGGGCAATTTGAGAAGTTAGTGATTTTTTATTTACCGCGTGGTAACTTTAAATGATCCTGTAAACTACCATCTGTTAATAGACTACCAGTGTTTGGCAGCCATTGACAGCAGACCATCTTGTGAATTTTGAAAATGAAAAAAGTGAAGGTCGTGTGCCCATCAAGCATTATTTTTTTTATCGCAAAAAAACCATCAGCCAAACCAAGGAAAGGCTTGATAAAAATTACGGGGGCTCTGCACCATCGATTGAAATGATTCACAAATGATATGCTGAATTCAGATGCGGTCGTACAAGCACAAGTTATGCCAAACGTTCTGGACGCCCAAATGAGGTCACCACACCAGAAATGGTCACTAAAATTTACGATATCGCGTTAGCCGATCGCAGAGTTAAAGCATGCGAGTGTGTTGAGGCCGTAGGCATCTCAAACGAATGGATGTGGAACATTTTGCGAAATCATTTGGATATGATAAAATTATCCGCAAGATGGGTGCCGCGTTTGCTCACTCTCAACTATAAACGCCATCGTGCGACTAATTCAAAGGCGTTTCTGGCGATGTTGAAGAAAGATAAGAAGGATTTTTTCCGTCGATTAGTAACAGTGAACGAAACATGGATCCATCACTACACACCAGAACCACATGGATCCACACTACAGACAAAGGAACAATCGAAACAGTGAACTTCACCAACCGAACGTGCTCCGAAGAAGGCGAAGACAATGCTATCGACCGGAAAGGTTATGCCGACAGTATTTTGGGATAAACGTGGTAAAATCTTCATCGATTACCTTCCACCGAAAAAAAGATTAATGGCGAATACTATGCAGCTGAATTGGACCGTTGCAACGACGCTTTGAAAGAGAAACGTCGCCATTTGGCTAGAAAAAAAAGAGTGCTCTTCCATCAAGACAGTCCGCTCGTTCACACATGCCCAGCTCCCGTGGTAAAACTCTATGAATTCAAGTACGAATTTCTTCCTCATTCCGAATATTCTCCAGATTTGGCACCCTCCAACTAATTTCTGTTACCAAACCTGAAGAAATCGAAAAAAAAGAATCGGTTTTAAATTGCCACAGATTTCATTTAGGTGTCATAGAAACCGATTATCGATTAAGAAACAAAAAACCAATTTCGAAAATGAAACCAGTTTCTAGAATAGAATAGAATCCCCACAAGAGGGAATTAATGATATATCTGGGGTACCTTTTATATAATTCATGCATCTTTAAATATAAAAATACAAGGGTTCTTATTTATTTGCACATCACTGTATATTAAGTTCATTTTGTTTCTTCACATCTTTAAATATATGTCTTAAAGTGATAAAATTCAGATGTTTATGAATCATTAAAAACTTTAATTGACTTTTTTATTCTTAAAGCCACTGTTAAACTTTTGTCATACCACTACGTCACTGTCATTTTGTCTCTTGGCGGCGTTTTTTATGTTTCAATTTATAATATCCATAAATTATTTTCAACATTCTTCAGATATAAAGTTACTGAAATGCAATTTTGACTGTTTATTGCCGATTTTATGGAAGACTCAATTAGCGCTTTAAACAAATCGGTTAGTTTTTAAAGAGCTAATAAAAGATGCCACACTAAATCAGACTAGAAAAAATTAATAACTCCTTTCAAAAACTCAGGATTAAAATTTAATGTCTGACAAGAGTGAATAGAGCTAAAATAGTAATTTCATAGCATTTCATATATGTTAAGAATCCATAAGAATGGATTCTATCGGATACAAACTTCAACACTGACGCTAACACTGTCGAATTGTTTTTGTTTTATTGCATCACTATTCTCTATTCATAGCATTGAGAATCAGGAAGAGTTGCACAATGGTGTGAACGCGGAATTAAATAGTTTTCTCGTGATAATTTTTGTTACAACTTTGTTATAACCCTTAAGCCTTTAAGGTGATATTAAAATTAAAACAATTGGCTGCGAACCTGCTTTAAAGAAACCAAAAGGGTAAATAAATGCTAATATTATTTTTGCAGAGTTGTTTTGATACAGCTTAAATTAAAAAATGTAATTCCTTATGAATTGAAATTGTATTTTGCTCACAATCTTAAAGTTAATATTAACATTTAAAATAATTGGCTGCAAACCTACCTTTAACGAAGAAAAGAATAAATAAATTCATATACTTTTTTTAAAGAGCTGTTTTACTACAATATATCTACAACAAAAGTAGGTAGCGTTCATAGTTTTTGTGTAACATGAAAAGTAGGCGCGGTTTGGGGCGGGTTTGTTTGTTTTCTAATTACACACGCATAACTTTATTGGTCAATGACGAATCCTTCTATTTTATTCCTACATGAATACGGGATTGAACCACGGTGCGGTGTAATTCCTTGAAAGTTCAGCAATCATCTTATTTGTGTTAGTTCGCACTAATATAGTAAAATTCACAAGGGGCCGCACTCGGATCTTGCTGAACAGGAAGAGCCGAGCGCTAAAGTATATATAAACTCTTTCAGTGAATTTGTCCAATGTATTGTACACGACAGAAAGTAATTTTTAATATTATTTTGCAACGGTTTTTTTTTAATTAATTTGGTTCTATAAACAACAATGTACCAACATGACAAAAATAAATTTGGAGAGATATTTGACATTAAAGTCAGTTTGATTTTGTTTTTGTCCTATTTTGTAAGAAAAACCAACCGTACAGAAATCAAATTAATGTTTTTTTTACTTTTTATGACAATAACATGATAATAAAATTAAGAGGTTTTATTAAATTTTAAAATGATTTAGAAATGATAATAAAATTAAGAGTAGAGTAGAAGGGGGTAATGTCGTGCACTGGCATTTTTAGCATACAAAGATGAATGATATACAAGCCGTTGGTAAGGTATGGGCCTACTGACCTACAGAGCTCATGCATACAATACTAGCAATATCCATGTGTAAGGGCAATAAGTGCGACGTTTTTTAAAAATCGCACGTTCTCGGGACGACGAAAGAGTTTTTTTATCGGATCAGAAAAATTATTTGTCTCGCAGGAAAATATACCAGGTAAGTGTTTTCTTAAAGCAAATTTTCCGCCGAAAAAAAAGATGTATTGTGATCGAAAAAATTTTTGTTCTTTACCGATTTGTCGAAGTCAACCTTGAAAACGACTTTTGGGGCAATGTCGTGCATTTGATGTGGGGCAATGTCGTGCACTATACAGAAAAGAAAAGGGAAGGAAATGCAGTCGCCCTAGTGTACCAAGGGAGTCGCGAAGCCATAACAAAACGCTACAATCAAAATAAAATTTTCCAAAATTTTTTCTCAATGTCAAGCACTTTTTGAAAAAATATTGTTTTTCTTTCCGTGTTTCGTATAGCAAATTGCCTATTTTCACTTTTCTTTTCATAAAATTGTAGTTTTTGATCATATTTCGGACTTGTGTATATTGCCTTATAATTAACAATAATAAATAAATAAACAATAATGCTATATCTTCTTGAATCGAACCACTACCTATCGTTTTTCACACATTCTGATACCTTTACAATACAATGCACGACATTACCCCACAAATTTTGAGGGGGGGTACACATTTTTTTTTTTAATTTCTACTAACACGATTTCATGCTACACGAATATTGTTACACATAAATGTTACCAACCAAATTATCTTTCGATCGGATGCTTACTCGTTGTATTCGCTTGTCATGTACGGCTTTACGAGCACTTTAAAGTTGAGTGCACGACATTACCCCCCCTCTACTCTAAGTAGCGCAGGTAAAAATCAAAGGTATGGTTTTTCATCTTTTTAGGACCGTTATGATAAGAGTATTAACCTAAAAAATACTATTTTGGCTTAGCCTTGCCATTGAAAGGACTTAAGAGATGTTGAAGTGTCAGTCAGATAACTTTAAACCATTTAGATGTTCTCTATTCTAATATTAATTATAAAATTCTATTAAAAAAAAAATTTATTTGTTTTAGCGAAAAATTTTTTTTTGGTTTTAAATGGAAACTTTTCTTTAAAATAAATAAATAAATTTCAAAACAAAGAAATAGTTTATTCCTTTAAAAAAAATTTCTTTCTTTCTGAAAAAATAATTTCCATTTGCAAAAAAAATTTGAAAAAATAAATTTCTTTGATTTTAGTCTGAGTGCGTAATTAATTTTTAAAATCAATATAAAAAAATAAAACAATTTAAATTTTACTTTTGAATCCAAATTCTTAGTTTTTTTAAATAAATGCGAAATAGATGCAATAAATGAATATTGTTTAAAGAAAAAATTCCCTTAAAACTAACGAAATTTCAGATTTTAAAACAAATACCTGTGTTTTTTATTTCAAAATTTAACTTTTTTCTGAGTTTGTTTAAAATGGAATAACTAGATACACAAACAAAACTTTCTACAAAAAAGTAGTTTCATTTCCGTCAGAAGCCATGTATGGCTGTTCGAAGGAATGCGTGATTTCATGATCTTAACATGTACAATTGAAACACAATTCCATAAACATTAAACAGTAGTCTTAAATTCTATAAAAAAATTATATAAGTGAACTTAATTACATGTAACAAAGAAAATTTAATATTTTATTTTCTGAATTCTCCAGCCATAAAGTGATAACGCCCACTAATAAAATAAACTGAGATTTTCTTAGCAGCTCTGTTAAAAAAAGAGTCGTGTCGACAGACAGACAAGCAGACGGAAACGGCTAGATCGGCCCAGCTAGTGATGCTGATCAAGAATATATAATATACTTTTCTAAACCTGACACGCCTTTTTATGGGCGTTAGAAACAGTATAAAAATAAATAAACTGAATAGCTAAAAAAATGCTTTGATTATTCATACTCAAAAAAAGAGCGCCCTGCAAATGTATGCTACCTACAAAACTGAATGCGCCCTTGATACGCAGCATGTGCTTGAGCAAAGATAAAATGTTTTTCTCTCTACTTTCTCAGTCTCTCAAACAACGCTTCTCATAAGGTTATTTAGTGTAGCTTATACTACGGAACAATGATGTTTATGTTCAAGTATGCAAACTTGAACGCAACCGAATAATGACCTTGGTAATAAATGCTACACAACATAAATGTTCAGTTCTCCCAAATCAACGCTTTACTACCTTAACGAACGAAACGTTAGAGTTTATTTTCGTTCCCTGCTCCAAATAGACGATAATAACAACATGAAAACATTTATTTTATTTGGACTCTAAGACTTAGGTCAATTGAAAGTCCAATTTTGATTTATACTATAAAATTTATTTTTTTGTACATAACCATTTACATTTACATAAGCTTTTTTCCAGTAAACATACTAAAACCTGTTCCTAGCTTTCAAACAACCAGAAACACATTTTTTTGCTGTTGTATAAAATTGTTCCTTTACACGCAGAAAAAAAATATTCTTATATTAAGCAAAATTTGGTTTGATATAAGAAAATTTTAAATGAAGCTTTGCTCAAATCAAGCATTAAAAACTAAAATTAAGAAAATTTGTTGATTTTATATGATTTCATGATTTCAAGCATAAAAACTAAATTAAAGCAAAAATACAACAACAAACATGAAAATATGAAATGGGATAAAAACTGAGAAATTGACACTTAAAATCTCATCGCCTCTGTAGTGCATTGCGCTAATGCGCTTGCACGGCGTATCAGTGATGCAAAAGCTATCAAAAGAAAAGCTAGATACTGATTAATCAGTTGGTTTTGAAATCATTATTTAAGTTCGGGTTTTCCTATTAAATTTTAAATGGGACACATCAACAAATGATTAAAAAGATTATCGTCTTCTGTGCTAAACAAGTTACGAAAATTAAAAAACAGATGCAAAAACAGTAAGGAAGCATATTTGCCAAAATTTCATGATTTTATAGCAAAATATTCCAGAAATCAAGCCCGTTTGGAAAACGTCTTTGTACGTAAATCAATAAAGGCATCCGAAATAGATGACCCAAACCAGCGGGTTGCATTGGGTAAGAGTGGTACCGACTTAGTTTTGGAACTATAAACTCACTCTTCTGAATTTTTTTTATTCACCTAACTTTAAAACAAATTTTTTTTAAAGGATTCAGTCAATTTATTGTTATGGTAGTAGTTATTCAATAGTATAGTATTTCACGTACCATTAAAAAAAAATAAAAAAGGTACGGTACTGAACCTAAAAATACGGTGATTTGTGAACCTTTGTACGGATATCTGGGATGCGGATATCTGGGGTTGGCAACACTGCGGCGTATCACAAAGATTTCTGATGAAGTCTGCAGCAGGGCCGAAATTGCAATAAAATCAGCTAGTGATGTTTTACTTTTCATATTGAAAACGCTGTTGTTGGTGTTGTTTCTTCGGAAAAATTCGTTAGAACAATTAATTGTTGCAATTAACAATTGCTAGATACAAGAATTATTTTTTTTAAGAATCATAAGATTCTTTTTCAGAAAAGACCTTGCAAGATCACTTGATTTCATGGACTAACGAATAAATATCTCAAAAACCTGGCCTGACCTGGCCTGATTTTTAAGCTAAGGACATTTAAAAAAATTATGTGGCTTTTTCCAACAAATGGTCTACCGCGACTGAAAAAATTTTATTTACATTTTTTTTTAACCTTCATTATAGAAAAAATGTTTAAATTTACATATATTGTGAGAGTACTGAAAGGTTTTCAATTGGAATTTTTAAAACATGACAAAAAACATGATTAATGGCAACAAAACTTGAAAAAAGGTGACAAGAGTTGAAAAATTTAGTGATAGCTAAAATTTTATAAGTATAATTTATACTCGTATAATACAAAGTTCAACTAAATTTTTTTCAGTTTTTGATTTCTACGGTCCTAAATTACACTTTATACGTTTTTCTAGTCCAATTAAATAAATAAAACTATACAAAATGCGTACTTATTTGAAGAAAAAAATCTGTTTTATAGCGTATTATAAAATGGTTTGTATAAAAATTATTAAAAAATATTTTTCAACGAAACATTTAAGAATATATAACAACAATATTCCAGATTATATTAAAATTACTTTGATAAAAAAACTCGAGCAAACTTCGCAGATTTTTTCGTTTATATCGATGCAGACAAAAGCCACTTCTATTTTTTGTATTGTAATGCGTCCTTTTTTGTTTGCTTATATCTTTTGACAATACTTTTTTTCTCTTCCACCTTTTACACTAAATATAGTACTAATTGAGTGCTATCCAAAAATCAAAACAGGACAAAAAGTTTAAATATTTGTTTGTTTTTTTTTTCATTTTTAACAACAAAAAAGAGTATGGATGTTACGTGTGCGACCATGGAAATGCCCATATTAGAATCAAGAAATAGTTTTTTTAATGTCCATTTTTGCTACACCGCACAATGCGTTGTCCCCATACAAAAGTTGGACAAAAGTAAAAGGATAGCTCCTATGATAATGCAATTTTATATGCTTAACCTTCATCGGTCCCTTACTTCTAGAAACGAATAGGTTATTTGTGCTTACACTTTTTTTCGAAGCAATATTTTTATCGATGAATAAAATGCATGCAATCTTCTCGTTAAAAGTAATTAATTATTCATTATTTTATTCAATTTAAAAAAAAAATATTTTCAAATCGATTAATCGAGTATTGATTTGTTCACACTGAGAGCTAAATGCGCATTAACAGAATTTACTATATATATTTGTCCCTGTTACTTCTACAACAAGTAAAGATCCGTTCGTAAAAGTGGATTTAGTAAATGCGCATTTTGCTCTCAGTGTGAACATAGCATAAAATCTATGTACATAAAAGTGGATGTATGTATGTGGGTATGTATGTATATCACGTATAGACTCAAAAACCGCTGAACTGATCTTTATGAAATTTCAGGGAAATTGAAACATCATCTTGAGAGTGCTCCTGGTGAGTGAGAGTTTGGTGTCAATTGGGCAAGAGGTCGTGGTACCTCCCATACAACCCAAATTTATGGTATCGCCTAAAAACCATACAAAATGCAATATATCGGACGGTTTTAATCGAAAAAACTAAAATGTTGCTTAGATTGTTGCTATCGGCAACTGTACTAAAAATGGGCGTGTTCGAACTTTATCTACGCCTACTTTTTCGAAATCATGCCAATTCCTGAGTTATACAAATTGTGATAGTAAACTATATATAAATGCTGCCACGCCAACTTTTAACACCAAAAAATTAATGGAACTTCTATGTATAAAATGGTTTTTATCAAACAAAACTAAAATTTGGTAGTTTAGTTCATATGTTTACTTTGGTCGCAATATATCTACGACCACTTTTTCGAAATCATACTAAATCCTGAAATAGGTATGTAGGTGCAATGGGACCAAGTAGCGATCACTATATTTATAAATGTTGCCACGCCTACTTTTTCCGCCCATCCATCTTTATAAAAAAAAATTAATATATGTATGTGAGTACATCACGTAAATGCTCCGAAACCGCTAAACCAATTTTTATGAAATTTTCAGGGAAACGGTAGCAAAGTCTTGAAAATGTTCTTGCAAAGTCTGGTGCGGACTGCGAAAAGGGGCGTGGGGCCTCAATTATACCCCAAAATTTTCGCTATCGACTAGCTTTGGAATAATAGGTCGCACAGCATCGGAAATTGGTTTCGTGAAACTTTAGGAAATTATTAAACGCATACCAAGGGTGGTTTTTGCTTTATAAAAGGCGTGGCACTTCCTAAGCAACCCAAATTTGCTTTGCCGAATAGTTTTGCAATTATAGATCGCACAGCCTCGGAATTCGGTATTCGACCACAATTTACACGTGCCGATCCACTCATAACATTTTATGGGCGTCGGACAAGGGGGTGCGGTAGAAACAAGCCGGGTTTTAGCTAGTTTAAAAAAAATAAAAAATTTAGGAAAAATACGAAACAAATATTAACAATAAAGCAGAAAAACAGTGACATAGGCGTGCCTAGATTATGGTGTGTAAATTTTACACACTAGAACCTATTAGGGAAATTTTCTGTAGGGTAGCAGCGACACCTAGCGTGAAAAAACTTCGAAAACATAAATTTTTCATACGATTTTTACATTGAGTCAAAATCCTAGCTCGATTTGATAAACTTATAGTACAGAAATATCAGCTTGAAGTTGAAAAGTATGTAAATTAACACAAACAACCGATAAAGGTTAATAAGTTTAAGCCTATTAAGAAAAATTTCGAAAGTGGTCGAAATCGGTTTCACTCTAAGAGTACCTATATTAATTTTTTACTTGATTTTGTGTGAGAGGTACATACAATGCTTGACCGATCTTAACAAAAATTCGTCAGAAGGGTAGTCAAATAGAGTAATAGATGTGTACTGAAAGAAATCGAAATCGGTTTGATCCTTAAAGTACCTCCTTTGGACTTATTTTAATTTTTCACTTGATCTTGTATGGGAGGTACATACAAAGGTCGACCGATCTTAGCAAAAATTCGTCAGAATTGTAGTCAAACAGAGTATTTTATGTGAACTGAAAGTGGTCAAAACCTCCCTTACACTCACAGAACTGGCGATGCTATCAAAACTTCGCTTCTTGTAGCCGTAATATTACGGTTCTCAAAAAATTTAACATGCGAGGCTCTAACAACTTCCATAAGGGCTGTTAGATTCCTGTTTAAGAGATGCTCTGCCAGTTTTGACAACCTCACAGAAAGTTGTAAGAACTTTTAATGGTGAGAGGAATTCAGTTTTGATAGCCGAATTGTGGAGGGGTCATAACAGCGCCTTTTGCGATGGTGAGAGGAATTCGGTTTTGACAGCCGAATTGTGGAGGGGTCATAACAGCACCTTTTGGAATGGTGAGAGGAATTCGGTTTTGATAGCCATAAATCCTTATGTTGAGGTTGTCAGAACTTTTTCTATTTAAGCTACTTACCTCTGCGCTTTTAAGGTTATCACCAATTTCTTAATGCCGTTTGCTTGATAAAAGTGTTATTTTAAAATATTTTTTAAATTTTTATTTCAAATCATTTGAAAAAATATTACTTTTTTGATCAAATAAATATAAAATTTTAATTGTTCATAGAACTTTAAAAACTATTTTTTTTACTTTTTTTATGGAACTTTAAAAATCCCATATTGTAAACGACAAACCATTAGCATGCATCTGAAACATGCTTACAAATAGTTTTAGACAATGGAATTGTAAAATAGTCCATGCCTTTTTCAATATAATAGGCAGAATATTTATTATGAAAGTAAATACCGATTAACTTTAAAAACAATTTTTTTAATATTCGCCAACAAGCACGCTGCAAAGCCAAAACTAAAATGGAGAAATTTGTCTTTTGTGATTTTAGTATCTTCAGTAAAAGCGTGAAAACCGTATTGAGGCTACAATAACCATATTAGAGTATCTCTACACGCAAGATTTAAAAGTTGGTTGCAGTATACTGAATGTATCACAACTGTAACCACAGATCTTATTTTCAAAAAACCGCTCAACATAATTTATGTTTTTTTATATGATTATTGCAGATTCAATTAGGACTTTCAGCTAAGGTGACTTCATTTCATATATAATAACTCTAGTATGGCTACTACAGCGTCATCTTTTTCATGGCAGCCGTGTACGAAATTCAATAATTCCCTGAGTGTAGACCCAATTAATTTTTTACTTGATTCTGTATGAAAATATTTCATTTTAAGCATTTTAAAAACAAATAAAATATATTTGTAGGATGAAGTAGGAAAAGTCATTTGCAGTTCCTAGTTGTACAGAATCTATACTAGTAGATTAAAAAAAAATTGCTCTTAATTTTATAGGATTTTTTTTTTTCATCGCAATTTGTCAAATTTTAAAATTTTTCATTTGAAAATATCATAAATTAAATACCTAAAATATATAAGATTTTATATTTTTTAATATTTCTTAATTCTATTTATTTACTCAAACATTTTTTTAAATAAAAACATTTACATGGCTCCGTTTAATCAAAACACAAATTTTTGACAATTATTTGTTAAAGAGAACCTAAAACGAATGCAACAAAACATGATTCTTTTTTAAATATCTACACTTTGAAATGTCACAGCATATCCAAAACTGAGTCTTTTCCCTAAATATTTTGCTTTTGTCTTATCCATGCAATTACCTGTTGATTGATACCAATATTGTAATAAAAAAATTAATGACTCGACTGTTTTTTTTATGATAAACGCACTGAGCTCCGTGTAGTTTAAAAAAAATATAAAAGTATCAATTTCATTGAACTGTATTTCCAAATTAATTAATTTTGTTTCTTATTAACATTTGAATAGGATTGTAGAATAGCAAACTTTTGAAATTCAGTTCTCTTAAGTACTGTACAGGATAAAGCTCAAAAAACGTAGTCACAGGATGCAAAACCTAATATTTCAGTGGATCTTTAATTAATAAAATAAATAATAATAAATTAAATTGATATTATTGATCTTATTCGATATACTATTGATATTGTACTGATCACAGAGATAATTTCTTAGATTACAGAAAATTTAATGAATTTCCTTCCGTCACATTAACTCATTAATGCTCTCTACCAGAACTAGTTTAGTTTAGGTTTTGAAATTTTCAGCATAAATTGGTATTAATATAGACGCAAATTTTTGAAGTTAAAAAAGCAAAGGATTTGGGTGTGGCGAAGAGTCCTAAACGTATAAAGGGTCTGAAAGTAGAGAAATAAAAAAAAAATAAAAAACAAAATATTATTATATTGAAAAAAAAACAAAAAAAAAATTATAAAAATTATTAATTTCGTAGCACAGGCGTTAGTCTAGTGTCCGACCGAAACCGGAATTTGAGCCGAAACCGAAACCGAATATTCGACCATTTTATAATATTCGGCCGAAACCGAAACTGGTTATTAATATGAAAATTTAAGCTTTAACAAATGATTGTTTTTATTAAAATAAAACAAAAGTACTACTAGTACAAAACAAGTATTATTTAAATATTGAGGTTTATAATAATTAATTGAAGTATACTATAATAATAAATGAGATCATTTTTTATTTTATTTTTTAGTACACACTCCAAATGTATATTTTTTTAGAACTACAGAGCAAAGTATTTCTATTTTTCTTAAAGGTTTAGTGTTATAAAAATAGAAATATGTATTTAGTTTTCTTTTCCTTTATTCCACACACACAGAATTCGTTCGGAAGTTTAATTATCAATTTTTGGCCTAAGTATCAATAAAACTTTAATGCTACTTGCAATAGAGATGATAATATCGCAAATGATAGTATCTAACTCATAAAATTAACCAAAATGCTTTGCATTAACACGATAAATCAAATTATAGATGGATTCATAATTTTTGTTTTGTGTAATGCGTTGTTAATATTTTTATTAAACCAAACTTATATATTTGAATTAAATGACTGATGCAAGAAATTTTGGTATAAGTCAAAAATATCGACAACTCTCTTTTTTAATATTTTTGTTGGATTATACGGATATCCAACAAGATATGCGACGCAATTAATTTATCACCACCAACATTAAAAAATATTTTTCGTGTTCGCCGCCCCAACGGGTCCAATAATTTGGATTCAGCCATAATAGCTAAGCTGGATTCTCCATTTAATCGTAACAACCTATTAAAAGCTATCGCACAGTTTAAAAAAAACAGAAATGACCTGCTTCGACTAAACAATGCAGGATTTGATTCAAATGTTGCGTTTTATGTAAACGAGAACCTAACTAAAACTAACGCCCACATCCTGCAGAGTGCACTACGACTAAAAAAACAGCGGTGTATTCATGGTGCTTTTTCGATGCGTGGTCTTATATACGTCAGGAGGGAACAGAATGATGCAGCTATACGAATTTTTTCCACAGATGACCTTAACCAGTTTAACAAACAACAATATCCTACAGAATCAGAGCATAACGAACATCAATTTTTTCGTAACAACAATTTTATACCAGCCATGTAACAATTGCAAGTATACATATGATATATTTAACTTGTCTTTATATGTTTTAACTTTTTTCTTAAATTTTTATACTTTGTTAATAACACCCATGGCACTTCACTTAAATATCCTCACAATCAACACGATTTACATACTTGCTTCATTTAATTTTATTTATGTACCTTCATTTCTCAGTCAAACTTTAGTCGAATTTATGTATTGCCGGACTTTTTTAATTTACATTTTTTATTATTCCTCATTTTAGGACATCGGTGAGTTCCAAAGATTTCTCCTTTGAAATGATTCGAATATTATCTGGACAAAGAACTGGAATCAAAGTTTGTCACATAAATGCTCAAAGCCTCGTAAATAAAATAGATGAGTTAAGATACTTGTTTGAAGATTCCGGTATCGACCTTTTATGTGTATCCGAAACGTGGTTCCTTCCGTGCATGCCTAGCAGTTTTTTTAATTTGCGTGGCTACAATCTTTACAGGACCGATAGAAACACTCATGCTGGTGGCGTTGCAATCTACGCTAAAGCCTGTTTTCCTTGTAGAATAGTACACCAATCATATACTGGTAGTTTATGCGAATATCTTTTTTTAAATATTACTGTGGGTGTAAATAAACTTCTCGTTGCAACCATATATAGACCAAATAGGAATGTAGATATCGGCCCATTAGTTGACGTTATTGAACAAGTGTGTTTACCATATAAAAACATTATTATTGCAGGTGACTTTAACAGCGACATACTAACCGAAACTCATTTACTTCACAGCATGCAATCCCTGGGTCTGTTTCCCGCTAATCAGGATACTCCTACCCACTTCACTAAGACCAGTAATACGTTGCTCGATTTACTATTTGTCAACGATTTATCAAATATCCTACTATACGACCAAATCAATGTATGTGCCTTTTCTAAACACGATCTTATTTTTCTTACTTTCGATCTTCAAACAAATTTTGCACCAGAAACTTATTTATATCGAGATTTCAAAAATATTAACTATAACTTACTCAAAACAGATGTAGAAAGTACGAACTGGAGCTTAATTTACGGCATGACATGTGTTAACGAACAGCTTTTGTTTTTAAACGATAAAATGTTAGACGGTTATATGACAAATTCGTAGTCTTGAAGTCTAAGACAAGTTCACTTAAGGTTCAGTCGTGAAATTGAATTAATGATGTCAGATAGAAATAGCGCTTACAATCGCTGGAAACGATTCAAAACTACAGAAATGTACATGAGTTTTCAGAAAATCAGACGAACTGTTAACTCCATGATTAAGTTAGCCAAAACTAAATTCTACGAATCCAAATTCAGCTATGCGAAAAGCTCAAAGCAAAAATGGAAACTTATACGAGAAGTTGGCATTAACAAAAAAAAAAACACTTATCCATAGACACATGTTCAGTAAATGAAGTCAACGAACAATTTGCCAATATAAACACGCCTTCTGCCGATATTTCTGATTACACACACAACACCTTTCCAGTAAATCTACAAACTTTTAGTTTTAGCTGCGTTGACCAGATTGAAGTTTTAAGATGTGTTTTGACAGTAAAATCTAATGCGACAGGATTCGATGATATGCAACCCGTGTTCCTGAAGGCGCTTCTTCCAACCTTACTGCCTTACATAACACACATTTTCAACTGCTCTTTAACATGCTCAATTTTCCCTGATTGCTGGAAATCTGCTAAAATAATCCCATTACCTAAGAGTGCTTCTGAATATCGCCCAATTGCTATATTACCTTTCTTATCTAAAGTTTTTGAGCGCATCCTATATACTCAATTAAGTTATTTTATCAATCAGAACTCACTGATTACTGAAAAACAATCAGGTTTTAGGGCCAAAAGAGGTTGCACCACAGCTTTATTACAAGTGTCAGAAGAAATTCGTGAAGCCTTAGACAACAACAACGTTACTTTTTTAACTCTACTCGACCACTCTAAGGCATTTGATACGGTAGATCGCAAGTTGTTGTGCTTAAAACTTACAAACTTGTTCAATTTCTCAGACACTGCTGTGAAACTTATGAAATCCTATCTATGTAACAGAAGACAAGCTGTCTGCGTAAAAGAGATAGTTTCAGAATATATCTATATGTCTAGGGGTGTTCCTCAAGGTTCAATACTGGGACCCTTATTGTTTTCTATGTTCATCAACGACATAGTAAAAATTCCACAATACTCCAATATTCATTTGTACGCTGATGACGTTCAATTGTATATAAACTCTAAACCCTCAGATTGCGAAGAGTGCATTGACAAGCTCTGTGTTGACTTAAGGAATATTTACAATTGGGCATCGAAGAATGGGCTTTGCCTCAATCCAGCTAAGTCAAAAAGCATTGTCATTCATAAAAGTCGATTTGACTTAAGCTCTATCCCCAGCAATAAAATAAACGGTACAGAAATACATTTTGTCGACCAGGCAAAAAACTTAGGGATTACGTTCAACCGATGTTTAACGTGGAATAGTCATATAAATAAATCCATTGGCAAAGTGTATGGTATGCTTCGTAGTTTGTGGACAGAACAATACTTCACGCCTCTTAATATTAGAATGCAGTTAGCAAAAACTTACTTGATTCCAACTCTACTGTATGGCTGTGAAATTTTTGCAAACTGTGATAGTGTAACTAAAGATTAGCTAAACGTTGTATATAATAACATCGCTCGATTTATTTTTGGACTTAGGCGTACGGATCTCGTTTCGCGACATGCGTGTAAAATTTTGCACATGCCTCTGGATTCACTTTTAAATTTTAGAACAATTCTGATGTTACATAAAATTATAAATACTAAGTCACCACCAGAGTTGTTTCAAAAGTTACGTTTTTCGCGTTCTGTTCGTAACAATAATCTTATACCAATACGTCATACTTGCCTAACGTCTGAACGACAATTCTTTGTCTACGCAATTCGGCTTTGGAACTCACTTCCCAGAGATATACAAATTACCGGCAATGAATCAAAATTCAGAAAGAAACTTTTTAATTATCTTGCAGTTTAAATAACGTACCTTCTTACGATTATCTTTTATTTTTTATTTCTTTATATTTTTTTTTCTTGTCCCTCTCTATTCTAGTGAAGTGCCCGGGATACATGACTATTAATTTTTCTCTTTTTATAATAATTTAATTTTTTTAAAATGCTTTACAATGTTTGATGTTTAGATAATAAGTTGCTATATACACGTGCTATTTAAATATTGTGTTGCTAGTACTTTAAACATAAGATATTTATCTAGTTGTACTAGCATATATCTCAAACATATATATAAATATAAAATATAAATATACGGATTTTAACCTCCTAAATCCAAATCCAAAGTTCAGGCCGATGGCAATTGGTTTAGAAGTTTGTATTGGGGGTTGGAATTAGTTTTAAAGGTTTTCTAAGAGATGGTGTAACTATCAATAGATCGCATCGGGCACACCTGTGACTATATTCATTTCAAAGCACATTGTCTAAGCTTCATTTTTCAGTATGTGCCATTCCACTGAAGTGGTTTTATCTTATGGCTGAGGTCAGCTCAGCCGTGCCAGGATCGAGTGAAAGATCCACAAACTTTAATCAAATGAGAACGCAGTTGGTGTTGGTTTTAATATTACAATTTCAAGTTTTATTGAGACTTGTTCCTTAATATTACTTAATGCAGCATAACGTCAGCAGTTTGGGTAAGAGTGAATGTAAGCGGTCGAATGGTAGGAGGTTGTAGGTCCAGCTGGCGGCAAAATCGGTACTCGGTTAATCGGTAAATCGGTGAATCGGTAATTCGGTAGATCGGTATTCGGTAATCGGTGGATCGGTAAATCGGTGAATTTGAAATCAGCAATCGGTAATCGGTAGATCGGTAAATCGGAAGATCGGTATTCGGTGAATCGGTAATCAGTAATCGGTAATTCGGTATTCGGTAGATTGGTATTCGGTAATCGGTAGATCGGTAAATCGGTGAATTGGTGAATCCTGCCGGGGCCCCTAAAGCGAAGATCGGTAATCGGTAGATCGGTAGATCGGTAAATCGGTGAATCGGTGAATCCTGCCAGGGCCCCTAAAGCACGACTCGTGTCCTGAAAGAATCTGAAGTAATGCTCACATTTAATATTTTTAGAGACAATCATGGTGGAAAAACCTCTATGAAGTTCGCACCATGCAAATATATATAATCAATTTAATAAAGGTATGCCGACTGCGTTGGACGAACCAAAGACTGGTTCTCACCGCAAGTGCGACGTTTCGAACAGAGACTAAAAGGGAAGAACCAGCAAGCTGGCTCGCCATCTAGTCCCGGCGCCAAAACCCCCCTTAGAGTATGCCGACTGCGTTGGACGAACCAAAGATGGTTCTCACCGCCGGTGCGACATCTCAAACAGAGACTCAAAGGGAAGAACCAGCAAGCTAGCTCGCCATTGAGTCACTGCGACCAAAAATGTAGAGTATGCCGACTGCGTTGGACGAACCAAGTATTGGTTCTCACCGCAAGTGCGACATCTCAAGCAGAGACTCTAAGGGAAGAGCCAGCAAGCTGGCTCGCCACAGAGTTACTACTTCGAGCTTACCTGAAGTAATGCTGCTTTGGTTGGTTTTGTGTCGCCGTTTTATTTGATATGGCATGAAAACCAGTTGGGAATTATACGTTCAGTTTTGTCTTTGGCCTGCCTGGCTATGCATAGATAGGTGGTGTGCGTATTAATTAGTGGCTTATGCAGTAGTGCGGTTGTGTGTTGTCAATTAGTTTTATTGAGTAGGTATGTAGCGTGTGTTTGTTTCTATGGTCTGGTGTCGTAGTGCGGTTGTGTGTTATTGCTGCTTTAATAATAATAAGTAGAAATATTTAAGTAACATAATATGTGTATATATATCGATAATATCTAATATTATGGTTTACGTAGCGTATAAAAATATAATATTTGTAACGTCTTTAAATTTATAATAATAAGTAGAAATATTTAAGTAATATAATATGAATATATATATACAATACATCGATCATATTTAATATTATAGTTTATGTAGTGTATAAAAAAGTTTATAATATTTGTAACGTCATGTTACAAGTTATAGGCCTCCAAAGTTGCAAAATGGGCTACAAATCTTTCTACTTTTTTTAGTGTTCCGCGTTATGGGTATCAAAAGAAATGTAATGCGAGTACCTATTCAACGAGGTATGTATCAAACATTAAAATCCATTCAAAACTTTTTAAGATATACTTATTATTATATTTACAATCTGTATGGAAAACTAGTGGTTTCCCTTTTACGAAAGCACGACACTAAAAATGTGTATATCTTTAAAAGTAAGGCATGGATTTTCATATTTTAATAAGTACCTTGTTGAGTAGGTACTTAAATAACCTTTCTTATGATACCCATAAAGTGTAGTTATGTTGAAAAATTTAGAAAAATATCAAGATTTGTAGGCTATTTTTTCCAATTTTGGAGGCCTATAACTTCTAAACCAATTGCGAGCGGTTTGCAATTTTTTCAGATTTGGTGTAAGAAGGCCAAAATCAATATAATCTGCAAAAAAGAATTCAAAATTATAGTTGTCGCTATTCTTGAAATGTTCCGAAATTTTTACCAAAAGTTTCGGCTAGTTTCGGTTATTCGGCCATATTGAAGCCGAAAAAAAAATAGTGGATACTAATTAATTTCTTTCGCTTTCCTGCCGTCTTTAAAAGTTGTAAACACAATTGAAGACGACGACGCATCGTTAAAAATATTTGAGTTAATCCCCCAAAATGTTCACAATGGCTGTGGTGCCATCATCTTCCACAGACTGGGATTATTGGGACTATAGACGGCGTTTGTGGCGTGACTGGGATCTTATTGACTGGGATTTGCCCTACTGGAAACGCTTGGCACGCGTTGGCTCGGCACCTGATCTGAGTCGCGTGATTGTCGGCAAGGATGGCTTTGAGGCAAACGTTGATGTACATTAATTCAAACCATACTAAGTCACAGTAATAAAACAGTTGGCGACACAATTGTTGTCGAGGCAAAACATGAAAAATGACGCGATGGTGACAGTTTTGTGGGACGTCACATTGTAAAACGATTCGTGCTGCCACGTGGTTACTATCCGAATGATGTACGCTCGGAGCTAGGCTCAGATGTCGTCCTGACAGTAAGATGTCCACCAGTGTCTCCGAAGGAGCGCAGTGTTTATGTACGTCAAATAAGTGGACCTTCATATCTGGCCATCAAGAATTGAAGATAAACGAGCAATTTGGAATATGGAACAAATGCAATCGTTTAAGAAAATCAATCTAGTGAATCAACAGTTAATTTACTTAACTCAATTTTTATGATTATTGTTAGTTCAAATATTTGACCAAATATTTGGCCGTTTACCAATGTTTATTTACATTCATTTAACACAAAAAATCGCCTTATTTTCGGGTCTATACATCGGAACGAAATACATCTCACAATTGTTAACATATTTGTTAATCGGACTCTTGTTCCTAATTAACACAAGCCAGAGATGAAACATTATTGTTATTGTTAAAAGTTTATTTAATAAAATCATTATTCAATCATCTTATTGTGAAAAATATAATAAAAAATAAAATCTTCATTATTTCAATGGACTTTATGGTTTCATACTCCATATATTTTTTATTTAAAAGTGACTAAAGTGCTGGATGAAAAAGAGTTCTGAATAAAATAGTGAATTTGACTTGTAGATAAACTATAACATATAGTGGAAAAAGTGTTTATGTGTCACAAGCCTCATATATTTCGTCACAAATCGGAACCTAAATTTTTTGAGATTTTTAAGAAACATTATAAGACCAATCCAGTTTAGGACGCAATGTGTATGTGTTTAAAAAAAGTGGGTCGACTGTAAGCATAAATAAATTTTGAAAGTCCATTTTCTATTTAATAGCTTATTTTTGTAGCCTTTCGGCACTTTAACAGTTTTAATTTTTTTTCAGCTGGATAACAGCAAAAATGGTGTGTTTTTATTACTAAACCAGCCGAAACTGCCAAAAAGGGCCGTAACCGAAACCGAAACCAAATATTCGGTCGGACACTATCTAATACACAATACATAACAAACTTTGACCTAGTGCACTTTTTTTGGCTTTCTCACACTGTTGGCAGCAAAAGCTTTACAGTAACTGCGGATTTTTGAGAAATTTTTGAAAAATGCTTCTATCGCGTATGATATATTGTCATTAATGTTAAAGTATGTAAAAAACATTTATCATAAGTCATATTAATATCGTATTTTTTTATAGCTAGCATATCATAAATTATATTGCAGTAGATACTCATATTTTTTTTATGTCACAAATACAACAAAACAAAATCGTTTATGCAGTTAAATCTAGAGTTTAGGAATAGGTGATGTGGTCAATCAGCTTATCCGATATAATTTTAAATATCATTTCTCATTTTGATAGCAAAACACTAAAAACTAAACTCAATAGCAAAAACAATGAATTGCTTTCAAAAAAACTATTTCAAAATTAGAATTGAACTAGTTTAAGGCAAACACATTAAATGTCATAAAAGAATTTAGGGTAGCTCTTCTTTCTTTTGGCGAACTGGCTGCTGTTTTAACAACTTTGATTTAATTAATTGTTTTGCATAAATTTACATACGTCATTAACCAATCAAATAAATTCAGATAAGCAAACAACTACAATTGGAAACGTGGCAAACATTTGATTTATAGTTAATTATGCTGTTTTTATACATATGTGTTTTTAACCGTTTAGCTAATTCAGTTCAGGAAACGATTTAGACTCAATTTAATTAAAATGAAATGAGTTAGAGAATTAAGAAGGTTTAAAAACAGATTTTATTTATAAATTGTAAAATATATGCAAACTTTGGAATGTGAACACCTTGTGAATACAAATTTGGACTGGCACGGGTACGAAACCGAACCGTACCTTCTTGACGCAACACCAACAACATCTTCGCAATTTTTCATGCTATCAGTATTTGCATCAATTGACAGTTGAGCAAATAATTTTTTGGCCACCATCAGCAATCAGCGCACGTCCAGTTGTGTAAAATTTTGATAACCATTTTTGACAATCAAAAGTGAAGTGAATTTTTCCCTATAAAAGGGATTGAATACTGTACTCTCAATCATAAATCACTTAACTAGCTTCAATTGCACTACTTCACTAGCCTAAACAAAAACGATATACTCATCAAAATGTTCAAAATTGTAAGTTACAGACATTATTTGACGAAATTAAAATTATATTTATAAAAAAAAATTGTATATAAATTTTTTGCAGCTGATTGTTTCTTTTGCCTTGATTGCCTGCGCTGCGGCTAAGCCTGGACTTCTTGCACCCGCACCTTTGGCCTATGCCAATGCGCCACTCTATGCTGCAGGCGGCAGTCAACAAGTGGACATTCGCAACAACTACGATGGCACTCTTTCATCTTATGCCACTGCTCCATTCGGCTATGCTGGTCCAGTGTCTAGTCGTTATGTTGCAGGCGTGCCTGCTGCCTATGCGGCTGCTGCTCCATTGGCAACACCTTTTGCTGCCGCCCATGTAGCCACTCCCTTCGCTCACAACTTGGCAGCTCCGGCATTGGCTGCACCTCTTGCCTATCCATTTGCTGCACCCTATGCAGCTGGACCCTTTGCTGCACCATTCGGCGCTGCAATCGCTGCTCCAGCTCCACTTGTTGTTTAAATCAATGATATGATCCTGATTTGAAGACTGTCATTTTTACAATTGTTTTTTGTTTAAAGCTCTGTGATTAATAAAAGTAGTCAATGTTAATATTATCAATGGTGTTTTATTTAAAGAAACCAGAACAAAATTGTTAAGAATGGTATGCGTGATGACCACCAGCCTGAGAAAGATGCCAAAAGTAGAAGTTGCTGTTGTATTTAGATGAAAAGGATTTGATAGACTCTGATTCGAAATCCGATGTCAGAGAAGGGCAATCTTTTTTTAAGAGTACATTGTTAAAAATATTCCTGTTATTAGCCTACCAAAGCCAGTGTAGTTTCCAGGATCTACCAAGAGATGACAGCATTTAACTGACCATATTTTTTAAATTTTTTATGTTTCTAATTATTTTATTTTTTTTGTTTTTATTTATCATCTTTAAATTAATTTTCTGATATTTCAACATCATTAAAGGTTTCGAAAGCTTGAGATATACCTGGTAATTCATCAATATCTTCTTCATAACTTTCTGTAGCACAGTAAAATCATTTTCATCAGGTATTGCAAGCAGTTCAAGCACATCTTCAATTGCCAATTTTCTTAATTTTATAGCTCGATTCTAGGCTTATTGAAGCAATAATTGGATAAAAACTACACAGAGAAAACAAAACTAGCTGCGCGGCACATGTAGAAATGTAATCCTACATGGCATGTGCAGAAAACGTATTTTTAATAATTATTTTTTTTTTATTTATTTATTATTATCAGGGCTCGGTTTTTTTTTGACATTTCAACTTATTTATGCTCGAACATAGACATTTTCTGATGATGCAAAACAACCATTCAAGGACCCCTGGTACCAAAGTTAAAAAATTTTTCGTCATTTTTTGTTTTAAGGTCGTATTTTTGCACTTGAAAAAGAAATTAGTACTAAAAACTAAAATGGATTTTGGAAAAAAGTAGCTCAACTGATTTATTGAATCTATCTATCTTCTATATATATAAAACAGGATGTGTGTATGTATGTAACGTATGGACTCCAAAACGGCTGGGCCGATTTTGATGAAATTTTCAGGGAATCTTCAGAATATTCATTCGGGTGACACTGTGAAGTCTGATTTTTGAGTTTCGGTCTGTGGGCGGAGGGCGTGGTAAAATCCAATTTTCATATTGAACCACATATACATATATTTATTTTTTTGCTTTTTTTATTTTATTTTTTTTTAGAGCTTTTAAAGTTGTCATGTTCTTCAAAACGATATATCAAACTCTTAAATCGGTTATGTAGTTCTGTAGATATTTACAAAAAACCTATGTTAATAATGATCCAATATCATAATTTTAAAACTTTCGAAATGTTGCATTCAAAAATCCGAGTTTTCGGTTTATTTACAAAATATTTACATCATTCGATAACACAAGATATTCCGCGCTTACTAAGGTGCAACATTGTACAATAAGCTAAAAATCTATATACATAAAAATGAATGTCTGTCTGTCTGTTTGTTTGTTTGTGCTTTATAGGAGGCCAAACCCTTGGACTGATCTTCCTGAAACTTTCACAGCATGTTACTATGACTCTGGAAGGAATAATAGGCTATATGAAGTTTTAATTGGACAAAGGGGCGTGGCACCACCCATATAACCCAAAAATTTTAATCGCCATATTTTGGGCATTTTTGACCTACGTCGATGATATTTGGTACATATGGTATTGTCATGGTTAGGAATACGTACCAGGAGAAAAGTGGGTGGGACCACGCCCCTTTTTAGGAAAATTAAAAATTGCAATATAGTCTTAACTACTGGACCGATCGTCATTAAATTTTCACAATAGGATATTCTTACGAAATAATAAATTCTTGACTATATAAAGTTGTGAGTGGACGAAGGGGCGTGGCCTCGCCCATATAACCCAAAATTTAAAATCGTCATATCTTGGGCATTTTTTGACCAAAGCCAGCAGTATTTGCTATATATGGTATTGGCATGAATAGAAATACGTACCAAAAGAAAAGTGGGCGGAGCACGCCCCTTTGTTTGCGATATATTGGAGTCTGGACCTGATAACCGATCTTAAATTTTCACAGCGTTCAGATTTGACTCAGGAATACTTATTACATGATAATATTTTTCGACCATGCACACTTCTGCACCTACTTTTTTACTACGTTTATTAACGGTTTTACCTCAAATTTAAGGTAGCCCCATTTCAAGTGGGGTAGCCCCATTCTGTGGGGTAACCCCATTCTCATTCTCCCACAGCTGACTGCGAAACAGCTGATTGTGTAATTGCTGCCTTTTGATTGGTCTAAAAATAAAAACGGGGAGCATGAAGCAAATTACATGCAGTTCAGTGCTGAATTCTAATTGGTTTACAACAAAAAAAGGGGAGAAGCATTGCAATAATTAAATTAAAATTAAATAAATAAATTTATGTAAATATATAAATACTTTCAATTTTATTTTTTAACGAGGGGGGTAGCGAAGCACACCGGGTTCAGCTAGTGTCATATAAAATACATTCTAAATTGGGCTTAAATATTTCAAGAAACAAAAAGTAACAGATTTTTGTAAGCCATAATCGTATTTTTTTAAATTTAAAACAAAATTTTAGTACTAAAACTTAAATGGATTTTTTAAAGAAAGTAGTTTATATAATTAATTGAATATCACAAAAAATATATTTTAAATTTAGCTTAATTATTGCAAGATACACGAAAGTTAGAGAATTTTTAAACGTGCAAGTCAAGCCATAATCTTATATTTCTTAACATTAAATAAATTTTTAGTACAAAAAATAACACGGATTTTGAAAAAAAATAGTACGATTTATTCAATATCGTAGATAATATATTCCAAGTTTGGCTTAATTATACCAAGAGACAAAATAGTTACAGATTTTTGAGATGCAAAGGTCCATTTGGAGCCACTGTGCAATGGTTCGGCGTGAGTTGAAACGATAACCTGATATCTGCCGATCGAGATAATTCGGTGCAAAATTCCAGTTATCTTATAGGCGCAAGTTCTTGTAAGCCATTTCAAACATTTTCAATCCTTTTAATATGAGAATTATAGTAGGATAATTATTGATCCCAAATAATGCAACTATATTCCAAAAAAAGACCGATCTAGTGAAAAAAGATCGATTTTAAAGTGTAAAACCTTGTGTACTTTGTATAAAAAGAATTCCAATAAAGCATTTGATTTAGATATTGGATCATGTAAAAAGTTAGCTAAAAAGCTTAAAATTTTGTTTTTAAATAAAAAAATTACTACAGACACTTATATATCAAAATACTGGTTGACTATTGTCAAGTTGCCAGAAAAGGGGCTGTTAATTTAAAAAAAATAAAAAAAATGTTCCAACAGTAACAGAACTTTGACAATAATAACGTAAACATTACCACATTTGATGAATTCTCTATCAATGTGTTAAATCAATTTGAAATTCATTATAACAAAAACTTTATAATAAAAAAGAATAATTCAGTTTTTTGATTTAAAGAATATAACATAAAAAATAAATTTAGTTTTTATATTCTTCAAAATACAAATTTTCCGAATCTTACAAATGTTTCTTCTCCCAATATGGCCCTCTAATGACCTCTATAATACGCCTTTTTATGTAGTTGTACTATTTATTAGAGTTTGAAACACTTAAAAATAATAGGAATGCTTTGAAATAAAATTTTATGCATTTTCAATAAAAGGAACAAACTAACAATTCAGAAGAATAAATGGTATACGAATTATTGGCAGTCAGATATGAAAGTGGGTCAAATGACCCCTGGCCTTCTTACTAGTGTTAAGGAATAAGCTGTTCGATAATCTTTATTTTAGACTTAAGTCAGTTTTTTAAAAACATATGCCTTATATAATTTAAACAAACAAAAGCAACAAAATAAGTGTCTGAAATACCAAACTAACCTTACCCAAGATAGCCTTAATTCTAGTTGGTACCCATTGTTTACATTTCCTTATAAAGAAATGCAGCAGTTCATGTGACACACATTTCTTTTTTTTAGCCTTAAGCAAGAGAATTGCTTACAAACACGAAATGCATTATATAATACGTAACAAGAAAGCCGTTACTACAAGTGTACACCGTAGTGTAAAATAGTTACGCCCGCACGAACTCAACACAATCCAGACATGTCTTGGACAAACATGCATACATGATGACCATAAGTTCACAATATTGTAGCTACCTAGCAATGCGTTGCTCAATATTTTCCATAAGCATTAAACAACAATTAAACATCGCGTTAAATTGTGCTTATGTCCCGAAAATGGTGACCACAACGAAAGTGAAATTGGCTAAAAGTGGCCTAAGTTTTGCATACCATTTCAAATGGGAGGCTAAACAAATTTATTTGAATATAAATTAAAAGAAGTCAAGCCAGAAATCATTAAATCACAAGCAGTCACCGAACGTAGACATTTCAGTGACACAAGCAAACAATTCGTGGATACAAGATGTCAGTTTTGAAAATTGTAAGAACATGAATAATATTCTTTATAATCCGGTCAGTAAGTAACATTTATTTCTACAGGCTTTTGTGGTGCTAGCTGTTGCTGCTATGGTAGTCTATGCGAAGCCATCTCATCCCTTCGGACTGCAAGCCATTCCGGATCATTTTGATTTTGCACCACCAGTGCTGCCACCTGTACCTTTTCACAATGAACATGCACATGTGCTACCACCAGCCTCACCACTATATGGTGCTCCTCCTGGCCCAGTTTATCACACAGCTCCTGTTCCTTTCCATTTACCGGCGGCTCCTGCTCCAGTATTGCATCATGCTCCAGCCCATATTCTTCCAGCTCCAGCGCCGGTCTGGCACGCTGCTCCAGCACATTTTCTACCAGCCCCAGCACCACTACTACCTGCACCAGTACACTACGTTCCTGGCCCTAATTTTTTGTCCGCACCGGCACCACTTTTGCCTGCGCCACTTCCTGTTACTCAAGTTGTACCACCAGTCTATGAAGCCATTCCATTTGCAGCTTCATATCGCGCCATACCAGGGCCTAAAACCACAACCCATCATGTTTCGGTCGGTTATGCCTACCCATCGAGCCACCACATAGCAAAGCTGGTTGCACCAGCTCCACACGCGCATCTTCATGCTGCACCACTGAGTCTAGCGCATCACCATCACCATTCATTATGGTGAATCGTGACTACCATAAAGTTATTAACTCCTTTGTATATGAATTTCCAAGGAAATCTTAGAACTCAGAATATCTGGAGTCACAATTTCAGTTAATGCCAAAGAACGGATTATAGAGTTATAGAAAATTAAATTTTAAACTATATTTTATTTATGCACGTATTATTTAACAATAAATATACTTAGACAATTTATGATGTATAGTATAATGGATAATAATTTGTTGTGCTTAGATTTAAAACAAAGGCTCTGTTAAAATGTTGACATGGCCTCAAACATTCCACCAATTGACCAAAGTCACCACATTGACCCAATTTTAAATTGAATCGGTCATTTAAAAACTGCATTAGCCAACTTTTTTCGCACATAGTTTTTGAAGCGAAGCTTTTTACGCCTCGTTTTGTGATGTTTGGAGTGAAATCTCAAAAACGACACTTTTTTCCATACACCTTTTTCTTAGAATTGTTGCTGCTCTTTTTGCTTGCGTCAATCACAACAAGAGAATATAAAATTCAAAATATTTCTATGACAGCAGTGAGAATCGAACGTGCAACCCCTTTCGATTGATAGTTCAGCACGCTATCATCAAATCCAAACACCGTCTTTAAGGTGAGTGATTCATTCAATATAAAGCATTAACTGAAGCTATGTTACAGTATATGACAAGTATATGTGAAAAGGATTGTGCATTAGCTATGCTGCGTATTCTATTGTGAATGCGATGCGAACGATGCAGGGATCTTAATACCCAAATAGCAAAGGCGCGTTAGATCGGTCGCGCTTTGACAGTTAACGTAGAAACAATCGTGCTTTGTATCGTAAATATCTCATAAGATATCGCAGGGTTGTATTTTTATTGAGTTAGCTAAATTTATGAGCATTGTTGAGTTTCAGTATTAAAGACATGTTTGCATGGGATTAGTTATTTTATCAAAATAGTTTATATTGAATGTGATTTAATTTTGACTATTTTACAAGATAAATGATTCATAACATCAGTAGCTGCTTATGTTATGTTAGCTGTTTTATTTGAAGCGAATAGTTTTGAAGAGCTGTTTGTGTTGTTGTTGATGTTGTTATGGATTTAAAAAAAATTACTGATTCAATTAATCATACACAAATTTATTACTTGATTACTTAAAAAAAAATCATTAACAACTTTAAAGTATTCAGTAATCATATTCAGACATCAGTAATCATGCAAAAGTAATAAGTGATTAATTTAAGTTATTAATCATTTTCCAGTCATGAATGAAGTATTCTGATTAAAAAATTTTTCAGTTATCAGGGCTCTCATCACGTAACTTTTAAAACGACTATCGTTTGAACGATGCTATCCGACGATATCGTTCTTAGTTTGCTTCATATAAGTCCATCGCTATGGTCTCGTCTATCGTTGTGTTTTCTACAGTTTGAAAGGCTCTGCAAAACATTTATTCAGTGCCAAAAGTGATATTTACTTTTGTGTAGAATTTGTTTTTGGATTTGTTTGCTTCAAAAGTGAAAATTTAAGTTAAAATGTAAGAATATTTAATAAGTTATTTTGATGACAATGTTTTGAAAATATATTATTCGGCAGCGACACCTAAGTAAATGGAAATATTGCTACACTTTATTGATGAACATCCACAGCTGGGCCACAATAACGTCGCAAACATAGTGCAGGAACGACATTCCATCTATTTGTTAAGGACCACTTTAACAAACAAGCGCCCAAAACATTTTAAAATTATTTTTATTATTTCCAACCAGAAAAATAGCCAAACGATACCAAATTAGCTATCGCGCCAAGCAATCGTTTCGACGATACCATTTGACAGTTGTTTGCTATACATGAAGCAAGCAAAACGATATCGTTTAGACGATGCATAAAATTAAAGGTTACGTGATGTTAAAGTATCGTTGAAACGATATCGTCAAACGATTCTCGTCATACGTGATGAGAGCCCAGGCTTTACCAATCGTTGATTGCTGATTTCTTTAACTAATACTTTGTTTTATATCTGCTTTTATATATGTGGTTCAACTGTAAAACTGAGACAAGTAAAATACAAAATAGGTTTCTGAGCACTATTGTTACACTTCTTTAACAAAACCAATCTAACAAACATTAAAATCACTTTAATAGCTGCTGAAGAAAATATTGTACTTGCAGTAAACCATTATGGTAAATAGCAATTACTGAAATAATAAAATTACATACAAATTTTGAATTTTTTGTCTGGCGAGTAGTAATCTGTCATCACTGAAAGATGGGTCTGATTACCGATTACTTGATTTATTAAACAATCATGTAATTCCATGTAACGATTACTTGATTTTTTTAAAAATCATGTAATCACCATGCATGATTACTTTATGTTTTATAATCTCATTTAATTACTTACCATGATTACTTAATTGAAAGTATTTTTATTTGGTTTGAATGTGATTTTTCTGAATATTTAGAAAAATCAAGTAATCTGTGCAATCTGAATGCATGTAATCATAATCAGTAATCGTGATTTGTAATCATGGCCATCCCTGTATGTAAATTTGTATATATATAAGTAGATATCAGTTGCTTTCGACTTTTCTGTTTGTTATTGTTTTTGTTATCTTCAGCATTGTAACATAACAAATAACACAGACGTTTATTTATTATATAAATAATATTATAACTACTACGCTGGTTAGATGTGCACAAACATTTATTAATTACACATAACAAATTGTAATTATTTTCTTTATTATATAGCTGATATTATTTCATTCGAAAAATTCGATTTATATATTCGGAAAATATCCCGCTTGCTTTGTCACAGACAGTTTCATCCGTAACACAAACAATCCTTTCATCAGAAGACACATTATCTCAAAAAGAAAGAGAAAACATAAAATAAAAATAATAAGAAGCGAAAATCATCTGGATCTACTTCTCAGGCCAAGCAGCCCTCAGCACCGCTTTTGAACAGGAACACTCCAGTAACTTCCTCGTCACCTTCTAACATTCCTTCTTTGACCAGCAGTTCAGTTTTGACTCCTCATGAGCCTAGATATCTATCAAGCTTAAGAGCAGTGTCGAGGAAAAAAAACAGATGCGTCGTTGGACACACGAGAGAAGCGAAGCTTTTTCACAGTTTCATAGATTTGATAATTTAATGGTTTTTTATAATACAACAATAAAATAATTTTTAAATTCAAAAATTAAAAATAACATAAAGTGAATTAAAATACACACATTATAATCATAACCCTCAGGATATTCTTCAAGCATTTCGTTATCTTGAACTTCACCAAATTCTAGCGCTGTATATTTACCAAGTTCTACATTGAAGTTGCAAACAAACACATATGAAAGAAAATTTTGCATACTTTGCAGTTTGTTTATTACTTACCTTGGATGGCTTTGAAAATTACATCTATTTTTAATAAAACAAAAAATTTTTAAAAATTTACCATATTTTGTTAATCATTTTTTGTACACCAGAAATTTTATTGCATTTCTTTATTTTATTTTATTACACGTTACACTCATTTTGAATCATTTTTGTAAATGTGTTCAATTATTATTATGAAATTTTAATTATGAAATTGTGGATCTATGATTACTGAAATAGCAAACGTATGTTATACATGTTATGTCATCAATATATTTATGACAGTATATAACAAATACTGCAACACTAGTTGCCCTCGTGTTGAACAAATATTTGAATCGCTTATTACACTATGCGACAATTCAACGGTCATGGAATCTAACGAAAAAGCGACCAACACAGATCGAGGGTACTGATCTAGACCAACAAAATCCTAAAAGGGTTTTAGCTCGGGTTAAAGGGCTAGCTCGCTTTTAAAAGATATAGGCATTGAAAGTTTGCCTCTTGCAGAGTATTTTTTAAAAATGAAGTGCTCATAAGGGCGTATCGAATTAAAAAGTATTTTTTTAATTTCTCATTCTAAGAGGTCTCCAAAGTTCCACAGGGTGGTCTCCCAAAAAAAGGATGTCTCGCTCTCCCGCAAGGACAAAGTTGTTTTTTGAGAAAAACAGTAAAAATTAACGATCTATAAATGCTTTGATTTTTGTAAAATTTTTATATCTTAAAGCAAGAGTTAATAAATACTTTAATAATATCTCGCCAAGCAAGATGCCACTCTTGATTTTCACTCACAGTGTCCTGTGTGAAGGATATTCGATATCTTAAGGTACACTCGAAATAGCACGGAACTTTTGATTGTTACCTGATTGTGATTATTTTAGTGGTATTTATTAAAGAGTTTACGTTTTTCTTATATTTGGTGTATTTTAAATTTGCACATTTTTTGCCTATGCATTTACTGTTTTTTGAGAAAAGCATACTTGAACGCAATTTTTCAACTTTTTGAAAAAAATTAATATAAGGCTTTATATCTCAGGCATCAGAAGTGGTAAAATAATTTCGCTTTTTGAATTCTTCAAAAATCTCCTTTAAGGTTATTACTTTTTTTTAAAAACACATCTTAAAAGCAATTGTTAAATCAATTAAGACTCATCGAATGGTAGGCTCAGAAACTCAAAATTTTAGATTGACATTTTGGCAAATGATGAGGTGAGGTGTTTTGACGAAATAATAAATTTCATGCTAAGCAGAAACATTTTTTCAAAAAATCGAAACACAAAAAAGAATCATGGTCTTAACCTGGTGTTTTAAAAAAATAATTTTAGACAGTGTTTTGTTCAGAAATATTTTAAGAATCCAAATTCACAAAATTATCTTCAGTACCACTTCTGATGCCAAAAATATATAAAACATTATCTTAATTTTTTTTGAAAAACTTATAAAATTGCATTCAAAATACATTTCTCGAAAACAAGAAAATGCATTTGCGAAAAATATGCAAATATTGAATTCGCCAAATTTAAAGAAAACGTAAACTCTTCAACCAATAACACCAACATTTAAACAATCAGATAACAATCAATCAACCAAGTTCTATGCTATTTCGAGTGTACCTTTGGATTCGAGTATCTCTCACACAGGACAATGAGAACAAATCGAGAGTTGCATTTTGTTTGGCGAGATATTCTTAGTAAAAGTCTGTATTTAATGTTGCTTTAAGATATATGTAGTTTTTCTTACAAAAATCAAAGCATTTATAGATTGTTATTTTTTACTATTTTTCTTAAAAAACAACTTTGTCCTTGTGTAAGAGGAAGACATCCTTTTTTTCTCTTTTTTTTTTTTGTAGATCTTAACCACCATGCAACTTTTGAAATCTCTTAGAATGTGAAATTCGAAAAAATTGTATTTCGATACGCCTTAATGAGCACTTTATTTTTAAAAAATACTCTGCAAGAGGGAAACTTTTAATGCCTATATCTTTTAAAAGCGAACTAACTTTGTTAATTCCTTTTAGGGTTTTCTTACTATACACTAGTACTACCATCCTGTGTTATCCGCTCTTCCGTTAGAAAAATGTGTTGCACAGTGTAATTTGTACATTAAATTTATCAAAAAGAAATTGTTCAAGTGCCTGTGAACATTCATTTCTAAAATCGAAATGAAAATTTCCACCTTAGCAATTGGCATTTAGTGATAATTTTAACCCATTTCAATGAAACCTTGCTATTTTTGTTGTGTGGATAGCTAATGCACAATCCTTTTGATCGATTATTAAGGCCAAATCGCAAAGGCGCGTTAGGTCGGTCGCGCATTGATGGTGCTTTGATCGTGCTTTGGCAACTTTACGGGATGAACTGTCAAAACGCCCAACCTTCGTCGTGCGTCTCTAACTTAGATGAAGTCACTGTACTATACTGTCAAACCAAAAAAATTCTACAAAGTCTGAAATTCCCAAATTTCTGAATTTCTTATTCATTTTGGCTATTCATGTTTGTATAGTCCTCGCTATTACTAAATAAAGAATATGCTATATTATTTAACATTCATATTATATACAAAATTTAATTAAGGAAATATAAGGATTTTTAAATTAATGTAATTTTTTTTAATTTCAGTGAAGTTATCAGCTGTGTAAATAATATCAGCTATATAATAAAGAAAATAATTACAATTTGTTATGTGTAATTAATAAATGTTTCTGCACATCTAACCAGCATAGTAGCTATAATATTATTTATATAATAAATAAACGTCTGTATTATTTGTTATGTTACAATGCTGAAGATAACAAAAACAATAACAAACAGAAAAGTCGAAAGCAACTGATATCTACTTATATACATACAAATTTACATACAGGGATGGCCATGATTACAAATCACGATTACTGATTATGATAACATGCATTCAGATTGCACAGATTACTTGATTTTTCTAAATATTCAGAAAAATCACATTAAAAACCAAATAAAAATACTTTCAATTAAGTGCTCATGGTAAGTAATTACATGAGATTATTAAACAAAAAGCAATCATGCAAGGTGATTACATGATTTTTAAAAAATCAAGTAATCCTTACATGGAATTACATGATTTTTTAATAAATCAAGTAATTGGTAATCAGACCCATCTTTCAGTGATGACAGATTACTTCTCGTCAGACAAAAAATTCAAAATTTGTATGTAATTTTATTATTTCAGTAATTGCTATTTACCATAATGGTTTACCACAAGTACAATATTTTCTACAGCAGCTATTAAAGTGATTTTAATGTTTGTTAGATTGGTTTTGTTAAAGAAGTGTAACAATAGTGCTCAGAAACCTATTTTGTATTTTACTTGTCTCAGTTTTACAGTTGAACCACATATATAAAAGCAGATATAAAACTATCTATACTGCTATACTGCTAAACTATATAAATATTAGTTAAAGAAATCAGCATTCAACGATTGGTAAAGCCTGGACTCTCATCACGTATGACGAGAATCATTTGACGATGTCGTTTCAACGATACTTTAACATCACGTAACCTTTAATTTTATGCATCGTCTAAACGATATCATTTTGCTTGCTTCATGTAAATATTCTTACATTTTACCTTAAATTTTCACTTTTGAAGCAAACAAATCCAAAAAAAAATTCTACACAAAAGTAAATATCACTTTTGGCACTGAATATATGTTTTGCAGAGCCTTTCAAACTGTAGAAAACACAACGATAGACGAGACGATAGCGATGGACTTATATGAAGCAAACTAAGAACGATATCGTCGGATAGCATCGTTCAAACGATAGTCGTTTTAAAAGTTACGTGATGAGAGCCCTGATAACTGATAAATTTTTTAATCAGAATACTTCATTCACAACTGGAAAATGATTAATAACTTAAATTAATCACTTATTACTTTTGCATGATTACTGATGTCTGAATATGATTACTCAATGCTTTAAAGTTGTTAATGATTTTTTTTTAAGTAATCAAGTAATAAATTTGTGTATGATTAATTGACTCAGTAATTTTCTTAAATCCATAACATGAAAGTAATCATTACTGGCCAACACTGTACACATACATATAAACAACAACAGCATCAACAACAACACAAACAGCTACTGAAAACTATTCGCTTTAAATAAAGCAGCAACCATAACTAACATAAGCATCTACTGATGTTATGAATGATTTAACTTGTAAAATAGTCAAAATTAAATCACATTCAACATAAACTATTTTGATAAAATAACAAATTCCATGCAAACATGTCTTTAATACTGAAACTCAACAATGCTCATAAATTTAGCTAACTCAATGGCCGCATTCAGCGCAGACAATAAAAATACAACCCTGCGCTATCGGCAAATGTCAAACGACGACAGAGTAGAACTTTTTCTCAACTTTTTTCAGCATGTCGCGCTTTGATCGTGCTTTACCCCTTCTTACGAGATTCGACAATATTTACGATACAAAGCACGATTGTTTCTACTTAAGCTGTCAAAGCGCGACCGATCTAACGCGCCTTTGCGATTTGGATATTAAGATCTCCTGCATCGTTCGCATCGCATTCACAATAGAATACGTAGCATAGCTAATGCACAATCCTTTTCACATATACTTGTCATATTCTGTAACATAGCTTCAGTTAATGCTTTATATTGAATGAACCACTCACCCTAAAGACGGTGTTTGGATTTGATGATAGCGTGTTGAACTATCAATCGAAAGGGTTGCAGGTGCGATTCTCACTGCTGTCATAGAAATATTTTGAATTTTATATTCTCTTGTTGTAATTGACACAAGCAAAAAGAGCAACAACAATTCTAAGACAAAGGTGTATGGAAAAAAGTGTCGTTTTTGAGATTTCACTCCAAGCAAATCACAAAACGAGGCGTAAAAAGCTTCGCTTCAAAAATTTATTTATTTCACGTCTTCAGCCCGACACAACTATTGAAAATGTATTGACCCTTATCAAACATAATAACTTGTTGAGTCAAAATGCATTTTGTTCATGCAAAAAAATAGGTAATAAACCTTCCCATGCTTCCTTTATTCTCACAGTTCCAGCTGAAGAGTTTGCAACTGTTCAAAATTCTAATTTGTGGACTGATAATATACTCGTTACAGAGTTTCAGCCTAAGAATAAGCCTAGAGAAACGACTCAAGCCGCTCGTCAATCCCAAAAAAATTGAATAGGCTATCTCTTTACTATCAAAATGTATGGGGATTACGCTCTAAGACGCGAGACATATTTTTAATGTCTCAGAATTTCTCTGAGGATATTATTGCACTGACTGAAACTGGATTAAACGGAAGCATTACTGACTTAGAATTGTTTGACAACAGTTTTGAAGTTTATAGAAGACATAGACACGCTGACAATACTTCTGCTGTCGGTGGAGGTGTCTTATTAGCTGTAAGGAACTCCTTCGTTAGTTCCATTATTGTTATTCCCTGCTCTGCTAAGATCGAACTTATATGCGTTAAGGTTGTACATTGCAATTCTAATGTATATCTTATTAATGCATACGTTCCTTCTAAGAGCAGTGTAGAAGTTTATGCAAGCCTTGCGGATTGCATAGAATACCTTATAAGCATAATTGACGTTAATGACGACATTTTATTGTTAGGTGATTTTAATCTGCCTGACTTGAAATGGGAATCTTCTGACGATGATACATATTTTTAATTCGAAGGCAGGCCAAGAGCATATATTTGTTGATAATATATGTTCTGACTTACAACAAGTGAGTTGTATTTATAATAGTCGTGAAAGACTTCTTGACTTGGTTGTAACTACAGACAGCAACAATGTGATTGTTGAGAGGGCCCTTCATGCTTTGACTACTGTTGATGAATACCATCCACCATTGAGCATATGGTACAAGTCAGACAGGGATAATATAGTAAAATCTAACTCAATAGATAAAGTTTATGAATTCAATTTTAAAAAACCTGACTTTTTGAAGTTGAATCATTTACTTCAAAGTAAACTTCATGTAATTTTATAATATGTTAATAATAACATTCTTGATGACTCAATTAATTGTTTTTATATGGAAATCCTTGCTATATTTTCTCTGTCCGTGCTGTATAGCCTCAAATTTACGAAAAATTGTGCTTACTCCTGGTACACAAAAGAGTTAAAGATTCTTCGCAACAGCAGAAATAGGGCATGGAAAAAATATGTCTGTAGCTTAGACTTGAATGACCTAGAAATCTACAAGCGTTTGTTTTTGGATTTTGAAAATTGCTCAGCTACCTTATATCAAAATTATTTAGACAGTATTAAGCTGAGAATATTGTCTGATCCAAAGAAATTCTGGAGTTTCATAAACACCAAAAAAAAAAATCTGATGGTTTCCCTTCAACATTTAAAACCTCTGACGGATTTACTGACGATCCCGTCGTAATTTGTGGTCTATTTGCCAATCTCTTTAAAGAGTCATTTTGTTCAGACTCTTTTAATACTGATGAAGAGTACTTTGAATATATGAACTCTGCACCCAGGGTTTCGTTGGATTCTATATCCTTTACTTCAGAGGATATTTCAAGGTGTATTGGATTGATCGATGAGGATTTTAATGCTGGACCTGACGAAATTCCTGCCGCAGTGTTAACACGATGCGGTTCCGTTCTAAGTCAACCACGTGTGAAAAAGTCCTACGTTTTGCTTAAATTCATTTTATTCAAGTAACCAAGTCGACTGTATTTACACTGGTTTTAGTAAAGCATATGATGAACTGCCACACAACTTAATTCTATTTAAACTACAGTTAATGGGTTTTCCAAAATTTTTTGTAAGCTGGATTCAATCGTATCTGACAGAGCGATCTTATCAAATACGATTTCGAGGCATATTGTCAGCTGAATTTATTGCTGATTTGAAAGCCTTTGAAATTTGGTGTTCTAAAAATAATATATTTCTAAATCCAGATAAATGCCAAACTATGACCTTTTCGCGAAAAAGGAATAATTTAATTTTTGATTATAAGATAAAATATACGCTTTAAGTCGTGTAGATGCTGTCAAAGATCTTGGTATATTCATGGATTCCAAGCTATCGTTTAACGTTCATATTGATTACATTTGTAAAAAAGCATCTTCTATGCTCGCGTTTATGAAACGCTGGGCCAAAGAATTTAATAGTATGATCACAACTACAACGCTGTATTATGCAATTGTGCGACCTCACTTAGAGTATGCAAGTCAAGTTTGGTCCCCAAGTTACAATGAACATGTTGAACGTATAGAGAGAATCCAAAAACGTTTTGTTCGGTTTACTCTAAGGGGCTTAAGTGCAACACTTTAAACTGACACTTTAAACCTTCCTCCTTATGAGGATCGTTTAAAACTATTAAAAATGCAATCTTTGAATGAGAGAAGGAAGTCTGCAGATGTCGTCTATTTACACCAACTCATAACTGGTGTATTCGAATCACCAGAACTGTTAACTCCTATAAATTTTAACACTAACCTTAGAAGCAGTAGAAATGCTAACAATTTCATTTACTTACCCTTTAGTAGAACAAATTATATGGCTACTGCTCCTTTACATCGCATGAGTACCTTTGCTAACAACTGTAGCTTTTTTGATGTTAACTTATCGAAAGGTCAACTCAAAAGTAGATTGAAAACTAATGTATGATTAGGTCTATGTAAGCGCATGGTTACTTGTCATGTCTTTGGGGACGAAAAGGGACCCACTGTGGTCTGCTTCGGCAAGTCCCCAACTTATTATATATTCTTGTTATGTCTTGTGTTGTCCCTGAGCCCAACCCATATTATGGTGGGTAAATTTTTCTCACTTTAGATTGTTTTGGACCACTCTTATCGATATCATTGAGATATTTTAATGTTATTTGGGCTGGTTCTTAAGATGATTAATGCGGAGAAAGTGCGAAAAAGCTGTAGTCGCTGAACTCTATTGTTATTGCATGTGTTAAAACTTTTGGAGTTATAGGATCATAATTTTGCAAAACATAAAAAAAAATCGAAATATACCTCTAAAAAATATCTAGAAACAATACTAAAGTGAACTAGAGATGTCGGTATCGCCGCGCAAAAATGTTTTCCAAATAATTCACTAGTGTAATCTATAAAGATTTATTATGCATACTTACCATGCATAAATAAATAAAGGTTAAAAAAAACCGTTTAAAAAAATCATAATTAGCAACATCAAATAACCTTAAAACATCAATCCTTTTTGTTTTCTTTTTTCCTAAAGTTCCAATTTGATGAACAGTGACATTGACGAAGTTCGCCCATGTATTCTAAGTATTTTCCATGGCAGAATAACCAGGTAGATGCAATTCGGAGAGCAAAAAACGAGAAAGCAAAACATTGGCGTAACTATAATGTCACTATTGACAATTAATGTTTATTCTTTCAGCCATAGGGATGTATAATTTACTTGTAACCGTATAAATCAATTGAGTACCCAGATTTTATGAATGAACATGTAAAAAAACTAAACAAAAATCTTGAAAATTTTAAAAAATTAGCCGTGTTTTAAGATATAATACATAATTAGTTGTAGTTTGGCCTTAAATGAAGAAATTGAAAGATTACTTTTAATATAATTTTCATTCGACTACTTATTTCGATTGTGTAGTAACCACTTTATTTGTGTATATATGGCTGATTTAAACTGCCAAAAAATATTTTGACAAGTGAAATAGCTGATGGAAAACATAAAATTAATTTAATGAAATCGACTCTTGTTTGCTAATTTTATCGTGCTGGAACGGAAGCTAACAACTAATGAACTGTTTTCGAATTATCGCAACGGGAGGAAGTTATAGGCAGTCCAGAAAATCCATTGTCAAAACTGAATAAATAAGTAAGTAAAAATTGATAACATTTTCAAAACAGCTCATTTTTACGTTATAATTACACCTTTGTTTTGTTGTCGCAGAGAGCGGTATAAAAAAAAAAAAAAAATGGTATACAAAAAAAAAATTAATTAATATTATTAAAAACTTTTAAAAAATTATTTAAAGAACATTTAAGAAATTTAATTATTTATTTTTAAGAACTTTTTTTTTAAAGCCGAAACATCAGACATCCCTTTATATAGCAACATTTTTTTCATATACCCAATCATTTACTTAATTCAGCAAAGTTTTGAACTTACCCTTAAGATTTGCATTGATATAGAGTTTGTTTTGAAATTCAAAACCTAAAGAAAATTATATAGCAATTCTTGTTATGAAATACTACTCAAACATTTTCATCTATTTTTATCATTTTCTTAAACTCTTGTCGTAATAACTGTTTGCTTCTTAAGAAGAATTAGTAAATAATTCAGCAAATTATGTCAAAAAAGCTCAGAATCAAATCCGTACCAAATTCAATGTTTCACACCATCAAATTTCACAAGAGCCTCTATATGAGAGGTAATACAATTAGAATATGTAATTAATTGTTTATCCATAATTTATAGATTAAGTTTCTATATTTCTGCGAAAATCATTTCTTTTGGTAGTTATAACATATGTTAAAACTGTTGTGAAACATAGGAATAGATTTATATTTAGATAAATGGTTATGGCTTCCATACTTATTGCACAGGTGTGACATTATGAAGACCTTCTTATGACTGGCAAACTGTAAGGGATATTCTTACGAATAATAATAGAAATAAAAAAAATAAAATTGCGCTTAATGATGTTTGTATTAAGTTATAGTCGTATGTATTTTCTTGCAATATTTTATTTTAAAAATTATTTGGTAATGGTAGAAAAGTGACCATTTTAGCCAATTTTTCATATAAGCTGGTGTTTGAACTCGACATCTCCTAATTTACATTAAAAGCACAGAATAAAAATAAATAGTTGGAGTGCACCGAAAATAAGAAATTAAAAAATACTGTTTCAATTAAATTCTGGTTCCTAAAAAGAAATTCCTTTTCATTCTTTCCAATTAAGGGGATAATGGTTTTTCAATAATATTTTGGTTCCATTTTACCATGACCATAGAAACCTTTATTTATACAGAAATTAAATTGTTATAAATTGTTATACAATCATAATAGAAACTTGATTGTTACAACTATATTATTTTTTCGGTGTGTATAGAAACGAGACTTTGTGATTTAAACTAATAATTACATGCTTGAAATCTTTAAATGAACTTTCATAATGTTTAATGAAAAGAAATATGGTTTTTCAGAGCAAAGATTTTTTATATTATTATTCTTAAAGGACATTTGCGGATTTATGCATGCAACTGATAATTTGATTTCTACTTGATCTTTATGATGTAGCCGAAAAACATAAAAATATAATCTACACAATTTTATAATTACTTACCATGTATACATAAGTAAAAGTTAAAAATAAAACCATTTTAAACAAATGGATGCGAAAAATTGCGAGGTCAGCAACATCAAAAACCAATAATTTTTCTTTCTTTTTTCCTAAAGTTCCATTTTGATGCAAAGTGACATTGACGAAGTTCGCCCATGCATTCTAAATAGTTTCGCATTCTAAAAATATGACAGTTATTTTCACTTAACACTGATTGTACCGAGATCGGAAAGAAATTTAATTAATTTTATTGAGAACTTTTAGCAAAATTTTGAACTTACCCCTCAGATTTGCATTGACATAGAATTTGTTTTGAAATTCAAAACCTAAAGAAACTAATGAAGCAATTCTTGTTATAAAATATTGTTCACACATCTTCATCTATTTTTAACATTTTCTTAAACTCTTGTCGTAATAACTGTTTGCTTCCTAAGAAGAATTAGTAAATAATTCAGCAAATTATGTTATAAAAGCTCAAAATCAAATCCGTACTGACTTCACTGTTTCACACCGTCAAGTATTTCACCAGAGTCTTATATGAGCGGTTATACAAATAGAATATGTAATTAATTATCTATCTATAATTTATAGATTAAGTTTCTTTATTTCTGCAAAAATCATTTGTTTTGGAGTTTATAACATATGTTGAAACAGTTGTGAAACATTGCAATAGATTTATTTTTAGAAAAATGGTTATGGCTCCATACTTATTGCACAGGTGTGACATTATGAAGACCTTCTTATGACTGGCAAACTGTAAGGGATATTCTTACGAATAATAATAGAAATAAAAAAATAATATTGCGCTTAATGATGTTTGTATTAAGTTATAGTCTTATGTACTTTCTAGCAATATTTTACTTGAAAAATTATTTCATAATGGTAGAAAAGTGACCATTTTAGCCCATTTTTCACATCTCCTAATTTAAATTAAAAGCACAGAATTTATTCACATTTATTTGAAAAAAGTTGCAATATATATTTATTACTGCTTCCATTATTTAAAAAAAAATTATTTTTATTTCAAATTCTTACCATTTTATCACGTTCAAACAACGTCATTTTTATGCTTAAGTGCGTAAAACTCTAAAAAGCCTTTAGCTAAATAAGGCGCGTCAGTGAAGGTAATTCTGTCCCTCTCAATCTTTTTTTATTCTTATTTTTGCAATATTTGCCTATTCGCGCCATTTATTTTAACAGGTTTTCTTCGAATTTCCACAATTCTTAATAAATATTCATAGCTAGACAGAAAAAGTGTAGTATAATTTATAGCCGCAGGATCTTTTTTCTGATGACAATCCTACTTATTCACTAATCATTAAGTAGCAAATAAAGATATGGATCGATACGAATATTATATTACAAGTTTGTTTCACGTGTTTAAAAAATAATTTTGCGTATTTTTGGACCCGTTTCAAGTAACGTGTTAATTCAAATACGTAGGCAAATTAATAGCTGCTTATTGATCGAATCAATTCACAAGCAATAAATACAAACCATGCATTTAATGAGCAATAATGAATAAATTTTTTGTCTTTATCCAACTTTCAGAGAAATTAAATAGAATAAAAAAAATACTTTATTAATTTGTATCCAAGGCAAAATTTTACCACTTTTAATTCATCTCTTATAAAACGTGCTGAGTTTCAATAAAGAAATTTCAAATATTTTATATTAAACATATAAATGATATTACTTTACACTGAGGGAAAAAGTATTAGATTTATGCAGAAACGTATTTAATTTATCAAAAAACGTAAATGCTTTTGAACCAATAACGCATTTGCAGAAAACACATACGTAATTACTTTAAACTATGTTAAATATGTTTTTTATTTAAATTATGCTCGCGTTTTATTAATACTTTTTTTAAAAATTATTATTTGAATGAAATATGAACATATTAATAAATAATAAAAAAAAAATTATTATAATTATGCACGAATTGCGTCATTTACGCCTTCAGGAAGCAATGTACTCACTGAGGCTCCTGATTAAATTTGTCCGCTTTTATTATCTCTACTAAGAAAGTATTTTCCCATAATAAACTATCTTATTGCTAAATATGCTACACATATATACTTTAGCAGTTATATTTAAGTTATATTGTGCTTATAATTTGTAATAATCTTTGTCTAAAAGTGAAAGACGAGAACAGAGAAACAAACTCAACTTAAATCCAAATACGCAAAAACAATGTGTTTTGGATAAAATATTTTATTTATCCACGAAAATATTTAAATTAAAATTATGCACGGGTGTGAATAGTTTATATGCTCGTTATTTCTCTCAGTGTAAATAGCTTAAAGTAAATTATGCAGTAAGTAAATAAGCACTATATTTGGAATTAGTTTTGGTTTTAGTTTTAGTTTTAGTTTTAGTTTTAGTTGTAATTTTAATTTTAGTTTTAGTTTAGTTTTAGTTTTTGTTTTAGTTTTAGTTTTAGTTTAGTTTTAGTTTTTATTTTGGTTTTGGTTTTGTTTTAGTTTTAGTTTTAGTTTTAGTTTTAGTTTTAGTTTTAGTTTTAGTTTTAGTTTTAGTTTTAGTTTTAGTTTTAGTTTTAGTTTTAGTTTTAGTTTTAGTTTTAGTTTTAGTTTTAGTTTTAGTTTTAGTTTTAGTTTTAGTTTTAGTTTTAGTTTTAGTTTTAGTTTTAGTTTTAGTTTTAGTTTTAGTTTTAGTTTCAGTTTCAGTTTAAGTTTTAGTTTTAGTTATAGTTTTAGTTTTAGTTTTAGTTCGTTTTAGTTTTATTTTTAGTTTTAGTTTGTTTTAGTTTTAATTTTATTTTTATTTTTAGTTTTAGTTTCAGTTTCAGTTTCAGTTTTAGTTTTAGTTTTAGTTTTAGTTTTAGTTTTAGTTTTAGTTTTAGTTTTAGTTTTAGTTTTAGTTTTAGTTTTAGTTTAGTTTAAGTTTAAGTTTTAGTTTTAGTTTTAGTTTTGTTTTAGTTTTAGTTTTAGTTTTAGTTTTAGTTTTAGTTTTAGTTTTAGTTTTAGTTTTAGTTTTAGTTTTAGTTTTAGTTTTAGTTTTAGTTTTAGTTTTAGTTTTAGTTTTAGGTTTAGTTTTAGTTTTAGTTTTAGTTATAGTTTTAGTTTTAGTTTTAGTTTTAGTTTTAGTTGTAATTTTAATTTTAGTTTTAGTTTTAGTTTAGTTTAGTTTTAGTTTTAGTTTTAGTTTTAGTTTTAGTTTTAGTTTTAGTTTTAGTTTTAGTTTTAGTTTTAGTTTTAGTTTTAGTTTTAGTTTTAGTTTTAGTTTTAGTTTTAGTTTTAGTTTTAGTTTTAGTTTTAGTTTTAGTTTTAGTTTTAGTTTTAGTTTTAGTTTTAGTTTTAGTTTTAGTTTTAGTTTTAGTTTTAGTTTTAGTTTTAGTTTTAGTTTTAGTTTTAGTTATAGTTATAGTTATAGTTTTAGTTTTAGTTTTAGTTTTAGTTTTAGTTTAGTTTTAGTTTTAGTGTTGGTTTCTTTTTAGTTTTAGTTTTAGTTTGAGTTTTAGTTTTAGTTTTAGTTTTAGTTTTAGTTTTAGTTTTAGTTTTAGTTTTAGTTTTAGTTTTAGTTTTAGTTTTAGTTTTAGTTTTAGTTTTAGTTTTAGTATTAGTTTTAGTTTTAGTTTTAGTTTTAGTTTTAGTTTTAGTTTTAGTTTTAGTTTGAGTTTTAGTTTTAGTTTTAGTTTTAGTTTTAGTTTTAGTTTTAGTTTTAGTTTTAGTTTTAGTTTTAGTTTTAGTTTTAGTTTTAGTTTTAGTTTTAGTTTTAGTTTTAGTTTTAGTTTTAGTTTTAGTTTTAGTTTTAGTTTTAGTTTTAGTTTTAGTTTTAGTTTTAGTTTTAGTTTTAGTTTTAGGTTTAGTTTTAGTTTTAGTTTTAGTTATAGTTTTAGTTTTAGTTTTAGTTTTAGTTGTAATTTTAATTTTAGTTTTAGTTTTAGTTTAGTTTTGTTTTAGTTTTAGTTTTAGTTTTAGTTTTAGTTTTAGTTTTAGTTTTAGTTTTAGTTTTAGTTTTAGTTTTAGTTTTAGTTTTAGTTTTAGTTTTAGTTTTAGTTTTAGTTTTAGTTTTAGTTTTAGTTTTAGTTTTAGTTTTAGTTTTAGTTTTAGTTTTAGTTTTAGTTTTAGTTTTAGTTTTAGTTTTAGTTTTAGTTTTAGTTTTAGTTTTAGTTTTAGTTTTAGTTTTAGTTTTAGTTTTAGTTTTAGTTTTAGTTTTAGTTTTAGTTTTAGTTTTAGTTTTAGTTTTAGTTTTAGTTTTAGTTTTAGTTTTAGTTATAGTTATAGTTATAGTTATAGTTATAGTTATAGTTATAGTTTTAGTTTTAGTTTTAGTTTTAGTTTTAGTTTAGTTTTAGTTTTAGTTTTGGTTTCTTTTTAGTTTTAGTTTTAGTTTTAGTTTTAGTTTGAGTTTTAGTTTTAGTTTTAGTTTTAGTTTTAGCTTTAGCTTTAGTTTCAGTTTTAGTTTTAGTTTTAGGTTTAGTCTAGGTCTTAGTCTTAGTCTTAGTCTAAGTCTTAGTCTTAGTCTTAGTCTTAGTCTTAGTCTTAGTCTTAGTCCTAGTCTTAGTCTTAGTCTTAGTCTTAGTCTTAGTCTTAGTCTTAGTCTTAGTCTTAGTCTTAGTCTTAGTCTTAGTCTTAGCCTTAGTCTTAGTCTTAGTCTTAGTCTTAGTCTTAGTCTTAGTCTTAGTCTTAGTCTTAGTCTTACTCTTAGTCTTAGTCTTAGTTTTAGTATTAGTTGTAGTCTTAGTCTTAGTCTTAGTCTTAGTTTTAGTATTAGTTGTAGTTTGAGTTGTAGTTGTAGTTGTAGTTTTGGTTTTGTTTTAGTTTAGTTTTACTTTAAGTCTTAGTTTAAGTCTTAGTTTTAGTTTAAGTTTTAGTTTAGTTTTAGTTTTGAAAATGAGCTGAGCAAATAAAGTACCAAATTTTTTGGTACTTTAATTGAAACTTTGAAAAAAAAATGTTATTGAAATATATTGAAAAAGTTGTAATTATTATTATTATTATTATTATTATTATTATTATTTAATGTTTATAATATTGTACACTAAGACTGGGTCTTTTATAGTACATCAATTGAAATAAAGTACATTAAGAATCATAACTTAACTTGCTAGATTAAAACTACAATTATACAAATCAGAAAAAATTTCAAAAGTAGACAAAATTAACTATTATTTATTAGCAAAAATATTATGTATGAAACATCAGCAACGAAATATCCTAAGTAACTTATTTAACTAGTAGAAGAAAAAGATAATCAACAGCAAGACTTGAATATAGTTTAGGGATAAGTTTATAAGATATGTATAGAAAAAGAAAAGAAAACGATAGAAAAAATAGATTAAAATTATAGATTAAATTGTATATCAAAATGATTATATATATTGCACGTTTAAAGCTGGTTCTGAATACTATTTGTTTTAAATAATTTGGTAGTGAATTCCAAAGTCTAATGGTGCTTATGAAAAAGAATCTACTGCTGTTTAAAAAGTTGTGCCTAGGAACGATTAAATTTGAGGATCGAGAAGATTGTAAGAATTGAAGTTTTTCATATAAATATTCAGGGCTTTGACAGTAAATAAGTTTATGTAAAAATGTAATGTTTCGAAAGTTCAAGTAATTCATTAAACCGCAACCTAAAATGCCTCTACTTCGGACAGAAATATGATCAAATCTATTAACATCATAAACATATCTAGCAGCGTTATTAAACGCAACAAGAAGTTTATGTTGCGACTGTGAGTCAAGCTGGCTATACACAACGTCTGAGAAAGATATACGAGGCATAATCATTTGAACCACAAGTCTGCGACGTGTTTGTAGAGGGGGGGGGGGGGGGGGCTTTAAGATAATTTCTACAATTTTGAAGATATGTAAATATTTTTTAAGTCAAAATAATATAACGTTTTTAAAAAATTTAATTGGCTAATAAATTTCGATGCTAAAAAGAATAGCAGTAGGGGCGGAAGGGTCGTTTTCCAAACTAAACAATTACTTGACTGTTTCTTTGTTTGTATTTCGTTTGTTTCCCAATAAGCCAATTAGATTCATTTGCTTAGTTTTGTTTGTTGCGTATTTGTCATTTTTGTGTGGATGTATTTTCACATAAGACGTAGACTTTAAATGATCCTGTAAACTACTATCTGTTAATAGACTACTGTAAAAATTTCATCTCGCTGCGACGCTTAGTTTGTGTTTGGCAGCCATTGACAGCAGACGATCTTGTGAATTTTGGCGAAAGTGGAAAAAAGTTAATTTCATGTGCTTATCAATTATTATTTTTTGCGAAAAAAACCATCAGCCAAACCAAGCAAAGGCTTGATAAATACTATGGGGACTCTGCGCCATCGATTGGAATGATTTGCAAGTGTTTAACTGAATTAGGATGCGATCGTACTAGCACAAGTGACGCCGAACATTTTGGACGCAAAAATGAGGTCACCACACTAGAAATGGTCACTTAAATTCACGTTATCTTGTTGGCCGATCGCAGAGTTAAAGTGAGCGAAATTGTTGAGTCCTTAGGCATCTCAAACGAACGGGTTTGGAACATTTTTCAAAAAAATAATTTTGATGTGAAATGATTTGCTCACTCTCGACCATAAACGCGATCGTGTAACTGATTCAAACGTGTCTTTGCCAAATATAAGGAGGAATTTGAACTAAGATAAGAAGGAATTTTTTCCGTCGATTAGTATCTGTGGACGAAACATTCTTCCATCACTACACACCAGAAACAAAGGCACAGCCGAAACAGTGGACTTCACCTACCGAACGTGCTCCGAAGAAGGCGATGTAATGTATATTTTTGTTTATTTAGAATTCCTAAAAGAAAAAATATGAGCAATCTGATTGAACTCAATTTAACCTGTTGTGGTAGTTAGAGAGGTCTTGGTGGGAGCCATTAAAGCCACTAGCTTCAGTCAGTTTGGGGTGGGGCACTTGACCAATCCTAAAAACCATAAAACCATACACACAAGATATTATTGTAGACTCCCTGAGCTAACTAAAAATTGTCCTGCATGACCATATTTGTCTTGATTATGCATCTTCAGGATGAATCAGAAGATGCGCGCTCACAATCCACCCTACCATTGGTTTTATTCTGCGCTCATATTAATAAAGCCCCAATATAATCCTTTTACCAATATCCTACCACATGACAATAAGAAAAACTAAAACTTTTTACTTCGACATTATAATGAAAATAGTTTATTCAGCCAAAAGAATTAAAATTATTAAATGCTGAAATAATAATAAGAATAAACAAATTTTTACAAAATTGCATTGCTTTGTTCATAACAAATGCTTATAACAAAAAATGCACAAAAAACATTGTTCTTATTGATTTGGTGATTCGATTTTAATTTATATATTTAAAAAAATTACTTTCACAAAATGGTGTTTAAAAGCTTTAAGTTTGTGGAGCAATAAAAAAGTAGTAGAAAATTGTATCAAACAACCTTACGTTTTTATAAGAAAATCGTTAACCTTCAGAAAAAAGATTCTGTTTTTTTTTTAAATTAAACTTAAAAATAACCAAATATAAATAGCTTCAATTCAAATAGTAAACAATTCATGAAAATAAAGGTTAAAAGTAAACACTAATAATTTATTTTTGCCAACAAAAACAAAAAATTAATTCTTATTGGCACAATGGCAACACTTACTGCAAATGTCAACTTTGAGAGAATAATCGTTATAGTTGCTCAAACAGTATCAATAAAAAGAAAAAAATATTTTCAACAGGCTTACGTCTTGTAACAAAGAGAGAGTGAGAGCGGGTGAAAGTCTCCAATGTCATACCTTTTCGGTTATTGTTGGTATGTTTACTCTACGCACTTATTATATTTTTTCTATTTAAACATTTTAATATCTTATCTTAACAAATTAATTTTAAATTCATTATATTAGTTTTTACTTAGATTGTCTTAATTTAAAGAAATTATTAAACTACTCACATTGTGCTCCAGAATGCTGCATCGATGAAGGCCTTCAATGATGATGTAGAGCATGGAACTGAAATAATTTTTGTTGCTAACTTTAATGGGATAGCATTTGCACTTTTAGTGATAAATACATCTTTGCTCATTAAATAGGCAGATTCCTGAACTATTAAACAAAATTTAGTGCTTCAAAATTTCTTAATCACTTAAACTAATAAACAATTTTTTGGTTTTTAATTTTTTTAATATGAATTTATACTCATAATTCTATTAAGATTGAAAGCTCCACTTGATGAAAAAATTTAGCATTTTATAAATGAATGTCATATTAGCAGCAACACTACAAAGAGTTTTGTAAGTACCTAGTTAATTTTTTTTTGTATTTTTTTATATATTGTTTTTTTTATTATTTTGCTGTAGTCTGAAATTTATCATGCTACATTTGTTTTTGTTTTAAGCATGTTTTTAACGTTTTTACGCATTTTCTGTATTTTTACGTTTTTTACGATTTACATATGTGCACTTCAAAGAAATTTTACTTATTTAACTTTGCACTTAACTTTAATTAAAGCACTTATTATCCGCTAATGTTTTAATAACTTCTTATATAGATTTTACTTTATTTTATTTTATTATTTTTATAGACCATACTATTCACTATTATTTTTTCCACACGAGCTTTGCTCCACCTTTCGTACATCGTTTTAACTATTGACTGTTGACAGTTTTACCCAAAACACCATGCAGTCATATATACTGTCATGCTGCGCCTAACGAGAGTGCGATGAGTTTCTGCTTGGTGACAGTGATGAAACTGGAACTTCAAAAACTGGTCAATAGGGTAAAGGTGCTGCTGTTGGCAGATTTAAATAATTTTAATCTGAAAATTGCCACAATTCGTTTAACCCTTGGAATAAAACATGTAATTAAATGAATTCACAAATATATTTTAGGATAGTAGCCTCTGCTTTCGTAACCTCAAAATTCCACGAGTGTTACAGAAAAATGTGATTTTCGTCTAAGATTGTGAGAAATGAATTCCTTTCTACATCCATATCGCCTTTGAATTAATATCTAATTACGCTTGCCTTACACAGAATTTCTTAACTCGATTGACTTATTGGATATTTCTCCGGATAACAGCTAACTAGGAAACTTATTGAGTGATTAACTCTCTATATTAAAAATAAATTAAATAACGCAATTAAATAACGTTTAATGAAATTTTACAGAAAACTAGTTAAACTATTTATTGTGCAATGAGCTTATTCTTTGAGACTTACTTGATTTTATTTGATGCAAATTTTAATCTGCTAGTTGAAGAAGACACAACTTTTCTGCTCGATGACCAGATGAAAAAGGAAGTTTATTAGTTTTTGGCAGCTTAGTAAAACTAACCAAATTAATTTCCGGAATGGTTTTCAGAATTTGGCTTGAACACATGTACAAGCATAACAATGGTGCCAAGCTGTTGTCGCATAGGTTGCAATATAAACTAATTTAACTATGTGCTCATTTCACGTCAAGACAAAATTTATGCACACGAATTATCGAATTTGTTCATTACAGCGAAGACGGTGATATTGGCCGGAAAGGCTATGGCGACGGTATTTTGGGATAAACGTTGTATAATCTACATCGATTACCTTCCACCGAAAAAAAATGATTAATGGCGAATACTATGCAGTCGAATTGGACTGTTTCTACGACGCTTTTAAAGAGAAACGTCCCCATTTGGCGAAGAAAAACGTTGTTTTCCATTAAGACAGTCCGCGCGTTCACCAGCCCAGTTCCCATGGAAAAATTCCATGAATTCAAGTACAAATTGCTTCCTCATCCAGCTTATTCTGCAGATTTGGATCCCTCCGACAATTTTCTGTTTCCAAACCTGAAGAAATGGCTCGGCAGAAAGAGATTCACCATCAGAGAGGATCTCATTACCGAAACAAAGGCCTATTTTGAGGACCTTCCGAAAACGTATTTTTCGGATGGGATCAAAAAATTGGAGGAACATTGGATGAAGTGTATCTAGCTAAAAAGAGGATTATATTGAGAAATAAATCGTTTTTTGCCATTAAAATCATTACTTATTTCATTTTTCACGGAATTACCAAATTGCCCTCGCATCGTTAACATATGAAGTCTGTTCGCGTAGTCGAATTGTAAACAAAATATTTCAATAGTTTCTATTAGAAAGTGCCTAAAAAGCGTTCGTGTACTGAGAAGTTTTGTGTAATAGAGAGGAAATCACATTTTCTCCGTTCAAGTTTTTTAAAGTTTTAACCAGAATAATTTGATGTTCTAAAAAGATGAAAATGTGATATGGTAGCATGCGTGTGAGCTTTTCTTATTTTTATGTGACAGATTTGGCATTTTCAATTTTATTACCAGTTCGATAATATCAATTAATGAAATGAATTATATAAACGTTTTTATATACTATTCCACTTTTGGCAAGAAAATCTATGTTTCTCGTATAGTTTGGCCCATTACAGCAAAAAAACTGAACCAATTGAATAACACTGTTAAAAGTAATTGTTGCAAATTTGATATCAGTTGATTTCATATCTGATATGACCCAATTGGATATCTTTAACTCGAGAAATGACAGGGTATAAATACTGAATTTGAAAATATTGAATTTTTTTACCATCACTCAATTGCTCATAAGTCCGGTATTTATCATTAGATTTTCTTCGTCAATAACTCATTTGCATCTTAAAAATGCGGTTTATACGTAAATAATTTTTTTATATTTTGTGTTAATGTGTTACTAATTTTGCATGGCGATAGAATGGATTGTACATAATGGATAAAATAGATTTAAATATATATTATATTTAAATTACTAAACTATTAAAGTATTATTAACTATTAAAATATTATTAAATACTTATATTTTGGCCTATCACGGAAAGAAAATAATCAAGCAATTCTTGTTATAAAATATTGTTCAAACATTTTCGTCTATTTTTGTCATTTTCTTACACTCTTGTCGTAATAACTGTTTGCTTCTTAAGAAGACTTTCTAAATAATTCAGCAAATTATGTTATAGAAGCTCGAAATGAAATATGTACCAAAAGCATTGTTTCACACCATCAAGTATTTCACCAGAGCCTCTATATGAGAGGTTATACAATAAGAATATGTAATTAATTGTTTATCCAAAATTTATAGATTAAGTTTTTATATTTCTGCGAAAATCATTTTTTTTTGGTATTTATAACATATGTTAAAACAGTTGTGAAACATAGGTATAGATTTATTTTTAAATAAATGGTTATAGCTTCCATACTTATTGCACAGGTGTGACATTATGAAGAGCTTCTTATGACTGGCCAACAGCTATAGATATTCTTACGTATTATAATAACATAATATAAATAAGGAAAATAATATTGCGCTTAATGATGTTTATATTTAGAAATAGTCTAATGCAATTTTTTCTGTACTACTTGATATATTTTACTTGAAAAATTATTTATTTTATAATGGTAGAAAATTTACCATTTTAGTCCATTTTTCAATTGGTAACATTTTCTGTGTAAGCTGGTGTTTGAACTCGATATCTTCCAATAGTTGGAGTGCATCGAAAATAAGAAATTAAAAAATACTGTTTCAATAATATTCTGGTTCCTAAAAAGAAATTCCTTCTCATTCTTTCCAAATAAGAGGATAATGGTCGTTTCAATAATATTTTGGTTCTATTTTACCATGATCATAGAAACCTTTATTTATACAGAAATTAAATTGTTATAAATTGTTATAAATTGTTATACAATCATAATAGAAACTTGATTGTTACAACTATATTATTTTTTCTGTGTGTATAGAAACGAGACTTTGTGATTTAAACTAATAATTACATGCTTGAAATCTTTAAATGAACTTTCATAATGTTTAATGAAAAGAAAAATGGTTTTTCAGAGCAAAGATATTTAAAATTATTATTCTTAAAGGACATTTGCGGATTTATGCATGCAACTGATAATTTGATTTTTACTTGATCATTATGATGTAGCCGAAAAACATAAAAATATAATCTTCAAAGTTTTATATTTACTTACCATGTGTACATAAATAAAGGTTAAAAATAAAACCATTTTAAACAAATGGATGTGAAAAATTGTGAGCTCAGCAACATCAAAAACCAATCATTTTTCTTTCTTTTTTCCTAAAGTTCCATTTTGATGCACAGTGACATTGACGAAGTTCGCCCACGCATTCTAAATAGTTTCGCATTCTTAAAATATGACAGTTATTTTCACTTAACACTGATTGTACCGAGATCGGAAAGAAATTTAATTAATTTTATTAAGAACTTTTAGCAAAATTTTGAACTTACTCTTAAGATTTGCATTGACATAGAATTTGTTTTGAAATTCAAAACCTAAAGAAACTAATGAAGCAATTCTTGTTATGAAATATTGTTCAAACATTTTCATCTATTTTTAACATTTTCTTAAACTCTTGTCGTAATAACTGTCTGCTTCCTAAGAAGAATTAGTAAATAATTCAGCAAATTATGTTATAAAAGCTCAAAATCATATCCGTACCGAATTCAATGCTTCACACCATCAAGTATTTCACCAGAGTCTTATATGAGCGGTTATACAAATAGAATATGTAATTAATTATCTTTCTATAATTTATAGATTAAGTTTCTTTATTTCTGCGAAAATCATTTGTTTTGGAGTTTATAACATATGTTGAAACAGTTGTGAAACATTGCAATAGATTTATTTTTAGAAAAATGGTTATGGCTTCTATACTTATTGCACAGGTGTGACATTATGAAGACCTTCTTATGACTGACAAACTGTAAGGGATATTCTTACGAATAATAATAGAAATAAAAAATAATATTGCGCTTAATGATGTTTGTATTAAGTTCTTGCAATATTTTACTTGAAAAATTATTTGATAATGGTAGAAAGGTGACTATTTCAGCCCATTTTTCATATAAGCTGGTGTTTGAAATCGACATCCCCTAATTTAAATTAAAAGCACAGAATTTATTCACATTTATTTGAAAAAAGTTGCAGTATATATTTATTGTGGCTTCCATTATTTAAAAAAATAATTATTTTTATTTCAAATTCTTGCCATTTTATCGCGTTCAAACAATGACATAATAAGTGCGTAAAACTCTAAAAATTTCTTATATTCCAATAAATTTATATTAATAAAAATAGTTTTTTTTTTAAATAAAATGCAAAATTTCATATAAAAAATATACAAAAATCATACAGTTTGAATGGGAGCTCCCCTAAGGAGGGGTCAGAGGTGATGGGTTCTAAGGCAAAAATATTTCTCTTGAAAAAAATGAATGATTGATGATGAAAAATTGCATTGCAGTGTTTGGCCAATAAATAAATAAAAAAGTAATGGGGTCGGTCATACATATAAACCCTCTCCGGTCCTCCCTTAATGAGGAAATATTGATTTAATTAACAGTAGGAGGTTAGAGTTCTGCCTACCCCTGTACCTCGAAAACCTAGGGTGACCCGAAAATTCTGACTTCAGATTCGTATGCAGCGGACCCAAAAGCTTTAGAAACCGTTGAGAAACCTCTTGGTATTTTCATAAAATCAATTTTGTTACAATTTACAGTGTAATTACATGCTTGAAATCTTTAAACAAACTTTCACAATGTTTAATGAAAAGAAAAATAGTTTTTCTGAGCAAAGATTTTTTTAATTGTCATTCTTAAAGGACATTTGCGGACTTATGCATGCAACTGAGAATTTGATTTTTACTTGATTATTATGATATAGCCGAAAAACATAAAAATATAATTTACAAAATTTTATATTTACTTACCATGTATACATAAATAAAGGTTAAAAATAAACCATTTAAAACAAATGGATGCGAAAAATTGCGAGCATGGCAACATTAAAAAACCAATCGTTTTTCTTTCTTTTTTCCTAACGTTCCATTTTGATGCACAGTGACATTAACGAAGTTCGCCCAAGTACTCTAAATAATTCCGCATTCTCAAATATGTCAATTATTTTCACTAATATAACTCTTATAGATCCGACTCTTATAGACCTCGACTCTTGTATAGATAGAACTAGATAGATATTTCACTTATAGTCCCGAAAGAAATTTAATTAATTTTTTTAAAAACTTTTAAAAAATTATTTTTAAGAACTTTTAAGGAATTTCTTAAAGCCGAAACATCGGACATCTCTTTGTATGGCGACATTTTTTTTTTCTTACACCCAATCATTAACATAGTTTAGCAAAGTTTTGAACTTACCTTTAAAATTTGCATTGATATAGAATTTGTTTTGAAATTCAAAACCTAAAGAAACTAATGAAGCAATTCTTGTAACGAAATATTGTTCAAATATTTTCATCTATTTTTAACATTTTTTTAAACTCATGTCGTAATAACTTTTTGCTTCCTAAGAAGAATTAGTAAATAATTCAGCAAATTATGTTATAAAAGCTCAAAATCAAATCCGTACCGAATTCAATGCTTCACACCATCAAGTATTTCACCAGAGTCTTATATGAGCGGTTATACAATTGGAATATGTAATTAATTATCTATCTATAATGTATAGATTAAGTTTCTTTATTTCTGCGGAAAATCATTTGTTTTGGAGTTTATAACATATGTTGAGACATAGATTTATTTTTAGATGAAAGGTAATGGCTTCCATACTTTTTGCACAGGTGTGACATTATGAAGACCAACTTATGACTGGCCAACTGTAAGTGATATTTTTACGTAGTATAATAACATAATAGAAATAAAAAAATAATATTAATGATGTCTATATTTAGCTATAGTCTTATGAAATTTCTGATGTACTACTTGAAATATTTTACTTGAAAAATTATTTATTTGATAATGGTAGAAAAGTGACTATTTTTCATTTCGTAACAGGTAAGCTGGTGTTTGAACTTGACATCTCCCAATTGAAATTTAAAGCACAGAATTTATTCACATTTATTCGAAAAAAGTTGCAATATACATATATTTATTACGGCTTCCATTATTTAAAAAAATAATTATTTTTATTTCAAATTCTTGCCATTTTATCACGTTCAAAAAATGACATTTTTATGCTTAAGTGCGTAAAACTCTAAAAAGCCTTTAGCTAAATAAGGCGCGTCAGTGAAGGTAATTCTGTCCCTCTCAATCTTTATTGATTCTTATTTTTGCAATATTTGCCTATTCGCGCCATTTATTTTAACAGGTTTTCTTGGAATTTTCACAATTCTTAATAAATATTCATAGCTAGACAGAAAAAGTGTAGTATAATTTATAGCCGCAGGATCTTTTTTCTGATGACAATCCTACGTATTCACTAATCATTAAGTAGCAAATAAATATATGGATCGATACGAATATTATATTACATGTTATTTTCACGTGTTTAAAAAATAATTTTGCGTTTTTTTGGACCCGTTTCAAGTAACGTGTCGATTCAAATACGTACACAAATTAATAGCTGCTTGTTGGTCAAATAAATTCACAAGCAATAAATACAAACCATGCATTTAATGAGCAATAATGAATAAATTTTTTGTCTTTATCCAACTTTCAGAGAAATTAAATAGAATAAAAAAAATGCTTTATTAATTTGAATCCAAGGCGAAATTTTACCACTTTTGATCCATCTCTTATAATCTTTGTGGTGAGTTTCAATAAAGAAATTTCAAAAATTTTATATTAAACATATAAATGATATTACTTTACACTGAGGGAAAAAGTATAAGATTTATGCAAAAAACGCATTATGCAAAACACGCATTATGCAAAAAACGCATTATGCAAAACACGTGGTTGCTTTTGAACCATTAACACATTTGAATAAAAATCATATAATCCAAGAGCTGTGGAACAATTTAACTAACTTGTTCGACACAAAGCTACATTTTTGTTTATGCGTAATTAAGTATTAGCACAATAAGAAAACAATAACCTGGTAGGGACGGCGCGGTTACTATATCGCCCTTTTTAACGATGAAAGTGTAAAAAAGGGCCCAGAATAACTTGTTCGCACAAAGCTGTTATTTTATTATATTTAAGTTTCAACATTATTATTATGCCAGGTGAGGATTAAAAGAATAAGGCAAAAAAAGTTAATTTAATTTTACGGGAAACGAAAACAATTTGTACTAATAAATGAAATGTCATATAAAAGTTAACAAAAAATGTGAACGGAATTTGTTTTTTTTTCTACTCTTTAATTTTGTCCTTTTTTACAGAAAGTATTCAAAACTTAAGACTTTTTTTGCAGAAAATATCTAAAATATAAACAGTTAAATTTTATCTCACAATAGGAAGGCAGCTTTTTAAGTATTTTATTTCTTCTTAAATGTCACACAGGTTTTCGCCAATTGAAAAATTTTTTGGAACTATATATTTTTTCTTCCTACTTTCACTAGATCTACATTAACTTCAAAGTTGTCTAATAACTTTTGTTCAAAAGTCATTGAAAAGTATTACAAAAAGTATTAAAGATGTTCTCGTATTTAGCGCCATAATGTTTGCATAGTTAATCAAAAGAAAAACATTTTTTATTTTTAATGACATTTTCTGTAATGAAATCACTGATTTCACTGAACGTTTAATTGTGATATTCTCAAAAATATGATAAATTGTTACAGGTTTTATCATTTTTCAACTCAGTTAAAAAAGCAATACGACAGATATTACGGTAAAATATTTTTTCGGATGATAAACTTGTCAATTTATGTACTTTTTCATTTTCTTCAACAGCTATAATACTTTCTATGAATTTTAGTCTCTCAACAGAATACATTGGTTGAAAGCATCCTTTATTTTTTTTAAGCGTTTTGTCAAAAAAATAGCATACACTTTTCGAAGATGTACTAGTTTCAAAATTACCCACCGGGAAAAAAGAATCAATTGTGTATGAAAAAAGGATCAATTCACTTTTCCAATTATTGATTCTAGAATTGATTATTTTTAACATTGTGATGTCCTACAAAAAGTAGTGCATTCTTTTCTGCCTTCCACTTGAATCACTGCTGAAATCGATTCTATTATTCGCTTATAAAATGGATTCTTTGAAATGAAAAAAGTATACATTTATTTAATATGAGAAAAGAATGAATCGCTAAGAAGCCCTTTTAGAATAGATGAATACATGAATGAATTCCATGATGCATAGGTTTGAATGGCAGAACTGAAAATCTTTTATTCTTTTTTAAATAATTAATAAAAAATTACATTAGAATAATTCAAATTAATACAGATAATTATTAGGTAATTAGAAAGAATAAATAATATTTAGATAGACGACCAAATAATTATAATAATACCACATTTAGTGCAAAAATATTGATGTTTATGATGTAGGCTGTTCCTTCCGATTTGCTTCAAATTTCCTTATAGTATATAGATTTTGACTTGCGTATAGCTTCCCTGATATCTTTTTGGAACTGTTACTGGTTGTACCCTTCCTTGCAAAGGCCCTCTGCATTTAAAAAAGAAAAACATTAAAAAATCATTTAAGCAAGTAAAGAGCGATGGTTTTTCATAACTTACCAAACAATACATTATTAAAATGTTCGGGTCTTCTGAAGCAGTTTGTTCCTTCAATGCTGACAAATCAAACAGAAAGTAAAATTTTTAAGAAACACGTGAAAGGAAAGCAATAGAACAACCGTTTTTCAAAAATATCTGAAAAAACAGAAATAACAACAACAAACAGAAAATATAAATCATAACAGATTGATTATGTTTTCGCTTATAGCAGAATTTGTTTCAGAATTAATTCGTTTTTCACTTACCATAAAAGCAAGAAAAGAATCTAACAACATTTACTTTATTATATACATCATAATCGATTCCTGCAGCAATGAAAACGAATCAGTAAAATTTTTGTTTATTGATTCTAATTCATAGGTTTTGCTTTAAATTTATATATTCTTTGGAATACATTCTAAAATGCAAGCACAAGAATCCATTCGATTTCCGATATTTTTAAGAATTAATTCTCATTTTCCCGGTGGGTACTTTCACAGAAAACATTTTGCTCAGCTGCTATCTCTATGTTTACATTTTTTTGATCTTAAGATTCTCCATACGCTGAAACACTTCCAGCAGATGGGTTATGTACATCAATGATTCGTCTTGACGGTCCTGGTTTGTCAAGAGCTTCCAACGTTCTTTTACTTTCATTCGCTGAGGCACTATCTATTGTAGATGAATTACGAGTAGGTATATATTTTAAATTTATATTCTAAAAAATTATAATAAAAACCGTCTTCAGTATTAATATTGAAAAATTTTAAACAGGAAGATTAAGTTCTTTTACGGCCACTTTGTTCACAAAGGGCATAAATATGATTTAATTCGGGGATAACTATCACTAGGTTAATTTTATAGCAAGCGTATAAATCGGTAGATAAAAAAGTGGTTTTGTTCTCATTTTATCCCAGCTTAATGCTTAGAGCATAAATTCGCTCTCAGTTTATATCGATTTCTATTGGAATGTTAGAGTGCTGCTCAGTAAATAAAAAATGTGTGGGGATTTTTGGTTTATTTTTGCGAATTTGAGGGTTAGAGTGAACAATAGGTAAAAATGGATCGCTGATTTTGCATCTGATGTCAGAATTTCAATATTCTAAAATTTTTCTACACAGGGCTCCCAACTAAACCCTTTTTTAAGAATTTTAAACATGAAGAAACAGTATTGAGGGTTACTTCTTTCGAATCTGAGTTCTTTCGAGTCAGAGTTTTAAAATTCAAGATGGCGGATAGAGTTGCCACCTAATTTCTTGTTTATTTATGCGAATTCAACTCTGGGAGAAACACTAGGTAAAATTGGGTCGCTGATTCCGAATCCGTTGTCAGAATTTCAAAACTCGAAAATTTTTCTACACATAGGGTTGCCACCTAAAATGTTTTATTTTAAGAATTTTAAACATGCGGAAAGAGTATTAAAGGGTCGCTGATTTCGAATCTGAAATCAGAATTTTAAAATTCAAGATGGTGTATAGGGTTGCCACCTTAATTTTTTGTATTTTTATGAATTTGTGGCTGGCAAAAAAAATGGTACACCAAAAATGAATCGCTGAATACGAATCCATGGTCATAATTTCAATATTATAAAGTTTTGAAATAATAGGGTTGCCACCTAAAAATATGTATTTTTAAGAATTTTAAACATTATTTAACCGTGTTAGGGAGTCACTGATTTCGAATCTGAAGTCAGAATTTTAAAATTCAAAATGGTGGATAGGGTTGCCACCTAATTTTTTGTATTTTTATATATTCGGGGATGGAAAAAAAATGCTTACCGAAAATTAATCGCTAAATACGAATCCATGGTCAGAATTTCAAAATTATAAAGTTTTGAAACAATAGAGCTGCCACCTAATAATATGTATTTTTAAGAATTTAAAACAGTATTTAGCAGTGTTAATGCAACACTGATTTCGAATCTGAAGCCAGACTTTTAAAATTAAAAATTGAGGATAGTGTTGCCACCTTAATTTTTTGTTTTTTTATGAATTCGGGGCTGGCAAGAAAATTGTATTCCATAAATGGGTCGCTGAATTCGAATCCGTGGTCAGAATTTAAAAATTATAACATTTTGAAATAATAGGGTTGCTTTTACTTTTGAAAATACAGTTTATTAGGTGGCAGCCCTATTATTGATTATAAAATTTTATCATTTTGAAATTCTGACCACGGATTCGGATTAAGCGACCCATTTTTACCTTTTAGCTCGCACCAGCCCCGAATTCATAAAAATGAAAAAATTAAGGTGGCAACCCTATTCACCATCTTGAATTTTAAAATTCTGACTTCAGATTCGAAATCAGTGACCCCCTAACACTGTTAAATGATGTTTTAAATTCTAAAAAATACGTTTTATTAGGTGGTAACCCTATTATTTCAAAACTTTATCATTTTGATATTCAAGCCACGGATTCGGATTCAGCGACCCATTTTTGGAGTAGCATTTTTTTTTCCAGCCACGAATTCATAAACATACAAAAAATTAAGGTGGCAACCCTATCCACCATCTTGAATTTTAAAATTCTTACTTCAGATTCGAAATCAATGACCCTCCAATACTCTTTCCACATGTTTAAAATTCTTAAAATAAAACATTTTTAGGTGGCAGCCCTATGTGTAGAAAAATTTTCGAATTTTGAAATTCTGACAACGGATTTGGATTCAGCGACCCATTTTTACTCTTTAGTTCGCGCCAGCCCTGAATTCGTAAAAATTAAAATTAAGGTAGTAACCTTATCCAACATCTTGAATTTTAAAATTCTGACACCAGATTCTAAATCAGTAACCCCCAATACTGTTTCCCTATGTTTAAAAATCTGTATTTTCAATATTTTGACACCAAGTAAGTAAAAAATATTAAAATTAGAGTGATGAGAACAAAATAAAAATCTTAACTCACCAATTTTCACGAGTTAAATATTTCTGGGGTTTAGCTATCTCGCCACCATTTTTATCTCCAGCCTTAAGAGTTAAATGCTTAACTCACTGTGAACAAATGAAAAACTGGAAAAATCATGGAATTAACTCGGGGATAAATTTATCTCTTTGTGAACAAAATGGCCCTTAATGTTTATGAACTATATCAAGAAAAGAGAGAAATAGAGATAGGTTCAATAAAAATTTGCATTTAAAATTTTACAATAAATTTTCCTAAAAATAATGCAATAACAAATGTTGTTGCAATAACAAAGCAGGTAATGAAATTGGTTGCTTTATATATTGCATATATATTTATTATGTACAATATAACAATATAACATATTACCTATATTTAAGTACCATTATAAGAAATTTACCTTGGGATATAGATGGCATTATTAAATATTGGTTTATTACTGCCAAAACATTTTTGTAACATCTGATGTGATATCCCATCGTTTCAATTACTGCATTAGGCAAAATGACGTCGCTCAAATTTAGATTATTTAATTTTCTTAATTTTAACATAAAACTTCACGGCTCTTTGTGAGAGTCTTTGATGAAAACATTATAATTTTTTAATTTTTTGTTTTGTTCTTCAAACAACACATATTATTTTTTTTGCTCCATATCAAAATTTTTTGTTTGAGGCAATAAAATATCTTTGATCTTACTGTCAATATAAACTCGTCAATATAAAATCGTCAATATAAACATAAAAATTTTAATTATCACAAATTTTATTGATGCACTTTGTTTTCAATTCGTCAATATTCACAAGCACTTGTCTAAATCAAATTAATTCAATTTAAGAATTATAAGTAGCGTGGTTTGCTCTATTTTGGTTTGCTCTCTCATTTTTATCTCATTTTAACACCTAATAAAGCAGAGTTGATATTTTTACCACCAACATTTTCATGAAATACACCAAGAGACTTGTTTTGTTTTTTAAGAGAGAGTAACTTGTTTTGTTTACTTAAAAAATACCAATTATGTTGGTGGGAAAAATATTCTCTCTGCCTTATAAAGGGTTAAATAAGGGCAAAACTAATAGTTCTCATAATTCTGCATAGTTCTCTTTAGTAACAGAGAGTTTAATAGACAGGCCGAAAAATATTTATAGTACTTTGAAGGAGCTTGTATAAAATGGAAGCGTTGACCATTGCGTAAAACACAAACCAAGCTGGCGAACTTTCTACAGATCGCAAAAATCATCTAAAACGATTATGAAATTGGCTTTTTTTGTGCAATTGATAGAAATGTAGCAATATGGCAGCGTTTCAAAAATTATTTGTCATTTTAGCGCGGTCGACTTGGAAGCTCATAACTTTTGATCCATTACGAATTTCGATTTTCTTTAAAACTATGCTATTATATACAGTTATAGCTATCGAAAAATGAAAAAAATTCTCTACCCAACTAACCAGACTGGATCTTTAATGAACTTAGAAACAATTTCACTCTTTCAGTGGACTTACCCAATATATTGGAGAGAAAATAATTTTTATATTTATTTTGCAACCCATTTTATAAAATCAAATTGTTTGGTTCTATAAAAAAAAGATGAACCAACATGATAAAATAAATTTAGAAAAGCAAAAAAATTTGTCCTTGTCTGTTTTTATAGGAAAAAAATCATCCGAGCAAAACTCAAATTTATTTATTTTTTTTATATCTTTTTATGGCTCCAATGACAAGAATGTTAAGAGGGCTTAAAACTCAAAGATCTAAAGGGTTGGAAACTTTCAAGGGACTAAAAAAAAATTTTGTGCCGAACAGGAGCAAAACCATTTTTTCTTTGTGCAAGGTCAAAATAAAAGGTATGTTTTTCCATATTTTTTGGATCTAAATGATAGAAATATTTCCTTAAAACAAATTATTTTGTTCTTAGTTTAGCCTAGCCATTGAAAGGGTTAACGAAAGTTTGCAATACACGTATTTGATAGGATTAGAAAAAAAGCATTAATTTTGGATGCAAATTTTTCAGGTTGTATACGATGAATTTTGTTAAATTTTTTTTATGAAATACTAGGTAATTATATAATTAAAACATGTTTCAATTCTGTCATAAGGTAACTTTTTATATTTTAGATATTTTCTTTAAAAAATCTTAAATTTTTTTAAATATTTTCTGTAAAAAAAGGACAAATTAAAAAAAAAAAACAAAAACAAATTCCAGTCACATTTTTTATTTACTTTTATATGACACTTCATTTATTAGTGCAAATTGTTTTCTTTTCTCTTAAAATTAAATTAACAGCTTTTGCCTTATTCTTTTAATCCTCACCTGGCAGGTATTTGTGCCCTTCCAAAACCTGCCAGACGTGTGTTTTTGTAAATAATAATGTTGAAACTAAAATATATTAAAATTACACCTTTGTGCGAACAAATTATTCTGGGCCCATTTTTTTACACTTTTAGACCCGCCTGGCAGGTACTTGTGCCCTTCCAAAACCTGCCAGGTGACTTTTTTCGTAAATGATATAGAAAAAAATTTAACATATTTAAATGTTAGCCTTGTGCGAACAAGTTATTCTGGGCCCTTTTTTTACACTTTCATCGTTAATATTGCAACGATATTGTAACCGCTCCGTCCCTGCCAGGTTATTGTTTTCTTATTGTACTAATACTAAATTACGCATATACAAACATTTAGTTTTGTGTCTAACAAGTTAGTCAAATTGTTCCACAGCTCTTTTTGAATGAAATATGAACATATTAATAAACAATTTACAAAAAATATTAAAATTATGTGAATAATTTGTGTCACTTGCGCCTTCAGAATTTCGAAATTCAATATGGTTAACAGTGCTGCCACCTTAATTTGTTTATTTTTGAGAATTCGGTGCTGCCGTGAACACTAGGTAAAAATGGGTCGCTGAATCTGAATCCGTTGTCAGAATTTTAAAATTATATAATTTTTTAATAATAGTGTTGCCACCTTATAATATGTATTTTTAAGAATTTTAAACATAATTTAGCAGTGTTAGGGGTCGCTGATTTTGAATCTGAAGTCAGAATTTTAAAATTAAATATGGTTAGTAGGGTTGCTATCTTAATTTTTTAATTTTTACGAATTCGATGCTATATAATTAATAAATTAATTAGAATTAATAGAATAAATGAATCATTAGAATAAATTTAATTTGATTAATAGGTGGCCACCCTATTAAAAAAAATTCCATCATTTTGAAATTCTGACAACGGATTCGGTTTCAGCGACCCATTTTTACCTAGCGTTCGCGCCAGAACCAAATTCGTTAAAATAAAAATGTAAGGTGGCAACCCTATTAACCATATTCAATTTTAAAATTCTGACTTCAGATTCGAAATCAGCGAAACCCTAACACCGTTAAATCATGTTTAAAATTCTTAGAAATACATATGATTAGGTGGCAGCCCTTAATATTTAATTAATTCTATACCTATTTAATTCACTTCTTTCTGAAACTATCACATATGAGTATACTTTGGGAACTACTTAAACTCATTCATTTCAAATCTCTGATTTGAATCTGATTTCTGATTTGAGTTGTGAAAGAAAAGTACTCGAGTACTACTTATTTTTAAGTATTTGTTGCAGATCTCTGATACCTATCTATGTATATCTTCTGAATTTCACTATAAATTAGTATTATATACAATAAAATATATATGGTGTAAGTTGTTAATTTAATATTGAATAGTTTGTACACTGAGGAAAAAATGTGTTCAAATTAAATGAAACTGTGTTCATATCAAACGAGTTTGTTTTTGAAATAGAGCTTGAAATAATTTCATTTAAGTTAAACACAAATGTTTTTAAAGTTTAATTTAACACAAAAGCTTTTGTTTTCAAAACAATGTTTTTAAATATACTTTCATTGTAAAAATTTTAAGTTTAAACACAATTATTTAAGCGAAACATTTAATGCAAAAACTTTAATATTTAAAACAAATATTTTAAAACATATTTTAAAAATATTGTTATTAAATGAAAAACATAAAAATTAAACCGCCATTTTTTTAACTTTTTCGAGTTTTCGAATTCAGATTCGTGATCAGCGACCCTGGACTCCTCGAATCAAAAATTTTTTGACTAAATTTGATGAAGTTTGTGTTTTATTGCGGCTTGAAATATTTTAAATATCAAAATAATTAATTAGTTTGTATCTTATCTTCTGTTCCATATTCGTAAGACTAATTCAAAAATATTTTCAAACAATCAAATGTAAAATCGGGGTCTCAGTTGTCTGGCAATAATTTTCAATGATTATATTGCAAATAATATTTTAATTCAAGCTGTTATGGCGTTTTTTTTTTTTTGTTATTGGAAGGAAATAATAAGAAAAAAATTATACAAAAAACAGAAATGAGTTTATAGTTGAAAAGTAAACACGCTTGTTTTAAATTTTGTTTTGCAGAAATGAGTTAAATTTGTATTTTAAAAATTTCTGTTTTATTTTAAGTATGTTTTTTTCTTAGTGTACATAACATTTTCAGATGAGATTATTTTCATGTATAATACTTTTTAGAGCGTACTTTGTAGCATTCGGGTCTTAGTTTTTTTAACTTAATTTTTTTTTTAAGAAAATTCTCAATGTGTATATATGTATGCGTGTGCGCATATTTGTTCCGTATAGCTAAAGAAAAAGTTGGCAACTCTAGTGTGACATGAAAATAATATAGACGTGAATGTAACAACTGCACAGTTAGTGTTTAGCTTATTAATAAAATTAATAATATCGCAAATCAAATAGCCAAAAATAGACAAGCTCTCTTGAATAACACAGATAAAGACCCCCATTCCGCACCTTCATCAAATGTTATAAAATCATATTAAAATGATATATAATACAAAATCACCGCAAAACATTCAACACCGAACTCTAATTACTAATTAAGTATTCCAAGCATGAGTCAACGGCGACGCAACGCACCGTAACGCAACGAAACACGCAGCAAGATGGCAATAACTGTTGCAACACAAACACACGAAGCAAAGCTGTGGCAGCATTGGAAAAGCCAATAACAGCAAAACTTTATAAAAATGAAACCAATCCCAAAAGCGAATCCCAGAATGGTCTGACCGGAAAAATAGCTACACTGAGAAAAAAGTATGTAAAATCAAAGAAAACGCATTTTGCCGCAAAGACTTTTTTTTGTTGCTTAAATCGGTCCCAATGACAAAACTTCTTTGTGGCAAAAACGAAATTTTATTGAATTTATAAAGTTGCGCACTGAAAAACAAAGACGATATTCTTTTCTATGTGAAAGAAGATTTTTTTTTGTTATGCTAAAGAATAGTGCAATTAAGGAGTTTACTTTAATATTTAAATTTGTACATGCTTGTGTTTATTATCTCATAAAACTAAAATAAAATACATAATTTTCACTTAATTTAGACACAAATTATGTACGAAAAACATGCAAAAAATTCAAGCAACGAACAACGAATTTCAATTAAAGTATGTCAGTGAAGACAAAGGCCCATTATCATAGTCAAAATAAAGTCGACTTTAAATTTAGTGCAAGCTTTTTGACAATATATTATATTGAAAAATTGTCAAAAATGCTTATACTACATTTAAAATCGACTTTATTTTGACTATGATAATGGGCCAAAGTCTTAAATGAAGTCAGTAAAAGCCTTTGAAAGCACAGATTTTTTTCAGTCGCTCGCTAACAAAGAGTTACATCTTTCTGGCAAAGAATTTATCTTTGCGGTAACTTATTTTTTCCTTGTTTTGTCGAAAAAGAAGTCATGTTTTGAAATTGGCTTGTGTTTTGAAGACGCAGCAGTTGCTCGTTTGAAGATAAATTTCTTATTGCGAGGAATTTGTCTTTGTATTATTTCATTTCATGAATATCTAATTTCATAAATATTTCATAATAATTGCACTTAACAGCCCACGCCTTTTTTTTTTGCAAAATGTATATTTGGAGCACCTTAATCCAAATCTGCAAAAAAGTCACATCTCAAGCGGTTTAAGAGATAAAGATTGTGAAAGTTTGAAAAAGTGACTTTTTCCGTATACCAAAAATTTTTACTTTTTATGCATAAGTGAAGTTCTAAAAAAGTATTAGACAGATAAAATTTGTGTCAATGCGAAAAAATTACCATTGGAAGCTTATAAAATCATGAAGGCTCCAAATGAGAAAACCTGAAATATTGACCTAGGTGTTTTCATTGGTGCCGATAAAGGGAAATTTTTCGAGAATTTTATATACTCGAGAAATTTTTAAAATGTACAGTAGATTCACATTTATATGGATTTTTCTTAAGTTTTTCTGATTCGCTGTGCCCCCTCCTTATATGAAAGGTGCTTCCATAAAAATAGTAAAACGTCCAAAAAAGACCACACTTTTCATAAAATGGATGAACTGCAGTTAAAATGTGATTTTTAAGCCCTCAGAGATAATTTGATTTTATAAATTTTAATACTGGCATTAAAGCTTCACGAATATTACAACAAAATTCTATACACATGTAAAATTGGTCGCTGAATCCGATTCCGTACTCAGATTTGGCATGAAATTAATTTTACGGTCACTAGGAGCAAATAAACGCGAAAATAGTTGATTTTTTCCACTCAGTTATTACTTCAAATCCCTCAATCTGGTACATAATAATGTTCTTTTAAAAATATTACACGTTAATTGTGAAGCTTGCTTAATGTAGATAGTATTTAAGGCAACAATTTTGGAAATAGATCAATATTTAAGCGATATATGATATATTATATGAATATACTTTTTTGATAAATGTGAATTTGTTATTGTATCTGAATTAAAAATAGAAAACTGCGTCACTGCAAACACTTCCTTTTTATTCAACTCGTTGTGTTTGGACAAAAATTTGGGTGAAACTCCTCAGTTTCTTGCAAATCGATCCTAGCCTATGGACCAATAACGAAAATTTTTTGGGAGCTGAAGAAACCTTAGAAAAATTTCCGTCGTTAATGAGTCTGCAGAGAGGGCCAGCAATCTCATGGTCAGATTCAATGAGAAACTACCCAGCAAACATTTTATGAGCCCTCAAAAATATGACTCTAAAATGCGTCATTTATGTGAGTGTTTTATGAGTGTTCATAAAAATGAGTCATAAAAGAATCCTTTTTATGCGTGTTTTATGAGAGTACATAAAAAAGAGTCTTAAAGAATACTTTTTATTCATTTTTTATGAGTACTCATAAAAATGACTCATAAAAGAATCTTCTTTATGCATGTTTTATAAGTGTTTATAAAAAGGACTCATAAAAGAATTCTTTTTATGAACGCTTTTTGAGTGTTCATAAAATGGAGTCATAGAAGAATACTTTTATGCGTGTTCATGAAATGAAGTCATAAAAGAATACTTTTTATGCGTGTTTCATGAGATCTTATAAAAAGGACTCATAAGAGTAATATGAGTCCTGTGAATTTTCCGAATTTAATTCCTGTATAAAGTAAGCGCTTGCTATGCTGGCACCAAAATTCGGGGAATTCCATTCTGCGTTTTTAAAATAAACAAAATTGAAATATTGGGGGTATTTACTTCAATGCTGAAATTTCAGAAATCGGAAATTTGCGACGAGTTGAAGTGTGCGACTTATTTGTAATGCTTCGTTTTTTTCACATACATCTGTCAAACTTAAAATTGCCATTGCTTCATTTCGTTTGTGCGCTTGTTACCAAAACAAATAATTTTGTTCATATATTGTTAAACATATGCTAATACAAAGAAATATAAATCGACTGCCATTCAGCTACAATAGAATTAATGATAATTTTGTTCTTGCTTGCAGTCATTGTATAAGCTTTTAGGCGGGATTTGACAGAATGCTCTTCTTCATGTCAAATTTATCATATTCACAATGACTCACACTCATTAAACATATTTGCTTATTATTACTGAACATATTTCTTCTTCGTAAATTTCCGACGATTATTTTTTTTATCAAGCCAAAAGGTGATTAAATTTAAGCAAATTTCGAAAAACCAAAACAACTACAATTGTACTGAAGTGTTGTAAATTTCAGCGTTTCGGAAATTTCAGCAGTGAAGTGAATAACCTTATTGATTGTCAGTTTAAACTTCGAAGTGAGTGGAAATAATTTCATTATTAATTATTAAACATATTTAATATTACAAATAATCAAGTAAGTTCTTATAAATTTTTCTAGAATTGTCACGAATATCAAGACAACAGTGCAAGAAAGAGTCTTCGGACATAATTAACTACTTACATAATACAAAAATTCATTTATAGGTGAAGATGGGAGAAAAAAGTGAAGAATATGAGGAAGCGAATGAGGAGATTTTCAATTGTCCTGATAATTTTGTTCTATGTGATACAATAATTATTTTCTGGAAACCATGGAGTTTTTATTGAGCAGTGGACAAACAAATATTAGAAAGCAATTAACTGCATATTAGTGGCGGCCGTAGCCCAGTGGGTAGAGGGCGTGGCACCTAAGCTAAAGAACCGCGGTAGCCCGGGTTCAATTCCAGCTCAGACAGAAAGTTTTTTCAAGTGAATTAATTTTTCTGTTCGGTCGTCACCTCTCTGCAGACAATGGCAAACCTCAGAGAGTAAAAATTGCCATGTAAAGCTTCTCGAGAACATAAGCCGTTCGGAGTCGGCATAAAACACTTAGGTCCAGTTCTCGGTCATTTGTGATCAAACATTTAATTACACGCACAACACTATTGATCAATAGAAGCTAGGTCAAAGTCCTTCCAAGGGCTAAAATGGCCAGTTTTTTTATTTTGTTTTTATTTTATAATTAGCTACATATAAGGTATAAAAATAATCATTTGAGCCTTTATTTTGAAAGTGTTAAAAAGAATCATTAAGTTATAAAAGAGTATATACTATTTTTATAAAGGAATATAATGGTCATAAATTAGTCTTTGTTATGAGTCATAAAAGGGTATTTAATATGAGTCTTAGAAGAGTCTTTAATATGAGTCCTAGAAGAGTCATTATGTGAGTCATAAAAGAGTATTTAATATGACGGTTTAATATGGATTTTTAGGGGCATAAAATAGTATTTAATATCAGTCTTAAAAGAGTATTTAATTATAGTCATAATATTATCCTTTTTTTTTTGCATCATAAAAGAATCACTAAAAGGAGTGACTTGGTTTTTAACTGCAGCTCATCCAGTTTATGAAAAGTGTGATCTTTTTAGAGCGTTTTACTATTTTTACGCAAGCACCTTTCATATGAGGGGAGGGGGACACAGAGAATCAGACGAAAAGTAGGATTTAACTGTATCTTATGTACAGAGTAAGTTATGCAGTTAAAAGCCATAAAATATTATTTTTATGAGAATTTTTGAAATATTTAGGAGCTGTAAAATAAATGGTGGATAAAGAATGCGAAAAATAACATATATAACAATTTTTAAAATATTTACATAGTAAATTATATAGTAAAATAACCGATGGTTAAAGAAAGCCTCGCAGGCGAAAAATTGTTATTTAAAATCACCGCGATTTTTAATAACAATTTTACTTGTCTTTTACATTTTCTTAAAATGTACCAAAATAAACCACTCTATGAGGGTTAAAGTTTTTGTATTTTTCGCGATAACTTTAAGCAGTGGTTTTCCTTGTAAATTTGATAATTGTGATATTTTCAATTCTGTTTTCATTGAGGAGTTCTCTGGAAATTTGGGAATTATGAAAAACTTATATTTATTGGTAAAAGTTGTCATTATTTTCAAAGCTGATGCGAAAACATGTCGGGTTTTATTTGAACAGACCTTTATTCTATTTTTAATTATAATGGCGCAATAAGTTTAGAAATAATATCTTCTCTCCAGTCATGGAATTACGTATGGGCCTTTTTTGAAATTGTTTTCTAATTCTAATTCGGAATAAAAATAGAAAAAGAGTACGGTGCGACGAAAAAAATCTATCCGAACTGACACTGTTTTTTGAAAAGTTGCATCTGCCCCTCTACCAAATTGTGGTGATGGCATATCTTTTACTGAAGAATACATCTCAAACTTTAATTACTACACTCAAAATATTTATTAGTAAAATTACTACGGAGGTATTCGTGAACAAAATAATCTTACATTATAGAAATATTCGTATAATATACAAAGTATTTGTATAGAGATATCCTTGGTATCTACGAATATATTAGTTTTATATAATAATGATATTCGTAAACAAAAATAAGAAAATTTGTATTAGTGCATTGTACGAATGATTGTGTACATAAAAATAAAAATATTCGTAATTTCACGTATAAATTACTTAGTAACTTCTTTCATTACATTCATAGTATTCACTAATACTTTCGTACTATTTACGAATGAAAAATAATATTAATAGGAAAAATTTATTCATAGGTTGACCTTACGAATTATTCGTAGAATGTACGAGTTTTTAGTTGAGTTTAAAAAATTTAAAACGAAATCGTTCAGCCTGATTTGTAGAACAAATACTGAATATTAGGACCTGTATGATTGAAAGGTCGCTGTAGCCTACTTGCAGAGTGCGTAGCACGTAAGTTAAAGAGCCGAGTTCAAACCCCAGATAAGACAGAATTTTTTTTGCCTGGTTTGTTTAACAACTACAGAATATTAGGAACTGTATGATTGTAAAGTGGCTTTAGACCAGTGTCGGGCAGCTTTGCACACTTGAGATTGTGTTTGTGCAGTAAAATATGTATTCATCTCACCTACAGAACGATCAAAGCTTTAGTGTTCAAGCGAATGTCAAGCAGGTAAGTTCTGTGCTTGCGTGTTCCTTGATTATATTATATTATATCTGTGTCGATAAGCAATAATATCTTAAGTCGATTTAAGACAGAACTGAGTTATTGATATATTGTGTTCCACGTTTATATCATTATGAACACACAAAATCTAGAACTTCTAGCATGACCTTAGCCAAAGATATGACGCAAAAACAAAAGACCCTTTCGTATAATTTATATGGCAATTGAAAACTTTGAAGCAAGTTTTCTGGAAATTTTGAAATAAGACTTAAGCTGTTATTGCTCATCGACACTGATATAACGTAAGATTACACTGTATAAAATTTTATGTATGCAAAATTTTTGGAAGTATGTATAAAAAATTTTTTGCTTTTAAAAAATAAAGGCATGGCTGCGGCATCAAAGAGGTAAAATTAAAAAAATTGTGCATTACAAGGCATTACGATAATTTGCATGGCGAATATAAGGTAATTGTGGGGCATGCGATGGAGAAATGAATTAAATTATTTAAAAGCGGCATGTCCACATATCATATCATATAGTGATCAGTTCTAAGTACCTGTAATGAAAACATCTTACTATGTCAGTTTGGCCTTGGAAAATCACCATAAGCAACATAAACACAATAAAAAACATATTTGTTTTTTACTATTAGCCTGCTTTTTTACATTTCCGTCTGCTTATCTGTATTTCACATTGTCCGTATGTCGGTATGTTTCATTTTGACATTCCGTCCACTACTTATTTATTTAATTTCGCAATACAAATCCGAGCAATAAATATCCCATGATGCCTCGTACGATTTCTGCAAAAAGCACTTTAGCACTACTTTTTTTTCAGTGTAAGCTTTAAAGCGCTCATTAATACATACTCAAGATGAAAAGGTATAGGTGTGCAAAACTGCCCGACACTGCTTTAGACTACTGGTATAGTGAATGGCCCGTAAGCTCTTTAGCCGTGGTTCAAACCCCAGCTCAGACAATGTTTTCCGTTTTTTTTTTCGTTATTAGATATTATGATCATTTATAAATGTATCAAATGTATTCGTACAATATAAATTGGTTTTTGTACGAATTCGAATAAAATATTTGTAATATGTACTAATATACATTGATTCTACGAATAATATTCGTAACTGAAAACTACGAATAAAATTTGTAGAATTTACGCAGTTATTAGTAATATTTACACACAAATATTTTTGAGCGTAAGCAGATTCGGATTACAAAACACACTGCTGTGGATTGGGCATAGTTCAACCGAGAGGTTGTAATTTATAATATTTATAAAATTATGACAGTTCACGAAAGAATTGGCGGTGCTGGTAAGATAGTTGAAATAGATGAATCCTAATTAGAAACACGGAAGTATCACCGTGGTCATCGGGTAGAGGGGCAGTGGGTATTTGGAGGAGTGGAGACAGAGGATGGAAGGTGTTTCCTGGTTCCAGTAGAAAAAAGAGATAGAGATACTCTACTCCACCTGATAAAGGACTAGATCGAACCAGGATCAATAATTGTTTCAGACTGCTGGAAGGTATATTCTAGTTTTTTTAATAAAAATTAATATTAATTGGAACTTTGCTTATAGGCTACGACTCTGTAGACCAGTAGGGCTGCATCCACCTGTCTGTCAGCCACTCTGAGAGTTTCGTGGACCCAACTACAGGCGCTCACAGAAATACTGTGAAGGGGATGTGGAGGCATGCCAAAGCCTTTTTACCACAATACGGCCGAAAGAAACATTTTTTTATGGGCTTTTTAGCCAAGTTTATGTTTATAAAACAATGTTACGCTTTCGACGACGAGCCCTTTTTCGAATTTTTTAAAATTGCTGGCGAGCGCTACAACCGGTTAGAGCTCAATTGGAGTTTTCAATATGGACTCTGACTCTAGTCAGTAATGAAAAAATAAATATTAATTGAAGTTTTTTCCTAAATGACCTCTATATTTATTATGTTGACTTTATATGATTTAAATACAAATTCTAAATGTTTGATAGTTTAAATCATACTTGATTTTAAATACAAATTCTAGTTGTTTGATAGTTTAATATCGTTTATTGAGCTTAAGGTCAAAGTTAGAACAATTAATTGTTCTAACGAATCTTTCCAAAGAAACAACAACAACAACAAAGTTTTCAATATGAAAAGGAAAAAATCACTAGCTGATCTTATTGCAATTTCGGCCCGGCTAAAGGCTTCATCAGAAATCTTTGTGATACCCGTGCAAGCGAGCACTAACGCGCTGCATCACCGGGGCGATGAGATTTGAAGTGTCAATTTGTCAGTTATTCTCAATTTCATAATTTCACATTTGTTGTTGTATTTTTGCTTTTACTTTAGTCTCTATGCTTATGTTATTATATGGAGTCCAACAGCCTGCTGGAAGTCTCCACTAACAAAGCATGTTTACTGAAGTTGCAATAAGATCAGCTAGTGATTTTTTCCTTTTCATATTGAAAACTTTGTTGTTGTTGTTGTTTCTATGGAAAGATTCGTTAGAACAATTAATTGTTCTAACTTTGACCTTAAGCTCAATAAACGATATTAAACTATCAAACAACGAGAATTTGTATTTAAAATCAAGTATGATTTAAACTATCAAACATTTAGAATTTGTATTTAAATCATATAAAGTCAACATAATAAATATTTATTGTTATTAAATTCCTCTTTAATGCATTGGTTCATTTGCAATTTATGGTAAGTATTATAATGTTACAGGTTAGATTAGCTTCCACACATGCAAAACTTTGCACTGAATTCTAGAACTTTGGCGAATTTTATCTCCTAAACCATTCGAGGCCGACATTTGATTTTTTGATTAAGGAGGCCAGATACGTTAGTTAAAAAATAAGAAAAAAAGCATTTATGTGTGAGCTTTAAACTGCAATTAATCCGTTTTCTTAAAGACACATTTTCTTCTATTTTACGGATTTGATTTCTCTCGGTGTAGTGATGGGAAAAACTGAGTAAAAGTGTTTGAGATGGTGGGGATGATGTAGAGGTGCCTCTTCATTGGGTGAATTACAATTACGTTTCTATTTTAATTGGATTGCATCGCTTTACTAATTTCCATTAAAATAAACTTTGCCAAATTGGGACGCGTTTTAAGTCACATGCTGGATGTTGATGCTGATGTTTTATTCAAAAATTTTTCTTAGGTCTAGACGGAGTCAATGTCGGGCAGGTACAAAACATGCTTTTGCTGTTTCTGTTGTTGTTTTTGTCAGCCAGCTAACACCCACTCGATTAATTCATCATGACCACTTTATATGACACACTTTTGTGCATGCTTAGAAAGCAGCCAGCGGCATAGTTTAGGGCAGAGGCGGCTACTTGATATGCGGCACATCAATACTTTTGGCAAACTGCATAAATTTGCAATGTGACTGTTGTTGTTTATGTAATTAAACCTATTGCTTGCAATATAAAAGCATTTGTTGTCGCATTGTTGAGCATCAAAACAGTTTTTGCCTCTCCACAAATAAGCAGCCACTACCTTGCTTCCTCACAACACCCCATCATACACTCATTCCATCGTTTCCAGCAACTAGCACTACAATGGCCCAATACATGGTTTGTTGTTTTTATATTTTTTGTGCGATTCCTTACATTCATTCTTGCCACTTTTTAGATTCTTACTATTCTAGCTCTGACGGCTTCGACTCAAGCCGCTTTGCTTCCTGCCAGTGGTGCATATGTTGCTCCTTATGCCTCCACCTATAATGCACATCATATCGATCATGCCGTTGCCTATCCCGTTGCACCCGCACCACTAGCTGTTGCCGCCCCTGCCATCGCCAGAGCACCTTTAGCTTTTGCTGTTCCTGCACCAGTCCACTTAGCTGCTCACGCTCATGCGCCTGTGGCCTTGGCAGCACCATCCAGAGTTGGTTTAGCTGCGTATGCGCCTGCTCCTCTGAATTTTGCTGCTCACCCTTTTGGTGCTCCAGCTTCGTACTACTTTTGAGAGATCAACCACCGAATTACAAAACAGTGTGAAACCTTCAGCATAAGAACAATGAAATAAACAGACTTTTTTCAAACACCAAATTGCCCCACTTTAATAACGTGTACATAATATAAAAACGATGTTTTAATTTGCTTAAAATTCCGAAAAGGTGTCTTTATTTCTCATTGCTTCTGGGCCTTGACATGGCTGACACGTTGAAATAGCGGCACATGTTCGAATGGTGTATGAGACATGGACACCGACTCATAAGTTACGTGTGCCAATTTGGTTAGAGATGCCACAATAGTAAAGGCTGGATGCGCATGAAGTATAGTTTTTGTTGTTATTGCAAGTGCATAACCGGGTATGCTGCCATAATGGTATTCAATGATCGCAGCTTCTCCGAGTGCTGGCTATCCAGCAGACAGCAGCTTAAAATGTAAAATTGAAAACTACAAAAATGAAGATATACTCAACTGCAGCTTATCTACGGCTCACCAATTTCCACTTTTGCAAAACGTCATTTGCGAATCTTGAAGACCTTGAGGGCAGACTCGGCACTGCTGCGCCTTGCTGCGTTGGCCTAGCATTTTATATGCTTTGTTATGCTACATAGCTATATATTTATTTTATGATTTTTGTATAGTGACTTTTTCTTAATTCCTATACTTTATTTGTATGCATTTGTATGGTTCCTTCAAACTCCTTCTCACCAATCCTGTTCGAAAAAACAACAACCGGTTGCTTGCACACATATTTCTTTAACGATTTTTCTCTTGTTTTTATTATTACCACCGTTAGTACATACATTTTGTGCCAACAACTGTTGAAACAAGTTTCAAGTTCAAGTTCAAGTTGAAGTTTCAACTCCTTATCGGTTGCGCTAAAACGTGAGCTGCTTGTCTGCAACTGAAACGTTTGCTTAGCTTACAAATTTGCAACACAACAATAACGAATAGTCTTCTGCAAGGAACAAATCAAAGAAAAAGCAAAGCAAACCAACAAAATTATTAAATTAAATACATGTAGTACCTTTACAGTTCAAAAACTAAAATTTTTAAATAGGTTATTTTAAGGCTAAAGCAAGGTGAGGTTGAGCTCATGCCTTTTGATTTCTTGAAACTTTGGCAATAGCTTCCTATTCCAATTTTAAGAATATAGTAAGAGCTTCATTCTGTATAACGAATATGCACACCAATGACAAGTAAGACACGAGAAGCATTAGAATTTCATATGGTAAAAAGTATTGCTTCTCGTTTCTTGCTTGTCGTTGGTGTACTGCTTCGTGATACAGAATAATGCAGTAAGTTCGTTAATTTTTTTCGTTATTCGTCACGGAGGAATGCACATGTCAATTTTGACTTAAAGAAGATATAGTAAAAATGGGCTTGTTTCAACTAAACATATTATATTAGTAATTTAATACGTGATTTTAATAAATTAGTTACCGTTCGAAAGGTACAAAAAATATGATTTTGAGTTTTTTTAATGGTAATGGTTAACCTTTGAACCAGTTGTTTATTGAATAATATTTTAAAATTAAGACCACTGTGTTTTTTCTAATTACAAGAAAAAAGAAACTTTTCTTTAAATAAATGAGGATGTGATAAGTTTTTACGAAATCTCAATATATGCTGACAATAATTGCATTTTTTTGTTATTGACTTGAAACGTGTCCACTACCTTGGTCCACTAAACTAAAAAATAACGAGTCTTAATTCAAAATATTTTTTTATTATTTTTTTTTTCTACATAAATATGTATGGATGAATTAAAAATATTAAATATCTTAAACAAAATAATTTGTAAATTTTGTCCATTTGCATTCATTTTGCCCCACATCTTGTCTTAATTGGCCTTTAAGCAAAAAAGTTACACAGGCTTATTATAAAGATATTTTTGTTGCACTACGAGCGATGCGTCTGCTTGCACAAACTTTGGTTATTATCTTTTAAGCTTTTTTTAATTAAAATATTCAGAGCAAGAGCTTGTAAGACTGTTAATCCATTGATAAAGATTATTGTCCTTAGATGTGACATTTTTTCGTTTAAATAAGGAAATACGTACATCAATATATTCTATCTATAATATTTATTATAAAAAAGTGTACTCACGTTTGTTCGGGATCGCAAAGCTTTAGTACGGCAGTCGCTTTTTCAATAATAATTTTTTTGTTGGATAGCTATAGTACTCAATTAGGAAATAGGCTATGTAAATTTGCCAATCCTGTTGCTTCATGAACTTAATTGGCATTAAGCTCAAATATAATTCTAAAAAATATTATTTTTTTCTAATTATTAAAAAAACCATATTGTAATTAAAATATGCCATCATTAACTATCATATTTGATAATCAAAATTTAAATGATTAACTGAAATTAAAAGAGCATAAACATACAATTTCTTTATTCTTATTAATTTTTTCCAACATTAATCTGTACTATAATTTAAAATTTTTTGTATGAATATAAATTTTCTTTTAAGGGGGCAGTACACATTTGAATTTTCAAAAAAATCTAATTTTGTTAAGATTGATTTTTGTTGAAAACACCTCAAAGCATCTATTTTTAATGATATACAATTAGAAATAAATTTCTGTTAAACGGCGAAGGTCTTAAACGCAAAGCGTCAAGTCCGTATAGTCGGTGTTAAAAACTTTAAAGCGCTTTTTCTAGAAATCACTTTTTTTGAGTAGGCGGGCGTGATAAAAAAACTACTACACTGATCGTTCTGAAATTTTAATATGTTATTGTCCACATATAAGTGGACAATATACCCACCCAGCGTTTGGAAGATTAATTTGTAGAGAACCACCTAAGCGAGTCTTTTTCGAGCCCGCTTGGTAATATACAAAAACAATGTACATGCGTGTGCTGAAGCATATTTTGCTCCTCACAGTTGATCAAAAACTATCTGCTTGTTTGACTCAAAAATGAGTCGTTTTTTTAATTTTTTTGGTATTTTCGGAATCAAAAAACGACTCGAAAAAGACTCGTCAAGAAGAGTCGCGCATAGGGTACCATTTTCTCCCGAACAAAGAGCCTTTTCTGATCAGAAAATGAGTGAACTTTCGACTGTCACCATCGCGGAGAAGAGTTGAAAACGACTCTTTTATGTTCAAAAATTTCAAAAAATGCTGGGTGGGTAGATTGAACTACGGATAGAAATCGGTAAAGTATTTTTGGTTTTCAAGGTATTTTTTGATCCAAAAAGTCGGCTAATTTCGAAAAAACGCAATTCTTTTAGTTCAATCTATAGCGGCTTTGACGCTGATTAAAACCGCGTTTTTTCAGACTTTCAAGGTTTATTAATATAATTAATTTTACCCTATATAATTAAATCGTTGACTCATATAATTAATCATTGTTTTACAACTTTGTGTTTTCCTGAATCGTGGAAAATTGCTACTGTCATTACAATTGCAAAGGTTACACACGTTTCTGCTATGAAAGAGTATAGAACAATTAGCATTCTGTCTACATTTTCTAAAATATATGAGTCCCGCATGGCCAAACAAATTAATAATCATCTAGAAACTCATAGCCTTCTATCTCCATATCAATCTGGTTTCAGAGCTGGGCATAGCTGTGCGACTGCCATGCTAAAAGTTGTTGATGATATCCGAACATCGTTTGATGCAGGACATATAACACTTCTCTGCTTATTGGATTTTTCCAAAGCTTTTGATTGCGTCCATCACTCTATTCTTATCCAGAAGCTTAGGCTACTTTTTGTCTTCAATAGTGTTTCTGTAAAAGTAATAGCCAATTATCTTGAAATAAGAAGGCAGAGAGTTAAGATTAAAAATAAATTTTCCGACCTTACGGATATTGTAACTGGTGTGCCACAGGGATCAATTCTTGGGCCCTTGCTATTTAGTGTATTTATAAATGACATTTTTACCGTGTGCAGTGATGTGCTGATGCATGCTTATGCCGACGACATTCAGTTGTATTGTTCAAACCGTGTCGGACTACTTGATGACTTGTGTTGCAGGTTGAATGACGATCTCAGTGCAATTAGTAAGTGGGCGTTTGACAATGATCTCTGCCTTAATGCAAAGAAGTCTTATGTTCTGCCTATCTCCAAGGATAAACTTAGCAACCTTGAAATCCCTCACATACTATTAAATAATAAAAGTTTGGATTTGGTGAATAAAGTAAAAAATATAGGGTTTCTTATTAACTCAAAACTGTCATGTTCTGATCGCATCAATAGTATAGTTGGAAAAAACTATTACACGTAGCGATGCCTTCGGCTATCTGCTAGGTTTACACTAATTGAAATCAAAAAGAGACTTGTTATTCAATTAATTGTGCCATATATCACATACAGTAGTCTAGATTCACATTCAGCGAATAAAATACTAATAGCCTTTAATGATGCGACTAGATATGTTTACGGACTGAGTCGTTTTGAACATATCACTGCGATCAGTAAGAATATTTTGGATTGTAGCATAATTAGCTATTTGAACGCGAGAAACTGTATCTTTCTACACAAGCTCATTATTTACAGGACTCCTTCATACCTTTATCAAAAATTGCGCAGCTGTGCCTCAAATCGAACATGTAATCTTATAATACCGAAATTTAGTTGTTTACTATCTAAACGTCTTTTCTTCATCAGCGCCATTAAACTATGGAATTCACTACCACTTAATATTAAATCTATCGTCAGTAAGCAAATTCAAACAATTTATTATGTTATGTTTTTCGAACATCTAAAACAGTTTAATAAAAGCCTTAACATTTTTATGTTATAACCAATTTGATTTTAATTATAAATAATCATATGTTATATGTATATGGGGTCAATAAATAAATTATTTGTTATCTAACTTTAAGATTTTTATTTGCCATCTGTTGATTATGATTTTTTATTTTTATGTTTATTTCTATTTTATTTGTACCTATAAAATTACTGCCGTTAAGTGCTACCTTTAATTTCATTAGTTGATTATATATTCTTATGCGTTGTACTAATTAAAGATCTTTTTGTATCTTACTGTACTAATTTATGTTTAAATAAATAAAAAAAAAAAATAATTAAAAAGACAGACTTTTACATAAAGGTATGACCTATTCAATTTTAATAATACCAAAATTCAGTGTTTTCTTAAACAAAATAACGAATTTTCCTAAAGTTTCTATGTTTATATAGTGTCCCTTATTAGTTGCAAGGAGCTGTATATAATGTTTGCTGAGGGGTGCAACAATCTTAAAGATTAATTACATATTTTTTTATATATTTTATTAAGGCAAGACTTACAGACCTCTCAATGTTATCTACTGAAGCCGAAGTGGTTAATTTAGTTGAGAGTGGAACATTTATTTCGATGAAGTTATCGAAAAGTTTTCATTTCTCTTAGCAAGAAGGAAGAAATTTTCAATCTTGGTGGCATAAAATTTGATTTTATGAAAGAGTATCTAAGTAAATAATTACTTACTTACTTAGTTGGCGCTACAACCGTATGTCGGTCTTGGCCTCATCTAAGAATTTGCGCCAGCCATTTCTGTCTTTCGCTTGCTGGCGCCAGCAACGAGTATAAATTATACCAAGAGATTGCTTCATCCAGCGTTCCAACTTCTTTCCAGACTATCAGCCATCCACCGACAGAAAAACCAAAACAATGACAACCAACGAGTTTTTGTACTCGTTATTGACGCATTCCTGTGAGTAAGAAGAAGTAAACATGAAAATGAATACGACAAGTAACGAAAGGAGAAGAAAACAATATTATAAGTATGTATTTGAATGAAAATGTAATTTCTATTTGCCACAACTTTTACAGCTTATTTTTTTGTGTTAATTTTTAGGATCTTCTTGTGTTTGACGAATTGATGTTGTTTCTAGCTGGACATTGTTGTTGCGATTTTATTCTAGCTAGATTTTGGTTGCATCTTCAAATAATAATTTTTTCATTAGCCGAATAAAAAGACGGAATTCAGATTCGGCTAAAGAAATAATTATTCTTTAATAAGAAGTTGCAAATATATGAACATTTCTGTATTTTATTACTATGTTTAGAGGTCAGTTATATGTAAATGCAGACGTATTAACCTCGTATATGATTATTGCCATTTTTTTAAAAGTTTGAAGAATACGATACTTTTGCATCATCGGGAGAATTAAATGGCAAGTTTCATAGTTCCGTATGGTTGATCAATGGATTTAATTGTTGCGATAAATGCCAATTTTCACAGTTCTGTAAGGTTGATCAATGAATTTAATTTAATAATGATAATTTAATAATAATTAATTTAATAATGATAAAACTACATATCAGATAAGGACGATTCATGCATTAAAATGAGCACCAGGTCCTCGTCCTTAAGTAGGGTTACTTCTTTGTCCAAATGCATTTTGCTCTATCTCTTGTAGTTTAGGAGTTGTAGAACACTTTTTGGAGTGGTAGCTGGCCAAAAACATGTGCTTTTTCCGTCATAACTCCCAAACTGTACATCCTACAAGGACGATTTATACACCAAATTGTTTCTAATACATATATACACAAGACTGCATATTCAGAAAAAAGTTTTCTGGAATTTGATTTTTTTCAAGAATCTTAGTTAAAATTTTTTACATGAATCATAGTTTTTGACGTGGTTTTTTGCGATTTTTTTGATTTTTTAGCCATAACTTCTAAACCATACATCATAAAAGGACGATTTATGCATCAAAATGTTCCTTAAGCTACTGCCCACAAGACTGTATCCTTAAAATAATTTTAAAAATTAGATTTCATGTTAATTTCATGTGCCCTTTTTTGTCAATTTTTATTTTTTTTATTTATTTTCTAAAATAAAAACTACATATCAGATAAGGACGATTCATGCATTAAAATGAGCACCAGGTCCTCGTCCTTAAGAAGAGATACTCTTTTGTCCAAATGCCGTTTACTCTATCTCTTGTAGTTTAGGAGTTGTAGAACACTTTTTGGAGTGGTAGCTGGCCAAAACCATGTGCTTTTTCCGTCATAACTCCCAAACTGTACATCCTACAAGGACGATTTATACACCAAATTGTTTCTAATACATATATACACAAGACTGCATATTCAGAAAAAGTTTTCTGGAATTTGATTTTTTTCAAGAATCTTATTTAAAATTTTTTACATGAATCATAGTTTTTGACGTGGTTTTTTGCGATTTTTTTGATTTTTTAGCCATAACTTCTAAACCATACATCATAAAAGGACGATTTATGCATCAAAATGTTCCTTAAGCTACTGCCCACAAGACTGTATCCTTAAAATAATTTTAAAAATTAGATTTCATGTTAATTTCATGTGCCCTTTTTTGTCAATTTTTATTTTTTTTATTTATTTCCTAAAATAAAAACTACATATCAGATAAGGACGATTCATGCATTAAAATGAGCACCAGGTCCTCGTCCTTAAGAAGGGATACTCTTTTGTCAAAATGCCGTTTACTCTATCTCTTGTAGTTTAGGAGTTGTAGAACACTTTTTGGAGTGGTAGCTGGCCAAAAACATGTGCTTTTTCCGTCATAACTCCCAAACTGTACATCCTACAAGGACGATTTATACACCAAATTGTTTCTAATACATATATACACAAGACTGCATATTCAGAAAAAAGTTTTCTGGAATTTGATTTTTTTCAAGAATCTTATTTAAAATTTTTTACATGAATCATAGTTTTTGACGTGGTTTTGTGCGATTTTTTTGATTTTTTAGCCATAACTTCTAAACCATACATCATAAAAGGACGATTTATGCATCAAAATGCTCCTTAAGCTACTGCCCACAAGACTGTATCCTTAAAATAATTTTAAAAATTAGATTTCATGTTAATTTCATGTGCCCTTTTTTGTCAATTTTTATTTTTTTTATTTATTTTCTAAAATAAAAACTACATATCAGATAAGGACGATTCATGCATTAAAATGAGCACCAGGTCCTCGTCCTTAAGAAGGGATACTCCTTTGTCCAAATGCATTTTGCTCTATCTCTTGTAGTTAAGAAGTTGTAGAACACTTTTTGGAGTGGTAGCTGGCCAAAAACTTGTGCTTTTTCCGTCATAACTCCCAAACTGTACATCCTACAAGGACGATTTATACACCAAATTGTTTCTAATACATATATACACAAGACTGCATATTCAGAAAAAAGTTTTCTGGAATTTGATTTTTTTCAAGAATCTTATTTAAAATTTTTTACATGAATCATAGTTTTTGACGTGGTTTTGTGCGATTTTTTTGATTTTTTAGCCATAACTTCTAAACCATACATCATAAAAGGACGATTTATGCATCAAAATGTTCCTTAAGCTACTGCCCACAAGACTGTATCCTTAAAATAATCTTAAAAATTAGATTTCATGTTAATTTCATGTGTCCTTTTTTGTCAATTTTTATTTTTTTTATTTATTTTCTAAAATAAAAACTACATATCAGATAAGGACGATTCATGCATTAAAATGAGCACCAGGTCCTCCTCCTTAAGAAGGGATACTTCTTTGTCCAAATGCATTTTGCTCTATCTCTTGTAGTTTAGGAGTTGTAGAACACTTTTTGGAGTGGTAGCTGGCCAAAAACATGTGCTTTTTCCGTCATAACTCCCAAACTGTACATCCTACAAGGACGATTTATACACCAAATTGTTTCTAATACATATATACACAAGACTGCATATTCAGAAAAAAGTTTTCTGGAATTTGATTTTTTTCAAGAATCTTAGTTAAAATTTTTTACATGAATCATAGTTTTTGACGTGGTTTTTTGCGATTTTTTTGATTTTTTAGCCATAACTTCTAAACCATACATCATAAAAGGACGATTTATGCATCAAAATGTTCCTTAAGCTACTGCCCACAAGACTGTATCCTGAAAATAATTTTAAAAATTAGATTTCATGTTAATTTCATGTGTCCTTTTTTGTCAATTTTTATTTTTTTTATTTATTTTCTAAAATAAAAACTACATATCAGATAAGGACGATTCATGCATTAAAATGAGCACCAGGTCCTCCTCCTTAAGTAGGGATACTTCTTTGTCCAATGGCATTTTGCTCTATCTCTTGTAGTTTAGGAGTTGTAGAACACTTTTTGGAGTGGTAGCTGGCCAAAAACATGTGCTTTTTCCGTCATAACTCCCAAACTGTACATCCTACAAGGACGATTTATACACCAAATTGTTTCTAATACATATATACACAAGACTGCATATTCAGAAAAAAGTTTTCTGGAATTTGATTTTTTTCAAGAATCTTAGTTAAAATTTTTTACATGAATCATAGTTTTTGACGTGGTTTTTTGCGATTTTTTTGATTTTTTAGCCATAACTTCTAAACCATACATCATAAAAGGACGATTTATGCATCAAAATGTTCCTTAAGCTACTGCCCACAAGACTGTATCCTTAAAATAATTTTAAAAATTAGATTTCATGTTAATTTCATGTGCCCTTTTTTGTCAATTTTTATTTTTTTTATTTATTTCCTAAAATAAAAACTACATATCAGATAAGGACGATTCATGCATTAAAATGAGCACCAGGTCCTCGTCCTTAAGAAGGGATACTCTTTTGTCCAAATGCCGTTTACTCTATCTCTTGTAGTTTAGGAGTTGTAGAACACTTTTTGGAGTGGTAGCTGGCCAAAAACATGTGCTTTTTCCGTCATAACTCCCAAACTGTACATCCTACAAGGACGATTTATACACCAAATTGTTTCTAATACATATATACACAAGACTGCATATTCAGAAAAAAGTTTTCTGGAATTTGATTTTTTTCAAGAATCTTATTTAAAATTTTTTACATGAATCATAGTTTTTGACGTGGTTTTGTGCGATTTTTTTGATTTTTTAGCCATAACTTCTAAACCATACATCATAAAAAGACGATTTATGCATCAAAATGCTCCTTAAGCTACTGCCCACAAGACTGTATCCTTAAAATAATTTTAAAAATTAGATTTCATGTTAATTTCATGTGCCCTTTTTTGTCAATTTTTATTTTTTTTATTTATTTTCTAAAATAAAAACTACATATCAGATAAGGACGATTCATGCATTAAAATGAGCACCAGGTCCTCGTCCTTAAGAAGGGATACTCCTTTGTCCAAATGCATTTTGCTCTATCTCTTGTAGTTAAGAAGTTGTAGAACACTTTTTGGAGTGGTAGCTGGCCAAAAACTTGTGCTTTTTCCGTCATAACTCCCAAACTGTACATCCTACAAGGACGATTTATACACCAAATTGTTTCTAATACATATATACACAAGACTGCATATTCAGAAAAAAGTTTTCTGGAATTTGATTTTTTTCAAGAATCTTATTTAAAATTTTTTACATGAATCATAGTTTTTGACGTGGTTTTGTGCGATTTTTTTGATTTTTTAGCCATAACTTCTAAACCATACATCATAAAAGGACGATTTATGCATCAAAATGTTCCTTAAGCTACTTTTCACAAGACTGTATCCTTAAAATAATCTTAAAAATTAGATTTCATGTTAATTTCATGTGTCCTTTTTTGTCAATTTTTATTTTTTTTATTTATTTTCTAAAATAAAAACTACATATCAGATAAGGACGATTCATGCATTAAAATGAGCACCAGGTCCTCCTCCTTAAGAAGGGATACTTCTTTGTCCAAAGGCATTTTGCTCTATCTCTTGTAGTTTAGGAGTTGTAGAACACTTTTTGGAGTGGTAGCTGGCCAAAAACATGTGCTTTTTCCGTCATAACTCCCAAACTGTACATCCTACAAGGACGATTTATACACCAAATTGTTTCTAATACATATATACACAAGACTGCATATTCAGAAAAAAGTTTTCTGGAATTTGATTTTTTTCAAGAATCTTAGTTAAAATTTTTTACATGAATCATAGTTTTTGACGTGGTTTTTTGCGATTTTTTTGATTTTTTAGCCATAACTTCTAAACCATACATCATAAAAGGACGATTTATGCATCAAAATGTTCCTTAAGCTACTGCCCACAAGACTGTATCCTGAAAATAATTTTAAAAATTAGATTTCATGTTAATTTCATGTGTCCTTTTTTGTCAATTTTTATTTTTTTTATTTATTTTCTAAAATAAAAACTACATATCAGATAAGGACGATTCATGCATTAAAATGAGCACCAGGTCCTCGTCTTTAAGAAGGGATACTCCTTTGTCCAAATGCATTTTGCTCTATCTCTTGTAGTTTAGGAGTTGTAGAACACTTTTTGGAGTGGTAGCTGGCCAAAAACATGTGCTTTTTCCGTCATAACTCCCAAACTGTACATCCTACAAGGACGATTTATACACCAAATTGTTTCTAATACATATATACACAAGACTGCATATTCAGAAAAAAGTTTTCTGGAATTTGATTTTTTTCAAGAATCTTATTTAAAATTTTTTACATGAATCATAGTTTTTGACGTGGTTTTGTGCGATTTTTTTGATTTTTTAGCCATAACTTCTAAACCATACATCATAAAAGGACGATTTATGCATCAAAATGTTCCTTAAGCTACTGCCCACAAGACTGTATCCTTAAAATAATCTTAAAAATTAGATTTCATGTTAATTTCATGTGCCCTTTTTTGTCAATTTTTATTTTTTTTATTTATTTTCTAAAATAAAAACTACATATCAGATAAGGACGATTCATGCATTAAAATGAGCACCAGGTCCTCCTCCTTAAGAAGGGATACTTCTTTGTCCAAAGGCATTTTGCTCTATCTCTTGTAGTTTAGGAGTTGTAGAACACTTTTTGGAGTGGTAGCTGGCCAAAAACATGTGCTTTTTCCGTCATAACTCCCAAACTGTACATCCTACAAGGACGATTTATACACCAAATTGTTTCTAATACATATATACACAAGACTGCATATTCAGAAAAAAGTTTTCTGGAATTTGATTTTTTTCAAGAATCTTAGTTAAAATTTTTTACATGAATCATAGTTTTTGACGTGGTTTTTTGCGATTTTTTTGATTTTTTAGCCATAACTTCTAAACCATACATCATAAAAGGACGATTTATGCATCAAAATGTTCCTTAAGCTACTGTCCACAAGACTGTATCCTTAAAATAATTTTAAAAATTAGATTTCATGTTAATTTCATGTGCCCTTTTTTGTCAATTTTTATTTTTTTTATTTATTTTCTAAAATAAAAACTACACATCAGATAAGGACGATTCATGCATTAAAATGAGCACCAGGTCCTCGTCCTTAAGAAGGGATACTCTTTTGTCCAAATGCCGTTTACTCTATCTCTTGTAGTTTAGGAGTTGTAGAACACTTTTTGGAGTGGTAGCTGGCCAAAAACATGTGCTTTTTCCGTCATAACTCCCAAACTGTACATCCTACAAGGACGATTTATACACCAAATTGTTTCTAATACATATATACACAAGACTGCATATTCAGAAAAAAGTTTTCTGGAATTTGATTTTTTTCAAGAATCTTATTTAAAATTTTTTACATGAATCATAGTTTTTGACGTGGTTTTGTGCGATTTTTTTGATTTTTTAGCCATAACTTCTAAACCATACATCATAAAAGGACGATTTATGCATCAAAATGTTCCTTAAGCTACTGCCCACAAGACTGTATCCTTAAAATAATCTTAAAAATTAGATTTCATGTTAATTTCATGTGTCCTTTTTTGTCAATTTTTATTTTTTTTATTTATTTTCTAAAATAAAAACTACATATCAGATAAGGACGATTCATGCATTAAAATGAGCACCAGGTCCTCCTCCTTAAGAAGGGATACTTCTTTGTCCAAATGCATTTTGCTCTATCTCTTGTAGTTTAGGAGTTGTAGAACACTTTTTGGAGTGGTAGCTGGCCAAAAACATGTGCTTTTTCCGTCATAACTCCCAAACTGTACATCCTACAAGGACGATTTATACACCAAATTGTTTCTAATACATATATACACAAGACTGCATATTCAGAAAAAAGTTTTCTGGAATTTGATTTTTTTCAAGAATCTTAGTTAAAATTTTTTACATGAATCATAGTTTTTGACGTGGTTTTTTGCGATTTTTTTGATTTTTTAGCCATAACTTCTAAACCATACATCATAAAAGGACGATTTATGCATCAAAATGTTCCTTAAGCTACTGCCCACAAGACTGTATCCTGAAAATAATTTTAAAAATTAGATTTCATGTTAATTTCATGTGTCCTTTTTTGTCAATTTTTATTTTTTTTATTTATTTTCTAAAATAAAAACTACATATCAGATAAGGACGATTCATGCATTAAAATGAGCACCAGGTCCTCCTCCTTAAGTAGGGATACTTCTTTGTCCAATGGCATTTTGCTCTATCTCTTGTAGTTTAGGAGTTGTAGAACACTTTTTGGAGTGGTAGCTGGCCAAAAACATGTGCTTTTTCCGTCATAACTCCCAAACTGTACATCCTACAAGGACGATTTATACACCAAATTGTTTCTAATACATATATACACAAGACTGCATATTCAGAAAAAAGTTTTCTGGAATTTGATTTTTTTCAAGAATCTTAGTTAAAATTTTTTACATGAATCATAGTTTTTGACGTGGTTTTTTGCGATTTTTTTGATTTTTTAGCCATAACTTCTAAACCATACATCATAAAAGGACGATTTATGCATCAAAATGTTCCTTAAGCTACTGCCCACAAGACTGTATCCTTAAAATAATTTTAAAAATTAGATTTCATGTTAATTTCATGTGCCCTTTTTTGTCAATTTTTATTTTTTTTATTTATTTCCTAAAATAAAAACTACATATCAGATAAGGACGATTCATGCATTAAAATGAGCACCAGGTCCTCGTCCTTAAGAAGGGATACTCTTTTGTCCAAATGCCGTTTACTCTATCTCTTGTAGTTTAGGAGTTGTAGAACACTTTTTGGAGTGGTAGCTGGCCAAAAACATGTGCTTTTTCCGTCATAACTCCCAAACTGTACATCCTACAAGGACGATTTATACACCAAATTGTTTCTAATACATATATACACAAGACTGCATATTCAGAAAAAAGTTTTCTGGAATTTGATTTTTTTCAAGAATCTTATTTAAAATTTTTTACATGAATCATAGTTTTTGACGTGGTTTTGTGCGATTTTTTTGATTTTTTAGCCATAACTTCTAAACCATACATCATAAAAAGACGATTTATGCATCAAAATGCTCCTTAAGCTACTGCCCACAAGACTGTATCCTTAAAATAATTTTAAAAATTAGATTTCATGTTAATTTCATGTGCCCTTTTTTGTCAATTTTTATTTTTTTTATTTATTTTCTAAAATAAAAACTACATATCAGATAAGGACGATTCATGCATTAAAATGAGCACCAGGTCCTCGTCCTTAAGAAGGGATACTCCTTTGTCCAAATGCATTTTGCTCTATCTCTTGTAGTTAAGAAGTTGTAGAACACTTTTTGGAGTGGTAGCTGGCCAAAAACTTGTGCTTTTTCCGTCATAACTCCCAAACTGTACATCCTACAAGGACGATTTATACACCAAATTGTTTCTAATACATATATACACAAGACTGCATATTCAGAAAAAAGTTTTCTGGAATTTGATTTTTTTCAAGAATCTTATTTAAAATTTTTTACATGAATCATAGTTTTTGACGTGGTTTTGTGCGATTTTTTTGATTTTTTAGCCATAACTTCTAAACCATACATCATAAAAGGACGATTTATGCATCAAAATGTTCCTTAAGCTACTTTTCACAAGACTGTATCCTTAAAATAATCTTAAAAATTAGATTTCATGTTAATTTCATGTGTCCTTTTTTGTCAATTTTTATTTTTTTTATTTATTTTCTAAAATAAAAACTACATATCAGATAAGGACGATTCATGCATTAAAATGAGCACCAGGTCCTCCTCCTTAAGAAGGGATACTTCTTTGTCCAAAGGCATTTTGCTCTATCTCTTGTAGTTTAGGAGTTGTAGAACACTTTTTGGAGTGGTAGCTGGCCAAAAACATGTGCTTTTTCCGTCATAACTCCCAAACTGTACATCCTACAAGGACGATTTATACACCAAATTGTTTCTAATACATATATACACAAGACTGCATATTCAGAAAAAAGTTTTCTGGAATTTGATTTTTTTCAAGAATCTTAGTTAAAATTTTTTACATGAATCATAGTTTTTGACGTGGTTTTTTGCGATTTTTTTGATTTTTTAGCCATAACTTCTAAACCATACATCATAAAAGGACGATTTATGCATCAAAATGTTCCTTAAGCTACTGCCCACAAGACTGTATCCTGAAAATAATTTTAAAAATTAGATTTCATGTTAATTTCATGTGTCCTTTTTTGTCAATTTTTATTTTTTTTATTTATTTTCTAAAATAAAAACTACATATCAGATAAGGACGATTCATGCATTAAAATGAGCACCAGGTCCTCGTCTTTAAGAAGGGATACTCCTTTGTCCAAATGCATTTTGCTCTATCTCTTGTAGTTTAGGAGTTGTAGAACACTTTTTGGAGTGGTAGCTGGCCAAAAACATGTGCTTTTTCCGTCATAACTCCCAAACTGTACATCCTACAAGGACGATTTATACACCAAATTGTTTCTAATACATATATACACAAGACTGCATATTCAGAAAAAAGTTTTCTGGAATTTGATTTTTTTCAAGAATCTTATTTAAAATTTTTTACATGAATCATAGTTTTTGACGTGGTTTTGTGCGATTTTTTTGATTTTTTAGCCATAACTTCTAAACCATACATCATAAAAGGACGATTTATGCATCAAAATGTTCCTTAAGCTACTGCCCACAAGACTGTATCCTTAAAATAATCTTAAAAATTAGATTTCATGTTAATTTCATGTGCCCTTTTTTGTCAATTTTTATTTTTTTTATTTATTTTCTAAAATAAAAACTACATATCAGATAAGGACGATTCATGCATTAAAATGAGCACCAGGTCCTCCTCCTTAAGAAGGGATACTTCTTTGTCCAAAGGCATTTTGCTCTATCTCTTGTAGTTTAGGAGTTGTAGAACACTTTTTGGAGTGGTAGCTGGCCAAAAACATGTGCTTTTTCCGTCATAACTCCCAAACTGTACATCCTACAAGGACGATTTATACACCAAATTGTTTCTAATACATATATACACAAGACTGCATATTCAGAAAAAAGTTTTCTGGAATTTGATTTTTTTCAAGAATCTTAGTTAAAATTTTTTACATGAATCATAGTTTTTGACGTGGTTTTTTGCGATTTTTTTGATTTTTTAGCCATAACTTCTAAACCATACATCATAAAAGGACGATTTATGCATCAAAATGTTCCTTAAGCTACTGTCCACAAGACTGTATCCTTAAAATAATTTTAAAAATTAGATTTCATGTTAATTTCATGTGCCCTTTTTTGTCAATTTTTATTTTTTTTATTTATTTTCTAAAATAAAAACTACACATCAGATAAGGACGATTCATGCATTAAAATGAGCACCAGGTCCTCGTCCTTAAGAAGGGATACTCTTTTGTCCAAATGCCGTTTACTCTATCTCTTGTAGTTTAGGAGTTGTAGAACACTTTTTGGAGTGGTAGCTGGCCAAAAACATGTGCTTTTTCCGTCATAACTCCCAAACTGTACATCCTACAAGGACGATTTATACACCAAATTGTTTCTAATACATATATACACAAGACTGCATATTCAGAAAAAAGTTTTCTGGAATTTGATTTTTTTCAAGAATCTTATTTAAAATTTTTTACATGAATCATAGTTTTTGACGTGGTTTTGTGCGATTTTTTTGATTTTTTAGCCATAACTTCTAAACCATACATCATAAAAGGACGATTTATGCATCAAAATGTTCCTTAAGCTACTGCCCACAAGACTGTATCCTTAAAATAATTTTAAAAATTAGATTTCATGTTAATTTCATGTGCCCTTTTTTGTCAATTTTTATTTTTTTTATTTATTTTCTAAAATAAAAACTACATATCAGATAAGGACGATTCATGCATTAAAATGAGCACCAGGTCCTCGTCCTTAAGAAGAAATACTCCTTTGTCCAAATGCATTTTGCTCTATCTCTTGTAGTTTAGGAGTTGTAGAACACTTTTTGGAGTGGTAGCTGGCCAAAACCATGTGCTTTTTCCGTCATAACTCCCAAACTGTACATCCTACAAGGACGATTTATACACCAAATTGTTTCTTATACATATATACACAAGACTGCATATTCAGAAAAAAGTTTTCTGGAATTTGATTTTTTTCAAGAATCTTATTTAAAATTTTTTACATGAATCATAGTTTTTGACGTGGTTTTGTGCGATTTTTTTGATTTTTTAGCCATAACTTCTAAACCATACATCATAAAAGGACGATTTATGCATCAAAATGTTCCTTAAGCTACTGTCCACAAGACTGTATCCTTAAAATAATTTTAAAAATTAGATTTCATGTTAATTTCATGTGCCCTTTTTTGTCAATTTTTATTTTTTTTATTTATTTTCTAAAATAAAAACTACATATCAGATAAGGACGATTCATGCATTAAAATGAGCACCAGGTCCTCGTCCTTAAGAAGGGATACTCCTTTGTCCAAATGCATTTTGCTCTATCTCTTGTAGTTTAGAAGTTGTAGAACACTTTTTGGAGTGGTAGCTGGCCAAAAACATGTGCTTTTTCCGTCATAACTCCCAAACTGTACATCGTACAAGGACGATTTATACACCAAATTGTTTATAATACATATATACACAAGACTGCATATTCAGAAAAAAGTTTTCTGGAATTTGATTTTTTTTTAAGAATCTTATTTAAAATTTTTTACATGAATCATAGTTTTTGACGTGGTTTTGTGCGATTTTTTGATTTTTTAGCCATAACTTCTAAACCATACATCATAAAAGGACGATTTATGCATCAAAATGTTCCTTAAGCTACTGCCCACGAGACTGTATCCTTAAAATAATTTTAAAAATTAGATTTCATGTTAATTTCGTGTGCCCTTTTTTGTCAATTTTTATTTTTTTAATTTATTTTCTAAAATAAAAACTACACATCAGATAAGGACGATTCATGCATTAAAATGAGCACCAGGTCCTCGTCCTTAAGAAGGGATACTCCTTTGTCCAAATGCCGTTTACTCTATCTCTTGTAGTTTAGGAGTTGTAGAACACTTTTTGGAGTGGTAGCTGGCCAAAAACATGTGCTTTTTCCGTCATAACTCCCAAACTGTACATCCTACAAGGACGATTTATACACCAAATTGTTTCTAATACATATATACACAAGACTGCATATTCAGAAAAAAGTTTTCTGGAATTTGATTTTTTTCAAGAATCTTATTTAAAATTTTTTACATGAATCATAGTTTTTGACGTGGTTTTGTGCGATTTTTTTGATTTTTTAGCCATAACTTCTAAACCATACATCATAAAAGGACAATTTATGCATCAAAATGTTCCTTAAGCTACTGCCCACAAGACTGTATCCTTAAAATAATTTTAAAAATTAGATTTCATGTTAATTTCGTGTGCCCTTTTTTTTCAATTTTTATTTTTTTAATTTATTTTCTAAAATAAAAACTACACATCAGATAAGGACGATTCATGCATTAAAATGAGCACCAGGTCCTCGTCCTTAAGAAGGGATACTCCTTTGTTCAAATGCCGTTTACTCTATCTCTTGTAGTTTAGGAGTTGTAGAACACTTTTTGGAGTGGTAGCTGGCCAAAAACATGTGCTTTTTCCGTCATAACTCCCAAACTGTACATCCTACAAGGACGATTTATACACCAAATTGTTTCTAATACATATATACACAAGACTGCATATTCAGAAAAAAGTTTTCTGGAATTTGATTTTTTTCAAGAATCTTATTTAAAATTTTTTACATGAATCATAGTTTTTGACGTGGTTTTGTGCGATTTTTTTGATTTTTTAGCCATAACTTCTAAACCATACATCATAAAAGGACGATTTATGCATCAAAATGTTCCTTAAGCTACTGCCCACAAGACTGTATCCTTAAAATAATTTTAAAAATTAGATTTCATGTTAATTTCATGTGCCCTTTTTTGTCAATTTTTATTTTTTTTATTTATTTTCTAAAATAAAAACTACACATCAGATAAGGACGATTCATGCATTAAAATGAGCACCAGGTCCTCGTCCTTAAGAAGGGATACTCTTTTGTCCAAATGCCGTTTACTCTATCTCTTGTAGTTTAGGAGTTGTAGAACACTTTTTGGAGTGGTAGCTGGCCAAAAACATGTGCTTTTTCCGTCATAACTCCCAAACTGTACATCCTACAAGGACGATTTATACACCAAATTGTTTCTAATACATATATACACAAGACTGCATATTCAGAAAAAAGTTTTCTGGAATTTGATTTTTTTCAAGAATCTTATTTAAAATTTTTTACATGAATCATAGTTTTTGACGTGGTTTTGTGCGATTTTTTTGATTTTTTAGCCATAACTTCTAAACCATACATCATAAAAGGACGATTTATGCATCAAAATGTTCCTTAAGCTACTGCCCACAAGACTGTATCCTTAAAATAATTTTAAAAATTAGATTTCATGTTAATTTCATGTGCCCTTTTTTGTCAATTTTTATTTTTTTTATTTATTTTCTAAAATAAAAACTACATATCAGATAAGGACGATTCATGCATTAAAATGAGCACCAGGTCCTCGTCCTTATGAAGAAATACTCCTTTGTCCAAATGCATTTTGCTCTATCTCTTGTAGTTTAGGAGTTGTAGAACACTTTTTGGAGTGGTAGCTGGCCAAAACCATGTGCTTTTTCCGTCATAACTCCCAAACTGTACATCCTACAAGGACGATTTATACACCAAATTGTTTCTTATACATATATACACAAGACTGCATATTCAGAAAAAAGTTTTCTGGAATTTGATTTTTTTCAAGAATCTTATTTAAAATTTTTTACATGAATCATAGTTTTTGACGTGGTTTTGTGCGATTTTTTTGATTTTTTAGCCATAACTTCTAAACCATACATCATAAAAGGACGATTTATGCATCAAAATGTTCCTTAAGCTACTGTCCACAAGACTGTATCCTTAAAATAATTTTAAAAATTAGATTTCATGTTAATTTCATGTGCCCTTTTTTGTCAATTTTTATTTTTTTTATTTATTTTCTAAAATAAAAACTACATATCAGATAAGGACGATTCATGCATTAAAATGAGCACCAGGTCCTCGTCCTTAAGAAGGGATACTCCTTTGTCCAAATGCATTTTGCTCTATCTCTTGTAGTTTAGAAGTTGTAGAACACTTTTTGGAGTGGTAGCTGGCCAAAAACATGTGCTTTTTCCGTCATAACTCCCAAACTGTACATCGTACAAGGACGATTTATACACCAAATTGTTTATAATACATATATACACAAGACTGCATATTCAGAAAAAAGTTTTCTGGAATTTGATTTTTTTTTAAGAATCTTATTTAAAATTTTTTACATGAATCATAGTTTTTGACGTGGTTTTGTGCGATTTTTTGATTTTTTAGCCATAACTTCTAAACCATACATCATAAAAGGACGATTTATGCATCAAAATGTTCCTTAAGCTACTGCCCACGAGACTGTATCCTTAAAATAATTTTAAAAATTAGATTTCATGTTAATTTCGTGTGCCCTTTTTTGTCAATTTTTATTTTTTTAATTTATTTTCTAAAATAAAAACTACACATCAGATAAGGACGATTCATGCATTAAAATGAGCACCAGGTCCTCGTCCTTAAGAAGGGATACTCCTTTGTCCAAATGCCGTTTACTCTATCTCTTGTAGTTTAGGAGTTGTAGAACACTTTTTGGAGTGGTAGCTGGCCAAAAACATGTGCTTTTTCCGTCATAACTCCCAAACTGTACATCCTACAAGGACGATTTATACACCAAATTGTTTCTAATACATATATACACAAGACTGCATATTCAGAAAAAAGTTTTCTGGAATTTGATTTTTTTCAAGAATCTTATTTAAAATTTTTTACATGAATCATAGTTTTTGACGTGGTTTTGTGCGATTTTTTTGATTTTTTAGCCATAACTTCTAAACCATACATCATAAAAGGACAATTTATGCATCAAAATGTTCCTTAAGCTACTGCCCACAAGACTGTATCCTTAAAATAATTTTAAAAATTAGATTTCATGTTAATTTCGTGTGCCCTTTTTTTTCAATTTTTATTTTTTTAATTTATTTTCTAAAATAAAAACTACACATCAGATAAGGACGATTCATGCATTAAAATGAGCACCAGGTCCTCGTCCTTAAGAAGGGATACTCCTTTGTTCAAATGCCGTTTACTCTATCTCTTGTAGTTTAGGAGTTGTAGAACACTTTTTGGAGTGGTAGCTGGCCAAAAACATGTGCTTTTTCCGTCATAACTCCCAAACTGTACATCCTACAAGGACGATTTATACACCAAATTGTTTCTAATACATATATACACAAGACTGCATATTCAGAAAAAAGTTTTCTGGAATTTGATTTTTTTCAAGAATCTTATTTAAAATTTTTTACATGAATCATAGTTTTTGACGTGGTTTTGTGCGATTTTTTTGATTTTTTAGCCATAACTTCTAAACCATACATCATAAAAGGACGATTTATGCATCAAAATGTTCCTTAAGCTACTGCCCACAAGACTGTATCCTTAAAATAATTTTAAAAATTAGATTTCATGTTAATTTCATGTGCCCTTTTTTGTCAATTTTTATTTTTTTTATTTATTTTCTAAAATAAAAACTACACATCAGATAAGGACGATTCATGCATTAAAATGAGCACCAGGTCCTCGTCCTTAAGAAGGGATACTCTTTTGTCCAAATGCCGTTTACTCTATCTCTTGTAGTTTAGGAGTTGTAGAACACTTTTTGGAGTGGTAGCTGGCCAAAAACATGTGCTTTTTCCGTCATAACTCCCAAACTGTACATCCTACAAGGACGATTTATACACCAAATTGTTTCTAATACATATATACACAAGACTGCATATTCAGAAAAAAGTTTTCTGGAATTTGATTTTTTTCAAGAATCTTATTTAAAATTTTTTACATGAATCATAGTTTTTGACGTGGTTTTGTGCGATTTTTTTGATTTTTTAGCCATAACTTCTAAACCATACATCATAAAAGGACGATTTATGCATCAAAATGTTCCTTAAGCTACTGCCCACAAGACTGTATCCTTAAAATAATTTTAAAAATTAGATTTCATGTTAATTTCATGTGCCCTTTTTTGTCAATTTTTATTTTTTTTATTTATTTTCTAAAATAAAAACTACATATCAGATAAGGACGATTCATGCATTAAAATGAGCACCAGGTCCTCGTCCTTAAGAAGAAATACTCCTTTGTCCAAATGCATTTTGCTCTATCTCTTGTAGTTTAGGAGTTGTAGAACACTTTTTGGAGTGGTAGCTGGCCAAAACCATGTGCTTTTTCCGTCATAACTCCCAAACTGTACATCCTACAAGGACGATTTATACACCAAATTGTTTCTTATACATATATACACAAGACTGCATATTCAGAAAAAAGTTTTCTGGAATTTGATTTTTTTCAAGAATCTTATTTAAAATTTTTTACATGAATCATAGTTTTTGACGTGGTTTTGTGCGATTTTTTTGATTTTTTAGCCATAACTTCTAAACCATACATCATAAAAGGACGATTTATGCATCAAAATGTTCCTTAAGCTACTGTCCACAAGACTGTATCCTTAAAATAATTTTAAAAATTAGATTTCATGTTAATTTCATGTGCCCTTTTTTGTCAATTTTTATTTTTTTTATTTATTTTCTAAAATAAAAACTACATATCAGATAAGGACGATTCATGCATTAAAATGAGCACCAGGTCCTCGTCCTTAAGAAGGGATACTCCTTTGTCCAAATGCATTTTGCTCTATCTCTTGTAGTTTAGAAGTTGTAGAACACTTTTTGGAGTGGTAGCTGGCCAAAAACATGTGCTTTTTCCGTCATAACTCCCAAACTGTACATCGTACAAGGACGATTTATACACCAAATTGTTTATAATACATATATACACAAGACTGCATATTCAGAAAAAAGTTTTCTGGAATTTGATTTTTTTTTAAGAATCTTATTTAAAATTTTTTACATGAATCATAGTTTTTGACGTGGTTTTGTGCGATTTTTTGATTTTTTAGCCATAACTTCTAAACCATACATCATAAAAGGACGATTTATGCATCAAAATGTTCCTTAAGCTACTGCCCACGAGACTGTATCCTTAAAATAATTTTAAAAATTAGATTTCATGTTAATTTCGTGTGCCCTTTTTTGTCAATTTTTATTTTTTTAATTTATTTTCTAAAATAAAAACTACACATCAGATAAGGACGATTCATGCATTAAAATGAGCACCAGGTCCTCGTCCTTAAGAAGGGATACTCCTTTGTCCAAATGCCGTTTACTCTATCTCTTGTAGTTTAGGAGTTGTAGAACACTTTTTGGAGTGGTAGCTGGCCAAAAACATGTGCTTTTTCCGTCATAACTCCCAAACTGTACATCCTACAAGGACGATTTATACACCAAATTGTTTCTAATACATATATACACAAGACTGCATATTCAGAAAAAAGTTTTCTGGAATTTGATTTTTTTCAAGAATCTTATTTAAAATTTTTTACATGAATCATAGTTTTTGACGTGGTTTTGTGCGATTTTTTTGATTTTTTAGCCATAACTTCTAAACCATACATCATAAAAGGACAATTTATGCATCAAAATGTTCCTTAAGCTACTGCCCACAAGACTGTATCCTTAAAATAATTTTAAAAATTAGATTTCATGTTAATTTCGTGTGCCCTTTTTTTTCAATTTTTATTTTTTTAATTTATTTTCTAAAATAAAAACTACACATCAGATAAGGACGATTCATGCATTAAAATGAGCACCAGGTCCTCGTCCTTAAGAAGGGATACTCCTTTGTTCAAATGCCGTTTACTCTATCTCTTGTAGTTTAGGAGTTGTAGAACACTTTTTGGAGTGGTAGCTGGCCAAAAACATGTGCTTTTTCCGTCATAACTCCCAAACTGTACATCCTACAAGGACGATTTATACACCAAATTGTTTCTAATACATATATACACAAGACTGCATATTCAGAAAAAAGTTTTCTGGAATTTGATTTTTTTCAAGAATCTTATTTAAAATTTTTTACATGAATCATAGTTTTTGACGTGGTTTTGTGCGATTTTTTTGATTTTTTAGCCATAACTTCTAAACCATACATCATAAAAGGACGATTTATGCATCAAAATGTTCCTTAAGCTACTGCCCACAAGACTGTATCCTTAAAATAATTTTAAAAATTAGATTTCATGTTAATTTCATGTGCCCTTTTTTGTCAATTTTTATTTTTTTTATTTATTTTCTAAAATAAAAACTACACATCAGATAAGGACGATTCATGCATTAAAATGAGCACCAGGTCCTCGTCCTTAAGAAGGGATACTCTTTTGTCCAAATGCCGTTTACTCTATCTCTTGTAGTTTAGGAGTTGTAGAACACTTTTTGGAGTGGTAGCTGGCCAAAAACATGTGCTTTTTCCGTCATAACTCCCAAACTGTACATCCTACAAGGACGATTTATACACCAAATTGTTTCTAATACATATATACACAAGACTGCATATTCAGAAAAAAGTTTTCTGGAATTTGATTTTTTTCAAGAATCTTATTTAAAATTTTTTACATGAATCATAGTTTTTGACGTGGTTTTGTGCGATTTTTTTGATTTTTTAGCCATAACTTCTAAACCATACATCATAAAAGGACGATTTATGCATCAAAATGTTCCTTAAGCTACTGCCCACAAGACTGTATCCTTAAAATAATTTTAAAAATTAGATTTCATGTTAATTTCATGTGCCCTTTTTTGTCAATTTTTATTTTTTTTATTTATTTTCTAAAATAAAAACTACATATCAGATAAGGACGATTCATGCATTAAAATGAGCACCAGGTCCTCGTCCTTAAGAAGAAATACTCCTTTGTCCAAATGCATTTTGCTCTATCTCTTGTAGTTTAGGAGTTGTAGAACACTTTTTGGAGTGGTAGCTGGCCAAAACCATGTGCTTTTTCCGTCATAACTCCCAAACTGTACATCCTACAAGGACGATTTATACACCAAATTGTTTCTTATACATATATACACAAGACTGCATATTCAGAAAAAAGTTTTCTGGAATTTGATTTTTTTCAAGAATCTTATTTAAAATTTTTTACATGAATCATAGTTTTTGACGTGGTTTTGTGCGATTTTTTTGATTTTTTAGCCATAACTTCTAAACCATACATCATAAAAGGACGATTTATGCATCAAAATGTTCCTTAAGCTACTGTCCACAAGACTGTATCCTTAAAATAATTTTAAAAATTAGATTTCATGTTAATTTCATGTGCCCTTTTTTGTCAATTTTTATTTTTTTTATTTATTTTCTAAAATAAAAACTACATATCAGATAAGGACGATTCATGCATTAAAATGAGCACCAGGTCCTCGTCCTTAAGAAGGGATACTCCTTTGTCCAAATGCATTTTGCTCTATCTCTTGTAGTTTAGAAGTTGTAGAACACTTTTTGGAGTGGTAGCTGGCCAAAAACATGTGCTTTTTCCGTCATAACTCCCAAACTGTACATCGTACAAGGACGATTTATACACCAAATTGTTTATAATACATATATACACAAGACTGCATATTCAGAAAAAAGTTTTCTGGAATTTGATTTTTTTTTAAGAATCTTATTTAAAATTTTTTACATGAATCATAGTTTTTGACGTGGTTTTGTGCGATTTTTTGATTTTTTAGCCATAACTTCTAAACCATACATCATAAAAGGACGATTTATGCATCAAAATGTTCCTTAAGCTACTGCCCACGAGACTGTATCCTTAAAATAATTTTAAAAATTAGATTTCATGTTAATTTCGTGTGCCCTTTTTTGTCAATTTTTATTTTTTTAATTTATTTTCTAAAATAAAAACTACACATCAGATAAGGACGATTCATGCATTAAAATGAGCACCAGGTCCTCGTCCTTAAGAAGGGATACTCCTTTGTCCAAATGCCGTTTACTCTATCTCTTGTAGTTTAGGAGTTGTAGAACACTTTTTGGAGTGGTAGCTGGCCAAAAACATGTGCTTTTTCCGTCATAACTCCCAAACTGTACATCCTACAAGGACGATTTATACACCAAATTGTTTCTAATACATATATACACAAGACTGCATATTCAGAAAAAAGTTTTCTGGAATTTGATTTTTTTCAAGAATCTTATTTAAAATTTTTTACATGAATCATAGTTTTTGACGTGGTTTTGTGCGATTTTTTTGATTTTTTAGCCATAACTTCTAAACCATACATCATAAAAGGACAATTTATGCATCAAAATGTTCCTTAAGCTACTGCCCACAAGACTGTATCCTTAAAATAATTTTAAAAATTAGATTTCATGTTAATTTCGTGTGCCCTTTTTTTTCAATTTTTATTTTTTTAATTTATTTTCTAAAATAAAAACTACACATCAGATAAGGACGATTCATGCATTAAAATGAGCACCAGGTCCTCGTCCTTAAGAAGGGATACTCCTTTGTTCAAATGCCGTTTACTCTATCTCTTGTAGTTTAGGAGTTGTAGAACACTTTTTGGAGTGGTAGCTGGCCAAAAACATGTGCTTTTTCCGTCATAACTCCCAAACTGTACATCCTACAAGGACGATTTATACACCAAATTGTTTCTAATACATATATACACAAGACTGCATATTCAGAAAAAAGTTTTCTGGAATTTGATTTTTTTCAAGAATCTTATTTAAAATTTTTTACATGAATCATAGTTTTTGACGTGGTTTTGTGCGATTTTTTTGATTTTTTAGCCATAACTTCTAAACCATACATCATAAAAGGACGATTTATGCATCAAAATGTTCCTTAAGCTACTGCCCACAAGACTGTATCCTTAAAATAATTTTAAAAATTAGATTTCATGTTAATTTCATGTGCCCTTTTTTGTCAATTTTTATTTTTTTTATTTATTTTCTAAAATAAAAACTACACATCAGATAAGGACGATTCATGCATTAAAATGAGCACCAGGTCCTCGTCCTTAAGAAGGGATACTCTTTTGTCCAAATGCCGTTTACTCTATCTCTTGTAGTTTAGGAGTTGTAGAACACTTTTTGGAGTGTAGCTGGCCAAAAACATGTGCTTTTTCCGTCATAACTCCCAAACTGTACATCCTACAAGGACGATTTATACACCAAATTGTTTCTAATACATATATACACAAGACTGCATATTCAGAAAAAAGTTTTCTGGAATTTGATTTTTTTCAAGAATCTTATTTAAAATTTTTTACATGAATCATAGTTTTTGACGTGGTTTTGTGCGATTTTTTTGATTTTTTAGCCATAACTTCTAAACCATACATCATAAAAGGACGATTTATGCATCAAAATGTTCCTTAAGCTACTGCCCACAAGACTGTATCCTTAAAATAATTTTAAAAATTAGATTTCATGTTAATTTCATGTGCCCTTTTTTGTCAATTTTTATTTTTTTTATTTATTTTCTAAAATAAAAACTACATATCAGATAAGGACGATTCATGCATTAAAATGAGCACCAGGTCCTCGTCCTTAAGAAGAAATACTCCTTTGTCCAAATGCATTTTGCTCTATCTCTTGTAGTTTAGGAGTTGTAGAACACTTTTTGGAGTGGTAGCTGGCCAAAACCATGTGCTTTTTCCGTCATAACTCCCAAACTGTACATCCTACAAGGACGATTTATACACCAAATTGTTTCTTATACATATATACACAAGACTGCATATTCAGAAAAAAGTTTTCTGGAATTTGATTTTTTTCAAGAATCTTATTTAAAATTTTTTACATGAATCATAGTTTTTGACGTGGTTTTGTGCGATTTTTTTGATTTTTTAGCCATAACTTCTAAACCATACATCATAAAAGGACGATTTATGCATCAAAATGTTCCTTAAGCTACTGTCCACAAGACTGTATCCTTAAAATAATTTTAAAAATTAGATTTCATGTTAATTTCATGTGCCCTTTTTTGTCAATTTTTATTTTTTTTATTTATTTTCTAAAATAAAAACTACATATCAGATAAGGACGATTCATGCATTAAAATGAGCACCAGGTCCTCGTCCTTAAGAAGGGATACTCCTTTGTCCAAATGCATTTTGCTCTATCTCTTGTAGTTTAGAAGTTGTAGAACACTTTTTGGAGTGGTAGCTGGCCAAAAACATGTGCTTTTTCCGTCATAACTCCCAAACTGTACATCGTACAAGGACGATTTATACACCAAATTGTTTATAATACATATATACACAAGACTGCATATTCAGAAAAAAGTTTTCTGGAATTTGATTTTTTTTTAAGAATCTTATTTAAAATTTTTTACATGAATCATAGTTTTTGACGTGGTTTTGTGCGATTTTTTGATTTTTTAGCCATAACTTCTAAACCATACATCATAAAAGGACGATTTATGCATCAAAATGTTCCTTAAGCTACTGCCCACGAGACTGTATCCTTAAAATAATTTTAAAAATTAGATTTCATGTTAATTTCGTGTGCCCTTTTTTGTCAATTTTTATTTTTTTAATTTATTTTCTAAAATAAAAACTACACATCAGATAAGGACGATTCATGCATTAAAATGAGCACCAGGTCCTCGTCCTTAAGAAGGGATACTCCTTTGTCCAAATGCCGTTTACTCTATCTCTTGTAGTTTAGGAGTTGTAGAACACTTTTTGGAGTGGTAGCTGGCCAAAAACATGTGCTTTTTCCGTCATAACTCCCAAACTGTACATCCTACAAGGACGATTTATACACCAAATTGTTTCTAATACATATATACACAAGACTGCATATTCAGAAAAAAGTTTTCTGGAATTTGATTTTTTTCAAGAATCTTATTTAAAATTTTTTACATGAATCATAGTTTTTGACGTGGTTTTGTGCGATTTTTTTGATTTTTTAGCCATAACTTCTAAACCATACATCATAAAAGGACAATTTATGCATCAAAATGTTCCTTAAGCTACTGCCCACAAGACTGTATCCTTAAAATAATTTTAAAAATTAGATTTCATGTTAATTTCGTGTGCCCTTTTTTTTCAATTTTTATTTTTTTAATTTATTTTCTAAAATAAAAACTACACATCAGATAAGGACGATTCATGCATTAAAATGAGCACCAGGTCCTCGTCCTTAAGAAGGGATACTCCTTTGTTCAAATGCCGTTTACTCTATCTCTTGTAGTTTAGGAGTTGTAGAACACTTTTTGGAGTGGTAGCTGGCCAAAAACATGTGCTTTTTCCGTCATAACTCCCAAACTGTACATCCTACAAGGACGATTTATACACCAAATTGTTTCTAATACATATATACACAAGACTGCATATTCAGAAAAAAGTTTTCTGGAATTTGATTTTTTTCAAGAATCTTATTTAAAATTTTTTACATGAATCATAGTTTTTGACGTGGTTTTGTGCGATTTTTTTGATTTTTTAGCCATAACTTCTAAACCATACATCATAAAAGGACGATTTATGCATCAAAATGTTCCTTAAGCTACTGCCCACAAGACTGTATCCTTAAAATAATTTTAAAAATTAGATTTCATGTTAATTTCATGTGCCCTTTTTTGTCAATTTTTATTTTTTTTATTTATTTTCTAAAATAAAAACTACATATCAGATAAGGACGATTCATGCATTAAAATGAGCACCAGGTCCTCGTCCTTAAGAAGAAATACTCCTTTGTCCAAATGCATTTTGCTCTATCTCTTGTAGTTTAGGAGTTGTAGAACACTTTTTGGAGTGGTAGCTGGCCAAAACCATGTGCTTTTTCCGTCATAACTCCCAAACTGTACATCCTACAAGGACGATTTATACACCAAATTGTTTCTTATACATATATACACAAGACTGCATATTCAGAAAAAAGTTTTCTGGAATTTGATTTTTTTCAAGAATCTTATTTAAAATTTTTTACATGAATCATAGTTTTTGACGTGGTTTTGTGCGATTTTTTTGATTTTTTAGCCATAACTTCTAAACCATACATCATAAAAGGACGATTTATGCATCAAAATGTTCCTTAAGCTACTGTCCACAAGACTGTATCCTTAAAATAATTTTAAAAATTAGATTTCATGTTAATTTCATGTGCCCTTTTTTGTCAATTTTTATTTTTTTTATTTATTTTCTAAAATAAAAACTACATATCAGATAAGGACGATTCATGCATTAAAATGAGCACCAGGTCCTCGTCCTTAAGAAGGGATACTCCTTTGTCCAAATGCATTTTGCTCTATCTCTTGTAGTTTAGAAGTTGTAGAACACTTTTTGGAGTGGTAGCTGGCCAAAAACATGTGCTTTTTCCGTCATAACTCCCAAACTGTACATCGTACAAGGACGATTTATACACCAAATTGTTTATAATACATATATACACAAGACTGCATATTCAGAAAAAAGTTTTCTGGAATTTGATTTTTTTTTAAGAATCTTATTTAAAATTTTTTACATGAATCATAGTTTTTGACGTGGTTTTGTGCGATTTTTTGATTTTTTAGCCATAACTTCTAAACCATACATCATAAAAGGACGATTTATGCATCAAAATGTTCCTTAAGCTACTGCCCACGAGACTGTATCCTTAAAATAATTTTAAAAATTAGATTTCATGTTAATTTCGTGTGCCCTTTTTTGTCAATTTTTATTTTTTTAATTTATTTTCTAAAATAAAAACTACACATCAGATAAGGACGATTCATGCATTAAAATGAGCACCAGGTCCTCGTCCTTAAGAAGGGATACTCTTTTGTCCAAATGCCGTTTACTCTATCTCTTGTAGTTTAGGAGTTGTAGAACACTTTTTGGAGTGGTAGCTGGCCAAAAACATGTGCTTTTTCCGTCATAACTCCCAAACTGTACATCCTACAAGGACGATTTATACACCAAATTGTTTCTAATACATATATACACAAGACTGCATATTCAGAAAAAAGTTTTCTGGAATTTGATTTTTTTCAAGAATCTTATTTAAAATTTTTTACATGAATCATAGTTTTTGACGTGGTTTTGTGCGATTTTTTTGATTTTTTAGCCATAACTTCTAAACCATACATCATAAAAGGACGATTTATGCATCAAAATGTTCCTTAAGCTACTGTTCACAAGACTGTATCCTTAAAATAATTTTAAAAATTAGATTTCATGTTAATTTCATGTGCCCTTTTTTGTCAATTTTTATTTTTTTTATTTATTTTCTAAAATAAAAACTACATATCAGATAAGGACGATTCATGCATTAAAATGAGCACCAGGTCCTCGTCCTTAAGAAGAAATACTCCTTTGTCCAAATGCATTTTGCTCTATCTCTTGTAGTTTAGGAGTTGTAGAACACTTTTTGGAGTGGTAGCTGGCCAAAACCATGTGCTTTTTCCGTCATAACTCCCAAACTGTACATCCTACAAGGACGATTTATACACCAAATTGTTTCTAATACATATATACACAAGACTGCATATTCAGAAAAAAGTTTTCTGGAATTTGATTTTTTTCAAGAATCTTATTTAAAATTTTTTACATGAATCATAGTTTTTGACGTGGTTTTGTGCGATTTTTTTGATTTTTTAGCCATAACTTCTAAACCATACATCATAAAAGGACGATTTATGCATCAAAATGTTCCTTAAGCTACTGTTCACAAGACTGTATCCTTAAAATAATTTTAAAAATTAGATTTCATGTTAATTTCATGTGCCCTTTTTTGTCAATTTTTATTTTTTTTATTTATTTTCTAAAATAAAAACTACATATCAGATAAGGACGATTCATGCATTAAAATGAGCACCAGGTCCTCGTCCTTAAGAAGAAATACTCCTTTGTCCAAATGCATTTTGCTCTATCTCTTGTAGTTTAGGAGTTGTAGAACACTTTTTGGAGTGGTAGCTGGCCAAAACCATGTGCTTTTTCCGTCATAACTCCCAAACTGTACATCCTACAAGGACGATTTATACACCAAATTGTTTCTTATACATATATACACAAGACTGCATATTCAGAAAAAAGTTTTCTGGAATTTGATTTTTTTCAAGAATCTTATTTAAAATTTTTTACATGAATCATAGTTTTTGACGTGGTTTTGTGCGATTTTTTTGATTTTTTAGCCATAACTTCTAAACCATACATCATAAAAGGACGATTTATGGATCAAAATGTTCCTTAAGCTACTGTCCACAAGACTGTATCCTTAAAATAATTTTAAAAATTAGATTTCATGTTAATTTCATGTGCCCTTTTTTGTCAATTTTTATTTTTTTTATTTATTTTCTAAAATAAAAACTACATATCAGATAAGGACGATTCATGCATTAAAATGAGCACCAGGTCCTCGTCCTTAAGAAGGGATACTCCTTTGTCCAAATGCATTTTGCTCTATCTCTTGTAGTTTAGGAGTTGTAGAACACTTTTTGGAGTGGTAGCTGGCCAAAAACATGCGCTTTTTCCGTCATAACTCCCAAACTGTACATCCTACAAGGACGATTTATACACCAAATTGTTTATAATACATATATACACAAGACTGCATATTCAGAAAAAAGTTTTCTGGAATTTGATTTTTTTTTAAGAATCTTATTTAAAATTTTTTACATGAATCATAGTTTTTGACGTGGTTTTGTGCGATTTTTTGATTTTTTAGCCATAACTTCTAAACCATACATCATAAAAGGACGATTTATGCATCAAAATGTTCCTTAAGCTACTGCCCACAAGACTGTATCCTTAAAATAATTTTAAAAATTAGATTTCATGTTAATTTCATGTGCCCTTTTTTGTCAATTTTTATTTTTTTTATTTATTTTCTAAAATAAAAACTACACATCAGATAAGGACGATTCATGCATTATAATGAGCACCAGGTCCTCGTCCTTAAGAAGGGATACTCCCTTGTCCAAATGCCGTTTACTCTATCTCTTGTAGTTTAGGAGTTGTAGAACACTTTTTGGAGTGGTAGCTGGCCAAAAACATGTGCTTTTTCCGTCATAACTCCCAAACTGTACATCCTACAAAAACGATTTATACACCAAATTGTTTCTAATACATATATACACAAGACTGCATATTCAGAAAAAAGTTTTCTGGAATTTGATTTTTTTCAAGAATCTTATTTAAAATTTTTTACATGAATCATAGTTTTTGACGTGGTTTTGTGCGATTTTTTTGATTTTTTAGCCATAACTTCTAAACCATACATCATAAAAGGACGATTTATGCATCAAAATGTTCCTTAAGCTACTGCCCACAAGACTGTATCCTTAAAATAATTTTAAAAATTAGATTTCATGTTAATTTCATGTGCCCTTTTTTGTCAATTTTTATTTTTTTTATTTATTTTCTAAAATAAAAACTACACATCAGATAAGGACGATTCATGCATTAAAATGAGCACCAGGTCCTCGTCCTTAAGAAGGGATACGCCCTTGTCCAAATGCATTTTGCTCTATCTCTTGTAGTTTAGGAGTTGTAGAACACTTTTTGGAGTGGTAGCTGGCCAAAAACATGTGCTTTTTCCGTCATAACTCCCAAACTGTACATCCTACAAGGACGATTTATACACCAAATTTTTTATAATACATATATACACAAGACTGCATATTCAGAAAAAAGTTTTCTGGAATTTGATTTTTTTTTAAGAATCTTATTTAAAATTTTTTACATGAATCATAGTTTTTGACGTGGTTTTGTGCGATTTTTTGATTTTTTAGCCATAACTTCTAAACCATACATCATAAAAGGACGATTTATGCATCAAAATGTTCCTTAAGCTACTGCCCACAAGACTGTATCCTTAAAATAATTTTAAAAATTAGATTTCATGTTAATTTCGTGTGCCCTTTTTTGTCAATTTTTATTTTTTTTATTTATTTTCTAAAATAAAAACTACACATCAGATAAGGACGATTCATGCATTAAAATGAGCACCAGGTCCTCGTCCTTAAGAAGGGATACTCCTTTGTTCAAATGCCGTTTACTCTATCTCTTGTAGTTTAGGAGTTGTAGAACACTTTTTGGAGTGGTAGCTGGCCAAAAACATGTGCTTTTTCCGTCATAACTCCCAAACTGTACATCCTACAAGGACGATTTATACACCAAATTGTTTCTAATACATATATACACAAGACTGCATATTCAGAAAAAAGTTTTCTGGAATTTGATTTTTTTCAAGAATCTTATTTAAAATTTTTTACATGAATCATAGTTTTTGACGTGGTTTTGTGCGATTTTTTTGATTTTTTAGCCATAACTTCTAAACCATACATCATAAAAGGACGATTTATGCATCAAAATGTTCCTTAAGCTACTGCCCACAAGACTGTATCCTTAAAATAATTTTAAAAATTAGATTTCATGTTAATTTCATGTGCCCTTTTTTGTCAATTTTTATTTTTTTTATTTATTTTCTAAAATAAAAACTACACATCAGATAAGGACGATTCATGCATTAAAATGAGCACCAGGTCCTCGTCCTTAAGAAGGGATACTCTTTTGTCCAAATGCCGTTTACTCTATCTCTTGTAGTTTAGGAGTTGTAGAACACTTTTTGGAGTGGTAGCTGGCCAAAAACATGTGCTTTTTCCGTCATAACTCCCAAACTGTACATCCTACAAGGACGATTTATACACCAAATTGTTTCTAATACATATATACACAAGACTGCATATTCAGAAAAAAGTTTTCTGGAATTTGATTTTTTTCAAGAATCTTATTTAAAATTTTTTACATGAATCATAGTTTTTGACGTGGTTTTGTGCGATTTTTTTGATTTTTTAGCCATAACTTCTAAACCATACATCATAAAAGGACGATTTATGCATCAAAATGTTCCTTAAGCTACTGCACACAAGACTGTATCCTTAAAATAATTTTAAAAATTAGATTTCATGTTAATTTCATGTGCCCTTTTTTGTCAATTTTTATTTTTTTTATTTATTTTCTAAAATAAAAACTACATATCAGATAAGGACGATTCATGCATTAAAATGAGCACCAGGTCCTCGTCCTTAAGAAGAAATACTCCTTTGTCCAAATGCATTTTGCTCTATCTCTTGTAGTTTAGGAGTTGTAGAACACTTTTTGGAGTGGTAGCTGGCCAAAACCATGTGCTTTTTCCGTCATAACTCCCAAACTGTACATCCTACAAGGACGATTTATACACCAAATTGTTTCTTATACATATATACACAAGACTGCATATTCAGAAAAAAGTTTTCTGGAATTTGATTTTTTTCAAGAATCTTATTTAAAATTTTTTACATGAATCATAGTTTTTGACGTGGTTTTGTGCGATTTTTTTGATTTTTTAGCCATAACTTCTAAACCATACATCATAAAAGGACGATTTATGCATCAAAATGTTCCTTAAGCTACTGCCCACAAGACTGTATCCTTAAAATAATTTTAAAAATTAGATTTCATGTTAATTTCATGTGCCCTTTTTTGTCAATTTTTATTTTTTTTATTTATTTTCTAAAATAAAAACTACACATCAGATAAGGACGATTCATGCATTAAAATGAGCACCAGGTCCTCTTCCTTAAGAAGGGATACTCTTTTGTCCAAATGCCGTTTACTCTATCTCTTGTAGTTTAGGAGTTGTAGAACACTTTTTGGAGTGGTAGCTGGCCAAAAACATGTGCTTTTTCCGTCATAACTCCCAAACTGTACATCCTACAAGGACGATTTATACACCAAATTGTTTCTAATACATATATACACAAGACTGCATATTCAGAAAAAAGTTTTCTGGAATTTGATTTTTTTCAAGAATCTTATTTAAAATTTTTTACATGAATCATAGTTTTTGACGTGGTTTTGTGCGATTTTTTTGATTTTTTAGCCATAACTTCTAAACCATACATCATAAAAGGACGATTTATGCATCAAAATGTTCCTTAAGCTACTGTTCACAAGACTGTATCCTTAAAATAATTTTAAAAATTAGATTTCATGTTAATTTCATGTGCCCTTTTTTGTCAATTTTTATTTTTTTTATTTATTTTCTAAAATAAAAACTACATATCAGATAAGGACGATTCATGCATTAAAATGAGCACCAGGTCCTCGTCCTTAAGAAGAAATACTCCTTTGTCCAAATGCATTTTGCTCTATCTCTTGTAGTTTAGGAGTTGTAGAACACTTTTTGGAGTGGTAGCTGGCCAAAACCATGTGCTTTTTCCGTCATAACTCCCAAACTGTACATCCTACAAGGACGATTTATACACCAAATTGTTTCTTATACATATATACACAAGACTGCATATTCAGAAAAAAGTTTTCTGGAATTTGATTTTTTTCAAGAATCTTATTTAAAATTTTTTACATGAATCATAGTTTTTGACGTGGTTTTGTGCGATTTTTTTGATTTTTTAGCCATAACTTCTAAACCATACATCATAAAAGGACGATTTATGGATCAAAATGTTCCTTAAGCTACTGTCCACAAGACTGTATCCTTAAAATAATTTTAAAAATTAGATTTCATGTTAATTTCATGTGCCCTTTTTTGTCAATTTTTATTTTTTTTATTTATTTTCTAAAATAAAAACTACATATCAGATAAGGACGATTCATGCATTAAAATGAGCACCAGGTCCTCGTCCTTAAGAAGGGATACTCCTTTGTCCAAATGCATTTTGCTCTATCTCTTGTAGTTTAGGAGTTGTAGAACACTTTTTGGAGTGGTAGCTGGCCAAAAACATGCGCTTTTTCCGTCATAACTCCCAAACTGTACATCCTACAAGGACGATTTATACACCAAATTGTTTATAATACATATATACACAAGACTGCATATTCAGAAAAAAGTTTTCTGGAATTTGATTTTTTTTTAAGAATCTTATTTAAAATTTTTTACATGAATCATAGTTTTTGACGTGGTTTTGTGCGATTTTTTGATTTTTTAGCCATAACTTCTAAACCATACATCATAAAAGGACGATTTATGCATCAAAATGTTCCTTAAGCTACTGCCCACAAGACTGTATCCTTAAAATAATTTTAAAAATTAGATTTCATGTTAATTTCATGTGCCCTTTTTTGTCAATTTTTATTTTTTTTATTTATTTTCTAAAATAAAAACTACACATCAGATAAGGACGATTCATGCATTATAATGAGCACCAGGTCCTCGTCCTTAAGAAGGGATACTCCCTTGTAGAAATGCCGTTTACTCTATCTCTTGTAGTTTAGGAGTTGTAGAACACTTTTTGGAGTGGTAGCTGGCCAAAACCATGTGCTTTTTCCGTCATAACTCCCAAACTGTACATCCTACAAGGACGATTTATACACCAAATTGTTTCTTATACATATATACACAAGACTGCATATTCAGAAAAAAGTTTTCTGGAATTTGATTTTTTTCAAGAATCTTATTTAAAATTTTTTACATGAATCATAGTTTTTGACGTGGTTTTGTGCGATTTTTTTGATTTTTTAGCCATAACTTCTAAACCATACATCATAAAAGGACGATTTATGCATCAAAATGTTCCTTAAGCTACTGCCCACAAGACTGTATCCTTAAAATAATTTTAAAAATTAGATTTCATGTTAATTTCATGTGCCCTTTTTTGTCAATTTTTATTTTTTTTATTTATTTTCTAAAATAAAAACTACACATCAGATAAGGACGATTCATGCATTAAAATGAGCACCAGGTCCTCGTCCTTAAGAAGGGATACGCCCTTGTCCAAATGCATTTTGCTCTATCTCTTGTAGTTTAGGAGTTGTAGAACACTTTTTGGAGTGGTAGCTGGCCAAAAACATGTGCTTTTTCCGTCATAACTCCCAAACTGTACATCCTACAAGGACGATTTATACACCAAATTTTTTATAATACATATATACACAAGACTGCATATTCAGAAAAAAGTTTTCTGGAATTTGATTTTTTTTTAAGAATCTTATTTAAAATTTTTTACATGAATCATAGTTTTTGACGTGGTTTTGTGCGATTTTTTGATTTTTTAGCCATAACTTCTAAACCATACATCATAAAAGGACGATTTATGCATCAAAATGTTCCTTAAGCTACTGCCCACAAGACTGTATCCTTAAAATAATTTTAAAAATTAGATTTCATGTTAATTTCGTGTGCCCTTTTTTGTCAATTTTTATTTTTTTAATTTATTTTCTAAAATAAAAACTACACATCAGATAAGGACGATTCATGCATTAAAATGAGCACCAGGTCCTCGTCCTTAAGAAGGGATACTCCTTTGTTCAAATGCCGTTTACTCTATCTCTTGTAGTTTAGGAGTTGTAGAACACTTTTTGGAGTGGTAGCTGGCCAAAAACATGTGCTTTTTCCGTCATAACTCCCAAACTGTACATCCTACAAGGACGATTTATACACCAAATTGTTTCTAATACATATATACACAAGACTGCATATTCAGAAAAAAGTTTTCTGGAATTTGATTTTTTTCAAGAATCTTATTTAAAATTTTTTACATGAATCATAGTTTTTGACGTGGTTTTGTGCGATTTTTTTGATTTTTTAGCCATAACTTCTAAACCATACATCATAAAAGGACGATTTATGCATCAAAATGTTCCTTAAGCTACTGCCCACAAGACTGTATCCTTAAAATAATTTTAAAAATTAGATTTCATGTTAATTTCATGTGCCCTTTTTTGTCAATTTTTATTTTTTTTATTTATTTTCTAAAATAAAAACTACACATCAGATAAGGACGATTCATGCATTAAAATGAGCACCAGGTCCTCGTCCTTAAGAAGGGATACTCTTTTGTCCAAATGCCGTTTACTCTATCTCTTGTAGTTTAGGAGTTGTAGAACACTTTTTGGAGTGGTAGCTGGCCAAAAACATGTGCTTTTTCCGTCATAACTCCCAAACTGTACATCCTACAAGGACGATTTATACACCAAATTGTTTCTAATACATATATACACAAGACTGCATATTCAGAAAAAAGTTTTCTGGAATTTGATTTTTTTCAAGAATCTTATTTAAAATTTTTTACATGAATCATAGTTTTTGACGTGGTTTTGTGCGATTTTTTTGATTTTTTAGCCATAACTTCTAAACCATACATCATAAAAGGACGATTTATGCATCAAAATGTTCCTTAAGCTACTGCACACAAGACTGTATCCTTAAAATAATTTTAAAAATTAGATTTCATGTTAATTTCATGTGCCCTTTTTTGTCAATTTTTATTTTTTTTATTTATTTTCTAAAATAAAAACTACATATCAGATAAGGACGATTCATGCATTAAAATGAGCACCAGGTCCTCGTCCTTAAGAAGAAATACTCCTTTGTCCAAATGCATTTTGCTCTATCTCTTGTAGTTTAGGAGTTGTAGAACACTTTTTGGAGTGGTAGCTGGCCAAAACCATGTGCTTTTTCCGTCATAACTCCCAAACTGTACATCCTACAAGGACGATTTATACACCAAATTGTTTCTTATACATATATACACAAGACTGCATATTCAGAAAAAAGTTTTCTGGAATTTGATTTTTTTCAAGAATCTTATTTAAAATTTTTTACATGAATCATAGTTTTTGACGTGGTTTTGTGCGATTTTTTTGATTTTTTAGCCATAACTTCTAAACCATACATCATAAAAGGACGATTTATGCATCAAAATGTTCCTTAAGCTACTGCCCACAAGACTGTATCCTTAAAATAATTTTAAAAATTAGATTTCATGTTAATTTCATGTGCCCTTTTTTGTCAATTTTTATTTTTTTTATTTATTTTCTAAAATAAAAACTACACATCAGATAAGGACGATTCATGCATTAAAATGAGCACCAGGTCCTCTTCCTTAAGAAGGGATACTCTTTTGTCCAAATGCCGTTTACTCTATCTCTTGTAGTTTAGGAGTTGTAGAACACTTTTTGGAGTGGTAGCTGGCCAAAAACATGTGCTTTTTCCGTCATAACTCCCAAACTGTACATCCTACAAGGACGATTTATACACCAAATTTTTTATAATACATATATACACAAGACTGCATATTCAGAAAAAAGTTTTCTGGAATTTGATTTTTTTTTAAGAATCTTATTTAAAATTTTTTACATGAATCATAGTTTTTGACGTGGTTTTGTGCGATTTTTTGATTTTTTAGCCATAACTTCTAAACCATACATCATAAAAGGACGATTTATGCATCAAAATGTTCCTTAAGCTACTGCCCACAAGACTGTATCCTTAAAATAATTTTAAAAATTAGATTTCATGTTAATTTCGTGTGCCCTTTTTTGTCAATTTTTATTTTTTTAATTTATTTTCTAAAATAAAAACTACACATCAGATAAGGACGATTCATGCATTAAAATGAGCACCAGGTCCTCGTCCTTAAGAAGGGATACTCCTTTGTTCAAATGCCGTTTACTCTATCTCTTGTAGTTTAGGAGTTGTAGAACACTTTTTGGAGTGGTAGCTGGCCAAAAACATGTGCTTTTTCCGTCATAACTCCCAAACTGTACATCCTACAAGGACGATTTATACACCAAATTGTTTCTAATACATATATACACAAGACTGCATATTCAGAAAAAAGTTTTCTGGAATTTGATTTTTTTCAAGAATCTTATTTAAAATTTTTTACATGAATCATAGTTTTTGACGTGGTTTTGTGCGATTTTTTTGATTTTTTAGCCATAACTTCTAAACCATACATCATAAAAGGACGATTTATGCATCAAAATGTTCCTTAAGCTACTGCCCACAAGACTGTATCCTTAAAATAATTTTAAAAATTAGATTTCATGTTAATTTCATGTGCCCTTTTTTGTCAATTTTTATTTTTTTTATTTATTTTCTAAAATAAAAACTACACATCAGATAAGGACGATTCATGCATTAAAATGAGCACCAGGTCCTCGTCCTTAAGAAGGGATACTCTTTTGTCCAAATGCCGTTTACTCTATCTCTTGTAGTTTAGGAGTTGTAGAACACTTTTTGGAGTGGTAGCTGGCCAAAAACATGTGCTTTTTCCGTCATAACTCCCAAACTGTACATCCTACAAGGACGATTTATACACCAAATTGTTTCTAATACATATATACACAAGACTGCATATTCAGAAAAAAGTTTTCTGGAATTTGATTTTTTTCAAGAATCTTATTTAAAATTTTTTACATGAATCATAGTTTTTGACGTGGTTTTGTGCGATTTTTTTGATTTTTTAGCCATAACTTCTAAACCATACATCATAAAAGGACGATTTATGCATCAAAATGTTCCTTAAGCTACTGCCCACAAGACTGTATCCTTAAAATAATTTTAAAAATTAGATTTCATGTTAATTTCATGTGCCCTTTTTTGTCAATTTTTATTTTTTTTATTTATTTTCTAAAATAAAAACTACATATCAGATAAGGACGATTCATGCATTAAAATGAGCACCAGGTCCTCGTCCTTAAGAAGAAATACTCCTTTGTCCAAATGCATTTTGCTCTATCTCTTGTAGTTTAGGAGTTGTAGAACACTTTTTGGAGTGGTAGCTGGCCAAAACCATGTGCTTTTTCCGTCATAACTCCCAAACTGTACATCCTACAAGGACGATTTATACACCAAATTGTTTCTAATACATATATACACAAGACTGCATATTCAGAAAAAAGTTTTCTGGAATTTGATTTTTTTCAAGAATCTTATTTAAAATTTTTTACATGAATCATAGTTTTTGACGTGGTTTTGTGCGATTTTTTTGATTTTTTAGCCATAACTTCTAAACCATACATCATAAAAGGACGATTTATGCATCAAAATGTTCCTTAAGCTTCTGCCCACAAGACTGTATCCTTAAAATAATTTTAAAAATTAGATTTCATGTTAATTTCATGTGCCCTTTTTTGTCAATTTTTATTTTTTTTATTTATTTTCTAAAATAAAAACTACACATCAGATAAGGACGATTCATGCATTAAAATGAGCACCAGGTCCTCGTCCTTAAGAAGGGATACTCCTTTGTCCAAATGCATTTTGCTCTATCTCTTGTAGTTTAGGAGTTGTAGAACACTTTTTGGAGTGGTAGCTGGCCAAAAACATGCGCTTTTTCCGTCATAACTCCCAAACTGTACATCCTACAAGGACGATTTATACACCAAATTGTTTATAATACATATATACACAAGACTGCATATTCAGAAAAAAGTTTTCTGGAATTTGATTTTTTTTTAAGAATCTTATTTAAAATTTTTTACATGAATCATAGTTTTTGACGTGGTTTTGTGCGATTTTTTGATTTTTTAGCCATAACTTCTAAACCATACATCATAAAAGGACGATTTATGCATCAAAATGTTCCTTAAGCTACTGTCCACAAGACTGTATCCTTAAAATAATTTTAAAAATTAGATTTCATGTTAATTTCATGTGCCCTTTTTTGTCAATTTTTATTTTTTTTATTTATTTTCTAAAATAAAAACTACACATCAGATAAGGACGATTCATGCATTATAATGAGCACCAGGTCCTCGTCCTTAAGAAGGGATACTCTTTTGTCCAAATGCCGTTTACTCTATCTCTTGTAGTTTAGGAGTTGTAGAACACTTTTTGGAGTGGTAGCTGGCCAAAACCATGTGCTTTTTCCGTCATAACTCCCAAACTGTACATCCTACAAAAACGATTTATACACCAAATTGTTTCTAATACATATATACACAAGACTGCATATTCAGAAAAAAGTTTTCTGGAATTTGATTTTTTTCAAGAATCTTATTTAAAATTTTTTACATGAATCATAGTTTTTGACGTGGTTTTGTGCGATTTTTTTGATTTTTTAGCCATAACTTCTAAACCATACATCGTAAAAGGACGATTTATGCATCAAAATGTTCCTTAAGCTACTGCCCACAAGACTGTATCCTTAAAATAATTTTAAAAATTAGATTTCATGTTAATTTCATGTGCCCTTTTTTGTCAATTTTTATTTTTTTTATTTATTTTCTAAAATAAAAACTACACATCAGATAAGGACGATTCATGCATTAAAATGAGCACCAGGTCCTCGTCCTTAAGAAGGGATACGCCCTTGTCCAAATGCATTTTGCTCTATCTCTTGTAGTTTAGGAGTTGTAGAACACTTTTTGGAGTGGTAGCTGGCCAAAAACATGTGCTTTTTCCGTCATAACTCCCAAACTGTACATCCTACAAGGACGATTTATACACCAAATTGTTTATAATACATATATACACAAGACTGCATATTCAGAAAAAAGTTTTCTGGAATTTGATTTTTTTTTAAGAATCTTATTTAAAATTTTTTACATGAATCATAGTTTTTGACGTGGTTTTGTGCGATTTTTTGATTTTTTAGCCATAACTTCTAAACCATACATCATAAAAGGACGATTTATGCATCAAAATGTTCCTTAAGCTACTGCCCACAAGACTGTATCCTTAAAATAATTTTAAAAATTAGATTTCATGTTAATTTCATGTGCCCTTTTTTGTCAATTTTTATTTTTTTTATTTATTTTCTAAAATAAAAACTACACATCAGATAAGGACGATTCATGCATTAAAATGAGCACCAGGTCCTCGTCCTTAAGAAGGGATACTCTTTTGTCCAAATGCCGTTTACTCTATCTCTTGTAGTTTAGGAGTTGTAGAACACTTTTTGGAGTGGTAGCTGGCCAAAAACATGTGCTTTTTCCGTCATAACTCCCAAACTGTACATCCTACAAGGACGATTTATACACCAAATTGTTTCTAATACATATATACACAAGACTGCATATTCAGAAAAAAGTTTTCTGGAATTTGATTTTTTTCAAGAATCTTATTTAAAATTTTTTACATGAATCATAGTTTTTGACGTGGTTTTGTGCGATTTTTTTGATTTTTTAGCCATAACTTCTAAACCATACATCATAAAAGGACGATTTATGCATCAAAATGTTCCTTAAGCTACTGCCCATAAGACTGTATCCTTAAAATAATTTTAAAAATTAGATTTCATGTTAATTTCATGTGGCCTTTTTTGTCAATTTTTATTTTTTTTATTTATTTTCTAAAATAAAAACTACATATCAGATAAGGACGATTCATGCATTAAAATGAGCACCAGGTCCTCGTCCTTAAGAAGGGATACTCCTTTGTCCAAATGCATTTTGCTCTATCTCTTGTAGTTTAGGAGTTGTAGAACACTTTTTGGAGTGGTAGCTGGCCAAAAACATGTGCTTTTTCCGTCATAACTCCCAAACTGTACATCCTACAAGGACGATTTATACACCAAATTGTTTCTAATACATATATACACAAGACTGCATATTCAGAAAAAAGTTTTCTGGAATTTGATTTTTTTCAAGAATCTTATTTAAAATTTTTTACATGAATCATAGTTTTTGACGTGGTTTTGTGCGATTTTTTTGATTTTTTAGCCATAACTTCTAAACCATACATCATAAAAGGACGATTTATGCATCAAAATGTTCCTTAAGCTACTGCCCACAAGACTGTATCCTTAAAATAATTTTAAAAATTAGATTTCATGTTAATTTCATGTGCCCTTTTTTGTCAATTTTTATTTTTTTTATTTATTTTCTAAAATAAAAACTACATATCAGATAAGGACGATTCATGCATTAAAATGAGCACCAGGTCCTCGTCCTTAAGAAGGGATACGCCCTTGTCCAAATGCATTTTGCTCTATCTCTTGTAGTTTAGGAGTTGTAGAACACTTTTTGGAGTGGTAGCTGGCCAAAAACATGTGCTTTTTCCGTCATAACTCCCAAACTGTACATCCTACAAGGACGATTTATACACCAAATTTTTTCTAATACATATATACACAAGACTGCATATTCAGAAAAAAGTTTTCTGGAATTTGATTTTTTTCCCGAATCTTAGTTAAACTTTTTTACATGAATCATAGTTTTTGACGTGGTTTTTTGCGATTTTTTTGATTTTTTAGCCATAACTTCTAAACCATACATCATAAAAGGACGATTTATGCATTAAAATGTTCCTTAAGCTACTGCCCACAAGACTGTATCCTTAAAATAATTTTAAAAATTAGATTTCATGTTAATTTCATGTGCCCTTTTTTGTCAATTTTTATTTTTTTTATTTATTTTCTAAAATAAAAACTACATATCAGATAAGGACGATTCATGCATTAAAATGAGCACCAGGTCCTCGTCCTTAAGAAGGGATACTCCTTTGTCCAAATGCATTTTGCTCTATCTCTTGTAGTTTAGGAGTTGTAGAACACTTTTTGGAGTGGTAGCTGGCCAAAAACATGTGCTTTTTCCGTCATAACTCCCAAACTGTACATCCTACAAGGACGATTTATACACCAAATTGTTTCTAATACATATATACACAAGACTGCATATTCAGAAAAAAGTTTTCTGGAATTTAATTTTTTTCAAGAATCTTATTTAAAATTTTTTACATGAATCATAGTTTTTGACGTGGTTTTGTGCGATTTTTTTGATTTTTTAGCCATAACTTCTAAACCATACATCATAAAAGGACGATTTATGCATCAAAATGTTCCTTAAGCTACTGCCCACAAGACTGTATCCTTAAAATAATTTTAAAAATTAGATTTCATGTTAATTTCATGTGCCCTTTTTTGTCAATTTTTATTTTTTTTATTTATTTTCTAAAATAAAAACTACATATCAGATAAGGACGATTCATGCATTAAAATGAGCACCAGGTCCTCGTCCTTAAGAAGGGATACTCCTTTGTCCAAATGCATTTTGCTCTATCTCTTGTAGTTTAGGAGTTGTAGAACACTTTTTGGAGTGGTAGCTGGCCAAAAACATGTGCTTTTTCCGTCATAACTCCCAAACTGTACATCCTACAAGGACGATTTATACACCAAATTGTTTCTAATACATATATACACAAGACTGCATATTCAGAAAAAAGTTTTCTGGAATTTAATTTTTTTCAAGAATCTTATTTAAAATTTTTTACATGAATCATAGTTTTTGACGTGGTTTTGTGCGATTTTTTTGATTTTTTAGCCATAACTTCTAAACCATACATCATAAAAGGACGATTTATGCATCAAAATGTTCCTTAAGCTACTGCCCACAAGACTGTATCCTTAAAATAATTTTAAAAATTAGATTTCATGTTAATTTCATGTGCCCTTTTTTGTCAATTTTTATTTTTTTTATTTATTTTCTAAAATAAAAACTACACATCAGATTAGGACGATTCATGCATTAAAATGAGCACCAGGTCCTCGTCCTTAAGAAGGGATACTCTTTTGTCCAAATGCCGTTTACTCTATCTCTTGTAGTTTAGGAGTTGTAGAACACTTTTTGGAGTGGTAGCTGGCCAAAAACATGTGCTTTTTCCGTCATAACTCCCAAACTGTACATCCTACAAGGACGATTTATACACCAAATTGTTTCTAATACATATATACACAAGACTGCATATTCAGAAAAAAGTTTTCTGGAATTTAATTTTTTTCAAGAATCTTATTTAAAATTTTTTACATGAATCATAGTTTTTGACGTGGTTTTGTGCGATTTTTTTGATTTTTTAGCCATAACTTCTAAACCATACATCATAAAAGGACGATTTATGCATCAAAATGTTCCTTAAGCTACTGCCCACAAGACTGTATCCTTAAAATAATTTTAAAAATTAGATTTCATGTTAATTTCATGTGCCCTTTTTTGTCAATTTTTATTTTTTTTATTTATTTTCTAAAATAAAAACTACATATCAGATAAGGACGATTCATGCATTAAAATGAGCACCAGGTCCTCGTCCTTAAGAAGGGATACGCCCTTGTCCAAATGCATTTTGCTCTATCTCTTGTAGTTTAGGAGTTGTAGAACACTTTTTGGAGTGGTAGCTGGCCAAAAACATGTGCTTTTTCCGTCATAACTCCCAAACTGTACATCCTACAAGGACGATTTATACACCAAATTGTTTCTAATACATATATACACAAGACTGCATATTCAGAAAAAAGTTTTCTGGAATTTGATTTTTTTCAAGAATCTTATTTAAAATTTTTTACATGAATCATAGTTTTTGACGTGGTTTTGTGCGATTTTTTTGATTTTTTAGCCATAACTTCTAAACCATACATCATAAAAGGACGATTTATGCATCAAAATGTTCCTTAAGCTACTGCCCACAAGACTGTATCCTTAAAATAATTTTAAAAATTAGATTTCATGTTAATTTCATGTGCCCTTTTTTGTCAATTTTTATTTTTTTTATTTATTTTCTAAAATAAAAACTACACATCAGATTAGGACGATTCATGCATTAAAATGAGCACCAGGTCCTCGTCCTTAAGAAGGGATACTCTTTTGTCCAAATGCCGTTTACTCTATCTCTTGTAGTTTAGGAGTTGTAGAACACTTTTTGGAGTGGTAGCTGGCCAAAAACATGTGCTTTTTCCGTCATAACTCCCAAACTGTACATCCTACAAGGACGATTTATACACCAAATTGTTTCTAATACATATATACACAAGACTGCATATTCAGAAAAAAGTTTTCTGGAATTTGATTTTTTTCAAGAATCTTATTTAAAATTTTTTACATGAATCATAGTTTTTGACGTGGTTTTGTGCGATTTTTTGATTTTTTAGCCATAACTTCTAAACCATACATCATAAAAGGACGATTTGTGCATCAAAATGTTCCTTAAGCTACTGCCCACAAGACTGTATCCTTAAAATAATTTTAAAAATTAGATTTCATGTTAATTTCATGTGCCCTTTTTTGTCAATTTTTATTTTTTTATTTATTTTCTAAAATAAAAACTACATATCAGATAAGGACGATTCATGCATTAAAATGAGCACCAGGTCCTCGTCCTTAAGAAGGGATACTTCTTTGTCCAAATGCATTTTGCTCTATCTCTTGTAGTTTAGGAGTTGTAGAACACTTTTTGGAGTGGTAGCTGGCCAAAAACATGTGCTTTTTCCGTCATAACTCCCAAACTGTACATCCTACAAGGACGATTTATACACCAAATTGTTTCTAATACATATATACACAAGACTGCATATTCAGAAAAAAGTTTTCTGGAATTTAATTTTTTTCAAGAATCTTATTTAAAATATTTTACATGAATCATAGTTTTTGACGTGGTTTTGTGCGATTTTTTTGATTTTTTAGCCATAACTTCTAAACCATACATCATAAAAGGACGATTTATGCATCAAAATGTTCCTTAAGCTACTGCCCACAAGACTGTATCCTTAAAATAATTTTAAAAATTAGATTTCATGTTAATTTCATGTGCCCTTTTTTGTCAATTTTTATTTTTTTTATTTATTTTCTAAAATAAAAACTACACATCAGATTAGGACGATTCATGCATTAAAATGAGCACCAGGTCCTCGTCCTTAAGAAGGGATACTCTTTTGTCCAAATGCCGTTTACTCTATCTCTTGTAGCTTAGGAGTTGTAGAACACTTTTTGGAGTGGTAGCTGGCCAAAAACATGTGCTTTTTCCGTCATAACTCCCAAACTGTACATCCTACAAGGACGATTTATACACCAAATTGTTTCTAATACATATATACACAAGACTGCATATTCAGAAAAAAGTTTTCTGGAATTTGATTTTTTTCAAGAATCTTATTTAAAATTTTTTACATGAATCATAGTTTTTGACGTGGTTTTGTGCGATTTTTTTGATTTTTTAGCCATAACTTCTAAACCATACATCATAAAAGGACGATTTATGCATCAAAATGTTCCTTAAGCTACTGCCCACAAGACTGTATCCTTAAAATAATTTTAAAAATTAGATTTCATGTTAATTTCATGTGCCCTTTTTTGTCAATTTTTATTTTTTTATTTATTTTCTAAAATAAAAACTACATATCAGATAAGGACGATTCATGCATTAAAATGAGCACCAGGTCCTCGTCCTTAAGAAGGGATACTTCTTTGTCCAAATGCATTTTGCTCTATCTCTTGTAGTTTAGGAGTTGTAGAACACTTTTTGGAGTGGTAGCTGGCCAAAAACATGTGCTTTTTCCGTCATAACTCCCAAACTGTACATCCTACAAGGACGATTTATACACCAAATTGTTTCTAATACATATATACACAAGACTGCATATTCAGAAAAAAGTTTTCTGGAATTTGATTTTTTTCAAGAATCTTATTTAAAATTTTTTACATGAATCATAGTTTTTGACGTGGTTTTGTGCGATTTTTTTGATTTTTTAGCCATAACTTCTAAACCATACATCATAAAAGGACGATTTATGCATCAAAATGTTCCTTAAGCTACTGCCCACAAGACTGTATCCTTAAAATAATTTTAAAAATTAGATTTCATGTTAATTTCATGTGCCCTTTTTTGTCAATTTTTATTTTTTTATTTATTTTCTAAAATAAAAACTACATATCAGATAAGGACGATTCATGCATTAAAATGAGCACCAGGTCCTCGTCCTTAAGAAGGGATACTCCTTTGTCCAAATGCATTTTGCTCTATCTCTTGTAGTTTAGGAGTTGTAGAACACTTTTTGGAGTGGTAGCTGGCCAAAAACATGTGCTTTTTCCGTCATAACTCCCAAACTGTACATCCTACAAGGACGATTTATACACCAAATTGTTTCTAATACATATATACACAAGACTGCATATTCAGAAAAAAGTTTTCTGGAATTTGATTTTTTTCAAGAATCTTATTTAAAATATTTTACATGAATCATAGTTTTTGACGTGGTTTTGTGCGATTTTTTTGATTTTTTAGCCATAACTTCTAAACCATACATCATAAAAGGACGATTTATGCATCAAAATGTTCCTTAAGCTACTGCCCACAAGACTGTATCCTTAAAATAATTTTAAAAATTAGATTTCATGTTAATTTCATGTGCCCTTTTTTGTCAATTTTTATTTTTTTTATTTATTTTCTAAAATAAAAACTACACATCAGATAAGGACGATTCATGCATTAAAATGAGCACCAGGTCCTCGTCCTTAAGAAGGGATACGCCCTTGTCCAAATGCATTTTGCTCTATCTCTTGTAGTTTAGGAGTTGTAGAACACTTTTTGGAGTGGTAGCTGGCCAAAAACATGTGCTTTTTCCGTCATAACTCCCAAACTGTACATCCTACAAGGACGATTTATACACCAAATTGTTTCTAATACATATATACACAAGACTGCATATTCAGAAAAAAGTTTTCTGGAATTTGATTTTTTTTTTAAGAATCTTATTTAAAATTTTTTACATGAATCATAGTTTTTGACGTGGTTTTGTGCGATTTTTTGATTTTTTAGCCATAACTTCTAAACCATACATCATAAAAGGACGATTTATGCATCAAAATGTTCCTTAAGCTACTGCCCACAAGACTGTATCCTTAAAATAATTTTAAAAATTAGATTTCATGTTAATTTCATGTGCCCTTTTTTGTCAATTTTTATTTTTTTTATTTATTTTCTAAAATAAAAACTACACATCAGATAAGGACGATTCATGCATTAAAATGAGCACCAGGTCCTCGTCCTTAAGAAGGGATACTCTTTTGTCCAAATGCCGTTTACTCTATCTCTTGTAGTTTAGGAGTTGTAGAACACTTTTTGGAGTGGTAGCTGGCCAAAAACATGTGCTTTTTCCGTCATAACTCCCAAACTGTACATCCTACAAGGACGATTTATACACCAAATTGTTTCTAATACATATATACACAAGACTGCATATTCAGAAAAAAGTTTTCTGGAATTTGATTTTTTTCAAGAATCTTATTTAAAATTTTTTACATGAATCATAGTTTTTGACGTGGTTTTGTGCGATTTTTTTGATTTTTTAGCCATAACTTCTAAACCATACATCATAAAAGGACGATTTATGCATCAAAATGTTCCTTAAGCTACTGCCCACAAGACTGTATCCTTAAAATAATTTTAAAAATTAGATTTCATGTTAATTTCATGTGCCCTTTTTTGTCAATTTTTATTTTTTTTATTTATTTTCTAAAATAAAAACTACATATCAGATAAGGACGATTCATGCATTAAAATGAGCACCAGGTCCTCGTCCTTAAGAAGGGATACGCCCTTGTCCAAATGCATTTTGCTCTATCTCTTGTAGTTTAGGAGTTGTAGAACACTTTTTGGAGTGGTAGCTGGCCAAAAACATGTGCTTTTTCCGTCATAACTCCCAAACTGTACATCCTACAAGGACGATTTATACACCAAATTTTTTCTAATACATATATACACAAGACTGCATATTCAGAAAAAAGTTTTCTGGAATTTGATTTTTTTCCCGAATCTTAGTTAAACTTTTTTACATGAATCATAGTTTTTGACGTGGTTTTTTGCGATTTTTTTGATTTTTTAGCCATAACTTCTAAACCATACATCATAAAAGGACGATTTATGCATTAAAATGTTCCTTAAGCTACTGCCCACAAGACTGTATCCTTAAAATAATTTTAAAAATTAGATTTCATGTTAATTTCATGTGCCCTTTTTTGTCAATTTTTATTTTTTTTATTTATTTTCTAAAATAAAAACTACATATCAGATAAGGACGATTCATGCATTAAAATGAGCACCAGGTCCTCGTCCTTAAGAAGGGATACTCCTTTGTCCAAATGCATTTTGCTCTATCTCTTGTAGTTTAGGAGTTGTAGAACACTTTTTGGAGTGGTAGCTGGCCAAAAACATGTGCTTTTTCCGTCATAACTCCCAAACTGTACATCCTACAAGGACGATTTATACACCAAATTGTTTCTAATACATATATACACAAGACTGCATATTCAGAAAAAAGTTTTCTGGAATTTGATTTTTTTCAAGAATCTTATTTAAAATTTTTTACATGAATCATAGTTTTTGACGTGGTTTTGTGCGATTTTTTGATTTTTTAGCCATAACTTCTAAACCATACATCATAAAAGGACGATTTGTGCATCAAAATGTTCCTTAAGCTACTGCCCACAAGACTGTATCCTTAAAATAATTTTAAAAATTAGATTTCATGTTAATTTCATGTGCCCTTTTTTGTCAATTTTTATTTTTTTATTTATTTTCTAAAATAAAAACTACATATCAGATAAGGACGATTCATGCATTAAAATGAGCACCAGGTCCTCGTCCTTAAGAAGGGATACTTCTTTGTCCAAATGCATTTTGCTCTATCTCTTGTAGTTTAGGAGTTGTAGAACACTTTTTGGAGTGGTAGCTGGCCAAAAACATGTGCTTTTTCCGTCATAACTCCCAAACTGTACATCCTACAAGGACGATTTATACACCAAATTGTTTCTAATACATATATACACAAGACTGCATATTCAGAAAAAAGTTTTCTGGAATTTGATTTTTTTCAAGAATCTTATTTAAAATATTTTACATGAATCATAGTTTTTGACGTGGTTTTGTGCGATTTTTTTGATTTTTTAGCCATAACTTCTAAACCATACATCATAAAAGGACGATTTATGCATCAAAATGTTCCTTAAGCTACTGCCCACAAGACTGTATCCTTAAAATAATTTTAAAAATTAGATTTCATGTTAATTTCATGTGCCCTTTTTTGTCAATTTTTATTTTTTTTATTTATTTTCTAAAATAAAAACTACACATCAGATTAGGACGATTCATGCATTAAAATGAGCACCAGGTCCTCGTCCTTAAGAAGGGATACTCTTTTGTCCAAATGCCGTTTACTCTATCTCTTGTAGCTTAGGAGTTGTAGAACACTTTTTGGAGTGGTAGCTGGCCAAAAACATGTGCTTTTTCCGTCATAACTCCCAAACTGTACATCCTACAAGGACGATTTATACACCAAATTGTTTCTAATACATATATACACAAGACTGCATATTCAGAAAAAAGTTTTCTGGAATTTGATTTTTTTCAAGAATCTTATTTAAAATTTTTTACATGAATCATAGTTTTTGACGTGGTTTTGTGCGATTTTTTTGATTTTTTAGCCATAACTTCTAAACCATACATCATAAAAGGACGATTTATGCATCAAAATGTTCCTTAAGCTACTGCCCACAAGACTGTATCCTTAAAATAATTTTAAAAATTAGATTTCATGTTAATTTCATGTGCCCTTTTTTGTCAATTTTTATTTTTTTTATTTATTTTCTAAAATAAAAACTACACATCAGATTAGGACGATTCATGCATTAAAATGAGCACCAGGTCCTCGTCCTTAAGAAGGGATACTCTTTTGTCCAAATGCCGTTTACTCTATCTCTTGTAGCTTAGGAGTTGTAGAACACTTTTTGGAGTGGTAGCTGGCCAAAAACATGTGCTTTTTCCGTCATAACTCCCAAACTGTACATCCTACAAGGACGATTTATACACCAAATTGTTTCTAATACATATATACACAAGACTGCATATTCAGAAAAAAGTTTTCTGGAATTTGATTTTTTTCAAGAATCTTATTTAAAATTTTTTACATGAATCATAGTTTTTGACGTGGTTTTGTGCGATTTTTTTGATTTTTTAGCCATAACTTCTAAACCATACATCATAAAAGGACGATTTATGCATCAAAATGTTCCTTAAGCTACTGCCCACAAGACTGTATCCTTAAAATAATTTTAAAAATTAGATTTCATGTTAATTTCATGTGCCCTTTTTTGTCAATTTTTATTTTTTTATTTATTTTCTAAAATAAAAACTACATATCAGATAAGGACGATTCATGCATTAAAATGAGCACCAGGTCCTCGTCCTTAAGAAGGGATACTTCTTTGTCCAAATGCATTTTGCTCTATCTCTTGTAGTTTAGGAGTTGTAGAACACTTTTTGGAGTGGTAGCTGGCCAAAAACATGTGCTTTTTCCGTCATAACTCCCAAACTGTACATCCTACAAGGACGATTTATACACCAAATTGTTTCTAATACATATATACACAAGACTGCATATTCAGAAAAAAGTTTTCTGGAATTTGATTTTTTTCAAGAATCTTATTTAAAATTTTTTACATGAATCATAGTTTTTGACGTGGTTTTGTGCGATTTTTTTGATTTTTTAGCCATAACTTCTAAACCATACATCATAAAAGGACGATTTATGCATCAAAATGTTCCTTAAGCTACTGCCCACAAGACTGTATCCTTAAAATAATTTTAAAAATTAGATTTCATGTTAATTTCATGTGCCCTTTTTTGTCAATTTTTATTTTTTTATTTATTTTCTAAAATAAAAACTACATATCAGATAAGGACGATTCATGCATTAAAATGAGCACCAGGTCCTCGTCCTTAAGAAGGGATACTCCTTTGTCCAAATGCATTTTGCTCTATCTCTTGTAGTTTAGGAGTTGTAGAACACTTTTTGGAGTGGTAGCTGGCCAAAAACATGTGCTTTTTCCGTCATAACTCCCAAACTGTACATCCTACAAGGACGATTTATACACCAAATTGTTTCTAATACATATATACACAAGACTGCATATTCAGAAAAAAGTTTTCTGGAATTTGATTTTTTTCAAGAATCTTATTTAAAATTTTTTACATGAATCATAGTTTTTGACGTGGTTTTGTGCGATTTTTTTGATTTTTTAGCCATAACTTCTAAACCATACATCATAAAAGGACGATTTATGCATCAAAATGTTCCTTAAGCTACTGCCCACAAGACTGTATCCTTAAAATAATTTTAAAAATTAGATTTCATGTTAATTTCATGTGCCCTTTTTTGTCAATTTTTATTTTTTTATTTATTTTCTAAAATAAAAACTACATATCAGATAAGGACGATTCATGCATTAAAATGAGCACCAGGTCCTCGTCCTTAAGAAGGGATACTTCTTTGTCCAAATGCATTTTGCTCTATCTCTTGTAGTTTAGGAGTTGTAGAACACTTTTTGGAGTGGTAGCTGGCCAAAAACATGTGCTTTTTCCGTCATAACTCCCAAACTGTACATCCTACAAGGACGATTTATACACCAAATTGTTTCTAATACATATATACACAAGACTGCATATTCAGAAAAAAGTTTTCTGGAATTTGATTTTTTTCAAGAATCTTATTTAAAATATTTTACATGAATCATAGTTTTTGACGTGGTTTTGTGCGATTTTTTTGATTTTTTAGCCATAACTTCTAAACCATACATCATAAAAGGACGATTTATGCATCAAAATGTTCCTTAAGCTACTGCCCACAAGACTGTATCCTTAAAATAATTTTAAAAATTAGATTTCATGTTAATTTCATGTGCCCTTTTTTGTCAATTTTTATTTTTTTATTTATTTTCTAAAATAAAAACTACATATCAGATAAGGACGATTCATGCATTAAAATGAGCACCAGGTCCTCGTCCTTAAGAAGGGATACTTCTTTGTCCAAATGCATTTTGCTCTATCTCTTGTAGTTTAGGAGTTGTAGAACACTTTTTGGAGTGGTAGCTGGCCAAAAACATGTGCTTTTTCCGTCATAACTCCCAAACTGTACATCCTACAAGGACGATTTATACACCAAATTGTTTCTAATACATATATACACAAGACTGCATATTCAGAAAAAAGTTTTCTGGAATTTGATTTTTTTCAAGAATCTTATTTAAAATATTTTACATGAATCATAGTTTTTGACGTGGTTTTGTGCGATTTTTTGATTTTTTAGCCATAACTTCTAAACCATACATCATAAAAGGACGATTTGTGCATCAAAATGTTCCTTAAGCTACTGCCCACAAGACTGTATCCTTAAAATAATTTTAAAAATTAGATTTCATGTTAATTTCATGTGCCCTTTTTTGTCAATTTTTATTTTTTTATTTATTTTCTAAAATAAAAACTACATATCAGATAAGGACGATTCATGCATTAAAATGAGCACCAGGTCCTCGTCCTTAAGAAATGATACTTCTTTGTCCAAATGCATTTTGCTCTATCTCTTGTAGTTTAGGAGTTGTAGAACACTTTTTGGAGTGGTAGCTGGCCAAAAACATGTGCTTTTTCCGTCATAACTCCCAAACTGTACATCCTACAAGGACGATTTATACACCAAATTGTTTCTAATACATATATACACAAGACTGCATATTCAGAAAAAAGTTTTCTGGAATTTGATTTTTTTCAAGAATCTTATTTAAAATATTTTACATGAATCATAGTTTTTGACGTGGTTTTGTGCGATTTTTTTGATTTTTTAGCCATAACTTCTAAACCATACATCATAAAAGGACGATTTATGCATCAAAATGTTCCTTAAGCTACTGCCCACAAGACTGTATCCTTAAAATAATTTTAAAAATTAGATTTCATGTTAATTTCATGTGCCCTTTTTTGTCAATTTTTATTTTTTTTATTTATTTTCTAAAATAAAAACTACACATCAGATTAGGACGATTCATGCATTAAAATGAGCACCAGGTCCTCGTCCTTAAGAAGGGATACTCTTTTGTCCAAATGCCGTTTACTCTATCTCTTGTAGCTTAGGAGTTGTAGAACACTTTTTGGAGTGGTAGCTGGCCAAAAACATGTGCTTTTTCCGTCATAACTCCCAAACTGTACATCCTACAAGGACGATTTATACACCAAATTGTTTCTAATACATATATACACAAGACTGCATATTCAGAAAAAAGTTTTCTGGAATTTGATTTTTTTCAAGAATCTTATTTAAAATTTTTTACATGAATCATAGTTTTTGACGTGGTTTTGTGCGATTTTTTTGATTTTTTAGCCATAACTTCTAAACCATACATCATAAAAGGACGATTTATGCATCAAAATGTTCCTTAAGCTACTGCCCACAAGACTGTATCCTTAAAATAATTTTAAAAATTAGATTTCATGTTAATTTCATGTGCCCTTTTTTGTCAATTTTTATTTTTTTATTTATTTTCTAAAATAAAAACTACATATCAGATAAGGACGATTCATGCATTAAAATGAGCACCAGGTCCTCGTCCTTAAGAAGGGATACTTCTTTGTCCAAATGCATTTTGCTCTAACTCTTGTAGTTTAGGAGTTGTAGAACACTTTTTGGAGTGGTAGCTGGCCAAAAACATGTGCTTTTTCCGTCATAACTCCCAAACTGTACATCCTACAAGGACGATTTATACACCAAATTGTTTCTAATACATATATACACAAGACTGCATATTCAGAAAAAAGTTTTCTGGAATTTGATTTTTTTTCAAGAATCTTATTTAAAATTTTTTACATGAATCATAGTTTTTGACGTGGTTTTGTGCGATTTTTTTGATTTTTTAGCCATAACTTCTAAACCATACATCATAAAAGGACGATTTATGCATCAAAATGTTCCTTAAGCTACTGCCCACAAGACTGTATCCTTAAAATAATTTTAAAAATTAGATTTCATGTTAATTTCATGTGCCCTTTTTTGTCAATTTTTATTTTTTTATTTATTTTCTAAAATAAAAACTACATATCAGATAAGGACGATTCATGCATTAAAATGAGCACCAGGTCCTCGTCCTTAAGAAGGGATACTCCTTTGTCCAAATGCATTTTGCTCTATCTCTTGTAGTTTAGGAGTTGTAGAACACTTTTTGGAGTGGTAGCTGGCCAAAAACATGTGCTTTTTCCGTCATAACTCCCAAACTGTACATCCTACAAGGACGATTTATACACCAAATTGTTTCTAATACATATATACACAAGACTGCATATTCAGAAAAAAGTTTTCTGGAATTTGATTTTTTTCAAGAATCTTATTTAAAATTTTTTACATGAATCATAGTTTTTGACGTGGTTTTGTGCGATTTTTTTGATTTTTTAGCCATAACTTCTAAACCATACATCATAAAAGGACGATTTATGCATCAAAATGTTCCTTAAGCTACTGCCCACAAGACTGTATCCTTAAAATAATTTTAAAAATTAGATTTCATGTTAATTTCATGTGCCCTTTTTTGTCAATTTTTATTTTTTTATTTATTTTCTAAAATAAAAACTACATATCAGATAAGGACGATTCATGCATTAAAATGAGCACCAGGTCCTCGTCCTTAAGAAGGGATACTTCTTTGTCCAAATGCATTTTGCTCTATCTCTTGTAGTTTAGGAGTTGTAGAACACTTTTTGGAGTGGTAGCTGGCCAAAAACATGTGCTTTTTCCGTCATAACTCCCAAACTGTACATCCTACAAGGACGATTTATACACCAAATTGTTTCTAATACATATATACACAAGACTGCATATTCAGAAAAAAGTTTTCTGGAATTTGATTTTTTTCAAGAATCTTATTTAAAATATTTTACATGAATCATAGTTTTTGACGTGGTTTTGTGCGATTTTTTTGATTTTTTAGCCATAACTTCTAAACCATACATCATAAAAGGACGATTTATGCATCAAAATGTTCCTTAAGCTACTGCCCACAAGACTGTATCCTTAAAATAATTTTAAAAATTAGATTTCATGTTAATTTCATGTGCCCTTTTTTGTCAATTTTTATTTTTTTTATTTATTTTCTAAAATAAAAACTACACATCAGATTAGGACGATTCATGCATTAAAATGAGCACCAGGTCCTCGTCCTTAAGAAGGGATACTCTTTTGTCCAAATGCCGTTTACTCTATCTCTTGTAGCTTAGGAGTTGTAGAACACTTTTTGGAGTGGTAGCTGGCCAAAAACATGTGCTTTTTCCGTCATAACTCCCAAACTGTACATCCTACAAGGACGATTTATACACCAAATTGTTTCTAATACATATATACACAAGACTGCATATTCAGAAAAAAGTTTTCTGGAATTTGATTTTTTTCAAGAATCTTATTTAAAATTTTTTACATGAATCATAGTTTTTGACGTGGTTTTGTGCGATTTTTTTGATTTTTTAGCCTTAACTTCTAAACCATACATCATAAAAGGACGATTTATGCATCAAAATGTTCCTTAAGCTACTGCCCACAAGACTGTATCCTTAAAATAATTTTAAAAATTAGATTTCATGTTAATTTCATGTGCCCTTTTTTGTCAATTTTAATTTTTTTTATTTATTTTCTAAAATAAAAACTACACATCAGATAAGGACGATTCATGCATTAAAATGAGCACCAGGTCCTCGTCCTTAAGAAGGGATACTCTTTTGTCCAAATGCCGTTTACTCTATCTCTTGTAGTTTAGGAGTTGTAGAACACTTTTTGGAGTGGTAGCTGGCCAAAAACATGTGCTTTTTCCGTCGTAACTCCCAAACTGTACATCCTACAAGGACGATTTATACACCAAATTGTTTCTAATACATATATACACAAGACTGCATATTCAGAAAAAAGTTTTCTGGAATTTGATTTTTTTTCAAGAATCTTAGTTAAAATTTTTTACATGAATCATAGTTTTTGACGTGGTTTTGTGCGATTTTTTTGATTTTTTAGCCATAACTTCTAAACCATACATCATAAAAGGACGATTTATGCATCAAAATGTTCCTTAAGCTACTGCCCACAAGACTGTATCCTTAAAATAATTTTAAAAATTAGATTTCATGTTAATTTCATGTGCCCTAAAATAAAAACTACATATCAGATAAGGACGATTCATGCATTAAAATGAGCACCAGGTCCTCGTCCTTAAGAAGGGATACTCCCTTGTCCAAATGCATTTTGCTCTATCTCTTGTAGTTTAGGAATTGTAGAACACTTTTTGGAGTGGTAGCTGGCCAAAAACATGTGCTTTTTCCGTCATAACTCCCAAACTGTACATCCTACAAGGACGATTTATACACCAAATTGTTTCTAATACATATATACACAAGACTGCATATTCAGAAAAAAGTTTTCTGGAATTTGATTTTTTTCAAGAATCTTAGTTATAATTATTTACATGAATCTCAGTTTTTGACGTGGTTTTTTGCGATTTTTTTTATTTTTTAGCCATAACTTCTAAACCATACATCATAAAAGGACGATTTGTGCATCAAAATGTTCCTTAAGCTACTTTTCACAAGACTGTATCCTTAAAATAATTTTAAAAATTAGATTTCATGTTAATTGCATGTGCCCTTTTTTGTCAATTTTTATTTTTTTTATTTATTTTCTAAAATAAAAACTACATATCAGATAAGGACGATTCATGCATTAAAATGAGCACCAGGTCCTCGTCCTTAAGAAGGAATACTCTTTTGTCCAAATGCCGTTTACTCTATCTCTTGTAGTTTAGGAGTTGTAGAACACTTTTTGGAGTGGTAGCTGGCCAAAAACATGTGCTTTTTCCGTCGTAACTCCCAAACTGTACATCCTACAAGGACGATTTATACACCAAATTGTTTCTAATACATATATACACAAGACTGCATATTCAGAAAAAAGTTTTCTGGAATTTGATTTTTTTCAAGAATCTTAGTTAAAATTTTTTACATGAATCATAGTTTTTGACGTGGTTTTTTGCGATTTTTTTGATTTTTTAGCCATAACTTCTAAACCATACATCATAAAAGGACGATTTATGCATCAAAATGTTCCTTAAGCTACTGCCCACAAGACTGTATCCTTAAAATAATTTTAAAAATTAGATTTCATGTTAATTTCATGTGTCCTTTTTTGTCAATTTTTATTTTTTTTATTTATTTTCTAAAATAAAAACTACATATCAGATAAGGACGATTCATGCATTAAAATGAGCACCAGGTCCTCGTCCTTAAGAAGGGATACTCCTTCGTCCAAATGCCGTTTGCTCTATCTCTTGTAGTTTAGGAGTTGTAGAACACTTTTTGGAGTGGTAGCTGGCCAAAAACATGTGCTTTTTCCGTCATAACTCCCAAACTGTACATCCTACAAGGACGATTTATACACCAAATTGTTTCTAATACATATATACACAAGACTGCATATTCAGAAAAAAGTTTTCTGGAATTTGATTTTTTTCAAGAATCTTATTTAAAATTTTTTACATGAATCATAGTTTTTGACGTGGTTTTGTGCGATTTTTTTGATTTTTTAGCCATAACTTCTAAACCATCCATCATAAAAGGACGATTTATGCATCAAAATGTTCCTTAAGCTACTGCCCACAAGACTGTATCCTTAAAATAATTTTAAAAATTAGATTTCATGTTAATTTCATGTGCCCTTTTTTGTCAATTTTTATTTTTTTTATTTATTTTCTAAAATAAAAACTACACATCAGATTAGGACGATTCATGCATTAAAATGAGCACCAGGTCCTCGTCCTTAAGAAGGGATACTCTTTTGTCCAAATGCCGTTTACTCTATCTCTTGTAGTTTAGGAGTTGTAGAACACTTTTTGGAGTGGTAGCTGGCCAAAACCATGTGCTTTTTCCGTCATAACTCCCAAACTGTACATCCTACAAGGACGATTTATACACCAAATTGTTTCTAATACATATATACACAAGACACACGCATATTCAGAAAAAAGTTTTCTGGAATTTGATTTTTTTCAAGAATCTTATTTAAAATTTTTTACATGAATCATAGTTTTTGACGTGGTTTTGTGCGATTTTTTTGATTTTTTAGCCATAACTTCTAAACCATACATCATAAAAGGACGATTTATGCATCAAAATGTTCCTTAAGCTACTGTTCACAAGTTTGTATCCTTAAAATAATTTTAAAATTAGATTTCATGTTAATTTCATATGCCCTTTTTTGTCAATTTTTATTTTTTTTATTTATTTTTTAAAATAAAAACTACATATCAGATAAGGACGATTCATGCATTAAAATGAGCACCAGGTCCTCGTCCTTAAGAAGGGATACTCTTTTGTCCAAATGCCGTTTACTCTATCTCTTGTAGTTTAGGAGTTGTAGAACACTTTTTGGAGTGGTAGCTGGCCAAAAACATGTGCTTTTTCCGTCGTAACTCCCAAACTGTACATCCTACAAGGACGATTTATACACCAAATTGTTTCTAATACATATATACACAAGACTGCATATTCAGAAAAAAGTTTTCTGGAATTTGATTTTTTTTCAAGAATCTTAGTTAAAATTTTTTACATGAATCATAGTTTTTGACGTGGTTTTGTGCGATTTTTTTGATTTTTTAGCCATAACTTCTAAACCATACATCATAAAAGGACGATTTATGCATCAAAATGTTCCTTAAGCTACTGCCCACAAGACTGTATCCTTAAAATAATTTTAAAAATTAGATTTCATGTTAATTTCATGTGTCCTTTTTTGTCAATTTTTATTTTTTTTATTTATTTTCTAAAATAAAAACTACATATCAGATAAGGACGATTCATGCATTAAAATGAGCACCAGGTCCTCGTCCTTAAGAAGGGATACTCCTTCGTCCAAATGCCGTTTGCTCTATCTCTTGTAGTTTAGGAGTTGTAGAACACTTTTTGGAGTGGTAGCTGGCCAAAAACATATGCTTTTTCCGTCATAACTCCCAAACTGTACATCCTACAAGGACGATTTATACACCAAATTGTTTCTAATACATATATACACAAGACTGCATATTCAGAAAAAAGTTTTCTGGAATTTGATTTTTTTCAAGAATCTTATTTAAAATTTTTTACATGAATCATAGTTTTTGACGTGGTTTTGTGCGATTTTTTAGATTTTTTAGCCATAACTTCTAAACCATACATCATAAAAGGACGATTTATGCATCAAAATGTTCCTTAAGCTTCTGCCCACAAGACTGTATCCTTAAAATAATTGTAAAAATTAGATTTCATGTTAATTTCATGTGCCCTTTTTTGTCAATTTTTATTTTTTTTATTTATTTTAAACTTTAAAAAAGTTTTCTGGAATTTGATTTTTTTCAAGAATCTTAGTTAAAATTTTTTACATGAATCATAGTTTTTGACGTGGTTTTTTGCGATTTTTTTGATTTTTTAGCCATAACTTCTAAACCATACATCATAAAAGGACGATTTATGCATCAAAATGTTCCTTAAGCTACTTTTCACAAGACTGTATCCTTAAAATAATTTTAAAAATTAGATTTCATGTTAATTTCATGTGCCCTTTTTTGTCAATTTTTATTTTTTTTATTTATTTTCTAAAATAAAAACTACATATCAGATAAGGACGATTCATGCATTAAAATGAGCACCAGGTCCTCGTCCTTAAGAAGGGATACTCTTTTGTCCAAATGCATTTTGCTCTATCTCTTGTAGTTTAGGAATTGTAGAACACTTTTTGGAGTGGTAGCTGGCCAAAAACATGTGCTTTTTCCGTCATAACTCCCAAACTGTACATCCTACAAGGACGATTTATACACCAAATTGTTTCTAATACATATATACACAAGACTGCATATTCAGAAAAAAGTTTTCTGGAATTTGATTTTTTTCAAGAATCTTATTTAAAATTTTTTACATGAATCATAGTTTTTGACGTGGTTTTGTGCGATTTTTTTGATTTTTTAGCCATAACTTCTAAACCATACATCATAAAAGGACGATTTATGCATCAAAATGTTCCTTAAGCTTCTGCCCACAAGACTGTGTCCTTAAAATAATTTTAAAAATTAGATTTCATGTTAATTTCATGTGCCCTTTTTTGTCAATTTTTATTTTTTTTATTTATTTTCTAAAATAAAAACTACAAATCAGATAAGGACGATTCATGCATTAAAATGAGCACCAGGTCCTCGTCCTTAAGAAGGGATACTTCTTTGTCCAAATGCATTTTGCTCTATCTCTTGTAGTTTAGGAGTTGTAGAACACTTTTTGGAGTGGTAGCTGGCCAAAAACATGTGCTTTTTCCGTCATAACTCCCAAACTGTACATCCTACAAGGACGATTTATACACCAAATTGTTTATAATACATATATACACAAGACTGCATATTCAGAAAAAAGTTTTCTGGAATTTGATTTTTTTTTAAGAATCTTATTTAAAATTTTTTACATGAATCATAGTTTTTGACGTGGTTTTGTGCGATTTTTTTGATTTTTTAGCCATAACTTCTAAACCATACATCATAAAAGGACAATTTATGCATCAAAATGTTCCTTAAGCTACTGCCCACAAGACTGTATCCTTAAAATAATTTTAAAAATTAGATTTCATGTTAATTTCATGTGCCCTTTTTTGTCAATTTTTATTTTTTTTATTTATTTTCTAAAATAAAAACTACAAATCAGATAAGGACGATTCATGCATTAAAATGAGCACCAGGTCCTCGTCCTTAAGAAGGGATACTTCTTTGTCCAAATGCATTTTGCTCTATCTCTTGTAGTTTAGGAGTTGTAGAACACTTTTTGGAGTGGTAGCTGGCCAAAAACATGTGCTTTTTCCGTCATAACTCCCAAACTGTACATCCTACAAGGACGATTTATACACCAAATTGTTTCTAATACATATATACACAAGACTGCATATTCAGAAAAAAGTTTTCTGGAATTTGATTTTTTTCAAGAATCTTATTTAAAATTTTTTACATGAATCATAGTTTTTGACGTGGTTTTGTGCGATTTTTTTGATTTTTTAGCCATAACTTCTAAACCATACATCATAAAAGGACGATTTATGCATCAAAATGTTCCTTAAGCTACTTTTCACAAGACTGTATCCTTAAAATAATTTTAAAAATTAGATTTCATGTTAATTTCATGTGCCCTTTTTTGTCAATTTTTATTTTTTTTATTTATTTTCTAAAATAAAAACTACACATCAGATAAGGACGATTCATGCATTAAAATGAGCACCAGGTCCTCGTCCTTAAGAAGGGATACTCTTTTGTCCAAATGCCGTTTACTCTATCTCTTGTAGCTTAGGAGTTGTAGAACACTTTTTGGAGTGGTAGCTGGCCAAAAACATGTGCTTTTTCCGTCGTAACTCCCAAACTGTACATCCTACAAGGACGATTTATACACCAAATTATTTCTAATACATATATACACAAGACTGCATATTCAGAAAAAAGTTTTCTGGAATTTGATTTTTTTCAAGAATCTTAGTTAAAATTTTTTACATGAATCATAGTTTTTGACGTGGTTTTTTGCGATTTTTTTGATTTTTTAGCCATAACTTCTAAACCATACATCATAAAAGGACGATTTATGCATCAAAATGTTCCTTAAGCTTCTGCCCACAAGACTGTATCCTTAAAATAATTTTAAAAATTAGATTTCATGTTAATTTCATGTGCCCTTTTTTGTCAATTTTTATTTTTTTTATTTATTTTCTGAAATAAAAACTACACATCAGATAAGGACGACTCATGCATTAAAATGAGCACCAGGTCCTCGTCCTTAAGAAATGATACTCCTTTGTCCAAATGCCGTTTGCTCTATCTCTTGTAGTTTAGGAGTTGTAGAACACTTTTTGGAGTGGTAGCTGGCCAAAAACATGTGCTTTTTCCGTCATAACTCCCAAACTGTACATCCTACAAGGACGATTTATACACCAAATTGTTTCTAATACATATATACACAAGACTGCATATTCAGAAAAAAGTTTTCTGGAATTTGATTTTTTTCAAGAATCTTATTTAAAATTTTTTACATGAATCATAGTTTTTGACGTGGTTTTGTGCGATTTTTTTGATTTTTTAGCCATAACTTCTAAACCATACATCATAAAAGGACGATTTATGCATCAAAATGTTCCTTAAGCTTCTGCCCACAAGACTGTATCCTTAAAATAATTTTAAAAATTAGATTTCATGTTAATTTCATGTGCCCTTTTTTGTCAATTTTTATTTTTTTTATTTATTTTCTGAAATAAAAACTACACATCAGATAAGGACGACTCATGCATTAAAATGAGCACCAGGTCCTCGTCCTTAAGAAGGGATACTCTTTTGTCCAAATGCCGTTTACTCTATCTCTTGTAGTTTAGGAGTTGTAGAACACTTTTTGGAGTGGTAGCTGGCCAAAAACATGTGCTTTTTCCGTCATAACTCCCAAACTGTACATCCTACAAGGACGATTTATACACCAAATTGTTTCTAATACATATATACACAAGACTGCATATTCAGAAAAAAGTTTTGTGGAATTTGATTTTTTTTCAAGAATCTTAGTTAAAATTTTTTACATGAATCATAGTTTTTGACGTGGTTTTGTGCGATTTTTTTGATTTTTTAGCCATAACTTCTAAACCATACATCATAAAAGGACGATTTATGCATCAAAATGTTCCTTAAGCTACTGCCCACAAGACTGTATCCTTAAAATAATTTTAAAAATTAGATTTCATGTTAATTTCATGTGTCCTTTTTTGTCAATTTTTATTTTTTTTATTTATTTTCTAAAATAAAAACTACATATCAGATAAGGACGATTCATGCATTAAAATGAGCATCAGGTCCTCGTCCTTAAGAAGGAATACTCCTTTGTCCAAATGCATTTTGCTCTATCTCTTGTAGTTTAGGAATTGTAGAACACTTTTTGGAGTGGTAGCTGGCCAAAAACATGTGCTTTTTCCGTCATAACTCCCAAACTGTACATCCTACAAGGACGATTTATACACCAAATTGTTTCTAATACATATATACACAAGACTGCATATTCAGAAAAAAGTTTTCTGGAATTTGATTTTTTTCAAGAATCTTAGTTAAAATTTTTTACATGAATCATAGTTTTTGACGTGGTTTTGTGCGATTTTTTTGATTTTTTAGCCATAACTTCTAAACCATACATCATAAAAGGACGATTTATGCATCAAAATGTTCCTTAAGCTACTTTTCACAAGACTGTATCCTTAAAATAATTTTAAAAATTAGATTTCATGTTAATTTCATGTGCCCTTTTTTGTCAATTTTTATTTTTTTTATTTATTTTCTGAAATAAAAACTACACATCAGATAAGGACGACTCATGCATTAAAATGAGCACCAGGTCCTCGTCCTTAAGAAGGGATACTCTTTTGTCCAAATGCCGTTTACTCTATCTCTTGTAGTTTAGGAGTTGTAAAACACTTTTTGGAGTGGTAGCTGGCCAAAAACATGTGCTTTTTCCGTCATAACTCCCAAACTGTACATCCTACAAGGACGATTTATACACCAAATTGTTTATAATACATATATACACAAGACTGCATATTCAGAAAAAAGTTTTCTGGAATTTGATTTTTTTTTAAGAATCTTATTTAAAATTTTTTACATGAATCATAGTTTTTGACGTGGTTTTGTGCGATTTTTTTGATTTTTTAGCCATAACTTCTAAACCATACATCATAAAAGGACGATTTATGCATCAAAATGTTCCTTAAGCTACTGCCCACAAGACTGTATCCTTAAAATAATTTTAAAAATTAGATTTCATGTTAATTTCATGTGCCCTTTTTTGTCAATTTTTATTTTTTTTATTTATTTTCTAAAATAAAAACTACATATCAGATAAGGACGATTCATGCATTAAAATGAGCACCAGGTTCTCGTCCTTAAGAAGGGATACTCCTTTGTCCAAATGCATTTTGCTCTATCTCTTGTAGTTTAGGAGTTGTAGAACACTTTTTGGAGTGGTAGCTGGCCAAAAACATGTGCTTTTTCCGTCATAACTCCCAAACTGTACATCCTACAAGGACGATTTATACACCAAATTGTTTCTAATACATATATACACAAGACTGCATATTCAGAAAAAAGTTTTCTGGAATTTGATTTTTTTCAAGAATCTTATTTAAAATTTTTTACATGAATCATGAAAAATCATTTTTACATGGCTACTGCCCACAAGACTGTATCCTTAAAATAATTTTAAAAATTAGATTTCATGTTAATTTCATGTGCCCTTTTTTGTCAATTTTTATTTTTTTTATTTATTTTCTAAAATAAAAACTGTAGTTTTTGTAGCATGAATCAGATAAGGACGATTCATGCATTAAAATGAGCACCAGGTCCTCGTCCTTAAGAAGGGATACTCCTTTGTCCAAATGCATTTTGCTCTATCTCTTGTAGTTTAGGAGTTGTAGAACACTTTTTGGAGTGGTAGCTGGCCAAAAACATGTGCTTTTTCCGTCATAACTCCCAAACTGTACATCCTACAAGGACGATTTATACACCAAATTGTTTATAATACATATATAAACAAGACTGCATATTCAGAAAAAAGTTTTCTGGAATTTGATTTTTTTCAAGAATCTTATTTAAAATTTTTTACATGAATCATAGTTTTTGACGTGGTTTTGTGCGATTTTTTTGATTTTTTAGCCATAACTTCTAAACCATACATCATAAAAGGACGATTTATGCATTAAAATGTTCCTTAAGCTTCTGCCCACAAGACTGTATCCTTAAAATAATTTTAAAAATTAGATTTCATGTTAATTTCATGTGCCCTTTTTTGTCAATTTTTATTTTTTTTATTTATTTTCTAAAATAAAAACTACATATCAGATAAGGACGATTCATGCATTAAAATGAGCACCAGGTCCTCGTCCTTAAGAAGGGATACTCCTTTGTCCAAATGCATTTTGCTCTATCTCTTGTAGTTTAGGAGTTGTAGAACACTTTTTGGAGTGGTAGCTGGCCAAAAACATGTGCTTTTTCCGTCATAACTCCCAAACTGTACATCCTACAAGGACGATTTATACACCAAATTGTTTCTAATACATATATACACAAGACTGCATATTCAGAAAAAAGTTTTCTGGAATTTGATTTTTTTCAAGAATGTTATTTAAAATTTTTTACATGAATCATGAAAAATCATTTTTACATGGCTACTGCCCACAAGACTGTATCCTTAAAATAATTTTAAAAATTAGATTTCATGTTAATTTCATGTGCCCTTTTTTGTCAATTTTTATTTTTTTTATTTATTTTCTAAAATAAAAACTACATATCAGATAAGGACGATTCATGCATTAAAATGAGCACCAGGTCCTCGTCCTTAAGAAGGGATACTCTTTTGTCCAAATGCCGTTTACTCTATCTCTTGTAGTTTAGGAGTTGTAGAACACTTTTTGGAGTGGTAGCTGGCCAAAAACATGTGCTTTTTCCGTCGTAACTCCCAAACTGTACATCCTACAAGGACGATTTATACACCAAATTATTTCTAATACATATATACACAAGACTGCATATTCAGAAAAAAGTTTTCTGGAATTTGATTTTTTTCAAGAATCTTAGTTAAAATTTTTTACATGAATCATAGTTTTTGACGTGGTTTTTTGCGATTTTTTTGATTTTTTAGCCATAACTTCTAAACCATACATCATAAAAGGACGATTTATGCATCAAAATGTTCCTTAACTGTATCCTTAAAATAATTTTAAAAATTAGATTTCATGTTAATTTCATGTGTCCTTTTTTGTCAATTTTTATTTTTTTTATTTATTTTCTAAAATAAAAACTACATATCAGATAAGGACGATTCATGCATTAAAATGAGCACCAGGTCCTCGTCCTTAAGAAGGGATACTCCCTTGTCCAAATGCATTTTGCTCTATCTCTTGTAGTTTAGGAATTGTAGAACACTTTTTGGAGTGGTAGCTGGCCAAAAACATGTGCTTTTTCCGTCATAACTCCCAAACTGTACATCCTACAAGGACGATTTATACACCAAATTGTTTCTAATACATATATACACAAGACTGCATATTCAGAAAAAAGTTTTCTGGAATTTGATTTTTTTCCCGAATCTTAGTTAAAATTTTTTACATGAATCATAGTTTTTGACGTGGTTTTGTGCGATTTTTTTGATTTTTTAGCCATAACTTCTAAACCATACATCATAAAAGGACGATTTGTGCATCAAAATGTTCCTTAAGCTACTGCCCACAAGACTGTATCCTTAAAATAATTTTAAAAATTAGATTTCATGTTAATTTCATGTGTCCTTTTTTGTCAATTTTTATTTTTTTTATTTATTTTCTAAAATAAAAACTACATATCAGATAAGGACGATTCATGCATTAAAATGAGCATCAGGTCCTCGTCCTTAAGAAGGAATACTCCTTTGTCCAAATGCATTTTGCTCTATCTCTTGTAGTTTAGGAATTGTAGAACACTTTTTGGAGTGGTAGCTGGCCAAAAACATGTGCTTTTTCCGTCATAACTCCCAAACTGTACATCCTACAAGGACGATTTATACACCAAATTGTTTCTAATACATATATACACAAGACTGCATATTCAGAAAAAAGTTTTCTGGAATTTGATTTTTTTCAAGAATCTTATTTAAAATTTTTTACATGAATCATAGTTTTTGACGTGGTTTTGTGCGATTTTTTTGATTTTTTAGCCATAACTTCTAAACCATACATCATAAAAGGACGATTTGTGCATCAAAATGTTCCTTAAGCTACTGCCCACAAGACTGTATCCTTAAAATAATTTTAAAAATTAGATTTCATGTTAATTTCATGTGTCCTTTTTTGTCAATTTTTATTTTTTTTATTTATTTTCTAAAATAAAAACTACATATCAGATAAGGACGATTCATGCATTAAAATGAGCATCAGGTCCTCGTCCTTAAGAAGGAATACTCCTTTGTCCAAATGCATTTTGCTCTATCTCTTGTAGTTTAGGAATTGTAGAACACTTTTTGGAGTGGTAGCTGGCCAAAAACATGTGCTTTTTCCGTCATAACTCCCAAACTGTACATCCTACAAGGACGATTTATACACCAAATTGTTTCTAATACATATATACACAAGACTGCATATTCAGAAAAAAGTTTTGTGGAATTTGATTTTTTTTCAAGAATCTTAGTTAAAATTTTTTACATGAATCATAGTTTTTGACGTGGTTTTGTGCGATTTTTTTGATTTTTTAGCCATAACTTCTAAACCATACATCATAAAAGGACGATTTATGCATCAAAATGTTCCTTAAGCTTCTGCCCACAAGACTGTATCCTTAAAATAATTTTAAAAATTAGATTTCATGTTAATTTCATGTGTCCTTTTTTGTCAATTTTTATTTTTTTTATTTATTTTCTAAAATAAAAACTACTTATCAGATAAGGACGATTCATGCATTAAAATGAGCACCAGGTCCTCGTCCTTAAGTAGGGATACTCCTTTGTCCAAATGCCGTTTGCTCTATCTCTTGTAGTTTAGGAGTTGTAGAACACTTTTTGGAGTGGTAGCTGGCCAAAAACATGTGCTTTTTCCGTCATAACTCCCAAACTGTACATCCTACAAGGACGATTTATACACCAAATTGTTTCTAATACATATATACACAAGACTGCATATTCAGAAAAAAGTTTTCTGGAATTTGATTTTTTTCAAGAATCTTATTTAAAATTTTTTACATGAATCATAGTTTTTGACGTGGTTTTGTGCGATTTTTTTGATTTTTTAGCCATAACTTCTAAACCATACATCATAAAAGGACGATTTATGCATCAAAATGTTCCTTAAGCTTCTGCCCACAAGACTGTATCCTTAAAATAATTTTAAAAATTAGATTTCATGTTAATTTCATGTGCCCTTTTTTGTCAATTTTTATTTTTTTTATTTATTTTCTGAAATAAAAACTACACATCAGATAAGGACGACTCATGCATTTAAATGAGCACCAGGTCCTCGTCCTTAAGAAGGGATACTCTTTTGTCCAAATGCCGTTTACTCTATCTCTTGTAGTTTAGGAGTTGTAGAACACTTTTTGGAGTGGTAGCTGGCCAAAAACATGTGCTTTTTCCGTCATAACTCCCAAACTGTACATCCTACAAGGACGATTTATACACCAAATTGTTTCTAATACATATATACACAAGACTGCATATTCAGAAAAAAGTTTTCTGGAATTTGATTTTTTTCAAGAATCTTATTTAAAATTTTTTACATGAATCATAGTTTTTGACGTGGTTTTGTGCGATTTTTTTGATTTTTTAGCCATAACTTCTAAACCATACATCATAAAAGGACGATTTATGCATCAAAATGTTCCTTAAGCTTCTGCCCACAAGACTGTATCCTTAAAATAATTTTAAAAATTAGATTTCATGTTAATTTCATGTGCCCTTTTTTGTCAATTTTTATTTTTTTTATTTATTTTCTAAAATAAAAACTACACATCAGATAAGGACGATTCATGCATTAAAATGAGCACCAGGTCCTCGTCCTTAAGAAGGGATACTCTTTTGTCCAAATGCCGTTTACTCTATCTCTTGTAGTTTAGGAGTTGTAGAACACTTTTTGGAGTGGTAGCTGGCCAAAAACATGTGCTTTTTCCGTCATAACTCCCAAACTGTACATCCTACAAGGACGATTTATACACCAAATTGTTTCTAATACATATATACACAAGACTGCATATTCAGAAAAAAGTTTTGTGGAATTTGATTTTTTTTCAAGAATCTTAGTTAAAATTTTTTACATGAATCATAGTTTTTGACGTGGTTTTGTGCGATTTTTTTGATTTTTTAGCCATAACTTCTAAACCATACATCATAAAAGGACGATTTATGCATCAAAATGTTCCTTAAGCTACTGCCCACAAGACTGTATCCTTAAAATAATTTTAAAAATTAGATTTCATGTTAATTTCATGTGTCCTTTTTTGTCAATTTTTATTTTTTTTATTTATTTTCTAAAATAAAAACTACATATCAGATAAGGACGATTCATGCATTAAAATGAGCATCAGGTCCTCGTCCTTAAGAAGGAATACTCCTTTGTCCAAATGCCGTTTGCTCTATCTCTTGTAGTTTAGGAGTTGTAGAACACTTTTTGGAGTGGTAGCTGGCCAAAAACATGTGCTTTTTCCGTCATAACTCCCAAACTGTACATCCTACAAGGACGATTTATACACCAAATTGTTTCTAATACATATATACACAAGACTGCATATTCAGAAAAAAGTTTTCTGGAATTTGATTTTTTTCAAGAATCTTATTTAAAATTTTTTACATGAATCATAGTTTTTGACGTGGTTTTGTGCGATTTTTTTGATTTTTTAGCCATAACTTCTAAACCATACATCATAAAAGGACGATTTATGCATCAAAATGTTCCTTAAGCTTCTGCCCACAAGACTGTATCCTTAAAATAATTTTAAAAATTAGATTTCATGTTAATTTCATGTGCCCTTTTTTGTCAATTTTTATTTTTTTTATTTATTTTCTGAAATAAAAACTACACATCAGATAAGGACGACTCATGCATTTAAATGAGCACCAGGTCCTCGTCCTTAAGAAGGGATACTCTTTTGTCCAAATGCCGTTTACTCTATCTCTTGTAGTTTAGGAGTTGTAGAACACTTTTTGGAGTGGTAGCTGGCCAAAAACATGTGCTTTTTCCGTCATAACTCCCAAACTGTACATCCTACAAGGACGATTTATACACCAAATTGTTTCTAATACATATATACACAAGACTGCATATTCAGAAAAAAGTTTTCTGGAATTTGATTTTTTTCAAGAATCTTATTTAAAATTTTTTACATGAATCATAGTTTTTGACGTGGTTTTGTGCGATTTTTTTGATTTTTTAGCCATAACTTCTAAACCATACATCATAAAAGGACGATTTATGCATCAAAATGTTCCTTAAGCTTCTGCCCACAAGACTGTATCCTTAAAATAATTTTAAAAATTAGATTTCATGTTAATTTCATGTGCCCTTTTTTGTCAATTTTTATTTTTTTTATTTATTTTCTAAAATAAAAACTACACATCAGATAAGGACGATTCATGCATTAAAATGAGCACCAGGTCCTCGTCCTTAAGAAGGGATACTCTTTTGTCCAAATGCCGTTTACTCTATCTCTTGTAGTTTAGGAGTTGTAGAACACTTTTTGGAGTGGTAGCTGGCCAAAAACATGTGCTTTTTCCGTCATAACTCCCAAACTGTACATCCTACAAGGACGATTTATACACCAAATTGTTTCTAATACATATATACACAAGACTGCATATTCAGAAAAAAGTTTTGTGGAATTTGATTTTTTTTCAAGAATCTTAGTTAAAATTTTTTACATGAATCATAGTTTTTGACGTGGTTTTGTGCGATTTTTTTGATTTTTTAGCCATAACTTCTAAACCATACATCATAAAAGGACGATTTATGCATCAAAATGTTCCTTAAGCTACTGCCCACAAGACTGTATCCTTAAAATAATTTTAAAAATTAGATTTCATGTTAATTTCATGTGTCCTTTTTTGTCAATTTTTATTTTTTTTATTTATTTTCTAAAATAAAAACTACATATCAGATAAGGACGATTCATGCATTAAAATGAGCATCAGGTCCTCGTCCTTAAGAAGGAATACTCCTTTGTCCAAATGCATTTTGCTCTATCTCTTGTAGTTTAGGAATTGTAGAACACTTTTTGGAGTGGTAGCTGGCCAAAAACATGTGCTTTTTCCGTCATAACTCCCAAACTGTACATCCTACAAGGACGATTTATACACCAAATTGTTTCTAATACATATATACACAAGACTGCATATTCAGAAAAAAGTTTTCTGGAATTTGATTTTTTTCAAGAATCTTAGTTAAAATTTTTTACAGAATCATAGTTTTTGACGTGGTTTTGTGCGATTTTTTTGATTTTTTAGCCATGACTTCTAAACCATACATCATAAAAGGACGATTTATGCATCAAAATGTTCCTTAAGCTACTTTTCACAAGACTGTATCCTTTAAATAATTTTAAAAATTAGATTTCATGTTAATTTCATGTGCCCTTTTTTGTCAATTTTTATTTTTTTTATTTATTTTCTAAAATAAAAACTACACATCAGATAAGGACGATTCATGCATTAAAATGAGCACCAGGTCCTCGTCCTTAAGAAGGGATACTCTTTTGTCCAAATGCCGTTTACTCTATCTCTTGTAGTTTAGGAGTTGTAGAACACTTTTTGGAGTGGTAGCTGGCCAAAAACATGTGCTTTTTCCGTCGTAACTCCCAAACTGTACATCCTACAAGGACGATTTATACACCAAATTATTTCTAATACATATATACACAAGACTGCATATTCAGAAAAAAGTTTTCTGGAATTTGTTTTTTTTCAAGAATCTTAGTTAAAATTTTTTACATGAATCATAGTTTTTGACGTGGTTTTTTGCGATTTTTTTGATTTTTTAGCCATAACTTCTAAACCATACATCATAAAAGGACGATTTATGCATCAAAATGTTCCTTAAGCTTCTGCCCACAAGACTGTATCCTTAAAATAATTTTAAAAATTAGATTTCATGTTAATTTCATGTGTCCTTTTTTGTCAATTTTTATTTTTTTTATTTATTTTCTAAAATAAAAACTACTTATCAGATAAGGACGATTCATGCATTAAAATGAGCACCAGGTCCTCGTCCTTAAGTAGGGATACTCCTTTGTCCAAATGCCGTTTGCTCTATCTCTTGTAGTTTAGGAGTTGTAGAACACTTTTTGGAGTGGTAGCTGGCCAAAAACATGTGCTTTTTCCGTCATAACTCCCAAACTGTACATCCTACAAGGACGATTTATACACCAAATTGTTTCTAATACATATATACACAAGACTGCATATTCAGAAAAAAGTTTTCTGGAATTTGATTTTTTTCAAGAATCTTATTTAAAATTTTTTACATGAATCATGAAAAATCATTTTTACATGGCTACTGCCCACAAGACTGTATCCTTAAAATAATTTTAAAAATTAGATTTCATGTTAATTTCATGTGCCCTTTTTTGTCAATTTTTATTTTTTTTATTTATTTTCTAAAATAAAAACTACATATCAGATAAGGACGATTCATGCATTAAAATGAGCACCAGGTCCTCGTCCTTAAGAAAGGATACTCTTTTGTCCAAATGCCGTTTACTCTATCTCTTGTAGTTTAGGAGTTGTAGAACACTTTTTGGAGTGGTAGCTGGCCAAAAACATGTGCTTTTTCCGTCATAACTCCCAAACTGTACATCCTACAAGGACGATTTATACACCAAATTGTTTCTAATACATATATACACAAGACTGCATATTCAGAAAAAAGTTTTCTGGAATTTGATTTTTTTCAAGAATCTTAGTTAAAATTTTTTACATGAATCATAGTTTTTGACGTGGTTTTGTGCGATTTTTTTGATTTTTTAGCCATAACTTCTAAACCATACATCATAAAAGGACGATTTATGCATCAAAATGTTCCTTAAGCTTCTGCCCACAAGACTGTATCCTTAAAATAATTTTAAAAATTAGATTTCATGTTAATTTCATGTGCCCTTTTTTGTCAATTTTTATTTTTTTTATTTATTTTCTGAAATAAAAACTACACATCAGATAAGGACGACTCATGCATTAAAATGAGCACCAGGTCCTCGTCCTTAAGAAGGGATACTCTTTTGTCCAAATGCCGTTTACTCTATCTCTTGTAGTTTAGGAGTTGTAGAACACTTTTTGGAGTGGTAGCTGGCCAAAAACATGTGCTTTTTCCGTCATAACTCCCAAACTGTACATCCTACAAGGACTATTTATACACCAAATTGTTTATAATACATATATACACAAGACTGCATATTCAGAAAAAAGTTTTCTGGAATTTGATTTTTTTTTAAGAATCTTATTTAAAATTTTTTACATGAATCATAGTTTTTGACGTGGTTTTGTGCGATTTTTTTGATTTTTTAGCCATAACTTCTAAACCATACATCATAAAAGGACGATTTATGCATCAAAATGTTCCTTAAGCTACTGCCCACAAGACTGTATCCTTAAAATAATTTTAAAAATTAGATTTCATGTTAATTTCATGTGCCCTTTTTTGTCAATTTTTATTTTTTTTATTTATTTTCTAAAATAAAAACTACATATCAGATAAGGACGATTCATGCATTAAAATGAGCACCAGGTTCTCGTCCTTAAGAAGGGATACTCCTTTGTCCAAATGCATTTTGCTCTATCTCTTGTAGTTTAGGAGTTGTAGAACACTTTTTGGAGTGGTAGCTGGCCAAAAACATGTGCTTTTTCCGTCATAACTCCCAAACTGTACATCCTACAAGGACGATTTATACACCAAATTGTTTCTAATACATATATACACAAGACTGCATATTCAGAAAAAAGTTTTCTGGAATTTGATTTTTTTCAAGAATCTTATTTAAAATTTTTTACATGAATCATGAAAAATCATTTTTACATGGCTACTGCCCACAAGACTGTATCCTTAAAATAATTTTAAAAATTAGATTTCATGTTAATTTCATGTGCCCTTTTTTGTCAATTTTTATTTTTTTTATTTATTTTCTAAAATAAAAACTACATATCAGATAAGGACGATTCATGCATTAAAATGAGCACCAGGTCCTCGTCCTTAAGAAAGGATACTCTTTTGTCCAAATGCCGTTTACTCTATCTCTTGTAGTTTAGGAGTTGTAGAACACTTTTTGGAGTGGTAGCTGGCCAAAAACATGTGCTTTTTCCGTCATAACTCCCAAACTGTACATCCTACAAGGACGATTTATACACCAAATTGTTTCTAATACATATATACACAAGACTGCATATTCAGAAAAAAGTTTTCTGGAATTTGATTTTTTTTCAAGAATCTTAGTTAAAATTTTTTACATGAATCATAGTTTTTGACGTGGTTTTGTGCGATTTTTTTGATTTTTTAGCCATAACTTCTAAACCATACATCATAAAAGGACGATTTATGCATCAAAATGTTCCTTAAGCTACTGCCCACAAGACTGTATCCTTAAAATAATTTTAAAAATTAGATTTCATGTTAATTTCATGTGCCCTAAAATAAAAACTACATATCAGATAAGGACGATTCATGCATTAAAATGAGCACCAGGTCCTCGTCCTTAAGAAGGAATACTCTTTTGTCCAAATGCCGTTTACTCTATCTCTTGTAGTTTAGGAGTTGTAGAACACTTTTTGGAGTGGTAGCTGGCCAAAAACATGTGCTTTTTCCGTCGTAACTCCCAAACTGTACATCCTACAAGGACGATTTATACACCAAATTGTTTCTAATACATATATACACAAGACTGCATATTCAGAAAAAAGTTTTCTGGAATTTGATTTTTTTCAAGAATCTTGTTAAAATTTTTTACATGAATCATAGTTTTTGACGTGGTTTTTTGCGATTTTTTTGATTTTTTAGCCATAACTTCTAAACCATACATCATAAAAGGACGATTTATGCATCAAAATGTTCCTTAAACTACTGCCCACAAGACTGTATCCTTAAAATAATTTTAAAAATTAGATTTCATGTTAATTTCATGTGTCCTTTTTTGTCAATTTTTATTTTTTTTATTTATTTTCTAAAATAAAAACTACATATCAGATAAGGACGATTCATGCATTAAAATGAGCACCAGGTCCTCGTCCTTAAGTAGGGATACTCCTTTGTCCAAATGCCGTTTGCTCTATCTCTTGTAGTTTAGGAGTTGTAGAACACTTTTTGGAGTGGTAGCTGGCCAAAAACATGTGCTTTTTCCGTCATAACTCCCAAACTGTACATCCTACAAGGACGATTTATACACCAAATTGTTTCTAATACATATATACACAAGACTGCATATTCAGAAAAAAGTTTTCTGGAATTTGATTTTTTTCAAGAATCTTATTTAAAATTTTTTACATGAATCATAGTTTTTGACGTGGTTTTGTGCGATTTTTTTGATTTTTTAGCCATAACTTCTAAACCATACATCATAAAAGGACGATTTATGCATCAAAATGTTCCTTAAGCTTCTGCCCACAAGACTGTATCCTTAAAATAATTTTAAAAATTAGATTTCATGTTAATTTCATGTGCCCTTTTTTGTCAATTTTTATTTTTTTTATTTATTTTCTAAAATAAAAACTACATATCAGATAAGGACGATTCATGCATTAAAATGAGCACCAGGTCCTCGTCCTTAAGAAAGGATACTCTTTTGTCCAAATGCCGTTTACTCTATCTCTTGTAGTTTAGGAGTTGTAGAACACTTTTTGGAGTGGTAGCTGGCCAAAAACATGTGCTTTTTCCGTCATAACTCCCAAACTGTACATCCTACAAGGACGATTTATACACCAAATTGTTTCTAATACATATATACACAAGACTGCATATTCAGAAAAAAGTTTTCTGGAATTTGATTTTTTTCAAGAATCTTAGTTAAAATTTTTTACATGAATCATAGTTTTTGACGTGGTTTTGTGCGATTTTTTTGATTTTTTAGCCATAACTTCTAAACCATACATCATAAAAGGACGATTTATGCATCAAAATGTTCCTTAAGCTTCTGCCCACAAGACTGTATCCTTAAAATAATTTTAAAAATTAGATTTCATGTTAATTTCATGTGCCCTTTTTTGTCAATTTTTATTTTTTTTATTTATTTTCTGAAATAAAAACTACACATCAGATAAGGACGACTCATGCATTAAAATGAGCACCAGGTCCTCGTCCTTAAGAAGGGATACTCTTTTGTCCAAATGCCGTTTACTCTATCTCTTGTAGTTTAGGAGTTGTAGAACACTTTTTGGAGTGGTAGCTGGCCAAAAACATGTGCTTTTTCCGTCATAACTCCCAAACTGTACATCCTACAAGGACGATTTATACACCAAATTGTTTATAATACATATATACACAAGACTGCATATTCAGAAAAAAGTTTTCTGGAATTTGATTTTTTTTTAAGAATCTTATTTAAAATTTTTTACATGAATCATAGTTTTTGACGTGGTTTTGTGCGATTTTTTTGATTTTTTAGCCATAACTTCTAAACCATACATCATAAAAGGACGATTTATGCATCAAAATGTTCCTTAAGCTACTGCCCACAAGACTGTATCCTTAAAATAATTTTAAAAATTAGATTTCATGTTAATTTCATGTGCCCTTTTTTGTCAATTTTTATTTTTTTTATTTATTTTCTAAAATAAAAACTACATATCAGATAAGGACGATTCATGCATTAAAATGAGCACCAGGTTCTCGTCCTTAAGAAGGGATACTCCTTTGTCCAAATGCATTTTGCTCTATCTCTTGTAGTTTAGGAGTTGTAGAACACTTTTTGGAGTGGTAGCTGGCCAAAAACATGTGCTTTTTCCGTCATAACTCCCAAACTGTACATCCTACAAGGACGATTTATACACCAAATTGTTTCTAATACATATATACACAAGACTGCATATTCAGAAAAAAGTTTTCTGGAATTTGATTTTTTTCAAGAATCTTATTTAAAATTTTTTACATGAATCATGAAAAATCATTTTTACATGGCTACTGCCCACAAGACTGTATCCTTAAAATAATTTTAAAAATTAGATTTCATGTTAATTTCATGTGCCCTTTTTTGTCAATTTTTATTTTTTTTATTTATTTTCTAAAATAAAAAATGTAGTTTTTGTAGCATCAATCAGATAAGGACGATTCATGCATTAAAATGAGCACCAGGTCCTCGTCCTTAAGAAGGGATACTCCTTTGTCCAAATGCATTTTGCTCTATCTCTTGTAGTTTAGGAGTTGTAGAACACTTTTTGGAGTGGTAGCTGGCCAAAAACATGTGCTTTTTCCGTCATAACTCCCAAACTGTACATCCTACAAGGACGATTTATACACCAAATTGTTTATAATACATATATACACAAGACTGCATATTCAGAAAAAAGTTTTCTGGAATTTGATTTTTTTCAAGAATCTTATTTAAAATTTTTTACATGAATCATAGTTTTTGACGTGGTTTTGTGCGATTTTTTTGATTTTTTAGCCATAACTTCTAAACCATACATCATAAAAGGACGATTTATGCATTAAAATGTTCCTTAAGCTTCTGCCCACAAGACTGTATCCTTAAAATAATTTTAAAAATTAGATTTCATGTTAATTTCATGTGCCCTTTTTTGTCAATTTTTATTTTTTTTATTTATTTTCTAAAATAAAAACTACATATCAGATAAGGACGATTCATGCATTAAAATGAGCACCAGGTCCTCGTCCTTAAGAAGGGATACTCCTTTGTCCAAATGCATTTTGCTCTATCTCTTGTAGTTTAGGAGTTGTAGAACACTTTTTGGAGTGGTAGCTGGCCAAAAACATGTGCTTTTTCCGTCATAACTCCCAAACTGTACATCCTACAAGGACGATTTATACACCAAATTGTTTCTAATACATATATACACAAGACTGCATATTCAGAAAAAAGTTTTCTGGAATTTGATTTTTTTCAAGAATCTTATTTAAAATTTTTTACATGAATCATGAAAAATCATTTTTACATGGCTACTGCCCACAAGACTGTATCCTTAAAATAATTTTAAAAATTAGATTTCATGTTAATTTCATGTGCCCTTTTTTGTCAATTTTTATTTTTTTTATTTATTTTCTAAAATAAAAACTACATATCAGATAAGGACGATTCATGCATTAAAATGAGCACCAGGTCCTCGTCCTTAAGAAGGGATACTTCTTTGTCCAAATGCATTTTGCTCTATCTCTTGTAGTTTAGGAGTTGTAGAACACTTTTTGGAGTGGTAGCTGGCCAAAAACATGTGCTTTTTCCGTCATAACTCCCAAACTGTACATCCTACAAGGACGATTTATACACCAAATTGTTTATAATACATATATACACAAGACTGCATATTCAGAAAAAAGTTTTCTGGAATTTGATTTTTTTCAAGAATCTTATTTAAAATTTTTTACATGAATCATAGTTTTTGACGTGGTTTTGTGCGATTTTTTTGATTTTTTAGCCATAACTTCTAAACCATACATCATAAAAGGACGATTTATGCATTAAAATGTTCCTTAAGCTTCTGCCCACAAGACTGTATCCTTAAAATAATTTTAAAAATTAGATTTCATGTTAATTTCATGTGCCCTTTTTTGTCAATTTTTATTTTTTTTATTTATTTTCTAAAATAAAAACTACATATCAGATAAGGACGATTCATGCATTAAAATGAGCACCAGGTCCTCGTCCTTAAGAAGGGATACTCCTTTGTCCAAATGCATTTTGCTCTATCTCTTGTAGTTTAGGAGTTGTAGAACACTTTTTGGAGTGGTAGCTGGCCAAAAACATGTGCTTTTTCCGTCATAACTCCCAAACTGTACATCCTACAAGGACGATTTATACACCAAATTGTTTCTAATACATATATACACAAGACTGCATATTCAGAAAAAAGTTTTCTGGAATTTGATTTTTTTCAAGAATCTTATTTAAAATTTTTTACATGAATCATAGTTTTTGACGTGGTTTTGTGCGATTTTTTTGATTTTTTAGCCATAACTTCTAAACCATACATCATAAAAGGACGATTTATGCATCAAAATGTTCCTTAAGCTACTGCCCACAAGACTGTATCCTTAAAATAATTTTAAAAATTAGATTTCATGTTAATTTCATGTGCCCTAAAATAAAAACTACATATCAGATAAGGACGATTCATGCATTAAAATGAGCACCAGGTCCTCGTCCTTAAGAAGGAATACTCTTTTGTCCAAATGCCGTTTACTCTATCTCTTGTAGTTTAGGAGTTGTAGAACACTTTTTGGAGTGGTAGCTGGCCAAAAACATGTGCTTTTTCCGTCGTAACTCCCAAACTGTACATCCTACAAGGACGATTTATACACCAAATTGTTTCTAATACATATATACACAAGACTGCATATTCAGAAAAAAGTTTTCTGGAATTTGATTTTTTTCAAGAATCTTGTTAAAATTTTTTACATGAATCATAGTTTTTGACGTGGTTTTTTGCGATTTTTTTGATTTTTTAGCCATAACTTCTAAACCATACATCATAAAAGGACGATTTATGCATCAAAATGTTCCTTAAACTACTGCCCACAAGACTGTATCCTTAAAATAATTTTAAAAATTAGATTTCATGTTAATTTCATGTGTCCTTTTTTGTCAATTTTTATTTTTTTTATTTATTTTCTAAAATAAAAACTACATATCAGATAAGGACGATTCATGCATTAAAATGAGCACCAGGTCCTCGTCCTTAAGTAGGGATACTCCTTTGTCCAAATGCCGTTTGCTCTATCTCTTGTAGTTTAGGAGTTGTAGAACACTTTTTGGAGTGGTAGCTGGCCAAAAACATGTGCTTTTTCCGTCATAACTCCCAAACTGTACATCCTACAAGGACGATTTATACACCAAATTGTTTCTAATACATATATACACAAGACTGCATATTCAGAAAAAAGTTTTCTGGAATTTGATTTTTTTCAAGAATCTTATTTAAAATTTTTTACATGAATCATAGTTTTTGACGTGGTTTTGTGCGATTTTTTTGATTTTTTAGCCATAACTTCTAAACCATACATCATAAAAGGACGATTTATGCATCAAAATGTTCCTTAAGCTTCTGCCCACAAGACTGTATCCTTAAAATAATTTTAAAAATTAGATTTCATGTTAATTTCATGTGCCCTTTTTTGTCAATTTTTATTTTTTTTATTTATTTTCTAAAATAAAAACTACACATCAGATAAGGACGATTCATGCATTAAAATGAGCACCAGGTCCTCGTTCTTAAGAAGGGATACTCTTTTGTCCAAATGCCGTTTACTCTATCTCTTGTAGTTTAGGAGTTGTAGAACACTTTTTGGAGTGGTAGCTGGCCAAAAACATGTGCTTTTTCCGTCATAACTCCCAAACTGTACATCCTACAAGGACGATTTATACACCAAATTGTTTCTAATACATATATACACAAGACTGCATATTCAGAAAAAAGTTTTGTGGAATTTGATTTTTTTTCAAGAATCTTAGTTAAAATTTTTTACATGAATCATAGTTTTTGACGTGGTTTTGTGCGATTTTTTTGATTTTTTAGCCATAACTTCTAAACCATACATCATAAAAGGACGATTTATTCATCAAAATGTTCCTTAAGCTACTGCCCACAAGACTGTATCCTTAAAATAATTTTAAAAATTAGATTTCATGTTAATTTCATGTGTCCTTTTTTGTCAATTTTTATTTTTTTTATTTATTTTCTAAAATAAAAACTACATATCAGATAAGGACGATTCATGCATTAAAATGAGCACCAGGTCCACGTCCTTAAGAAGGGATACTCCCTTGTCCAAATGCATTTTGCTCTATCTCTTGTAGTTTAGGAATTGTAGAACACTTTTTGGAGTGGTAGCTGGCCAAAAACATGTGCTTTTTCCGTCATAACTCCCAAACTGTACATCCTACAAGGACGATTTATACACCAAATTGTTTCTAATACATATATACACAAGACTGCATATTCAGAAAAAAGTTTTCTGGAATTTGATTTTTTTCCCGAATCTTAGTTAAAATTTTTTACATGAATCATAGTTTTTGACGTGGTTTTTTGCGATTTTTTTGATTTTTTAGCCATAACTTCTAAACCATACATCATAAAAGGACGATTTGTGCATCAAAATGTTCCTTAAGCTACTGCCCACAAGACTGTATCCTTAAAATAATTTTAAAAATTAGATTTCATGTTAATTTCATGTGCCCTTTTTTGTCAATTTTTATTTTTTTTATTTATTTTCTAAAATAAAAACTACACATCAGATAAGGACGATTCATGCATTAAAATGAGCACCAGGTCCTCGTCCTTAAGAAGGGATACTCTTTTGTCCAAATTCCGTTTACTCTATCTCTTGTAGTTTAGGAGTTGTAGAACACTTTTTGGAGTGGTAGCTGGCCAAAAACATGTGCTTTTTCCGTCATAACTCCCAAACTGTACATCCTACAAGGACGATTTATACACCAAATTGTTTCTAATACATATATACACAAGACTGCATATTCAGAAAAAAGTTTTCTGGAATTTGATTTTTTTCAAGAATCTTAGTTAAAATTTTTTACATGAATCATAGTTTTTGACGTGGTTTTTTGCGATTTTTTTGATTTTTTAGCCATAACTTCTAAACCATACATCATAAAAGGACGATTTATTCATCAAAATGTTCCTTAAGCTACTGCCCACAAGACTGTATCCTTAAAATAATTTTAAAAATTAGATTTCATGTTAATTTCATGTGTCCTTTTTTGTCAATTTTTATTTTTTTTATTTATTTTCTAAAATAAAAACTACATATCAGATAAGGACGATTCATGCATTAAAATGAGCACCAGGTCCTCGTCCTTAAGAAGGGATACGCCCTTGTCCAAATGCATTTTGCTCTATTTCTTGTAGTTTAGGAATTGTAGAACACTTTTTGGAGTGGTAGCTGGCCAAAAACATGTGCTTTTTCCGTCATAACTCCCAAACTGTACATCCTACAAGGACGATTTATACACCAAATTGTTTCTAATACATATATACACAAGACTGCATATTCAGAAAAAAGTTTTCTGGAATTTGATTTTTTTCCCGAATCTTAGTTAAAATTTTTTACATGAATCATAGTTTTTGACGTGGTTTTTTGCGATTTTTTTGATTTTTTAGCCATAACTTCTAAACCATACATCATAAAAGGACGATTTGTGCATCAAAATGTTCCTTAAGCTACTTTTCACAAGACTGTATCCTTAAAATAATTTTAAAAATTAGATTTCATGTTAATTTCATGTGCCCTTTTTTGTCAATTTTTATTTTTTTTATTTATTTTCTAAAATAAAAACTACATATCAGATAAGGACGATTCATGCATTAAAATGAGCACCAGGTCCTCGTCCTTAAGAAGGGATACTCTTTTGTCCAAATGCCGTTTACTCTATCTCTTGTAGTTTAGGAGTTGTAGAACACTTTTTGGAGTGGTAGCTGGCCAAAAACATGTGCTTTTTCCGTCGTAACTCCCAAACTGTACATCCTACAAGGACGATTTATACACCAAATTGTTTCTAATACATATATACACAAGACTGCATATTCAGAAAAAAGTTTTCTGGAATTTGATTTTTTTTCAAGAATCTTAGTTAAAATTTTTTACATGAATCATAGTTTTTGACGTGGTTTTGTGCGATTTTTTTTAATTTTTAAGCCATAACTTCTAAACCATACATCATAAAAGGACGATTTATGCATCAAAATGTTCCTTAAGCTACTGCCCACAAGACTGTATCCTTAAAATAATTTTAAAAATTAGATTTCATGTTAATTTCATGTGCCCTAAAATAAAAACTACATATCAGATAAGGACGATTCATGCATTAAAATGAGCACCAGGTCCTCGTCCTTAAGAAGGAATACTCTTTTGTCCAAATGCCGTTTACTCTATCTCTTGTAGTTTAGGAGTTGTAGAACACTTTTTGGAGTGGTAGCTGGCCAAAAACATGTGCTTTTTCCGTCGTAACTCCCAAACTGTACATCCTACAAGGACGATTTATACACCAAATTGTTTCTAATACATATATACACAAGACTGCATATTCAGAAAAAAGTTTTCTGGAATTTGATTTTTTTCAAGAATCTTGTTAAAATTTTTTACATGAATCATAGTTTTTGACGTGGTTTTTTGCGATTTTTTTGATTTTTTAGCCATAACTTCTAAACCATACATCATAAAAGGACGATTTATGCATCAAAATGTTCCTTAAGCTTCTGCCCACAAGACTGTATCCTTAAAATAATTTTAAAAATTAGATTTCATGTTAATTTCATGTGCCCTTTTTTGTCAATTTTTATTTTTTTTATTTATTTTCTAAAATAAAAACTACACATCAGATAAGGACGATTCATGCATTAAAATGAGCACCAGGTCCTCGTCCTTAAGAAGGGATACTCTTTTGTCCAAATTCCGTTTACTCTATCTCTTGTAGTTTAGGAGTTGTAGAACACTTTTTGGAGTGGTAGCTGGCCAAAAACATGTGCTTTTTCCGTCATAACTCCCAAACTGTACATCCTACAAGGACGATTTATACACCAAATTGTTTCTAATACATATATACACAAGACTGCATATTCAGAAAAAAGTTTTCTGGAATTTGATTTTTTTCAAGAATCTTAGTTAAAATTTTTTACATGAATCATAGTTTTTGACGTGGTTTTTTGCGATTTTTTTGATTTTTTAGCCATAACTTCTAAACCATACATCATAAAAGGACGATTTATTCATCAAAATGTTCCTTAAGCTACTGCCCACAAGACTGTATCCTTAAAATAATTTTAAAAATTAGATTTCATGTTAATTTCATGTGTCCTTTTTTGTCAATTTTTATTTTTTTTATTTATTTTCTAAAATAAAAACTACATATCAGATAAGGACGATTCATGCATTAAAATGAGCACCAGGTCCTCGTCCTTAAGAAGGGATACTCCCTTGTCCAAATGCATTTTGCTCTATCTCTTGTAGTTTAGGAATTGTAGAACACTTTTTGGAGTGGTAGCTGGCCAAAAACATGTGCTTTTTCCGTCATAACTCCCAAACTGTACATCCTACAAGGACGATTTATACACCAAATTGTTTCTAATACATATATACACAAGACTGCATATTCAGAAAAAAGTTTTCTGGAATTTGATTTTTTTCAAGAATCTTATTTAAAATTTTTTACATGAATCATAGTTTTTGACGTGGTTTTGTGCGATTTTTTTGATTTTTTAGCCATAACTTCTAAACCATACATCATAAAAGGACGATTTATGCATCAAAATGTTCCTTAAGCTTCTGCCCACAAGACTGTATCCTTAAAATAATTTTAAAAATTAGATTTCATGTTAATTTCATGTGCCCTTTTTTGTCAATTTTTATTTTTTTTATTTATTTTCTAAAATAAAAACTACACATCAGATAAGGACGATTCATGCATTAAAATGAGCACCAGGTCCTCGTCCTTAAGAAGGGATACTCTTTTGTCCAAATGCCGTTTACTCTATCTCTTGTAGTTTAGGAGTTGTAGAACACTTTTTGGAGTGGTAGCTGGCCAAAAACATGTGCTTTTTCCGTCATAACTCCCAAACTGTACATCCTACAAGGACGATTTATACACCAAATTGTTTCTAATACATATATACACAAGACTGCATATTCAGAAAAAAGTTTTGTGGAATTTGATTTTTTTTCAAGAATCTTAGTTAAAATTTTTTACATGAATCATAGTTTTTGACGTGGTTTTGTGCGATTTTTTTGATTTTTTAGCCATAACTTCTAAACCATACATCATAAAAGGACGATTTATTCATCAAAATGTTCCTTAAGCTACTGCCCACAAGACTGTATCCTTAAAATAATTTTAAAAATTAGATTTCATGTTAATTTCATGTGTCCTTTTTTGTCAATTTTTATTTTTTTTATTTATTTTCTAAAATAAAAACTACATATCAGATAAGGACGATTCATGCATTAAAATGAGCACCAGGTCCTCGTCCTTAAGAAGGGATACTCCCTTGTCCAAATGCATTTTGCTCTATCTCTTGTAGTTTAGGAATTGTAGAACACTTTTTGGAGTGGTAGCTGGCCAAAAACATGTGCTTTTTCCGTCATAACTCCCAAACTGTACATCCTACAAGGACGATTTATACACCAAATTGTTTCTAATACATATATACACAAGACTGCATATTCAGAAAAAAGTTTTCTGGAATTTGATTTTTTTCAAGAATCTTAGTTAAAATTTTTTACATGAATCATAGTTTTTGACGTGGTTTTGTGCGATTTTTTTGATTTTTTAGCCATAACTTCTAAACCATACATCATAAAAGGACGATTTGTGCATCAAAATGTTCCTTAAGCTACTTTTCACAAGACTGTATCCTTAAAATAATTTTAAAAATTAGATTTCATGTTAATTTCATGTGCCCTTTTTTGTCAATTTTTATTTTTTTTATTTATTTTCTAAAATAAAAACTACATATCAGATAAGGACGATTCATGCATTAAAATGAGCACCAGGTCCTCGTCCTTAAGAAGGGATACTCTTTTGTCCAAATGCCGTTTACTCTATCTCTTGTAGTTTAGGAGTTGTAGAACACTTTTTGGAGTGGTAGCTGGCCAAAAACATGTGCTTTTTCCGTCGTAACTCCCAAACTGTACATCCTACAAGGACGATTTATACACCAAATTGTTTCTAATACATATATACACAAGACTGCATATTCAGAAAAAAGTTTTCTGGAATTTGATTTTTTTCAAGAATCTTAGTTAAAATTTTTTACATGAATCATAGTTTTTGACGTGGTTTTGTGCGATTTTTTTGATTTTTTAGCCATAACTTCTAAACCATACATCATAAAAGGACGATTTATGCATCAAAATGTTCCTTAAGCTTCTGCCCACAAGACTGTATCCTTAAAATAATTTTAAAAATTAGATTTCATGTTAATTTCATGTGCCCTTTTTTGTCAATTTTTATTTTTTTTTATTTATTTTCTAAAATAAAAACTACATATCAGATAAGGACGATTCATGCATTAAAATGAGCACCAGGTCCTCGTCCTTAAGAAGGGATACTCCCTTGTCCAAATGCATTTTGCTCTATCTCTTGTAGTTTAGGAATTGTAGAACACTTTTTGGAGTGGTAGCTGGCCAAAAACATGTGCTTTTTCCGTCATAACTCCCAAACTGTACATCCTACAAGGACGATTTATACACCAAATTGTTTCTAATACATATATACACAAGACTGCATATTCAGAAAAAAGTTTTCTGGAATTTGATTTTTTTCAAGAATCTTATTTAAAATTTTTTACATGAATCATAGTTTTTGACGTGGTTTTGTGCGATTTTTTTGATTTTTTAGCCATAACTTCTAAACCATACATCATAAAAGGACGATTTATGCATCAAAATGTTCCTTAAGCTTCTGCCCACAAGACTGTATCCTTAAAATAATTTTAAAAATTAGATTTCATGTTAATTTCATGTGCCCTTTTTTGTCAATTTTTATTTTTTTTATTTATTTTCTAAAATAAAAACTACACATCAGATAAGGACGATTCATGCATTAAAATGAGCACCAGGTCCTCATCCTTAAGAAGGGATACTCTTTTGTCCAAATGCCGTTTACTCTATCTCTTGTAGTTTAGGAGTTGTAGAACACTTTTTGGAGTGGTAGCTGGCCAAAAACATGTGCTTTTTCCGTCATAACTCCCAAACTGTACATCCTACAAGGACGATTTATACACCAAATTGTTTCTAATACATATATACACAAGACTGCATATTCAGAAAAAAGTTTTGTGGAATTTGATTTTTTTTCAAGAATCTTAGTTAAAATTTTTTACATGAATCATAGTTTTTGACGTGGTTTTGTGCGATTTTTTTGATTTTTTAGCCATAACTTCTAAACCATACATCATAAAAGGACGATTTATGCATCAAAATGTTCCTTAAGCTACTGTCCACAAGACTGTATCCTTAAAATAATTTTAAAAATTAGATTTCATGTTAATTTCATGTGTCCTTTTTTGTCAATTTTTATTTTTTTTATTTATTTTCTAAAATAAAAACTACATATCAGATAAGGACGATTCATGCATTAAAATGAGCATCAGGTCCTCGTCCTTAAGAAGGGATACTCCCTTGTCCAAATGCATTTTGCTCTATCTCTTGTAGTTTAGGAATTGTAGAACACTTTTTGGAGTGGTAGCTGGCCAAAAACATGTGCTTTTTCCGTCATAACTCCCAAACTGTACATCCTACAAGGACGATTTATACACCAAATTGTTTCTAATACATATATACACAAGACTGCATATTCAGAAAAAAGTTTTCTGGAATTTGATTTTTTTCAAGAATCTTAGTTAAAATTTTTTACATGAATCATAGTTTTTGACGTGGTTTTGTGCGATTTTTTTGATTTTTTAGCCATAACTTCTAAACCATACATCATAAAAGGACGATTTATGCATCAAAATGTTCCTTAAGCTACTTTTCACAAGACTGTATCCTTAAAATAATTTTAAAAATTAGATTTCATGTTAATTTCATGTGCCCTTTTTTGTCAATTTTTATTTTTTTTATTTATTTTCTAAAATAAAAACTACACATCAGATAAGGACGATTCATGCATTAAAATGAGCACCAGGTCCTCGTCCTTAAGAAGGGATACTTCTTTGTCCAAATGCATTTTGCTCTATCTCTTGTAGTTTAGGAGTTGTAGAGCACTTTTTGGAGTGGTAGCTGGCCAAAAACATGTGCTTTTTCCGTCATAACTCCCAAACTGTACATCCTACAAGGACGATTTATACACCAAATTGTTTCTAATACATATATACACAAGACTGCATATTCAGAAAAAAGTTTTCTGGAATTTGATTTTTTTCAAGAATCTTATTTAAAATTTTTTACATGAATCATAGTTTTTGACGTGGTTTTGTGCGATTTTTTTGATTTTTTAGCCATAACTTCTAAACCATACATCATAAAAGGACGATTTATGCATCAAAATGTTCCTTAAGCTTCTGCCCACAAGACTGTATCCTTAAAATAATTTTAAAAATTAGATTTCATGTTAATTTCATGTGCCCTTTTTTGTCAATTTTTATTTTTTTTATTTATTTTCTAAAATAAAAACTACACATCAGATAAGGACGATTCATGCATTAAAATGAGCACCAGGTCCTCATCCTTAAGAAGGGATACTCTTTTGTCCAAATGCCGTTTACTCTATCTCTTGTAGTTTAGGAGTTGTAGAACACTTTTTGGAGTGGTAGCTGGCCAAAAACATGTGCTTTTTCCGTCATAACTCCCAAACTGTACATCCTACAAGGACGATTTATACACCAAATTGTTTCTAATACATATATACACAAGACTGCATATTCAGAAAAAAGTTTTGTGGAATTTGATTTTTTTTCAAGAATCTTAGTTAAAATTTTTTACATGAATCATAGTTTTTGACGTGGTTTTGTGCGATTTTTTTGATTTTTTAGCCATAACTTCTAAACCATACATCATAAAAGGACGATTTATGCATCAAAATGTTCCTTAAGCTACTGTCCACAAGACTGTATCCTTAAAATAATTTTAAAAATTAGATTTCATGTTAATTTCATGTGTCCTTTTTTGTCAATTTTTATTTTTTTTATTTATTTTCTAAAATAAAAACTACATATCAGATAAGGACGATTCATGCATTAAAATGAGCATCAGGTCCTCGTCCTTAAGAAGGGATACTCCCTTGTCCAAATGCATTTTGCTCTATCTCTTGTAGTTTAGGAATTGTAGAACACTTTTTGGAGTGGTAGCTGGCCAAAAACATGTGCTTTTTCCGTCATAACTCCCAAACTGTACATCCTACAAGGACGATTTATACACCAAATTGTTTCTAATACATATATACACAAGACTGCATATTCAGAAAAAAGTTTTCTGGAATTTGATTTTTTTCAAGAATCTTAGTTAAAATTTTTTACATGAATCATAGTTTTTGACGTGGTTTTGTGCGATTTTTTTGATTTTTTAGCCATAACTTCTAAACCATACATCATAAAAGGACGATTTATGCATCAAAATGTTCCTTAAGCTACTTTTCACAAGACTGTATCCTTAAAATAATTTTAAAAATTAGATTTCATGTTAATTTCATGTGCCCTTTTTTGTCAATTTTTATTTTTTTTATTTATTTTCTAAAATAAAAACTACACATCAGATAAGGACGATTCATGCATTAAAATGAGCACCAGGTCCTCGTCCTTAAGAAGGGATACTTCTTTGTCCAAATGCATTTTGCTCTATCTCTTGTAGTTTAGGAGTTGTAGAGCACTTTTTGGAGTGGTAGCTGGCCAAAAACATGTGCTTTTTCCGTCATAACTCCCAAACTGTACATCCTACAAGGACGATTTATACACCAAATTGTTTCTAATACATATATACACAAGACTGCATATTCAGAAAAAAGTTTTCTGGAATTTGATTTTTTTCAAGAATCTTATTTAAAATTTTTTACATGAATCATAGTTTTTGACGTGGTTTTGTGCGATTTTTTTGATTTTTTAGCCATAACTTCTAAACCATACATCATAAAAGGACGATTTATGCATCAAAATGTTCCTTAAGCTTCTGCCCACAAGACTGTATCCTTAAAATAATTTTAAAAATTAGATTTCATGTTAATTTCATGTGCCCTTTTTTGTCAATTTTTATTTTTTTTATTTATTTTCTAAAATAAAAACTACACATCAGATAAGGACGATTCATGCATTAAAATGAGCACCAGGTCCTCATCCTTAAGAAGGGATACTCTTTTGTCCAAATGCCGTTTACTCTATCTCTTGTAGTTTAGGAGTTGTAGAACACTTTTTGGAGTGGTAGCTGGCCAAAAACATGTGCTTTTTCCGTCATAACTCCCAAACTGTACATCCTACAAGGACGATTTATACACCAAATTGTTTCTAATACATATATACACAAGACTGCATATTCAGAAAAAAGTTTTGTGGAATTTGATTTTTTTTCAAGAATCTTAGTTAAAATTTTTTACATGAATCATAGTTTTTGACGTGGTTTTGTGCGATTTTTTTGATTTTTTAGCCATAACTTCTAAACCATACATCATAAAAGGACGATTTATGCATCAAAATGTTCCTTAAGCTACTGTCCACAAGACTGTATCCTTAAAATAATTTTAAAAATTAGATTTCATGTTAATTTCATGTGTCCTTTTTTGTCAATTTTTATTTTTTTTATTTATTTTCTAAAATAAAAACTACATATCAGATAAGGACGATTCATGCATTAAAATGAGCACCAGGTCCTCGTCCTTAAGAAGGGATACTCTTTTGTCCAAATGCCGTTTACTCTATCTCTTGTAGTTTAGGAGTTGTAGAACACTTTTTGGAGTGGTAGCTGGCCAAAAACATGTGCTTTTTCCGTCGTAACTCCCAAACTGTACATCCTACAAGGACGATTTATACACCAAATTGTTTCAAATACATATATACACAAGACTGCATATTCAGAAAAAAGTTTTCTGGAATTTGATTTTTTTCAAGAATCTTATTTAAAATTTTTTACATGAATCATAGTTTTTGACGTGGTTTTGTGCGATTTTTTTGATTTTTTAGCCATAACTTCTAAACCATACATCATAAAAGGACGATTTATGCATCAAAATGTTCCTTAAGCTTCTGCCCACAAGACTGTATCCTTAAAATAATTTTAAAAATTAGATTTCATGTTAATTTCATGTGCCCTTTTTTGTCAATTTTTATTTTTTTTATTTATTTTCTAAAATAAAAACTACACATCAGATAAGGACGATTCATGCATTAAAATGAGCACCAGGTCCTCATCCTTAAGAAGGGATACTCTTTTGTCCAAATGCCGTTTACTCTATCTCTTGTAGTTTAGGAGTTGTAGAACACTTTTTGGAGTGGTAGCTGGCCAAAAACATGTGCTTTTTCCGTCATAACTCCCAAACTGTACATCCTACAAGGACGATTTATACACCAAATTGTTTCTAATACATATATACACAAGACTGCATATTCAGAAAAAAGTTTTGTGGAATTTGATTTTTTTTCAAGAATCTTAGTTAAAATTTTTTACATGAATCATAGTTTTTGACGTGGTTTTGTGCGATTTTTTTGATTTTTTAGCCATAACTTCTAAACCATACATCATAAAAGGACGATTTATGCATCAAAATGTTCCCTAAGCTACTGTCCACAAGACTGTATCCTTAAAATAATTTTAAAAATTAGATTTCATGTTAATTTCATGTGTCCTTTTTTGTCAATTTTTATTTTTTTTATTTATTTTCTAAAATAAAAACTACATATCAGATAAGGACGATTCATGCATTAAAATGAGCATCAGGTCCTCGTCCTTAAGAAGGGATACTCCCTTGTCCAAATGCATTTTGCTCTATCTCTTGTAGTTTAGGAATTGTAGAACACTTTTTGGAGTGGTAGCTGGCCAAAAACATGTGCTTTTTCCGTCATAACTCCCAAACTGTACATCCTACAAGGACGATTTATACACCAAATTGTTTCTAATACATATATACACAAGACTGCATATTCAGAAAAAAGTTTTCTGGAATTTGATTTTTTTCAAGAATCTTAGTTAAAATTTTTTACATGAATCATAGTTTTTGACGTGGTTTTGTGCGATTTTTTTGATTTTTTAGCCATAACTTCTAAACCATACATCATAAAAGGACGATTTATGCATCAAAATGTTCCTTAAGCTACTTTTCACAAGACTGTATCCTTAAAATAATTTTAAAAATTAGATTTCATGTTAATTTCATGTGCCCTTTTTTGTCAATTTTTATTTTTTTTATTTATTTTCTAAAATAAAAACTACACATCAGATAAGGACGATTCATGCATTAAAATGAGCACCAGGTCCTCGTCCTTAAGAAGGGATACTCTTTTGTCCAAATGCCGTTTACTCTATCTCTTGTAGTTTAGGAGTTGTAGAACACTTTTTGGAGTGGTAGCTGGCCAAAAACATGTGCTTTTTCCGTCGTAACTCCCAAACTGTACATCCTACAAGGACGATTTATACACCAAATTGTTTCTAATACATATATACACAAGACTGCATATTCAGAAAAAAGTTTTCTGGAATTTGATTTTTTTCAAGAATCTTATTTAAAATTTTTTACATGAATCATAGTTTTTGACGTGGTTTTGTGCGATTTTTTTGATTTTTTAGCCATAACTTCTAAACCATACATCATAAAAGGACGATTTATGCATCAAAATGTTCCTTAAGCTACTGCCCACAAGACTGTATCCTTAAAATAATTTTAAAAATTAGATTTGATGTTAATTTCATGTGCCCTTTTTTGTCAATTTTTATTTTTTTTATTTATTTTCTAAAATAAAAACTACAAATCAGATAAGGACGATTCATGCATTAAAATGAGCACCAGGTCCTCGTCCTTAAGAAGGGATACTTCTTTGTCCAAATGCATTTTGCTCTATCTCTTGTAGTTTAGGAGTTGTAGAGCACTTTTTGGAGTGGTAGCTGGCCAAAAACATGTGCTTTTTCCGTCATAACTCCCAAACTGTACATCCTACAAGGACGATTTATACACCAAATTGTTTCTAATACATATATACACAAGACTGCATATTCAGAAAAAAGTTTTCTGGAATTTGATTTTTTTCAAGAATCTTATTTAAAATTTTTTACATGAATCATAGTTTTTGACGTGGTTTTGTGCGATTTTTTTGATTTTTTAGCCATAACTTCTAAACCATACATCATAAAAGGACGATTTATGCATCAAAATGTTCCTTAAGCTACTGCCCACAAGACTGTATCCTTAAAATAATTTTAAAAATTAGATTTCATGTTAATTTCATGTGCCCTTTTTTGTCAATTTTTATTTTTTTTATTTATTTTCTAAAATAAAAACTACATATCAGATAAGGACGATTCATGCATTAAAATGAGCACCAGGTCCTCGTCCTTAAGAAGGGATACTCCTTTGTCCAAATGCATTTTGCTCTATCTCTTGTAGTTTAGGAGTTGTAGAACACTTTTTGGAGTGGTAGCTGGCCAAAAACATGTGCTTTTTCCGTCATAACTCCCAAACTGTACATCCTACAAGGACGATTTATACACCAAATTGTTTCTAATACATATATACACAAGACTGCATATTCAGAAAAAAGTTTGTGGAATTTGATTTTTTTTCAAGAATCTTAGTTAAAATTTTTTACATGAATCATAGTTTTTGACGTGGTTTTGTGCGATTTTTTTTATTTTTTAGCCATAACTTCTAAACCATACATCATAAAAGGACGATTTATGCATCAAAATGTTCCTTAAGCTACTGCCCACAAGACTGTATCCTTAAAATAATTTTACAAATTAGATTTCATGTTAATTTCATGTGTCCTTTTTTGTCAATTTTTATTTTTTTTATTTATTTTCTAAAATAAAAACTACATATCAGATAAGGACGATTCATGCATTAAAATGAGCACCAGGTCCTCGTCCTTAAGAAGGGATACTCCCTTGTCCAAATGCATTTTGCTCTATCTCTTGTAGTTTAGGAATTGTAGAACACTTTTTGGAGTGGTAGCTGGCCAAAAACATGTGCTTTTTCCGTCATAACTCCCAAACTGTACATCCTACAAGGACGATTTATACACCAAATTGTTTCTAATACATATATACACAAGACTGCATATTCAGAAAAAAGTTTTCTGGAATTTGATTTTTTTCAAGAATCTTAGTTAAAATTTTTTACATGAATCATAGTTTTTGACGTGGTTTTTTGCGATTTTTTTTGATTTTTTAGCCATAACTTCTAAACCATACATCATAAAAGGACGATTTGTGCATCAAAATGTTCCTTAAGCTACTTTTCACAAGACTGTATCCTTAAAATAATTTTAAAAATTAGATTTCATGTTAATTTCATGTGCCCTTTTTTGTCAATTTTTATTTTTTTTATTTATTTTCTAAAATAAAAACTACAAATCAGATAAGGACGATTCATGCATTAAAATGAGCACCAGGTCCTCGTCCTTAAGAAGGGATACTTCTTTGTCCAAATGCATTTTGCTCTATCTCTTGTAGTTTAGGAGTTGTAGAACACTTTTTGGAGTGGTAGCTGGCCAAAAACATGTGCTTTTTCCGTCATAACTCCCAAACTGTACATCCTACAAGGACGATTTATACACCAAATTGTTTCTAATACATATATACACAAGACTGCATATTCAGAAAAAAGTTTTCTGGAATTTGATTTTTTTCAAGAATCTTATTTAAAATTTTTTACATGAATCATAGTTTTTGACGTGGTTTTGTGCGATTTTTTTGATTTTTTAGCCATAACTTCTAAACCATACATCATAAAAGGACGATTTATGCATCAAAATGTTCCTTAAGCTACTGCCCACAAGACTGTATCCTTAAAATAATTTTAAAAATTAGATTTCATGTTAATTTCATGTGCCCTTTTTTGTCAATTTTTATTTTTTTTATTTATTTTCTAAAATAAAAACTACATATCAGATAAGGACGATTCATGCATTAAAATGAGCACCAGGTCCTCGTCCTTAAGAAGGGATACTCCTTTGTCCAAATGCATTTTGCTCTATCTCTTGTAGTTTAGGAGTTGTAGAACACTTTTTGGAGTGGTAGCTGGCCAAAAACATGTGCTTTTTCCGTCATAACTCCCAAACTGTACATCCTACAAGGACGATTTATACACCAAATTGTTTCTAATACATATATACACAAGACTGCATATTCAGAAAAAAGTTTTGTGGAATTTGATTTTTTTTCAAGAATCTTAGTTAAAATTTTTTACATGAATCATAGTTTTTGACGTGGTTTTGTGCGATTTTTTTTATTTTTTAGCCATAACTTCTAAACCATACATCATAAAAGGACGATTTATGCATCAAAATGTTCCTTAAGCTACTGCCCACAAGACTGTATCCTTAAAATAATTTTAAAAATTAGATTTCATGTTAATTTCATGTGTCCTTTTTTGTCAATTTTTATTTTTTTTATTTATTTTCTAAAATAAAAACTACATATCAGATAAGGACGATTCATGCATTAAAATGAGCACCAGGTCCTCGTCCTTAAGAAGGGATACTCCCTTGTCCAAATGCATTTTGCTCTATCTCTTGTAGTTTAGGAATTGTAGAACACTTTTTGGAGTGGTAGCTGGCCAAAAACATGTGCTTTTTCCGTCATAACTCCCAAACTGTACATCCTACAAGGACGATTTATACACCAAATTGTTTCTAATACATATATACACAAGACTGCATATTCAGAAAAAAGTTTTCTGGAATTTGATTTTTTTCAAGAATCTTAGTTAAAATTTTTTACATGAATCATAGTTTTTGACGTGGTTTTTTGCGATTTTTTTTGATTTTTTAGCCATAACTTCTAAACCATACATCATAAAAGGACGATTTGTGCATCAAAATGTTCCTTAAGCTACTTTTCACAAGACTGTATCCTTAAAATAATTTTAAAAATTAGATTTCATGTTAATTTCATGTGCCCTTTTTTGTCAATTTTTATTTTTTTTATTTATTTTCTAAAATAAAAACTACATATCAGATAAGGACGATTCATGCATTAAAATGAGCACCAGGTCCTCGTCCTTAAGAAGGGATACTCTTTTGTCCAAATGCCGTTTACTCTATCTCTTGTAGTTTAGGAGTTGTAGAACACTTTTTGGAGTGGTAGCTGGCCAAAAACATGTGCTTTTTCCGTCGTAACTCCCAAACTGTACATCCTACAAGGACGATTTATACACCAAATTGTTTCAAATACATATATACACAAGACTGCATATACAGAAAAAAGTTTTCTGGAATTTGATTTTTTTCAAGAATCTTATTTAAAATTTTTTACATGAATCATAGTTTTTGACGTGGTTTTGTGCGATTTTTTTGATTTTTTAGCCATAACTTCTAAACCATACATCATAAAAGGACGATTTATGCATCAAAATGTTCCTTAAGCTTCTGCCCACAAGACTGTATCCTTAAAATAATTTTAAAAATTAGATTTCATGTTAATTTCATGTGTCCTTTTTTGTCAATTTTTATTTTTTTTATTTATTTTCTAAAATAAAAACTACATATCAGATAAGGACGATTCATGCATTAAAATGAGCACCAGGTCCTCGTCCTTAAGAAGGGATACTCTTTTGTCCAAATGCCGTTTACTCTATCTCTTGTAGTTTAGGAGTTGTAGAACACTTTTTGGAGTGGTAGCTGGCCAAAAACATGTGCTTTTTCCGTCGTAACTCCCAAACTGTACATCCTACAAGGACGATTTATACACCAAATTGTTTCAAATACATATATACACAAGACTGCATATTCAGAAAAAAGTTTTCTGGAATTTGATTTTTTTCAAGAATCTTATTTAAAATTTTTTACATGAATCATAGTTTTTGACGTGGTTTTGTGCGATTTTTTTGATTTTTTAGCCATAACTTCTAAACCATACATCATAAAAGGACGATTTATGCATCAAAATCTTCCTTAAGCTTCTGCCCACAAGACTGTATCCTTAAAATAATTTTAAAAATTAGATTTCATGTTAATTTCATGTGCCCTTTTTTGTCAATTTTTATTTTTTTTATTTATTTTCTAAAATAAAAACTACACATCAGATAAGGACGATTCATGCATTAAAATGAGCACCAGGTCCTCGTCCTTAAGAAGGGATACTCTTTTGTCCAAATGCCGTTTACTCTATCTCTTGTAGTTTAGGAGTTGTAGAACACTTTTTGGAGTGGTAGCTGGCCAAAAACATGTGCTTTTTCCGTCATAACTCCCAAACTGTACATCCTACAAGGACGATTTATACACCAAATTGTTTCTAATACATATATACACAAGACTGCATATTCAGAAAAAAGTTTTCTGGAATTTGATTTTTTTTCAAGAATCTTATTTAAAATTTTTTACATGAATCATAGTTTTTGACGTGGTTTTGTGCGATTTTTTTGATTTTTTAGCCATAACTTCTAAACCATACATCATAAAAGGACGATTTATGCATCAAAATGTTCCTTAAGCTTCTGCCCACAAGACTGTATCCTTAAAATAATTTTAAAAATTAGATTTCATGTTAATTTCATGTGTCCTTTTTTGTCAATTTTTATTTTTTTTATTTATTTTCTAAAATAAAAACTACATATCAGATAAGGACGATTCATGCATTAAAATGAGCACCAGGTCCTCGTCCTTAAGAAGGGATACTCCCTTGTCCAAATGCATTTTGCTCTATCTCTTGTAGTTTAGGAATTGTAGAACACTTTTTGGAGTGGTAGCTGGCCAAAAACATGTGCTTTTTCCGTCATAACTCCCAAACTGTACATCCTACAAGGACGATTTATACACCAAATTGTTTCTAATACATATATACACAAGACTGCATATTCAGAAAAAAGTTTTGTGGAATTTGATTTTTTTTCAAGAATCTTAGTTAAAATTTTTTACATGAATCATAGTTTTTGACGTGGTTTTGTGCGATTTTTTTGATTTTTTAGCCATAACTTCTAAACCATACATCATAAAAGGACGATTTATGCATCAAAATGTTCCTTAAGCTACTGTCCACAAGACTGTATCCTTAAAATAATTTTAAAAATTAGATTTCATGTTAATTTCATGTGTCCTTTTTTGTCAATTTTTATTTTTTTTATTTATTTTCTAAAATAAAAACTACATATCAGATAAGGACGATTCATGCATTAAAATGAGCATCAGGTCCTCGTCCTTAAGAAGGGATACTCCCTTGTCCAAATGCATTTTGCTCTATCTCTTGTAGTTTAGGAATTGTAGAACACTTTTTGGAGTGGTAGCTGGCCAAAAACATGTGCTTTTTCCGTCATAACTCCCAAACTGTACATCCTACAAGGACGATTTATACACCAAATTGTTTCTAATACATATATACACAAGACTGCATATTCAGAAAAAAGTTTTCTGGAATTTGATTTTTTTCAAGAATCTTAGTTAAAATTTTTTACATGAATCATAGTTTTTGACGTGGTTTTGTGCGATTTTTTTGATTTTTTAGCCATAACTTCTAAACCATACATCATAAAAGGACGATTTATGCATCAAAATGTTCCTTAAGCTACTTTTCACAAGACTGTATCCTTAAAATAATTTTAAAAATTAGATTTCATGTTAATTTCATGTGCCCTTTTTTGTCAATTTTTATTTTTTTTATTTATTTTCTAAAATAAAAACTACACATCAGATAAGGACGATTCATGCATTAAAATGAGCACCAGGTCCTCGTCCTTAAGAAGGGATACTCTTTTGTCCAAATGCCGTTTACTCTATCTCTTGTAGTTTAGGAGTTGTAGAACACTTTTTGGAGTGGTAGCTGGCCAAAAACATGTGCTTTTTCCGTCGTAACTCCCAAACTGTACATCCTACAAGGACGATTTATACACCAAATTGTTTCTAATACATATATACACAAGACTGCATATTCAGAAAAAAGTTTTCTGGAATTTGATTTTTTTCAAGAATCTTATTTAAAATTTTTTACATGAATCATAGTTTTTGACGTGGTTTTGTGCGATTTTTTTGATTTTTTAGCCATAACTTCTAAACCATACATCATAAAAGGACGATTTATGCATCAAAATGTTCCTTAAGCTACTGCCCACAAGACTGTATCCTTAAAATAATTTTAAAAATTAGATTTCATGTTAATTTCATGTGCCCTTTTTTGTCAATTTTTATTTTTTTTATTTATTTTCTAAAATAAAAACTACAAATCAGATAAGGACGATTCATGCATTAAAATGAGCACCAGGTCCTCGTCCTTAAGAAGGGATACTTCTTTGTCCAAATGCATTTTGCTCTATCTCTTGTAGTTTAGGAGTTGTAGAACACTTTTTGGAGTGGTAGCTGGCCAAAAACATGTGCTTTTTCCGTCATAACTCCCAAACTGTACATCCTACAAGGACGATTTATACACCAAATTGTTTCTAATACATATATACACAAGACTGCATATTCAGAAAAAAGTTTTCTGGAATTTGATTTTTTTCAAGAATCTTATTTAAAATTTTTTACATGAATCATAGTTTTTGACGTGGTTTTGTGCGATTTTTTTGATTTTTTAGCCATAACTTCTAAACCATACATCATAAAAGGACGATTTATGCATCAAAATGTTCCTTAAGCTACTGCCCACAAGACTGTATCCTTAAAATAATTTTAAAAATTAGATTTCATGTTAATTTCATGTGCCCTTTTTTGTCAATTTTTATTTTTTTTATTTATTTTCTAAAATAAAAACTACATATCAGATAAGGACGATTCATGCATTAAAATGAGCACCAGGTCCTCGTCCTTAAGAAGGGATACTCCTTTGTCCAAATGCATTTTGCTCTATCTCTTGTAGTTTAGGAGTTGTAGAACACTTTTTGGAGTGGTAGCTGGCCAAAAACATGTGCTTTTTCCGTCATAACTCCCAAACTGTACATCCTACAAGGACGATTTATACACCAAATTGTTTCTAATACATATATACACAAGACTGCATATTCAGAAAAAAGTTTGTGGAATTTGATTTTTTTTCAAGAATCTTAGTTAAAATTTTTTACATGAATCATAGTTTTTGACGTGGTTTTGTGCGATTTTTTTTATTTTTTAGCCATAACTTCTAAACCATACATCATAAAAGGACGATTTATGCATCAAAATGTTCCTTAAGCTACTGCCCACAAGACTGTATCCTTAAAATAATTTTACAAATTAGATTTCATGTTAATTTCATGTGTCCTTTTTTGTCAATTTTTATTTTTTTTATTTATTTTCTAAAATAAAAACTACATATCAGATAAGGACGATTCATGCATTAAAATGAGCACCAGGTCCTCGTCCTTAAGAAGGGATACTCCCTTGTCCAAATGCATTTTGCTCTATCTCTTGTAGTTTAGGAATTGTAGAACACTTTTTGGAGTGGTAGCTGGCCAAAAACATGTGCTTTTTCCGTCATAACTCCCAAACTGTACATCCTACAAGGACGATTTATACACCAAATTGTTTCTAATACATATATACACAAGACTGCATATTCAGAAAAAAGTTTTCTGGAATTTGATTTTTTTCAAGAATCTTAGTTAAAATTTTTTACATGAATCATAGTTTTTGACGTGGTTTTTTGCGATTTTTTTTGATTTTTTAGCCATAACTTCTAAACCATACATCATAAAAGGACGATTTGTGCATCAAAATGTTCCTTAAGCTACTTTTCACAAGACTGTATCCTTAAAATAATTTTAAAAATTAGATTTCATGTTAATTTCATGTGCCCTTTTTTGTCAATTTTTATTTTTTTTATTTATTTTCTAAAATAAAAACTACAAATCAGATAAGGACGATTCATGCATTAAAATGAGCACCAGGTCCTCGTCCTTAAGAAGGGATACTTCTTTGTCCAAATGCATTTTGCTCTATCTCTTGTAGTTTAGGAGTTGTAGAACACTTTTTGGAGTGGTAGCTGGCCAAAAACATGTGCTTTTTCCGTCATAACTCCCAAACTGTACATCCTACAAGGACGATTTATACACCAAATTGTTTCTAATACATATATACACAAGACTGCATATTCAGAAAAAAGTTTTCTGGAATTTGATTTTTTTCAAGAATCTTATTTAAAATTTTTTACATGAATCATAGTTTTTGACGTGGTTTTGTGCGATTTTTTTGATTTTTTAGCCATAACTTCTAAACCATACATCATAAAAGGACGATTTATGCATCAAAATGTTCCTTAAGCTACTGCCCACAAGACTGTATCCTTAAAATAATTTTAAAAATTAGATTTCATGTTAATTTCATGTGCCCTTTTTTGTCAATTTTTATTTTTTTTATTTATTTTCTAAAATAAAAACTACATATCAGATAAGGACGATTCATGCATTAAAATGAGCACCAGGTCCTCGTCCTTAAGAAGGGATACTCCTTTGTCCAAATGCATTTTGCTCTATCTCTTGTAGTTTAGGAGTTGTAGAACACTTTTTGGAGTGGTAGCTGGCCAAAAACATGTGCTTTTTCCGTCATAACTCCCAAACTGTACATCCTACAAGGACGATTTATACACCAAATTGTTTCTAATACATATATACACAAGACTGCATATTCAGAAAAAAGTTTTGTGGAATTTGATTTTTTTTCAAGAATCTTAGTTAAAATTTTTTACATGAATCATAGTTTTTGACGTGGTTTTGTGCGATTTTTTTTATTTTTTAGCCATAACTTCTAAACCATACATCATAAAAGGACGATTTATGCATCAAAATGTTCCTTAAGCTACTGCCCACAAGACTGTATCCTTAAAATAATTTTACAAATTAGATTTCATGTTAATTTCATGTGTCCTTTTTTGTCAATTTTTATTTTTTTTATTTATTTTCTAAAATAAAAACTACATATCAGATAAGGACGATTCATGCATTAAAATGAGCACCAGGTCCTCGTCCTTAAGAAGGGATACTCCCTTGTCCAAATGCATTTTGCTCTATCTCTTGTAGTTTAGGAATTGTAGAACACTTTTTGGAGTGGTAGCTGGCCAAAAACATGTGCTTTTTCCGTCATAACTCCCAAACTGTACATCCTACAAGGACGATTTATACACCAAATTGTTTCTAATACATATATACACAAGACTGCATATTCAGAAAAAAGTTTTCTGGAATTTGATTTTTTTCAAGAATCTTAGTTAAAATTTTTTACATGAATCATAGTTTTTGACGTGGTTTTTTGCGATTTTTTTTGATTTTTTAGCCATAACTTCTAAACCATACATCATAAAAGGACGATTTGTGCATCAAAATGTTCCTTAAGCTACTTTTCACAAGACTGTATCCTTAAAATAATTTTAAAAATTAGATTTCATGTTAATTTCATGTGCCCTTTTTTGTCAATTTTTATTTTTTTTATTTATTTTCTAAAATAAAAACTACATATCAGATAAGGACGATTCATGCATTAAAATGAGCACCAGGTCCTCGTCCTTAAGAAGGGATACTCTTTTGTCCAAATGCCGTTTACTCTATCTCTTGTAGTTTAGGAGTTGTAGAACACTTTTTGGAGTGGTAGCTGGCCAAAAACATGTGCTTTTTCCGTCGTAACTCCCAAACTGTACATCCTACAAGGACGATTTATACACCAAATTGTTTCAAATACATATATACACAAGACTGCATATACAGAAAAAAGTTTTCTGGAATTTGATTTTTTTCAAGAATCTTATTTAAAATTTTTTACATGAATCATAGTTTTTGACGTGGTTTTGTGCGATTTTTTTGATTTTTTAGCCATAACTTCTAAACCATACATCATAAAAGGACGATTTATGCATCAAAATGTTCCTTAAGCTTCTGCCCACAAGACTGTATCCTTAAAATAATTTTAAAAATTAGATTTCATGTTAATTTCATGTGTCCTTTTTTGTCAATTTTTATTTTTTTTATTTATTTTCTAAAATAAAAACTACATATCAGATAAGGACGATTCATGCATTAAAATGAGCACCAGGTCCTCGTCCTTAAGAAGGGATACTCTTTTGTCCAAATGCCGTTTACTCTATCTCTTGTAGTTTAGGAGTTGTAGAACACTTTTTGGAGTGGTAGCTGGCCAAAAACATGTGCTTTTTCCGTCGTAACTCCCAAACTGTACATCCTACAAGGACGATTTATACACCAAATTGTTTCAAATACATATATACACAAGACTGCATATTCAGAAAAAAGTTTTCTGGAATTTGATTTTTTTCAAGAATCTTATTTAAAATTTTTTACATGAATCATAGTTTTTGACGTGGTTTTGTGCGATTTTTTTGATTTTTTAGCCATAACTTCTAAACCATACATCATAAAAGGACGATTTATGCATCAAAATCTTCCTTAAGCTTCTGCCCACAAGACTGTATCCTTAAAATAATTTTAAAAATTAGATTTCATGTTAATTTCATGTGCCCTTTTTTGTCAATTTTTATTTTTTTTATTTATTTTCTAAAATAAAAACTACACATCAGATAAGGACGATTCATGCATTAAAATGAGCACCAGGTCCTCGTCCTTAAGAAGGGATACTCTTTTGTCCAAATGCCGTTTACTCTATCTCTTGTAGTTTAGGAGTTGTAGAACACTTTTTGGAGTGGTAGCTGGCCAAAAACATGTGCTTTTTCCGTCATAACTCCCAAACTGTACATCCTACAAGGACGATTTATACACCAAATTGTTTCTAATACATATATACACAAGACTGCATATTCAGAAAAAAGTTTTCTGGAATTTGATTTTTTTTCAAGAATCTTATTTAAAATTTTTTACATGAATCATAGTTTTTGACGTGGTTTTGTGCGATTTTTTTGATTTTTTAGCCATAACTTCTAAACCATACATCATAAAAGGACGATTTATGCATCAAAATGTTCCTTAAGCTTCTGCCCACAAGACTGTATCCTTAAAATAATTTTAAAAATTAGATTTCATGTTAATTTCATGTGTCCTTTTTTGTCAATTTTTATTTTTTTTATTTATTTTCTAAAATAAAAACTACATATCAGATAAGGACGATTCATGCATTAAAATGAGCACCAGGTCCTCGTCCTTAAGAAGGGATACTCCCTTGTCCAAATGCATTTTGCTCTATCTCTTGTAGTTTAGGAATTGTAGAACACTTTTTGGAGTGGTAGCTGGCCAAAAACATGTGCTTTTTCCGTCATAACTCCCAAACTGTACATCCTACAAGGACGATTTATACACCAAATTGTTTCTAATACATATATACACAAGACTGCATATTCAGAAAAAAGTTTTCTGGAATTTGATTTTTTTCAAGAATCTTAGTTAAAATTTTTTACATGAATCATAGTTTTTGACGTGGTTTTTTGCGATTTTTTTGATTTTTTAGCCATAACTTCTAAACCATACATCATAAAAGGACGATTTGTGCATCAAAATGTTCCTTAAGCTACTGCCCACAAGACTGTATCCTTAAAATAATTTTAAAAATTAGATTTCATGTTAATTTCATGTGTCCTTTTTTGTCAATTTTTATTTTTTTTATTTATTTTCTAAAATAAAAAATACATATCAGATAAGGACGATTCATGCATTAAAATGAGCACCAGGTCCTCGTCCTTAAGAAGGGATACTCCTTTGTCCAAATGCCGTTTGCTCTATCTCTTGTAGTTTAGGAGTTGTAGAACACTTTTTGGAGTGGTAGCTGGCCAAAAACATGTGCTTTTTCCGTCATAACTCCCAAACTGTACATCCTACAAGGACGATTTATACACCAAATTGTTTCTAATACATATATACACAAGACTGCATATTCAGAAAAAAGTTTTCTGGAATTTGATTTTTTTCAAGAATCTTAGTTAAAATTTTTTACATGAATCATAGTTTTTGACGTGGTTTTTTGCGATTTTTTTTGATTTTTTAGCCATAACTTCTAAACCATACATCATAAAAGGACGATTTGTGCATCAAAATGTTCCTTAAGCTACTTTTCACAAGACTGTATCCTTAAAATAATTTTAAAAATTAGATTTCATGTTAATTTCATGTGCCCTTTTTTGTCAATTTTTATTTTTTTTATTTATTTTCTAAAATAAAAACTACAAATCAGATAAGGACGATTCATGCATTAAAATGAGCACCAGGTCCTCGTCCTTAAGAAGGGATACTTCTTTGTCCAAATGCATTTTGCTCTATCTCTTGTAGTTTAGGAGTTGTAGAACACTTTTTGGAGTGGTAGCTGGCCAAAAACATGTGCTTTTTCCGTCATAACTCCCAAACTGTACATCCTACAAGGACGATTTATACACCAAATTGTTTCTAATACATATATACACAAGACTGCATATTCAGAAAAAAGTTTTCTGGAATTTGATTTTTTTCAAGAATCTTATTTAAAATTTTTTACATGAATCATAGTTTTTGACGTGGTTTTGTGCGATTTTTTTGATTTTTTAGCCATAACTTCTAAACCATACATCATAAAAGGACGATTTATGCATCAAAATGTTCCTTAAGCTACTGCCCACAAGACTGTATCCTTAAAATAATTTTAAAAATTAGATTTCATGTTAATTTCATGTGCCCTTTTTTGTCAATTTTTATTTTTTTTATTTATTTTCTAAAATAAAAACTACATATCAGATAAGGACGATTCATGCATTAAAATGAGCACCAGGTCCTCGTCCTTAAGAAGGGATACTCCTTTGTCCAAATGCATTTTGCTCTATCTCTTGTAGTTTAGGAGTTGTAGAACACTTTTTGGAGTGGTAGCTGGCCAAAAACATGTGCTTTTTCCGTCATAACTCCCAAACTGTACATCCTACAAGGACGATTTATACACCAAATTGTTTCTAATACATATATACACAAGACTGCATATTCAGAAAAAAGTTTTGTGGAATTTGATTTTTTTTCAAGAATCTTAGTTAAAATTTTTTACATGAATCATAGTTTTTGACGTGGTTTTGTGCGATTTTTTTTATTTTTTAGCCATAACTTCTAAACCATACATCATAAAAGGACGATTTATGCATCAAAATGTTCCTTAAGCTACTGCCCACAAGACTGTATCCTTAAAATAATTTTACAAATTAGATTTCATGTTAATTTCATGTGTCCTTTTTTGTCAATTTTTATTTTTTTTATTTATTTTCTAAAATAAAAACTACATATCAGATAAGGACGATTCATGCATTAAAATGAGCACCAGGTCCTCGTCCTTAAGAAGGGATACTCCCTTGTCCAAATGCATTTTGCTCTATCTCTTGTAGTTTAGGAATTGTAGAACACTTTTTGGAGTGGTAGCTGGCCAAAAACATGTGCTTTTTCCGTCATAACTCCCAAACTGTACATCCTACAAGGACGATTTATACACCAAATTGTTTCTAATACATATATACACAAGACTGCATATTCAGAAAAAAGTTTTCTGGAATTTGATTTTTTTCAAGAATCTTAGTTAAAATTTTTTACATGAATCATAGTTTTTGACGTGGTTTTTTGCGATTTTTTTTGATTTTTTAGCCATAACTTCTAAACCATACATCATAAAAGGACGATTTGTGCATCAAAATGTTCCTTAAGCTACTTTTCACAAGACTGTATCCTTAAAATAATTTTAAAAATTAGATTTCATGTTAATTTCATGTGCCCTTTTTTGTCAATTTTTATTTTTTTTATTTATTTTCTAAAATAAAAACTACATATCAGATAAGGACGATTCATGCATTAAAATGAGCACCAGGTCCTCGTCCTTAAGAAGGGATACTCTTTTGTCCAAATGCCGTTTACTCTATCTCTTGTAGTTTAGGAGTTGTAGAACACTTTTTGGAGTGGTAGCTGGCCAAAAACATGTGCTTTTTCCGTCGTAACTCCCAAACTGTACATCCTACAAGGACGATTTATACACCAAATTGTTTCAAATACATATATACACAAGACTGCATATACAGAAAAAAGTTTTCTGGAATTTGATTTTTTTCAAGAATCTTATTTAAAATTTTTTACATGAATCATAGTTTTTGACGTGGTTTTGTGCGATTTTTTTGATTTTTTAGCCATAACTTCTAAACCATACATCATAAAAGGACGATTTATGCATCAAAATGTTCCTTAAGCTTCTGCCCACAAGACTGTATCCTTAAAATAATTTTAAAAATTAGATTTCATGTTAATTTCATGTGTCCTTTTTTGTCAATTTTTATTTTTTTTATTTATTTTCTAAAATAAAAACTACATATCAGATAAGGACGATTCATGCATTAAAATGAGCACCAGGTCCTCGTCCTTAAGAAGGGATACTCTTTTGTCCAAATGCCGTTTACTCTATCTCTTGTAGTTTAGGAGTTGTAGAACACTTTTTGGAGTGGTAGCTGGCCAAAAACATGTGCTTTTTCCGTCGTAACTCCCAAACTGTACATCCTACAAGGACGATTTATACACCAAATTGTTTCAAATACATATATACACAAGACTGCATATTCAGAAAAAAGTTTTCTGGAATTTGATTTTTTTCAAGAATCTTATTTAAAATTTTTTACATGAATCATAGTTTTTGACGTGGTTTTGTGCGATTTTTTTGATTTTTTAGCCATAACTTCTAAACCATACATCATAAAAGGACGATTTATGCATCAAAATCTTCCTTAAGCTTCTGCCCACAAGACTGTATCCTTAAAATAATTTTAAAAATTAGATTTCATGTTAATTTCATGTGCCCTTTTTTGTCAATTTTTATTTTTTTTATTTATTTTCTAAAATAAAAACTACACATCAGATAAGGACGATTCATGCATTAAAATGAGCACCAGGTCCTCGTCCTTAAGAAGGGATACTCTTTTGTCCAAATGCCGTTTACTCTATCTCTTGTAGTTTAGGAGTTGTAGAACACTTTTTGGAGTGGTAGCTGGCCAAAAACATGTGCTTTTTCCGTCATAACTCCCAAACTGTACATCCTACAAGGACGATTTATACACCAAATTGTTTCTAATACATATATACACAAGACTGCATATTCAGAAAAAAGTTTTCTGGAATTTGATTTTTTTTCAAGAATCTTATTTAAAATTTTTTACATGAATCATAGTTTTTGACGTGGTTTTGTGCGATTTTTTTGATTTTTTAGCCATAACTTCTAAACCATACATCATAAAAGGACGATTTATGCATCAAAATGTTCCTTAAGCTTCTGCCCACAAGACTGTATCCTTAAAATAATTTTAAAAATTAGATTTCATGTTAATTTCATGTGTCCTTTTTTGTCAATTTTTATTTTTTTTATTTATTTTCTAAAATAAAAACTACATATCAGATAAGGACGATTCATGCATTAAAATGAGCACCAGGTCCTCGTCCTTAAGAAGGGATACTCCCTTGTCCAAATGCATTTTGCTCTATCTCTTGTAGTTTAGGAATTGTAGAACACTTTTTGGAGTGGTAGCTGGCCAAAAACATGTGCTTTTTCCGTCATAACTCCCAAACTGTACATCCTACAAGGACGATTTATACACCAAATTGTTTCTAATACATATATACACAAGACTGCATATTCAGAAAAAAGTTTTCTGGAATTTGATTTTTTTCAAGAATCTTAGTTAAAATTTTTTACATGAATCATAGTTTTTGACGTGGTTTTTTGCGATTTTTTTGATTTTTTAGCCATAACTTCTAAACCATACATCATAAAAGGACGATTTGTGCATCAAAATGTTCCTTAAGCTACTGCCCACAAGACTGTATCCTTAAAATAATTTTAAAAATTAGATTTCATGTTAATTTCATGTGTCCTTTTTTGTCAATTTTTATTTTTTTTATTTATTTTCTAAAATAAAAAATACATATCAGATAAGGACGATTCATGCATTAAAATGAGCACCAGGTCCTCGTCCTTAAGAAGGGATACTCCTTTGTCCAAATGCCGTTTGCTCTATCTCTTGTAGTTTAGGAGTTGTAGAACACTTTTTGGAGTGGTAGCTGGCCAAAAACATGTGCTTTTTCCGTCATAACTCCCAAACTGTACATCCTACAAGGACGATTTATACACCAAATTGTTTCTAATACATATATACACAAGACTGCATATTCAGAAAAAAGTTTTCTGGAATTTGATTTTTTTCAAGAATCTTAGTTAAAATTTTTTACATGAATCATAGTTTTTGACGTGGTTTTTTGCGATTTTTTTTATTTTTTAGCCATAACTTCTAAACCATACATCATAAAAGGACGATTTGTGCATCAAAATGTTCCTTAAGCTACTTTTCACAAGACTGTATCCTTAAAATAATTTTAAAAATTAGATTTCATGTTAATTTCATGTGCCCTTTTTTGTCAATTTTTATTTTTTTTATTTATTTTCTAAAATAAAAACTACATATCAGATAAGGACGATTCATGCATTAAAATGAGCACCAGGTCCTCGTCCTTAAGAAGGGATACTCCCTTGTCCAAATGCATTTTGCTCTATCTCTTGTAGTTTAGGAATTGTAGAACACTTTTTGGAGTGGTAGCTGGCCAAAAACATGTGCTTTTTCCGTCATAACTCCCAAACTGTACATCCTACAAGGACGATTTATACACCAAATTGTTTCTAATACATATATACACAAGACTGCATATTCAGAAAAAAGTTTTCTGGAATTTGATTTTTTTCAAGAATCTTATTTAAAATTTTTTACATGAATCATAGTTTTTGACGTGGTTTTGTGCGATTTTTTGATTTTTTAGCCATAACTTCTAAACCATACATCATAAAAGGACGATTTATGCATCAAAATGTTCCTTAAGCTTCTGCCCACAAGACTGTATCCTTAAAATAATTTTAAAAATTAGATTTCATGTTAATTTCATGTGCCCTTTTTTGTCAATTTTTATTTTTTTTATTTATTTTCTAAAATAAAAACTACACATCAGATAAGGACGATTCATGCATTAAAATGAGCACCAGGTCCTCGTCCTTAAGAAGGGATACTCTTTTGTCCAAATGCCGTTTACTCTATCTCTTGTAGTTTAGGAGTTGTAGAACACTTTTTGGAGTGGTAGCTGGCCAAAAACATGTGCTTTTTCCGTCATAACTCCCAAACTGTACATCCTACAAGGACGATTTATACACCAAATTGTTTATAATACATATATACACAAGACTGCATATTCAGAAAAAAGTTTTCTGGAATTTGATTTTTTTCAAGAATCTTGTTAAAATTTTTTACATGAATCATAGTTTTTGACGTGGTTTTTTGCGATTTTTTTGATTTTTTAGCCATAACTTCTAAACCATACATCATAAAAGGACGATTTATGCATCAAAATGTTCCTTAAACTACTGCCCACAAGACTGTATCCTTAAAATAATTTTTAAAATTAGATTTCATGTTAATTTCATGTGCCCTTTTTTGTCAATTTTTATTTTTTTTATTTATTTTCTAAAATAAAAACTACAAATCAGATAAGGACGATTCATGCATTAAAATGAGCACCAGGTCCTCGTCCTTAAGAAGGGATACTTCTTTGTCCAAATGCATTTTGCTCTATCTCTTGTAGTTTAGGAGTTGTAGAACACTTTTTGGAGTGGTAGCTGGCCAAAAACCTGTGCTTTTTCCGTCATAACTCCCAAACTGTACATCCTACAAGGACGATTTATACACCAAATTGTTTCTAATACATATATACACAAGACTGCATATTCAGAAAAAAGTTTTCTGGAATTTGATTTTTTTCAAGAATCTTATTTAAAATTTTTTACATGAATCATAGTTTTTGACGTGGTTTTGTGCGATTTTTTTGATTTTTTAGCCATAACTTCTAAACCATACATCATAAAAGGACGATTTGTGCATCAAAATGTTCCTTAAGCTACTTTTCACAAGACAGTATCCTTAAAATAATTTTAAAAATTAGATTTCATGTTAATTTCATGTGCCCTTTTTTGTCAATTTTTATTTTTTTTATTTATTTTCTAAAATAAAAACTACATATCAGATAAGGACGATTCATGCATTAAAATGAGCACCAGGTCCTCGTCCTTAAGAAGGGATACTCTTTTGTCCAAATGCCGTTTACTCTATCTCTTGTAGTTTAGGAGTTGTAGAACACTTTTTGGAGTGGTAGCTGGCCAAAAACATGTGCTTTTTCCGTCGTAACTCCCAAACTGTACATCCTACAAGGACGATTTATACACCAAATTGTTTCAAATACATATATACACAAGACTGCATATTCAGAAAAAAGTTTTCTGGAATTTGATTTTTTTCAAGAATCTTATTTAAAATTTTTTACATGAATCATAGTTTTTGACGTGGTTTTGTGCGATTTTTTTGATTTTTTAGCCATAACTTCTAAACCATACATCATAAAAGGACGATTTATGCATCAAAATGTTCCTTAAGCTTCTGCCCACAAGACTGTATCCTTAAAATAATTTTAAAAATTAGATTTCATGTTAATTTCATGTGTCCTTTTTTGTCAATTTTTATTTTTTTTATTTATTTTCTAAAATAAAAACTACATATCAGATAAGGACGATTCATGCATTAAAATGAGCACCAGGTCCTCGTCCTTAAGAAGGGATACTCTTTTGTCCAAATGCCGTTTACTCTATCTCTTGTAGTTTAGGAGTTGTAGAACACTTTTTGGAGTGGTAGCTGGCCAAAAACATGTGCTTTTTCCGTCGTAACTCCCAAACTGTACATCCTACAAGGACGATTTATACACCAAATTGTTTCAAATACATATATACACAAGACTGCATATTCAGAAAAAAGTTTTCTGGAATTTGATTTTTTTCAAGAATCTTATTTAAAATTTTTTACATGAATCATAGTTTTTGACGTGGTTTTGTGCGATTTTTTTGATTTTTTAGCCATAACTTCTAAACCATACATCATAAAAGGACGATTTATGCATCAAAATCTTCCTTAAGCTTCTGCCCACAAGACTGTATCCTTAAAATAATTTTAAAAATTAGATTTGATGTTAATTTCATGTGCCCTTTTTTGTCAATTTTTATTTTTTTTATTTATTTTCTAAAATAAAAACTACACATCAGATAAGGACGATTCATGCATTAAAATGAGCACCAGGTCCTCGTCCTTAAGAAGGGATACTCTTTTGTCCAAATGCCGATTACTCTATCTCTTGTAGTTTAGGAGTTGTAGAACACTTTTTGGAGTGGTAGCTGGCCAAAAACATGTGCTTTTTCCGTCGTAACTCCCAAACTGTACATCCTACAAGGACGATTTATACACCAAATCGTTTCAAATACATATATACACAAGACTGCATATTCAGAAAAAAGTTTTCTGGAATTTGATTTTTTTCAAGAATCTTATTTAAAATTTTTTACATGAATCATAGTTTTTGACGTGGTTTTGTGCGATTTTTTTGATTTTTTAGCCATAACTTCTAAACCATACATCATAAAAGGACGATTTATGCATCAAAATGTTCCTTAAGCTTCTGCCCACAAGACTGTATCCTTAAAATAATTTTAAAAATTAGATTTCATGTTAATTTCATGTGTCCTTTTTGTCAATTTTTATTTTTTTTATTTATTTTCTAAAATAAAAAATACATATCAGATAAGGACGATTCATGCATTAAAATGAGCACCAGGTCCTCGTCCTTAAGAAGGGATACTCCTTTGTCCAAATGCCGTTTGCTCTATCTCTTGTAGTTTAGGAGTTGTAGAACACTTTTTGGAGTGGTAGCTGGCCAAAAACATGTGCTTTTTCCGTCATAACTCCCAAACTGTACATCCTACAAGGACGATTTATACACCAAATTGTTTCTAATACATATATACACAAGACTGCATATTCAGAAAAAAGTTTTCTGGAATTTGATTTTTTTCAAGAATCTTAGTTAAAATTTTTTACATGAATCATAGTTTTTGACGTGGTTTTTTGCGATTTTTTTGATTTTTTAGCCATAACTTCTAAACCATACATCATAAAAGGACGATTTGTGCATCAAAATGTTCCTTAAGCTACTGCCCACAAGACTGTATCCTTAAAATAATTTTAAAAATTAGATTTCATGTTAATTTCATGTGTCCTTTTTTGTCAATTTTTATTTTTTTTATTTATTTTCTAAAATAAAAACTACATATCAGATAAGGACGATTCATGCATTAAAATGAGCACCAGGTCCTCGTCCTTAAGAAGGGATACTCCTTTGTCCAAATGCATTTTGCTCTATCTCTTGTAGTTTAGGAGTTGTAGAACACTTTTTGGAGTGGTAGCTGGCCAAAAACATGTGCTTTTTCCGTCATAACTCCCAAACTGTACATCCTACAAGGACGATTTATACACCAAATTGTTTCTAATACATATATACACAAGACTGCATATTCAGAAAAAAGTTTTGTGGAATTTGATTTTTTTTCAAGAATCTTAGTTAAAATTTTTTACATGAATCATAGTTTTTGACGTGGTTTTGTGCGATTTTTTTGATTTTTTAGCCATAACTTCTAAACCATACATCATAAAAGGACGATTTATGCATCAAAATGTTCCTTAAGCTACTGCCCACAAGACTGTATCCTTAAAATAATTTTAAAAATTAGATTTCATGTTAATTTCATGTGTCCTTTTTTGTCAATTTTTATTTTTTTTATTTATTTTCTAAAATAAAAACTACATATCAGATAAGGACGATTCATGCATTAAAATGAGCACCAGGTCCTCGTCCTTAAGAAGGGATACTCCCTTGTCCAAATGCATTTTGCTCTATCTCTTGTAGTTTAGGAATTGTAGAACACTTTTTGGAGTGGTAGCTGGCCAAAAACATGTGCTTTTTCCGTCATAACTCCCAAACTGTACATCCTACAAGGACGATTTATACACCAAATTGTTTCTAATACATATATACACAAGACTGCATATTCAGAAAAAAGTTTTCTGGAATTTGATTTTTTTCAAGAATCTTAGTTAAAATTTTTTACTTGAATCATAGTTTTTGACGTGGTTTTTTGCGATTTTTTTGATTTTTTAGCCATAACTTCTAAACCATACATCATAAAAGGACGATTTGTGCATCAAAATGTTCCTTAAGCTACTGCCCACAAGACTGTATCCTTAAAATAATTTTAAAAATTAGATTTCATGTTAATTTCATGTGTCCTTTTTTGTCAATTTTTATTTTTTTTATTTATTTTCTAAAATAAAAAATACATATCAGATAAGGACGATTCATGCATTAAAATGAGCACCAGGTCCTCGTCCTTAAGAAGAGATACTCCTTTGTCCAAATGCCGTTTGCTCTATCTCTTGTAGTTTAGGAGTTGTAGAACACTTTTTGGAGTGGTAGCTGGCCAAAAACATGTGCTTTTTCCGTCATAACTCCCAAACTGTACATCCTACAAGGACGATTTATACACCAAATTGTTTCTAATACATATATACACAAGACTGCATATTCAGAAAAAAGTTTTCTGGAATTTGATTTTTTTCAAGAATCTTAGTTAAAATTTTTTACATGAATCATAGTTTTTGACGTGGTTTTTTGCGATTTTTTTGATTTTTTAGCCATAACTTCTAAACCATACATCATAAAAGGACGATTTGTGCATCAAAATGTTCCTTAAGCTACTGCCCACAAGACTGTATCCTTAAAATAATTTTAAAAATTAGATTTCATGTTAATTTCATGTGCCCTTTTTTGTCAATTTTTATTTTTTTTATTTATTTTCTAAAATAAAAACTACACATCAGATAAGGACGATTCATGCATTAAAATGAGCACCAGGTCCTCGTCCTTAAGAAGGGATACTCTTTTGTCCAAATGCCGTTTACTCTATCTCTTGTAGTTTAGGAGTTGTAGAACACTTTTTGGAGTGGTAGCTGGCCAAAAACATGTGCTTTTTCCGTCATAACTCCCAAACTGTACATCCTACAAGGACGATTTATACACCAAATTGTTTATAAAACATATATACACAAGACTGCATATTCAGAAAAAAGTTTTCTGGAATTTGATTTTTTTTAAGAATCTTATTTAAAATTTTTTACATGAATCATAGTTTTTGACGTGGTTTTGTGCGATTTTTTTGATTTTTTAGCCATAACTTCTAAACCATACATCATAAAAGGACAATTTATGCATCAAAATGTTCCTTAAGCTACTGCCCACAAGACTGTATCCTTAAAATAATTTTAAAAATTAGATTTCATGTTAATTTCATGTGCCCTTTTTTGTCAATTTTTATTTTTTTTATTTATTTTCTAAAATAAAAACTACAAATCAGATAAGGACGATTCATGCATTAAAATGAGCACCAGGTCCTCGTCCTTAAGAAGGGATACTTCTTTGTCCAAATGCATTTTGCTCTATCTCTTGTAGTTTAGGAGTTGTAGAACACTTTTTGGAGTGGTAGCTGGCCAAAAACATGTGCTTTTTCCGTCATAACTCCCAAACTGTACATCCTACAAGGACGATTTATACACCAAATTGTTTCTAATACATATATACACAAGACTGCATATTCAGAAAAAAGTTTTCTGGAATTTGATTTTTTTCAAGAATCTTATTTAAAATTTTTTACATGAATCATAGTTTTTGACGTGGTTTTTTGCGATTTTTTTGATTTTTTAGCCATAACTTCTAAACCATACATCATAAAAGGACGATTTATGCATCAAAATGTTCCTTAAGCTACTGCCCACAAGACTGTATCCTTAAAATAATTTTAAAAATTAGATTTCATGTTAATTTCATGTGTCCTTTTTTGTCAATTTTTATTTTTTTTATTTATTTTCTAAAATAAAAACTACACATCAGATAAGGACGATTCATGCATTAAAATGAGCACCAGGTCCTCGTCCTTAAGAAGGGATACTCTTTTGTCCAAATGCCGTTTACTCTATCTCTTGTAGTTTAGGAGTTGTAGAACACTTTTTGGAGTGGTAGCTGGCCAAAAACATGTGCTTTTTCCGTCATAACTCCCAAACTGTACATCCTACAAGGACGATTTATACACCAAATTGTTTCTAATACATATATACACAAGACTGCATATTCAGAAAAAAGTTTTCTGGAATTTGATTTTTTTTAAGAATCTTATTTAAAATTTTTTACATGAATCATAGTTTTTGACGTGGTTTTGTGCGATTTTTTTGATTTTTTAGCCATAACTTCTAAACCATACATCATAAAAGGACAATTTATGCATCAAAATGTTCCTTAAGCTACTGCCCACAAGACTGTATCCTTAAAATAATTTTAAAAATTAGATTTCATGTTAATTTCATGTGCCCTTTTTTGTCAATTTTTATTTTTTTTATTTATTTTCTAAAATAAAAACTACAAATCAGATAAGGACGATTCATGCATTAAAATGAGCACCAGGTCCTCGTCCTTAAGAAGGGTTACTTCTTTGTCCAAATGCATTTTGCTCTATCTCTTGTAGTTTAGGAGTTGTAGAACACTTTTTGGAGTGGTAGCTGGCCAAAAACATGTGCTTTTTCCGTCATAACTCCCAAACTGTACATCCTACAAGGACGATTTATACACCAAATTGTTTCTAATACATATATACACAAGACTGCATATTCAGAAAAAAGTTTTCTGGAATTTGATTTTTTTCAAGAATCTTATTTAAAATTTTTTACATGAATCATAGTTTTTGACGTGGTTTTTTGCGATTTTTTTGATTTTTTAGCCATAACTTCTAAACCATACATCATAAAAGGACGATTTATGCATCAAAATGTTCCTTAAGCTTCTGCCCACAAGACTGTATCCTTAAAATAATTTTAAAAATTAGATTTCATGTTAATTTCATGTGCCCTTTTTTGTCAATTTTTATTTTATTTATTTTCTAAAATAAAAACTACATATCAGATAAGGACGATTCATGCATTAAAATGAGCACCAGGTCCTCGTCCTTAAGAAGGGATACTCCTTTGTCCAAATGCATTTTGCTCTATCTCTTGTAGTTTAGGAGTTGTAGAACACTTTTTGGAGTGGTAGCTGGCCAAAAACATGTGCTTTTTCCGTCATAACTCCCAAACTGTACATCCTACAAGGACGATTTATACACCAAATTGTTTCTAATACATATATACACAAGACTGCATATTCAGAAAAAAGTTTTGTGGAATTTGATTTTTTTTCAAGAATCTTAGTTAAAATTTTTTACATGAATCATAGTTTTTGACGTGGTTTTGTGCGATTTTTTTGATTTTTTAGCCATAACTTCTAAACCATACATCATAAAAGGACGATTTATGCATCAAAATGTTCCTTAAGCTACTGCCCACAAGACTGTATCCTTAAAATAATTTTAAAAATTAGATTTCATGTTAATTTCATGTGTCCTTTTTTGTCAATTTTTATTTTTTTTATTTATTTTCTAAAATAAAAACTACATATCAGATAAGGACGATTCATGCATTAAAATGAGCACCAGGTCCTCGTCCTTAAGAAGGGATACTCCCTTGTCCAAATGCATTTTGCTCTATCTCTTGTAGTTTAGGAATTGTAGAACACTTTTTGGAGTGGTAGCTGGCCAAAAACATGTGCTTTTTCCGTCATAACTCCCAAACTGTACATCCTACAAGGACGATTTATACACCAAATTGTTTCTAATACATATATACACAAGACTGCATATTCAGAAAAAAGTTTTCTGGAATTTGATTTTTTTCAAGAATCTTAGTTAAAATTTTTTACATGAATCATAGTTTTTGACGTGGTTTTTTGCGATTTTTTTGATTTTTTAGCCATAACTTCTAAACCATACATCATAAAAGGACGATTTGTGCATCAAAATGTTCCTTAAGCTACTGCCCACAAGACTGTATCCTTAAAATAATTTTAAAAATTAGATTTCATGTTAATTTCATGTGTCCTTTTTTGTCAATTTTTATTTTTTTTATTTATTTTCTAAAATAAAAACTACATATCAGATAAGGACGATTCATGCATTAAAATGAGCACCAGGTCCTCGTCCTTAAGAAGGGATACTCCTTTGTCCAAATGCCGTTTGCTCTATCTCTTGTAGTTTAGGAGTTGTAGAACACTTTTTGGAGTGGTAGCTGGCCAAAAACATGTGCTTTTTCCGTCATAACTCCCAAACTGTACATCCTACAAGGACGATTTATACACCAAATTGTTTCTAATACATATATACACAAGACTGCATATTCAGAAAAAAGTTTTGTGGAATTTGATTTTTTTTCAAGAATCTTAGTTAAAATTTTTTACATGAATCATAGTTTTTGACGTGGTTTTGTGCGATTTTTTTGATTTTTTAGCCATAACTTCTAAACCATACATCATAAAAGGACGATTTATGCATCAAAATGTTCCTTAAGCTACTGCCCACAAGACTGTATCCTTAAAATAATTTTAAAAATTAGATTTCATGTTAATTTCATGTGTCCTTTTTTGTCAATTTTTATTTTTTTTATTTATTTTCTAAAATAAAAACTACATATCAGATAAGGACGATTCATGCATTAAAATGAGCACCAGGTCCTCGTCCTTAAGAAGGGATACTCCCTTGTCCAAATGCATTTTGCTCTATCTCTTGTAGTTTAGGAATTGTAGAACACTTTTTGGAGTGGTAGCTGGCCAAAAACATGTGCTTTTTCCGTCATAACTCCCAAACTGTACATCCTACAAGGACGATTTATACACCAAATTGTTTCTAATACATATATACACAAGACTGCATATTCAGAAAAAAGTTTTCTGGAATTTGATTTTTTTCAAGAATCTTAGTTAAAATTTTTTACATGAATCATAGTTTTTGACGTGGTTTTTTGCGATTTTTTTGATTTTTTAGCCATAACTTCTAAACCATACATCATAAAAGGACGATTTGTGCATCAAAATGTTCCTTAAGCTACTGCCCACAAGACTGTATCCTTAAAATAATTTTAAAAATTAGATTTCATGTTAATTTCATGTGCCCTTTTTTGTCAATTTTTATTTTTTTTATTTATTTTCTAAAATAAAAACTACATATCAGATAAGGACGATTCATGCATTAAAATGAGCACCAGGTCCTCGTCCTTAAGAAGGGATACTCCTTTGTCCAAATGCATTTTGCTCTATCTCTTGTAGTTTAGGAGTTGTAGAACACTTTTTGGAGTGGTAGCTGGCCAAAAACATGTGCTTTTTCCGTCATAACTCCCAAACTGTACATCCTACAAGGACGATTTATTCACCAAATTGTTTATAATACATATATACACAAGACTGCATATTCAGAAAAAAGTTTTCTGGAATTTGATTTTTTTTTAAGAATCTTATTTAAAATTTTTTACATGAATCATAGTTTTTGACGTGGTTTTGTGCGATTTTTTTGATTTTTTAGCCATAACTTCTAAACCATACATCATAAAAGGACGATTTATGCATCAAAATGTTCCTTAAGCTACTGCCCACAAGACTGTATCCTTAAAATAATTTTAAAAATTAGATTTCATGTTAATTTCATGTGCCCTTTTTTGTCAATTTTTATTTTTTTTATTTATTTTCTAAAATAAAAACTACACATCAGATAAGGACGATTCATGCATTAAAATGAGCACCAGGTCCTCGTCCTTAAGAAGGGATACTCTTTTGTCCAAATGCCGTTTACTCTATCTCTTGTAGTTTAGGAGTTGTAGAACACTTTTTGGAGTGGTAGCTGGCCAAAACCATGTGCTTTTTCCGTCATAACTCCCAAACTGTACATCCTACAAGGACGATTTATACACCAAATTGTTTCTAATACATATATACACAAGAATGCATATTCAGAAAAAAGTTTTCTGGAATTTGATTTTTTTCAAGAATCTTATTTAAAATTTTTTACATGAATCATAGTTTTTGACGTGGTTTTGTGCGATTTTTTTGATTTTTTAGCCATAACTTCTAAACCATACATCATAAAAGGACGATTTATGCATCAAAATGTTCCTTAAGCTACTGCCCACAAGACTGTATCCTTAAAATAATTTTAAAAACTAGATTTCATGTTAATTTCATGTGCCCTTTTTTGTCAATTTTTATTTTTTTTATTTATTTTCTAGTTGATTTTTTTGATTTTTTAGCCATAACTTCTAAACCATACATCATAAAAGAACGATTTATGCATAAAAATGTTCCTTAAGCTACTGCCCACAAGACTGTATCCTTAAAATAATTTTAAAAACTAGATTTCATGTTAATTTCATGTTCCCTTTTTTGTCAATTTTTATTTTTTTTATTTATTTTCTAAAATAAAAACTACATATCAGATAAGGACGATTCATGCATTAAAATGAGCACCAGGTCCTCGTCCTTAAGAAGGGATACTCTTTTGTCCAAATGCCGTTTACTCTATCTCTTGTAGTTTAGGAGTTGTAGAACACTTTTTGGAGTGGTAGCTGGCCAAAAACATGTGCTTTTTCCGTCATAACTCCCAAACTGTACATCCTACAAGGACGATTTATACACCAAATTGTTTCTAATACATATATACACAAGACTGCATATTCAGAAAAAAGTTTTCTGGAATTTGATTTTTTTTTAAGAATCTTATTTAAAATTTTTTACATGAATCATAGTTTTTGACGTGGTTTTGTGCGATTTTTTTGATTTTTTAGCCATAACTTCTAAACCATACATCATAAAAGGACGATTTATGCATCAAAATGTTCCTTAAGCTACTGCCCACAAGACTGTATCCTTAAAATAATTTTAAAAACTAGATTTCATGTTAATTTCATGTGCCCTTTTTTGTCAATTTTTATTTTTTTTATTTATTTTCTAAAATAAAAACTACACATCAGATAAGGACGATTCATGCATTAAAATGAGCACCAGGTCCTCGTCCTTAAGAAGGGATACTCTTTTGTCCAAATGCCGTTTACTCTATCTCTTGTAGTTTAGGAGTTGTAGAACACTTTTTGGAGTGGTAGCTGGCCAAAACCATGTGCTTTTTCCGTCATAACTCCCAAACTGTACATCCTACAAGGACGATTTATACACCAAATTGTTTCTAATACATATATACACAAGACTGCATATTCAGAAAAAAGTTTTCTGGAATTTGATTTTTTTCCCGAATTTTAGTTAAAATTTTTTACATGAATCATAGTTTTTGACGTGGTTTTTTGCGATTTTTTTGATTTTTTAGCCATAACTTCTAAACCATACATCATAAAAGGACGATTTATGCATCAAAATGTTCCTTAAGCTACTGCCCACAAGACTGTATCCTTAAAATAATTTTAAAAACTAGATTTCATGTTAATTTCATGTGCCCTTTTTTGTCAATTTTTATTTTTTTTATTTATTTTCTAAAATAAAAACTACACATCAGATAAGGACGATTCATGCATTAAAATGAGCACCAGGTCCTCGTCCTTAAGAAGGGATACTCTTTTGTCCAAATGCCGTTTACTCTATCTCTTGTAGTTTAGGAGTTGTAGAACACTTTTTGGAGTGGTAGCTGGCCAAAACCATGTGCTTTTTCCGTCATAACTCCCAAACTGTACATCCTACAAGGACGATTTATACACCAAATTGTTTCTAATACATATATACACAAGACTGCATATTCAGAAAAAAGTTTTCTGGAATTTGATTTTTTTCAAGAATCTTATTTAAAATTTTTTACATGAATCATAGTTTTTGACGTGGTTTTGTGCGATTTTTTTGATTTTTTAGCCATAACTTCTAAACCATACATCATAAAAGGACGATTTATGCATCAAAATGTTCCTTAAGCTACTGCCCACAAGACTGTATCCTTAAAATAATTTTAAAAACTAGATTTCATGTTAATTTCATGTGCCCTTTTTTGTCAATTTTTATTTTTTTTATTTATTTTCTAGTTGATTTTTTTGATTATTTAGCCATAACTTCTAAACCATACATCATAAAAGAACGATTTATGCATCAAAATGTTCCTTAAGCTACTGTTCACAAGACTGTATCCTTAAAATAATTTTAAAAACTAGATTTCATGTTAATTTCATGTGCCCTTTTTTGTCAATTTTTATTTTATTTATTTTCTAAAATAAAAACTACATATCAGATAAGGACGATTCATGCATTAAAATGAGCACCAGGTCCTCGTCCTTAAGAAGGGATACTCCTTTGTCCAAATGCATTTTGCTCTATCTCTTGTAGTTTAGGAGTTGTAGAACACTTTTTGGAGTGGTAGCTGGCCAAAAACATGTGCTTTTTCCGTCATAACTCCCAAACTGTACATCCTACAAGGACGATTTATACACCAAATTGTTTCTAATACATATATACACAAGACTGCATATTCAGAAAAAAGTTTTGTGGAATTTGATTTTTTTTCAAGAATCTTAGTTAAAATTTTTTACATGAATCATAGTTTTTGACGTGGTTTTGTGCGATTTTTTTGATTTTTTAGCCATAACTTCTAAACCATACATCATAAAAGGACGATTTATGCATCAAAATGTTCCTTAAGCTACTGCCCACAAGACTGTATCCTTAAAATAATTTTAAAAATTAGATTTCATGTTAATTTCATGTGTCCTTTTTTGTCAATTTTTATTTTTTTTATTTATTTTCTAAAATAAAAACTACATATCAGATAAGGACGATTCATGCATTAAAATGAGCACCAGGTCCTCGTCCTTAAGAAGGGATACTCCCTTGTCCAAATGCATTTTGCTCTATCTCTTGTAGTTTAGGAATTGTAGAACACTTTTTGGAGTGGTAGCTGGCCAAAAACATGTGCTTTTTCCGTCATAACTCCCAAACTGTACATCCTACAAGGACGATTTATACACCAAATTGTTTCTAATACATATATACACAAGACTGCATATTCAGAAAAAAGTTTTCTGGAATTTGATTTTTTTCAAGAATCTTAGTTAAAATTTTTTACATGAATCATAGTTTTTGACGTGGTTTTTTGCGATTTTTTTGATTTTTTAGCCATAACTTCTAAACCATACATCATAAAAGGACGATTTGTGCATCAAAATGTTCCTTAAGCTACTGCCCACAAGACTGTATCCTTAAAATAATTTTAAAAATTAGATTTCATGTTAATTTCATGTGTCCTTTTTTGTCAATTTTTATTTTTTTTATTTATTTTCTAAAATAAAAACTACATATCAGATAAGGACGATTCATGCATTAAAATGAGCACCAGGTCCTCGTCCTTAAGAAGGGATACTCCTTTGTCCAAATGCCGTTTGCTCTATCTCTTGTAGTTTAGGAGTTGTAGAACACTTTTTGGAGTGGTAGCTGGCCAAAAACATGTGCTTTTTCCGTCATAACTCCCAAACTGTACATCCTACAAGGACGATTTATACACCAAATTGTTTCTAATACATATATACACAAGACTGCATATTCAGAAAAAAGTTTTGTGGAATTTGATTTTTTTTCAAGAATCTTAGTTAAAATTTTTTACATGAATCATAGTTTTTGACGTGGTTTTGTGCGATTTTTTTGATTTTTTAGCCATAACTTCTAAACCATACATCATAAAAGGACGATTTATGCATCAAAATGTTCCTTAAGCTACTGCCCACAAGACTGTATCCTTAAAATAATTTTAAAAATTAGATTTCATGTTAATTTCATGTGTCCTTTTTTGTCAATTTTTATTTTTTTTATTTATTTTCTAAAATAAAAACTACATATCAGATAAGGACGATTCATGCATTAAAATGAGCACCAGGTCCTCGTCCTTAAGAAGGGATACTCCCTTGTCCAAATGCATTTTGCTCTATCTCTTGTAGTTTAGGAATTGTAGAACACTTTTTGGAGTGGTAGCTGGCCAAAAACATGTGCTTTTTCCGTCATAACTCCCAAACTGTACATCCTACAAGGACGATTTATACACCAAATTGTTTCTAATACATATATACACAAGACTGCATATTCAGAAAAAAGTTTTCTGGAATTTGATTTTTTTCAAGAATCTTAGTTAAAATTTTTTACATGAATCATAGTTTTTGACGTGGTTTTTTGCGATTTTTTTGATTTTTTAGCCATAACTTCTAAACCATACATCATAAAAGGACGATTTGTGCATCAAAATGTTCCTTAAGCTACTGCCCACAAGACTGTATCCTTAAAATAATTTTAAAAATTAGATTTCATGTTAATTTCATGTGCCCTTTTTTGTCAATTTTTATTTTTTTTATTTATTTTCTAAAATAAAAACTACATATCAGATAAGGACGATTCATGCATTAAAATGAGCACCAGGTCCTCGTCCTTAAGAAGGGATACTCCTTTGTCCAAATGCATTTTGCTCTATCTCTTGTAGTTTAGGAGTTGTAGAACACTTTTTGGAGTGGTAGCTGGCCAAAAACATGTGCTTTTTCCGTCATAACTCCCAAACTGTACATCCTACAAGGACGATTTATTCACCAAATTGTTTATAATACATATATACACAAGACTGCATATTCAGAAAAAAGTTTTCTGGAATTTGATTTTTTTTTAAGAATCTTATTTAAAATTTTTTACATGAATCATAGTTTTTGACGTGGTTTTGTGCGATTTTTTTGATTTTTTAGCCATAACTTCTAAACCATACATCATAAAAGGACGATTTATGCATCAAAATGTTCCTTAAGCTACTGCCCACAAGACTGTATCCTTAAAATAATTTTAAAAATTAGATTTCATGTTAATTTCATGTGCCCTTTTTTGTCAATTTTTATTTTTTTTATTTATTTTCTAAAATAAAAACTACACATCAGATAAGGACGATTCATGCATTAAAATGAGCACCAGGTCCTCGTCCTTAAGAAGGGATACTCTTTTGTCCAAATGCCGTTTACTCTATCTCTTGTAGTTTAGGAGTTGTAGAACACTTTTTGGAGTGGTAGCTGGCCAAAACCATGTGCTTTTTCCGTCATAACTCCCAAACTGTACATCCTACAAGGACGATTTATACACCAAATTGTTTCTAATACATATATACACAAGAATGCATATTCAGAAAAAAGTTTTCTGGAATTTGATTTTTTTCAAGAATCTTATTTAAAATTTTTTACATGAATCATAGTTTTTGACGTGGTTTTGTGCGATTTTTTTGATTTTTTAGCCATAACTTCTAAACCATACATCATAAAAGGACGATTTATGCATCAAAATGTTCCTTAAGCTACTGCCCACAAGACTGTATCCTTAAAATAATTTTAAAAACTAGATTTCATGTTAATTTCATGTGCCCTTTTTTGTCAATTTTTATTTTTTTTATTTATTTTCTAGTTGATTTTTTTGATTTTTTAGCCATAACTTCTAAACCATACATCATAAAAGAACGATTTATGCATAAAAATGTTCCTTAAGCTACTGCCCACAAGACTGTATCCTTAAAATAATTTTAAAAACTAGATTTCATGTTAATTTCATGTTCCCTTTTTTGTCAATTTTTATTTTTTTTATTTATTTTCTAAAATAAAAACTACATATCAGATAAGGACGATTCATGCATTAAAATGAGCACCAGGTCCTCGTCCTTAAGAAGGGATACTCTTTTGTCCAAATGCCGTTTACTCTATCTCTTGTAGTTTAGGAGTTGTAGAACACTTTTTGGAGTGGTAGCTGGCCAAAAACATGTGCTTTTTCCGTCATAACTCCCAAACTGTACATCCTACAAGGACGATTTATACACCAAATTGTTTCTAATACATATATACACAAGACTGCATATTCAGAAAAAAGTTTTCTGGAATTTGATTTTTTTTTAAGAATCTTATTTAAAATTTTTTACATGAATCATAGTTTTTGACGTGGTTTTGTGCGATTTTTTTGATTTTTTAGCCATAACTTCTAAACCATACATCATAAAAGGACGATTTATGCATCAAAATGTTCCTTAAGCTACTGCCCACAAGACTGTATCCTTAAAATAATTTTAAAAACTAGATTTCATGTTAATTTCATGTGCCCTTTTTTGTCAATTTTTATTTTTTTTATTTATTTTCTAAAATAAAAACTACACATCAGATAAGGACGATTCATGCATTAAAATGAGCACCAGGTCCTCGTCCTTAAGAAGGGATACTCTTTTGTCCAAATGCCGTTTACTCTATCTCTTGTAGTTTAGGAGTTGTAGAACACTTTTTGGAGTGGTAGCTGGCCAAAACCATGTGCTTTTTCCGTCATAACTCCCAAACTGTACATCCTACAAGGACGATTTATACACCAAATTGTTTCTAATACATATATACACAAGACTGCATATTCAGAAAAAAGTTTTCTGGAATTTGATTTTTTTCCCGAATTTTAGTTAAAATTTTTTACATGAATCATAGTTTTTGACGTGGTTTTTTGCGATTTTTTTGATTTTTTAGCCATAACTTCTAAACCATACATCATAAAAGGACGATTTATGCATCAAAATGTTCCTTAAGCTACTGCCCACAAGACTGTATCCTTAAAATAATTTTAAAAACTAGATTTCATGTTAATTTCATGTGCCCTTTTTTGTCAATTTTTATTTTTTTTATTTATTTTCTAAAATAAAAACTACACATCAGATAAGGACGATTCATGCATTAAAATGAGCACCAGGTCCTCGTCCTTAAGAAGGGATACTCTTTTGTCCAAATGCCGTTTACTCTATCTCTTGTAGTTTAGGAGTTGTAGAACACTTTTTGGAGTGGTAGCTGGCCAAAACCATGTGCTTTTTCCGTCATAACTCCCAAACTGTACATCCTACAAGGACGATTTATACACCAAATTGTTTCTAATACATATATACACAAGACTGCATATTCAGAAAAAAGTTTTCTGGAATTTGATTTTTTTCAAGAATCTTATTTAAAATTTTTTACATGAATCATAGTTTTTGACGTGGTTTTGTGCGATTTTTTTGATTTTTTAGCCATAACTTCTAAACCATACATCATAAAAGGACGATTTATGCATCAAAATGTTCCTTAAGCTACTGCCCACAAGACTGTATCCTTAAAATAATTTTAAAAACTAGATTTCATGTTAATTTCATGTGCCCTTTTTTGTCAATTTTTATTTTTTTTATTTATTTTCTAGTTGATTTTTTTGATTATTTAGCCATAACTTCTAAACCATACATCATAAAAGAACGATTTATGCATCAAAATGTTCCTTAAGCTACTGTTCACAAGACTGTATCCTTAAAATAATTTTAAAAACTAGATTTCATGTTAATTTCATGTGCCCTTTTTTGTCAATTTTTATTTTTTTTATTTATTTTCTAAAATAAAAACTACATATCAGATAAGGACGATTCATGCATTAAAATGAGCACCAGGTCCTCGTCCTTAAGAAGGGATACTCTTTTATCCAAATGCCGTTTACTCTATCTCTTGTAGTTTAGGAGTTGTAGAACACTTTTTGGAGTGGTAGCTGGCCAAAAACATGTGCTTTTTCCGTCATAACTCCCAAACTGTACATCCTACAAGGACGATTTATACACCAAATTGTTTCTAATACATATATACACAAGACTGCATATTCAGAAAAAAGTTTTCTGGAATTTGATTTTTTTCAAGAATCTTATTTAAAATTTTTTACATGAATCATAGTTTTTGACGTGGTTTTGTGCGATTTTTTTGATTTTTTAGCCATAACTTCTAAACCATACATCATAAAAGGACGATTTATGCATCAAAATGTTCCTTAAGCTACTGCCCACAAGACTGTATCCTTAAAATAATTTTAAAAACTAGATTTCATGTTAATTTCATGTGCCCTTTTTTGTCAATTTTTATTTTTTTTATTTATTTTCTAAAATAAAAACTACACATCAGATAAGGACGATTCATGCATTAAAATGAGCACCAGGTCCTCGTCCTTAAGAAGGGATACTCTTTTGTCCAAATGCCGTTTACTCTATCTCTTGTAGTTTAGGAGTTGTAGAACACTTTTTGGAGTGGTAGCTGGCCAAAACCATGTGCTTTTTCCGTCATAACTCCCAAACTGTACATCCTACAAGGACGATTTATACACCAAATTGTTTCTAATACATATATACACAAGACTGCATATTCAGAAAAAAGTTTTCTGGAATTTGATTTTTTTCAAGAATCTTATTTAAAATTTTTTACATGAATCATAGTTTTTGACGTGGTTTTGTGCGATTTTTTTGATTTTTTAGCCATAACTTCTAAACCATACATCATAAAAGGACGATTTATGCATCAAAATGTTCCTTAAGCTTCTGCCCACAAGACTGTATCCTTAAAATAATTTTAAAAATTAGATTTCATGTTAATTTCATGTGCCCTTTTTTGTCAATTTTTATTTTTTTTATTTATTTTCTAAAATAAAAACTACATATCAGATAAGGACGATTCATGCATTAAAATGAGCACCAGGTCCTCGTCCTTAAGAAGGGATACTCCTTTGTCCAAATGCATTTTGCTCTATCTCTTGTAGTTTAGGAGTTGTAGAACACTTTTTGGAGTGGTAGCTGGCCAAAAACATGTGCTTTTTCCGTCATAACTCCCAAACTGTACATCCTACAAGGACGATTTATACACCAAATTGTTTCTAATACATATATACACAAGACTGCATATTCAGAAAAAAGTTTTCTAGAATTTGATTTTTTTCAAGAATCTTATTTAAAATTTTTTACATGAATCATAGTTTTTGACGTGGTTTTGTGCGATTTTTTTGATTTTTTAGCCATAACTTCTAAACCATACATCATAAAAGGACGATTTATGCATCAAAATGTTCCTTAAGCTACTGCCCACAAGACTGTATCCTTAAAATAATTTTAAAAACTAGATTTCATGTTAATTTCATGTGCCCTTTTTTGTCAATTTTTATTTTTTTTATTTATTTTCTAAAATAAAAACTACACATCAGATAAGGACGATTCATGCATTAAAATGAGCACCAGGTCCTCGTCCTTAAGAAGGGATACTCTTTTGTCCAAATGCCGTTTACTCTATCTCTTGTACTTTAGGAGTTGTAGAACACTTTTTGGAGTGGTAGCTGGCAAAAACCATGTGCTTTTTCCGTCATAACTCCCAAACTGTACATCCTACAAGGACGATTTATACACCAAATTGTTTCTAATACATATATACACAAGACTGCATATTCAGAAAAAAGTTTTCTGGAATTTGATTTTTTTCAAGAATCTTATTTAAAATTTTTTACATGAATCATAGTTTTTGACGTGGTTTTGTGCGATTTTTTTGATTTTTTAGCCATAACTTCTAAACCATACATCATAAAAGGATGATTTATTCATCAAAATGTTCCTTAAGCTACTGCCCACAAGACTGTATCCTTAAAATAATTTTAAAAATTAGATTTCATGTTAATTTCATGTGTCATAACTCCCAAACTGTACATCCTACAAGGACGATTTATACACCAAATTGTTTCTAATACATATATACACAAGACTGCATATTCAGAAAAAAGTTTTCTAGAATTTGATTTTTTTCAAGAATCTTATTTAAAATTTTTTACATGAATCATAGTTTTTGACGTGGTTTTGTGCGATTTTTTTGATTTTTTAGCCATAACTTCTAAACCATACATCATAAAAGGACGATTTATGCATCAAAATGTTTCTTAAGCTACTGCCCACAAGACTGTATCCTTAAAATAATTTTAAAAACTAGATTTCATGTTAATTTCATGTGCCCTTTTTTGTCAATTTTTATTTTTTTTATTTATTTTCTAAAATAAAAACTACATATCAGATAAGGACGATTCATGCATTAAAATGAGCACCAGGTCCTCGTCCTTAAGAAAGAATACTCCCTTGTCCAAATGCATTTTGCTCTATCTCTTGTAGTTTAGGAGTTGTAGAACACTTTTTGGAGTGGTAGCTGGCCAAAAACATGTGCTTTTTCCGTCATAACTCCCAAACTGTACATCCTACAAGGACGATTTATACACCAAATTGTTTCTAATACATATATACACAAGACTGCATATTCAGAAAAAAGTTTTCTGGAATTTGATTTTTTTCAAGAATCTTATTTAAAATTTTTTGACGTGGTTTTGTGCGATTTTTTTGATTTTTTAGCCATAACTTCCAAACCATACATCATAAAAGGACGATTTATGCATCAAAATGTTCCTTAAGCTACTGCCCACAAGACTGTATCCTTAAAATAATTTTAAAAATTAGATTTCATGTTAATTTCATGTGCCCTTTTTTGTCAAATTTTATTTTTTTTATTTATTTTCTAAAATAAAAACTACACATCAGATAAGGACGATTCATGCATTAAAATGAGCACCAGGTCCTCGTCCTTAAGAAGGGATACTCTTTTGTCCAAATGCCGTTTACTCTATCTCTTGTAGTTTAGGAGTTGTAGAACACTTTTTGGAGTGGTAGCTGGCCAAAAACATGTGCTTTTTCCGTCATAACTCCCAAACTGTACATCCTACAAGGACGATTTATACACCAAATTGTTTCTAATACATATATACACAAGACTGCATATTCAGAAAAAAGTTTTCTGGAATTTGATTTTTTTCAAGAATCTTATTTAAAATTTTTTACATGAATCATAGTTTTTGACGTGGTTTTGTGCGATTTTTTTGATTTTTTAGCCATAACTTCTAAACCATACATCATAAAAGGACGATTTATGCATCAAAATGTTCCTTAAGCTACTGCCCACAAGACTGTATCCTTAAAATAATTTTAAAAACTAGATTTCATGTTAATTTCATGTGCCCTTTTTTGTCAATTTTTATTTTTTTTATTTATTTTCTAAAATAAAAACTACACATCAGATAAGGACGATTCATGCATTAAAATGAGCACCAGGTCCTCGTCCTTAAGAAGGGATACTCTTTTGTCCAAATGCCTTTTACTCTATCTCTTGTAGTTTAGGAGTTGTAGAACACTTTTTGGAGTGGTAGCTGGCAAAAACCATGTGCTTTTTCCGTCATAACTCCCAAACTGTACATCCTACAAGGACGATTTATACACCAAATTGTTTCTAATACATATATACACAAGACTGCATATTCAGAAAAAAGTTTTCTGGAATTTGATTTTTTTCAAGAATCTTATTTAAAATTTTTTACATGAATCATAGTTTTTGACGTGGTTTTGTGCGATTTTTTTGATTTTTTAGCCATAACTTCTAAACCATACATCATAAAAGGACGATTTATGCATCAAAATGTTCCTTAAGCTACTGCCCACAAGACTGTATCCTTAAAATAATTTTAAAAATTAGATTTCATGTTAATTTCATGTGCCCTTTTTTGTCAATTTTTATTTTTTTAATTTATTTTCTAAAATAAAAACTACACATCAGATAAGGACGATTCATGCATTAAAATGAGCACCAGGTCCTCGTCCTTAAGAAAGGATACTCCCTTGTACAAATGCATTTTGCTCTATCTCTTGTAGTTTAGGAGTTGTAGAACACTTTTTGGAGTGGTAGCTGGCCAAAAACATGAGCTTTTTCCGTCATAACTCCCAAACTGTATATCCTACAAGGACGATTTATACACCAAATTGTTTCTAATACATATATACACAAGACTGCATATTCAGAAAAAAGTTTTCTGGAATTTGATTTTTTTCCCGAATTTTAGTTAAAATTTTTTACATGAATCATAGTTTTTGACGTGGTTTTGTGCGATTTTTTTGATTTTTTAGCCATAACTTCTAAACCATACATCATAAAAGGACGATTTATGCATCAAAATGTTCCTTAAGCTACTGCCCACAAGACTGTATCCTTAAAATAATTTTAAAAATTAGATTTCATGTTAATTTCATGTGCCCTTTTTTGTAAATTTTTATTTTTTTTATTTATTTTCTAAAATAAAAACTACATATCAGATAAGGACGATTCATGCATTAAAATGAGCACCAGGTCCTCGTCCTTAAGAAGGGATACTCCTTTGTCCAAATGCATTTTGCTCTATCTCTTGTAGTTTAGGAGTTGTAGAACACTTTTTGGAGTGGTAGCTGGCCAAAAACATGTGCTTTTTCCGTCATAACTCCCAAACTGTACATCCTACAAGGACGATTTATACACCAAATTGTTTCTAATACATATATACACAAGACTGCATATTCAGAAAAAAGTTTTCTGGAATTTGATTTTTTTCAAGAATCTTATTTAAAATTTTTTACATTAATCATAGTTTTTGACGTGGTTTTGTGCGATTTTTTTGATTTTTTAGCCATAACTTCTAAACCATACATCATAAAAGGACGATTTATGCATCAAAATGTTCCTTAAGCTACTGCCCACAAGACTGTATCCTTAAAATAATTTTAAAAACTAGATTTCATGTTAATTTCATGTGCCCTTTTTTGTCAATTTTTATTTTTTTTATTTATTTTCTAAAATAAAAACTACACATCAGATAAGGACGATTCATGCATTAAAATGAGCACCAGGTCCTCGTCCTTAAGAAGGGATACTCTTTTGTCCAAATGCCGTTTACTCTATCTCTTGTAGTTTAGGAGTTGTAGAACACTTTTTGGAGTGGTAGCTGGCCAAAACCATGTGCTTTTTCCGTCATAACTCCCAAACTGTACATCCTACAAGGACGATTTATACACCAAATTGTTTCTAATACATATATACACAAGACTGCATATTCAGAAAAAAGTTTTCTGGAATTTGATTTTTTTCAAGAATCTTATTTAAAATTTTTTACATGAATCATAGTTTTTCACGTGGTTTTGTGCGATTTTTTTGATTTTTTAGCCATAACTTCTAAACCATACATCATAAAAGGACGATTTATGCATCAAAATGTTCCTTAAGCTACTGCCCACAAGACTGTATCCTTAAAATAATTTTAAAAACTAGATTTCATGTTTATTTCATGTGCCCTTTTTTGTCAATTTTTATTTTTTTTATTTATTTTCTAAAATAAAAACTACACATCAGATAAGGACGATTCATGCATTAAAATGAGCACCAGGTCCTCGTCCTTAAGAAGGGATACTCTTTTGTCCAAATGCCGTTTACTCTATCTCTTGTAGTTTAGGAGTTGTAGAACACTTTTTGGAGTGGTAGCTGGCCAAAACCATGTGCTTTTTCCGTCATAACTCCCAAACTGTACATCCTACAAGGACGATTTATACACCAAATTGTTTCTAATACATATATACACAAGACTGCATATTCAGAAAAAAGTTTTCTGGAATTTGATTTTTTTCAAGAATCTTATTTAAAATTTTTTACATGAATCATAGTTTTTGACGTGGTTTTGTGCGATTTTTTTGATTTTTTAGCCATAACTTCTAAACCATACATCATAAAAGGACGATTTATGCATCAAAATGTTCCTTAAGCTACTGCCCACAAGACTGTATCCCTAAAATAATTTTAAAAACTAGATTTCATGTTCATTTCATGTGCCCTTTTTTGTCAATTTTAATTTTTTTTATTTATTTTCTAAAATAAAAACTACACATCAGATAAGGACGATTCATGCATTAAAATGAGCACCAGGTCCTCGTCCTTAAGAAGGGATACTCTTTTGTCCAAATGCCGTTTACTCTATCTCTTGTAGTTTAGGAGTTGTAGAACACTTTTTGGAGTGGTAGCTGGCCAAAAACATGTGCTTTTTCCGTCATAACTCCCAAACTGTACATCCTACAAGGACGATTTATACACCAAATTATTTCTAATACATATATACACAAGACTGCATATTCAGAAAAAAGTTTTCTGGAATTTGATTTTTTTCAAGAATCTTATTTAAAATTTTTTACATGAATCATAGTTTTTGACGTGGTTTTGTGCGATTTTTTTGATTTTTTAGCCATAACTTCTAAACCATACATCATAAAAGGACGATTTATGCATCAAAATGTTCCTTAAGCTACTGCCCACAAGACTGTATCCTTAAAATAATTTTAAAAATTAGATTTCATGTTAATTTCATGTGCCCTTTTTTGTCAATTTTTATTTTTTTTATTTATTTTCTAAAATAAAAACTACATATCATATAAGGACGATTCATGCATTAAAATGAGCACCAGGTCCTCGTCCTTAAGAAGGGATACTCCTTTGTCCAAATGCATTTTGCTCTATCTCTTGTAGTTTAGGAGTTGTAGAACACTTTTTGGAGTGGTAGCTGGCCAAAAACATGTGCTTTTTCCGTCATAACTCCCAAACTGTACATCCTACAAGGACGATTTATACACCAAATTGTTTCTAATACATATATACACAAGACTGCATATTCAGAAAAAAGTTTTCTGGAATTTGATTTTTTTCAAGAATCTTATTTAAAATTTTTTACATGAATCATAGTTTTTGACGTGGTTTTGTGCGATTTTTTTGATTTTTTAGCCATAACTTCTAAACCATACATCATAAAAGGACGATTTATGCATCAAAATGTTCCTTAAGCTACTGTCCACAAGACTGTATCCTTAAAATAATTTTAAAAACTAGATTTCATGTTTATTTCATGTGCCCTTTTTTGTCAATTTTAATTTTTTTTATTTATTTTCTAAAATAAAAACTACACATCAGATAAGGACGATTCATGCATTAAAATGAGCACCAGGTCCTCGTCCTTAAGAAGGGATACTCTTTTGTCCAAATGCCGTTTACTCTATCTCTTGTAGTTTAGGAGTTGTAGAACACTTTTTGGAGTGGTAGCTGGCCAAAACCATGTGCTTTTTCCGTCATAACTCCCAAACTGTACATCCTACAAGGACGATTTATGCACCAAATTGTTTCTAATACATATATACACAAGACTGCATATTCAGAAAAAAGTTTTCTGGAATTTGATTTTTTTCAAGAATCTTATTTAAAATTTTTTACATGAATCATAGTTTTTGACGTGGTTTTGTGCGATTTTTTTTATTTTTTAGCCATAACTTCTAAACCATACATCATAAAAGGACGATTTATGCATCAAAATGTTCCTTAAGCTACTGCCCACAAGACTGTATCCTTAAAATAATTTTAAAAACTAGATTTCATGTTAATTTCATGTGCCCTTTTTTGTCAATTTTAATTTTTTTTATTTATTTTCTAAAATAAAAACTACACATCAGATAAGGACGATTCATGCATTAAAATGAGCACCAGGTCCTCGTCCTTAAGAAGGGATACTCTTTTGTCCAAATGCCGTTTACTCTATCTCTTGTAGTTTAGGAGTTGTAGAACACTTTTTGGAGTGGTAGCTGGCCAAAACCATGTGCTTTTTCCGTCATAACTCCCAAACTGTACATCCTACAAGGACGATTTATACACCAAATTATTTCTAATACATATATACACAAGACTGCATATTCAGAAAAAAGTTTTCTGGAATTTGATTTTTTTCAAGAATCTTATTTAAAATTTTTTACATGAATCATAGTTTTTGACGTGGTTTTGTGCGATTTTTTTTATTTTTTAGCCATAACTTCTAAACCATACATCATAAAAGGACGATTTATGCATCAAAATGTTCCTTAAGCTACTGCCCACAAGACTGTATCCTTAAAATAATTTTAAAAATTAGATTTCATGTTAATTTCATGTGCCCTTTTTTGTCAATTTTAATTTTTTTTATTTATTTTCTAAAATAAAAACTACATATCAGAAAAGGACGATTCATGCATTAAAATGAGCACCAGGTCCTCGTCCTTAAGAAGGGATACTCCTTTGTCCAAATGCATTTTGCTCTATCTCTTGTAGTTTAGGAGTTGTAGAACACTTTTTGGAGTGGTAGCTGGCCAAAAACATGTGCTTTTTCCGTCATAACTCCCAAACTGCACATCCTACAAGGACGATTTATACACCAAATTGTTTCTAATACATATATACACAAGACTGCATATTCAGAAAAAAGTTTTCTGGAATTTGATTTTTTTCAAGAATCTTATTTAAAATTTTTTACATGAATCATAGTTTTTGACGTGGTTTTTTGCGATTTTTTTGATTTTTTAGCCATAACTTCTAAACCATACATCATAAAAGGACGATTTGTGCATCAAAATGTTCCTTAAGCTACTGCCCACAAGACTGTATCCTTAAAATAATTTTAATAATTAGATTTCATGTTAATTTCATGTGCCCTTTTTTGTCAATTATTATTTTTTTTATTTATTTTCTAAAATAAAAACTACATATCAGATAAGGACGATTCATGCATTAAAATGAGCACCAGGTCCTCGTCCTTAAGAAGGGATACTCCTTTGTCCAAATGCATTTTGCTCTATCTCTTGTAGTTTAGGAGTTGTAGAACACTTTTTGGAGTGGTAGCTGGCCAAAAACATGTGCTTTTTCCGTCATAACTCCCAAACTGTACATCCTACAAGGACGATTTATACACCAAATTGTTTCTAATACATATATACACAAGACTGCATATTCAGAAAAAAGTTTTCTGGAATTTGATTTTTTTCAAGAATCTTAGTTAAAATTTTTTACTTGAATCATAGTTTTTGACGTGGTTTTGTGCGATTTTTTTGATTTTTTAGCCATAACTTCTAAACCATACATCATAAAAGGACGATTTATGCATCAAAATGTTCCTTAAGCTACTGCCCACAAGACTGTATCCTTAAAATAATTTTAATAATTAGATTTCATGTTAATTTCATGTGTCCTTTTTTGTCAATTTTTATTTTTTTATTTATTTTCTAAAATAAAAACTACATATCAGATAAGGACGATTCATGCATTAAAATGAGCACCAGGTCCTCGTCCTTAAGAAGGGATACTCCTTTGTCCAAATGCATTTTGCTCTATCTCTTGTAGTTTAGGAGTTGTAGAACACTTTTTGGAGTGGTAGCTGGCCAAAAACATGTGCTTTTTCCGTCATAACTCCCAAACTGTACATCCTACAAGGACGATTTATACACCAAATTGTTTATAATACATATATACACAAGACTGAATATTCAGAAAAAAGTTTTCTGGAATTTGATTTTTTTCAAGAATCTTAGTTAAAATTTTTTACATGCATCATAGTTTTTGACGTGGTTTTGTGCGATTTTTTTGATTTTTTAGCCATAACTTCTAAACCATACATCATAAAAGGACGATTTATGCATCAAAATGTTCCTTAAGCTAATGCCCACAAGACTGTATCCTTAAAATAATTTTAAAAATTAGATTTCATGTTAATTTCATGTGCCCTTTTTTGTCAATTTTTAATTTTTTTATTTATTTTCTAAAATAAAAACTACACATCAGTTAAGGACGATTCATGCATTAAAATGAGCACCAGGTCCTCGTCCTTAAGAAGGGATACTCTTTTGTCCAAATGCCGTTTACTCTATCTCTTGTAGTTTAGGAGTTGTAGAACACTTTTTGGAGTGGTAGCTGGCCAAAAACATGTGCTTTTTCCGTCATAACTCCCAAACTGTACATCCTACAAGGACGATTTATACACCAAATTGTTTCTAATACATATATACACAAGACTGCATATTCAGAAAAAAGTTTTCTGGAATTTGATTTTTTTCAAGAATCTTAGTTAAAATTTTTTACATGAATCATAGTTTTTGACGTGGTTTTGTGCGATTTTTTTGATTTTTTAGCCATAACTTCTAAACCATACATCATAAAAGGACGATTTATGCATCAAAATGTTCCTTAAGCTACTGCCCACAAGACTGTATCCTTAAAATAATTTTAAAAATTAGATTTCATGTTAATTTCATGTGCCCTTTTTTGTCAATTTTTAATTTTTTTATTTATTTTCTAAAATAAAAACTACACATCAGTTAAGGACGATTCATGCATTAAAATGAGCACCAGGTCCTCGTCCTTAAGAAGGGATACTCTTTTGTCCAAATGCCGTTTACTCTATCTCTTGTAGTTTAGGAGTTGTAGAACACTTTTTGGAGTGGTAGCTGGCCAAAAACATGTGCTTTTTCCGTCATAACTCCCAAACTGTACATCCTACAAGGACGATTTATACACCAAATTGTTTATAATACACATATACACAAGACTGCATATTCAGAAAAAAGTTTTCTGGAATTTGATTTTTTTCCCGAATCTTAGTTAAAATTTTTTACATGAATCATAGTTTTTGACGTGGTTTTTTGCGATTTTTTTTATTTTTTAGCCATAACTTCTAAACCATACATCACAAAAGGACGATTTATGCATCAAAATGTTCCTTAAGCTACTGCCCACAAGACTGTATCCTTAAAATAATTTTAAAAATTAGATTTCATGTTAATTTCATGTGTCCTTTTTTGTCAATTTTTATTTTTTTTATTTATTTTCTAAAATAAAAACTACATATCAGATAAGGACGATTCATGCATTAAAATGAGCACCAGGTCCTCGTCCTTAAGTAGGGATACTCCTTTGTCCAAATGCATTTTGCTCTATCTCTTGTAGTTTAGGAGTTGTAGAACACTTTTTGGAGTGGAAGCTGGCCAAAAACATGTGCTTTTTCCGTCATAACTCCCAAACCATACATCCTACAAGGACGATTTATACACCAAATTGTGTCTAATACATATATATATAAATATAGTATAGAATAGTATAGATATATATTAATATTATATTTATTATTATATAAACATATACTTATAATTTTATTAGTATTCTTATTAGGTTATCTTAAACCACCAACAAAAATATACCTACCTGCCCAATCAGAAAACCCTGCAAGCATAATCAAAAGTATATTTTGATTCAATTGGAAAATATTTAAGAATTCCATTTCGTTATATTAAGACATTTATTTCATATAGATTTTATGTTGAAATGTATATAATTAATCCGAGTAAAACAATTTCATTTGGAACATTTTATTTTTTTATATATTTTTATATTCTTTGTTTATCACGTAATTAAAATGCAATGATAAAATTTTTAACATTTATTAGAATAATTTTGTACAAATGTAATATTGTGACGAAATTTGTTGTGAGCATTTTTATCATGCATTTCTTAATTGGTTGGTTTTAAGCATTTTAAACATTTTAAAAATAGACCCTTTTAAACATTTTAAGGCAGTATATATAAAATATAAGATATAATTAACGATTTGAATTATTTCATATACATTACTTTTGAGTAAAATTTCATGTGAGTATAATTTATATAATTGTATAATAGCATATATTGAAACGATGTTATTTTTTTTTATTAAATATTTACAAGTTATTAGTTTATTTTATGAAGTTTAAGGTATTTATTTAATACAATATGTGACTATTGTCTTCTGTACATGCTTTTATTGGGTAAATTTTGATGACCTTTTTTTGGTTTTTAAAGCATTATTAAAGCACAAGAGGTTTACATATTTTTATGTTTTTGTTCAATGTAAAAAGTGAACATTTCTGTATTTTTTTACTATGTTTAGAGGTCAGTTATATGTAAATGCAGACGTATTAACCTCGTATATGATTATTGCCATTTTTTTAAAAGTTTGAAGAATACGATACTTTTGCATCATCGGGAGAATTAAATGGCAAGTTTCATAGTTCCGTATGGTTGATCAATGGATTTAATTGTTGCGATAAATGCCAATTTTCAGAGTTCTGTAAGGTTGATCAATGAATTTAATTATTGCGATATCAAGACTTTGGGACACAAATTTATTTCAATATAGAAACATTTAATTGCACCGAAAAATTTAAGATTTTATTGTTTAATTAGAAATCATTAAGCTTTTAAGTAAAACGTATGCATAAAAACATGCGATCCATCAATGTTGTAATTATTACCCTAAACCATGACAGCCTTGGTTGGTGACCTCTTAAGCCTGACATAAAATTTTGAATATTTGGAAGATTAAACCAATTCGATCGCAACTCTGTTACATTACAGAAACGTCCGTAAAATAAGTTCAATTCCTATCTTCAAGAATTTTGTAATTTTGTTCCTTGACACATTTTTTTAAATGTCTGAACAATAATTGCAAAAATGATGATAATTTTATGTTAGAATGTACCTTAAGCCATCCATTACCTACAGTGGGTCAGTTTTCGTTCGGTATGGCATTAGAGCGAAAATTATAAATAAAACAAAACGCACCAAAAACTATAGTAACAGTCGGAACATTTAAAAAATCATGAGATGAAGTCTTTTACAGTTGCGCAAAACATTTTTCTATTTACAAATACTTTTTTGAGAAATCAATTGTTTAACTAAAAACGCGAACTACAAAAAGTTGCATACAGCATACTTCTTATTCTAACAGTCGTTGCATTTTTTTTTTTATTTTTACTTTCTCTGTTACCTGCCTTTCTCTTAAACTCTTCAGAAACTATTTTTTCTTTTAACCACCTCACATTTTTTCTTATCAAAACCTTGATGAGGTGGTCAGGAATAATCGGTCGATATTCATAACATTCTTGTGTTTTATCAAACCACAAAGCGTTTGTTATGTTTGTTTGCTGTATGCAACTTTCTATAATTCGCTTTTTTAAGTTGGCTTCGTGACAAATTTTTTCAAATAGGTATTTGTAAATAGAAAAATGTTGTGAGCAAATGTTAAAAAATTCATCTGACGGATTTTTTAAAAGAAGATAAGTGTCACTATAATTTTTCTTTTCAAGAAAAGTCTCCGAGTCAAAAGAATAACTTTCCATCTTGAAGAGATTTTCTTGACAAGCGTCGCATTTTATTTTATTTCCAAATTTTGCCTTCAATCCATATCCTACAAAATATCGACCCACAGAAATTTCCAAAGGAGTTAAGGGTGGTATGTTCATACTGGATTCTTCAAACTCTTCCACTATTATTTTATTAATTTTTTCGGACGGACAATTTGGACTGGTGTTTTCGTCTTCATCGGATGGGTTAAAGTTCCATTCTAGCATTAAATCATCGTCATTTTCGCAATTTTTGCTGCGACTCTGAAAATTATGGGTCAGGAATTTCATGGACATTATCTGTGCAGAAAGGTATTGCACTTCTCTCACTAATGGTTCCGTGTTGCTCCCCAGTTGCGATCTCAGGACTGAGAAGAAATTCTCTAAAGAGTCCTGGTTCGAAGATCGAAGAGATCATCAACAAGCAAAATCATTGAGTTTAGGGTATATTTGAACCCATTGATGCATTACACCTTATTAACTTTGTTTTATGGAAGCTGAAGAGTTTCCAAGAAGCCAATAAATTCCTTTATAAAAGCAATTTTGTTGCAATTTCTAAACACAGGACGCTTCCTGAAATTGGGGTCCTTGCAGTTTTAATATCGCAATAATTAAATTCATCGATCAACCTTACAGAACTGTGAAAATTGGCATTTATCGCAACAATTAAATCCATTGATCAACCATACGGAACTATGAAACTTGCCATTTAATTCTCCCGATGATGCAAAAGTATCGTATTCTTCAAATTTTTAAAAAAATGGCAATAATCATATACGAGGTTAATACGTCTGCATTTACATATAACTGACCTCTAAACATAGTAATAAAATACAGAAATGTTCACTTTTTACATTGAACAAAAACATAAAAATATGTAAACCTCTTGTGCTTTAATAATGCTTTAAAAACCAAAAAAAGGTCATCAAAATTTACCCAATAAAAGCATGTACAGAAGACAATAGTCACATATTGTATTAAATAAATACCTTAAACTTCATAAAATAAACTAATAACTTGTAAATATTTAATAAAAAAAAAATAACATCGTTTCAATATATGCTATTATACAATTATATAAATTATACTCACATGAAATTTTACTCAAAAGTAATATATATGAAATAATTCATATATATTATGAATGTTTAAAACTGTATATATATATTATGTTTAAAACTGTTTATTTTTAAAATGTTTAAAATGCTTAAAACCAACCAATTAAGAAATGCATGATAAAAATACTCACAACAAATTTCGTCACAATATTACATTTCTACAAAATTATTCTAATAAATGTTAAAAATTTTGTCATTGCATTTTAATTACGTGATAAACAAAGAATATAAAAATATATAAAAAAATAAAATGTTCTAAATGAAATTGTTTTACTCGGATTAGTTATATACATTTCAACATAAAATCTATATGAAATAAATGTCTTAATATAACGAAATGGAATTCTTAAATATTTTCCAATTGAATCAAAATATACTTTTGATTATGCTTGCAGGGTTTTCTGATTGGGCAGATAGGTATATTTTTGTTGGTGGTTTAAGATAACCTAATAAGAATACTAATTAAATTATAAGTATATGTGTATATAATAATAAATATAATATTTATATATATCTATACTATTCTATACTATATATATATATATATACATGCATCTACGATCAATGGTTTTGTCGTAAAATTGACATTTTAATAAAAAATAAAATCATTTTCTTAAATAAATTTCTTAAAATAAAATCATGACTGCTTGTAACTTTGGTATCTTTTAATAAAATACCTACATAAAAACCATTTCAACAACATTAAAGCAAATGGGTAACAAGCAATTTTCTTCTCTTCATGAAAAAAAAAAACATATTTGCAACTCCTTATTAAAGAATAATTATTTCTTTAGCCGAATCTGAATTCCGTCTTTTTATTCGGCTAATGAAAAAATTATTATTTGCAGATGCAACCAAAATCTAGCTAGAATAAAATCGCAACAACAATGTCCAGCTAGAAACAACATCAATTCGTCAAACACAAGAAGATCCCAAAAATTAACACAAAAAAATAAGCTGTAAAAGTTGTGGCAAATAGAAGTTACATTTTCATTCACATACATACTTATAATATTGTTTTCTTCTCCTTTCGTTACTTGTCGTATTCATTTTCATGTTTACTTCTTCTTACTCACAGCAATGCGTCAATAACGAGTACAAAAACTCGTTGGTTTTTGTACTCGTTTGTACTCGTTGTACATTGTACTCGTTGTACATTGTTTTTCTGTCGGTGGATGGCTGATAGTCTGGAAAGAAGTTGGAACGCTGGATGAAGCAATCTCTTGGTATAATTTATACTCGTTGGCGCCAGTTGGAAATTCCAAGCTTCGTCAGGTTGTCCTCTACTTGGTCTTTCCAACGAAGATGCGGTCGTCCTCTTCTGCGTTGACCGCCGCTGGGTACCGAATCGAATGTTTTCTTCACTGGAGCATCGTCTTTCATGCGCTGAACATGACCAAGCCAGCGAAGCCGCTCGATTTTAATGCGCTTGACTATGTCGATGTCAGCGTACAGTTCATACAGTTCATCATTCCACCGTATTCGGTACTCGCCATTGACGCAGATTGGTCCGTAGATCTTACGAAGAATCTTTCTCTCGAATGCTCCTAAATTCTTTTCATCTAAACTGCTCAGCGTCCAGGTTTGTGATGCGTAAAGTAGGACGGGCATGATGAGCGATTTGTAGAGCGTGATTTTCGTTCGTCGAGAGAGGGCTCTGCTTCTCAATTGCCTACTGAGCCCAAAGTAACACCTGTTGGCAAGAGTTATTCTTCGTTTGATCTCAATGCTGATGTCGTTGGTTGAATTAATGCTGGATGCCAGATAAACGAAGTTCTTCACAACCTCGAATGAGGTATTGTCAACGGTAACGTGGGTTCCAAGACGCTGGGACTGTTTGTTTGTTGACACCAAGTATTTCGTCTTATCTGCATTCACTGACAGACCCATTCGACTTGACTCTCTTTCTAATCTGGAAAATGCTGCACTGACTTCGCGCGTATTATGGCCAATGATATCGATGTCATCAGCATACGCAAGCAGCATAACACTCTTGTAGAATATTGTGCCACTACGTCTCAGATCAGCAGCTCGGATGATCTTTTCCATCATTAGGTTGAAAAAGTCGCACGATAAGGAATCACCTTGTCTGAAACCTCGTTTGGTAATAAATGGTGGGGAGAGGTCCTTCCCGATTTTAACTGCGCTGCTGGTGTTGCTCAGTGTCATCCTGCAAAGTCGTATTAGTTTTGCAGGAATACCAAATTCAGACATGGTGGAGTACAGGTGCTTCCTTATTGGGCTGTCGAAGGTAAATAATATTTTTTTATATTTTCTTAGACCGTATTTATGTTTTTAAAAGTGCAAAAATTAAATATACTCCATGCAGCTTAATTCCGGTGGTCTAGCGCTCGAACTGTAAGGTTTTTTTACGTTTTTTTTTTATAGATAAAATAATGAACAACGGTATTGATACTTTTAAGGTATATTGAAACACTCATTCCATATAAAAAATATTTCTGTTTTTATTCAAAAAATGTTTAGTTATGTTCAAATTGGCACTCAATGAGACCATCTCAAAGAAAGGAGACCTCGGCGGAGTTGTGGATTTTGACTCTACTATGTTCCTCTATGAAGTTATGAAGGATAAGATGTAATGTATGTTATAAAAATTATAGTTGCGAAAAAATACCTTTTTTGCATCGAAATTTTTATATTTCTTTTTAAGTTTTAATTTTACTTCTAATAAGAAGAAAAAATTTAAGAAAAAGTGTCCTTAATAATATATGAGCAAATAAAATATTTTTAGTAAAAGCTGCCAACCCTGGTAAAAAAACATAAATATCGAAAAGTTTTCAGAAATTTCACTAAAAGACTTTTTAACGGTACCTTACTCATTAAAATCGGATAATACCCCATCATAATTACCCCATCTTCTCGATTTTTGCTTTTGGACGAAATTGGCATTTGCAGAATTTCGCAACGAACGACTTTAAAAAATTGTAGCCCATTTAGTTCTTATAATTTGAATACAAGCCATAAGTCAAAGTTTCAGGCAAATCAAAAGGCATGGGGTACATTTTTCGAAAAGAAAACTTGCATTAGGCTTGAAATGTCCGAAAGGGCATTTCCACAAAAAAGTCTACCGTGACCAAAAAATTAAAACTTAATAAAAATTTATGGAAATGCCCATATTAAAAAAAAAAATTTATTTGCTACTAGTTGAAACCCGGCGCGTTGATCCACGACACCTTGTCCAACACCCATAAAATATTATAAGTGAAATGGCACGTGTAAATTGTGGTAGAATACCGAATTCCAAACTCCAAAGCTATTCGATATCGCAAAATTTTGGTTGTATATGAGGTGACACGCCCCCTTTTCCAAAGCACATAAAATGTTATCAGTGAAACGGCCCATGTAAATTGTGCTCGAATAACGAATTCCAAAGCAGTGTGACCTATAATTCCAAAGCCACTCGATATCAAATATTTCGGCTGTACGGGAGGTGCCACGCCTCTTTTTTAAATGTTAAAACCTTCCTTTCTGTTTGTTTAATAGCTTCCTAAAGGGGTACATTTTTGAAATTTTGTAATTGCATACATTTGTGGTAAGTAACATTCTTGGTTTAGATGTCTTTTATGGGAAAAACTTTGTTTTCTATAGGAACATGCAAGTTGCTTAAAATTTCCAAGAAATCGACACCACAAAAACTTTCGCACCTGAAACACATAAAAAGTTTTAAGTACTAATTTTATTGTTTGGTGAAACAGAAAAAAAAATCAATCAAAAAATATAGTGCTGGCTTTGAAAGTGAATAACTCGGTCATGTTACAAAGGATTACATTAATTTTTTTCTTAAATTTTGATTAAATTACAATAATTTTTTTTTGTTTGAAATTTTGATTAAATATTCGTGTTTCAATTTTGTTCATTTTCGCCTCCTTTCTAATTTATCTATAAAAAACCTTAACGAATTTCAGTTTGCTGTAGCAATTGACGCATAAGCCATGAAAGCTAGTTTTTAAATAATTGTTTAAATAAATAATTTTTTTTTGTAAAAAAGTTTATGTAATGTAACGTTTAGTGTTTGTTATTTCAAATATTTTTAAAGTTAGGTTTAATGTTACGTATGTATTTATTTTTTTTATTAATTATTTTAAAGAAATGGTTATGCATTTACTATGTTTTTAGAAAAAATAAACAAAACTCCCCTGAAGATGTTGCCAAACAATTGACGAAACGTCGGAAAAAATGGAATTTTTATTTTTATATTAAAAATTGCAATTAAAAATTACTGGCCAAAAACCTCTAAAATCAAAAAAAAAAAAACTTTACGAATTTCTTTATTTCGCCAAAAACTTTGGTAAAAATATTTGTTGTTTAAAAAATATTCAAAACCAAAAATGGCTTTTTTAATGTTCTTTCATATGATATGCATAAATGTAAGGTTAATTTTAAGTTTCTATTGTCAAAATTTAAAAACGTTTTATACGATCGAAAAATCAAGCCTATCATAAAAATGAAAGATTTTTTTATGTTTATTGTTATTAATTTTGTATTTTTGTAATTTTCTTTGCATAAAAAGAAATTTGACAATTTCTCAATTGGTTTCTGAGTTATATTCTCAAATACCCCTTTAAACACTGCCACAGCAACAGCGCCACCTACCGGATGAATCTTTAAATCAAAACCATCTACAGACCCCAGTCGCACACACTCACAAATTACATCAAAATCGGTCCAGCCCTTTAGGAGGAGTTCAGTGACAAAGCCATGTACAGAAGAATTTTATATATATTTGGTATGTATTAAAGTTTTTCAAAATAAATTTTCCAAACTTAAAGCTATTTTCAAAATTCAAACTTTACATGTCACCTTAAATAATTAAGTAATTATTATGAAGTTTAATATTCTGTTAAATAGAAAAATAGGCCTGCAGGAGGAACCGTTTATTATGTCCTTGGAATAGGATTTTTTTGCCAAAGCTATTGTCATTTATTCGAACTGCGGTATGAGATCAACCTTTTTGATAAAACAAATACACATCAAGGTTAAATACGTAGATGTAGATTTAGATTTATCTTTATCTGTATCTTTGAGTTGTCGTATTTGTCACTGTTTGCGCAACAACTTTTATGTTGAAACTATATCCAAAGTTGTTGATAAATCAAATACTTTTGCGCTGTTGGCGTTAAGAAATATATGAAATACGGCAGCCGCTGTACGTGCTCGAACCAAAACGCACGTACCTCGGCTCACTGAAACCAAAAAGGTCCATTGTGATACCGCTGCACACTTGGCCTTCAGTCCGAGTGGAACCACATTGAGCCCTTTTAAGACGTTTAACACTTGTCCTTGACAGGTCGTCAAGCTCAGAAAAGAAGAATGACCCCAGATATTGATGCCTTCTTCTAGCGAGCGCGGGTCAGGAACATAGAAGGTGGGAGTTGGTTTCTTTCTCCTCCTCGTCCCTGCAGCTTCTGCAGAAGTAATTTCTGATGATTCCCACTCTGGAGGCATGTCTGCCTATTAAGCAGTGCTCTGTGGTTACGACCACTAACGTGGCTACCTCTGTTCTTCATAACGAAAGAAGGGCTCTCGATTGCTTTGGATCTTTAGTCGGCCAAATTAGCCTTGTTGTTCTGCATGTTTAGAGCTCAGCCCATTTTTAGTTGGCTTTAGATGTGGTGTACTCGTTGAGCAGAAATTTTGACAGTTGCCATCGAGTGAGTGCCGAACCATTAAAGTCACCGATGTACCATTCATAGCAAGCTCGCCTGCTTTTTCATTTCCCCGTATCCCCATATTCCCTGGTACCCATATTAAGCTGATGCCAAAAAAGTTTGGCATTTCGCCTAATACAGCACGGCATTCTTTGGCTACTTTAGAGTTGATGGATACTTGCTTCATCGATTTTAAAATATGTATATATTTCTCGTTTAGAGATGACATTCTCTGAGAGCCATGTTGCAACTTCCTTAATTGCCATCATTTTGGCTTGATAAACACTACACTGATACGGCAGCCTACGAACCAAGGATACCCCTAAGTCTTTTGAGTATACCTAATGCTACCAACTCATGTTATAAAAAAATAAGTATATTTACTTCTTAGAACACTGAAAAGTAAGTATTAGTAAGTATATTTTTTTAAAATAAGTATAAGTAAGTATTTTACCTAAGAAAAATAAATTGAATATTTTTTTGATGTAATATACTAATTTATGTTAAAATCAATAGAACCCAGAATATTCTTTAAATATTGTCACACCTACTTTTTGATTTCCTTAAAAAGTTTTGTGTTTGCAATCTGTCTCAAACCAAAAAGTCTTTAGATCAAAAAAAAAACAAAATATTAATATTATATATTTGAAATTCATATATATTTCTAATACATAAAATAGTTTAAAAACAAACAAAAGCATAACAAAAAGTTAAAAGTTATACGCACTTTCAAAGTAGTTACATCAAAAAAACATCACATTCAAATGTATACAGAGACCAAAGAAAAGTTATCATTATTCGCTCTCACTGTCACTGAATTGAGGCGCTACATTAATTTTTTTTTTCTTTTTGCCTGAAATCGTATTTGTCTTGGCTGTAAATTTTATTTAAGGGTGAAGTCTAATTGGTCACTTTGGAAATTTTTTTTTCTACATTTTTCGAATGTATATGTATCTAAGAATATTGTTTAAAATTTTTATGAAGATCCAAGCAGTATAAGTAATTTTTTCAACCCAAAGCTTACTCTACCTGAACTCATGTTAGAACGCATTTAAAAAATTTTAAGAGCGTTTTTCTCAAAACTACTTTTTCACTGACGCCCCACACTATTTCTCTGGCACCCGTGGGCTCATCCTTCTGAAATTTTATACACGTATTTAACACAAAACTACTTACAAAATCGACTATAATCGTGTTAAAAGATTGATATTTACTATATTTTTTTACAAATAACAGCGAAAAAATTATTTTTTCATTTATTTTGGTTTTTGTTAAAGTTAACAATTGCTAAAAATGAATATCAATGGTCTATTTTTTAAATAGTTAAATAGTATAATAATAGTTTTTGTCATATTAAATCTAAAACATTTCGGTTTTTTGTTTCAGATAAACAGATGCCGAGATATCGTGTGGGGCCGACGTGCCTCCAAATTATTAAAAAACATTAATAAAATTTTTTTTATTTTTGTAACTTAAGACTTAATTTATCATTCCTAACAACTTATTTAAACATATCATACATAGCAAGCTCACGAGAAATTCCCACAAATAGCCTATTTTTTAGCCGACGAACTAGACTACACCCTTAATATATCAGGTTTTGTCTTTAAAAAATTGTAAAATTCGACACAGCTGTATTCAATATTATTTTTAAAAATAGAATTGACTCCAAAGTCTATATATTTAACGCTGTTGATTACAATTTTCAAACTTTTTCCGCTTTTGCAAACAAAAACGTTCAACCGGAGCTGAAAAGTAAGCATAATTAAGTATAAATCTTAGAAGTAAGTATACTTATAAGTATGGAATTTTAGCAAGTATATGAAGCTGAAAATAAGTATTATACTTAATAAGTAAGTATAGTTAGTAACATTAAGTATACCCCATACCAGGGTTGTTAAATGACTTTTCCATTTTGGTATACAAAATTTAGAAAAAATTGTACTAAATGAAGAAAAACAGTATGGAATAAATTTTGTTTACTCCTCGCATGATGCGATAACTTTGTCACTCAGCTTGCAACGCTGATATATAGCCGTGGCAGGTATAGAAATGTATACATATTCTTGATCAGCATCACCTCCTGAGTCGATTTCACTAGGTCAGTCTGTCGACACGATAACAGCCGCAATTTTAAAGCTATTAAAATTTGGTATAAGTATGTGCTTGTATTAAAAAAACAAAGGTCAAGTTCGAGAATGAGTAAAATCGGATGAAAACCACGCCTTCTTTATCAAACAATAAAATTTCTAAAAACGCCACAAAAATTTTTGCATTTACTTGGTATTGTGCACATAAGCTTTGAAGTAAAATATTCACCATATATTTCAAATTTGCTAAAATCGCATAAAACAACGCCTACCTCCCATACAACGTTAGTTTATCAAATCTTTAAAATATCTAAAAATGACTATAAATAACTATATGAAAACGGTTAAGTCTCTAAAAATTCATTTAAAAAATTAAAATTATGAACGTATGCTAAGAATATTAAAATTCACTTTTACTTTGCAATTTGACAAAATTGATAAAAACTCAACCAATCTCCAATGCAAAGTGACGTCATCAAAGTGGCATAACTTTTATAAATTCCACAAAAATGTGTGTATTAACAGCATATTTAATACATATTCTTCCATATCTTAATCGTGTTATGCATTTCAGTTTTCGCAAAAATTGATGAGCATCACAACCTTAATCTATACGAGCTGACATCATCAAACTTTAAAAACACGCATAACTAAGAATATACTGTGGGAGTATCTGAACTTCGACCCTTAACATAGAAAGTCCACTATCTTTTTTTAAATCAGGTTCTTCGTAGATGCCTTAAGGTCAACCACCCATCCACCCTAAAAAATCTGACACAATCCAGCCAAAAGAAAAATTTTAAATGTTAGTCAGGGACGAAAGAAATTAATGGGAAAATCTTTCAGTCAAGCAATTCTTCACTTTCAGTCAAATTTAAGAAATTTTTTCATTTGATATATTACTTCTGATATCAATATTGTGGCATTTAGTCCACTAGATTTTAAAAAATAATTTTGCTTAAATTAAATGAAATTAAATTAAATAAATTGTTGCAAACAGACTGCAATGTTTGTGTAATTGGTTTTTATTTAACTTTGAAAATAAAATATTCTTTTAACGTTTGCTGTCGAGTGAGAAATTTAAAGAATTCCTTAAGCAATTTTATATAAATTGGAGAAAATCTACTCCTTAAAATAATGTTTTAAGTATTTTGGAGAGTACCAAAATTTAGAACTAGATATATTTTTAATTCTTTTAAATCGTTTGCTTACTTAGAGTTCTAAATTCTGTGTTTATTATAGAGTGAAATAAAATGTATCGAAAACATTTTGGTAGTAGGAAAGTAGGAAAAATATATAAAATTTTACCAAAAAAGTACAATTGTAACGAAAATATCAACTCTGCCCTATAACCTACCTTTTCATTTAATTTTGATCCATCTGTATAGAAGTGTAGAAACCCTGGTTTCTACGGCTCACCTATATTCCAGTGTATTCTAGGTGGAATGAGCGTGCCGTAGTTTCCACCAAAGGAAAGCATTAGTTTACAGTAATCAATCCTTGGAGGAATGAGGTTGAATTTATAGACTATGGATACGTGTCCTGAACCCAGGTTTTTCCATGCTCCAATTTTCTTTAGTCTGGCCACCGAACAAGCTGCAAAGTCCAAGGGTGGCCCCCATATCGCTGCTCCATATAGAAGTATAGCTCTGATGAACACTGTATACAGCCAGTGAACGATATTGGGGCAAAACCCCATCTTGTTCCTATAGCTTTTTTACAAGTGTACAGCGCAACGCCTATGTGGGCCTTTGTAGTCTAGTGGAGAGTGCGCTAGATTCTCAACCCAGAGGTCCCTGGTTCGAATCTGGGATCGGACATGGTTCTTTTCACTTTCTTTGTTCTTTCCTACATTTAAAAATTATAGCATAACACTAGCCTCGGTCAAAAGCAATTCAAATTGTCTTTCACGGTTGTTTCGCCTAATCAATAATTCACGTATTGTTCCAATCACTTCCTCTAAATAAATCTATCGCTTTCCTTTCAGGTCAAAGACCAAATTTTGTTTGTATAAGGCGCATGCCTTGGTTCTTTGATCTTTAAAAAAAAAAAACTGTCGCCTTCTTCGTATGCTCAGAAATATTAAGTTTAAAGCTAAGCTTCCTTTCAAGAATGAGTTCTAGATAATTTGCGTTTTCCAATAAGGACAATACAGGCCCATTTCGAGGGATGGAATTCTACGCTTCCTTGTGAAAAGAACCAGTTCTGTTTTGACCGGATTTATTTTTTTGGCCTGTGTACAAAGAAATATGTTGCGTTGTTGTAAACCAAATGACCAAGTAAATTGCTTTAAGTACAAAATTGTTGTCCTAACAATCAACAAAAAATAAAAGTCGTTTAGAAAAAATCTGAGTAAACCATCCTCTTTAGCTTCATCAATTAATGTACGATCGAGTTTCCAGAATCTTGCGCTTTTTCCCGATTTTTTTGCGTATATTTAATTTTTGAATAGGTTTTGATACATAACTTATCGGCTTATAATATTCTTTTCATGTTGTGCATCTTTTTTTAAATATTTGCATAATTTTTATTTTCTCAAGACACATAAGCTTTAAATTTTTAATGCTCTGTAACATTTACGTAATTAAATTTTTAATTTTAATTGTAGGACTAGTTTTTGCTCACAAAATGTTAATAACTTTTCCACTCACTTTGATGCAATGCAACCCGAGCACATGGTGTTTTAATGCGCTTCAAACATTTTTATTTGGAACTCCGTATTACCAAAAACAAAACTTTTGCAGTAAAACTAGATTAGCGATTATACAATGCTAGGCAACAATAATAACAACAACAACAACAATAAAAACAAGCCATTCGAAATTGGTGAACCACTTGCAGCTCTTCGAGACAGATAGCAACAACAAACATATGGACTGCATTACTTCAGGCTCCACACCCAAATTGTAGATCATGCAATCGTTTACGATTGTCTCAAATGCCGTTAAACAGACCTCCATAAACACGCAACAAAACTGAAAAAAAAAATATTATTTTATGATATAGAAGTAGCATTAAGTAGAAGTGCAATTTAAAGTTGTAAGGAGATGTTGTAGTAGGCAATAGGTGGGGAGAGGAGTGAAAAAAAATCTAGTGTCCTCATGTTTTTTGCATCTTACAAATGTAAAGTTAAACCAATTAAGCTCAGTTTCTTGTCAATAATATACAAGCAATAATTATTTATTGAAAGATTTAAAATAAGTCATTGTAGAAACTCCTACGTTGAAGAACCTGATTGAAAGTATAACTTTTAATTTCAAAGCAGATTTTTGCTTTACAAATTCTAAGACAAGGACTTAATGTTATTTATGAATTATTTTTAATGAAAGATATTTAATTGTTAGCTATAAAACTGACTTTCATAAACACCCACAATTTAACAGTAAATTATGACAGTAGCTCAAAATTAAAGCAAACTAAAACATTTAATAAACATTTTAACGTCATTTTCGCAACTAGCAGCCACATTTTTGAGCTGTCACCAACGCCGTAGATACGTCTTTGATAAGGGGGGGAGGGGGACGTTTTACTGAAATAAAAAAATTTAGATTTTTTAAGAACTTTGCAAATTTCTTAACCGATTTCAACAATCGAAGTTAAAAGAGTTAAGGAAATTTGATTTATTCTAAGTGCAGTCTTCCCTGCAAATCTTAATATTGAACGAAAATTTCCGTCACTAAAACAGGCTCCTCATGTACAATAGGACCAGAATCATTCGTAGTTGTTGTCTACCGAAAAATATTTTTGATTAAATAATAGCTACAGGTTTTGCTCTTTAATTCTAGACAAATTTTTTGTTGGGAGTACATTTTTTTTTTTGACAACATCATCATATAAAATTTTAAGAACTGATCTGCGAAATAGTTTAATTTTTATTTTTTTCGTTTTGTTCGTGAAGATTATACACTTGTTTTGCATCTTTCAAATTTATGAATGGCTTTGTACCTAGCTACACAATTTCTGGTCACCTCTACCTCCAATCTGGGGCCGAATTACAGTATCCTTGATCGAGCCAAATTACGAACGGCACAACGAGACAAGTGCCAATAAATTTTGACAATTTTGCTCGATCACAGATGCTTACAGCTGCTAACCCCTGTTAACCAAAGAAAATACATACTGACCAAAATGCTTTAACTTCGTCTCCTGAATAATCTGGCTTTGTATTCAAGCCATTGGTTCTTGCTTAACCAGTTCTTCTGAAAAGATATCTTCTTATTTTTCGTTTCCATGACAGGAAACTTGTAATTTCTGTAATTGATCTGTCTATGTCAGACTGATTTAGATTTAAAATTACCAATGTAATTTTATCGAGCTTAATTCAATAAAGATGATGATGTTGACAGGTCATCCAAACCTTCAGATGAAGAATGTTGTAGTTCTTTCACAATTTGGGAATCAGCCGTTAAGTCTTTAAAGTTTAACCGCAAAAATCAATAGCATTATAATTATACATTTATATATAAGCGATAACGTAGTTATTAAAAAATATAGATGGGTTCAGGGCTAATGTTAATGTTAATGTTGTGTGGTGGAGATGCGTACTGCGACCTAGATCAGATCTATTGTACCTCCTTCTCAAAGCTCCGCTGGGTTTGCGGATTACAGAATTTCATCCAGCCCTATTTCTCTTATGAATTTGAGAATATTCTTAGGTTCAAGGGATGAAACCTGCTCTAGACTCAGCTCATATTTCCCCAGTGCTAGTTTACGTCTGCGAGCCACGGCGTCGCAGTTTGTGAGTAGGTGTATTCGAGTCTGCTCTGCTTCTTCACAGAAACGGCAGTTACTATCGGTCTCTATGCCCAATTTCATCAGGTGGTATTTTAGTTTACAGTGTCCTGTAAGGAACCCCGTTAGAATCCTGAGATTCGGTTTGCCTAAGCTTATTCACAATTTTGCTCTTCGAGTGTTAAAATCTCTGAGGAGCAATTTGGATTGTCTTAGCTTTGGGAGGCTTTTCCAAAGGTTTGAACGTTTATGCCTCTCCTCCCTTCTTAGTTCTTCTTTTATAGAATGTGTGCCCAATCCGCAAAATGGTTCTGGTCCTATAAATTTTGTGGCTGCACCCTTTCGCGCTAGACCATCGGCTTCTTCTTTACCCTGTATTCCTTTGTGTCCTGGGACCCAAAGTATAGTAACAGTGTTATTCTTGCCTAGTTCGTTGAGTTTTGTTAGGCATTCCCATGTTATTCTCGATGATATCTCACAGGAAACTAATGCTTTGATTGCTGCTTGGCTGTCTGACATCACAACTTTATCCTGACCTTTGTATTTGCGGTCCAGATTGAATTGTGCACACAGCTGTATTGCTAGGATTTCCGCTTGGAAGATACTGGGTGTTGTCCCCATAAGTTCAAAGTGCTTGGTTCTTGGCCCGTACACCCCTGCGCCTATACCTTCCAATGTCTTGGACCCATCTGTATACCATGCTATACTGTGTGGTTTCTTGACTTGCGATATCATCTCGCTGTCCCACTCTTTCTTGGTACTAAGCTTAATTCCGAAATGTTTTTCGAAGTTATACCTTTTTACTATATCGTCTCTTGGTTGATCGATGTAGGGAGTGTGCTTTGCAATGTCCTCCTTCTCTCTACTGCTGATAGTTTTATCTAAACCTGTCCCCTCTTTTGCAATGCACAACAGAGTTCGCTTGGCTACTCCCTCTATGACAAGGTGTAAGGGTGTTAGGTCCAGAATTACTTCTAGTGCTGCTGTAGGGCATGTCCTCATGGCCCCTGTGATGCATACACAGGCCAGTCTCTGCACCTTTGTTAGCATATTCCTCATTGTGGTTAGCTTGGTTATCTCAGCCCATGCTATTGCGCCATAGATGAGGATGGGTCTCACCATCATGGTATACATGCAGCGGAGAATTGTTGGGTTACAACCCCAGCTTTTCCCCGCCAGGCTCCTACATACCATGAGTGCGCGCGTTGCTTTGTTTATAGTTACCTCTGCATGTCTTCTCCAGAGAAGCTTTGAATCTAGTGTAAGTCCCAGATACTTTACTTCTCCTTTGAAGGGAATTTCAGTGCCATCCATTCTCATTGTTCGGAGGTTTGGCAGGCTTCTTTTGTTAGTAAAAGGTACTATGGTGGTTTTCGCTGGGTTGATACTTAATCCCACTGTGTTGCACCACTCCTTTGTTACTGACAGTCCTCTCTGTATCAGGTTACAGAGTGTATCCTCAAACTTCCCTCTCGCTATTAAGATGATGTCGTCTGCGTAACCCTGACATTTTATGCCATTTTCTATTAGCATCGTTAACAATTCGTCCACAACAAGACTCCACAGCAGTGGAGAAAGGACTCCGCCTTGTGGGCAGCCTTTTGTTGTTTTGATTCTTATAGTGGTGTTACCCACTTTTGTTTCTGCAGTTCTAGTGCTAAGCATTTGGCATATCCATCTGCTAAGCATATCATTTACTCCTTTTTTATGTAAAGACTTCTTCACAGCCTCGTGAGAAGTATTATCAAAGGCTCCTTCTATGTCTAAAAAGGCACATAGTACGATTTCTTTGTTTTTGAGAGCCGACTGGATGTTACTAGCCAGCTGGTATAGGGCAGATTGTATAGACCTACCTGCCCTATACGCATGTTGGCATGGGTGCATTGGCGTCTTCTCCAGAATCTCAGTTCTTATATAGTTATGTATTACCTTTTCCTTTGTTTTAAGTACAAATGAGGTAAGGCTAATGGGTCTAAACGACTTTGGTAGCGTGTAGTCTGTTTTCCCTACTTTTGGTATGAAGGTGACTATGGCCCTTCTCCATTTCCTTGGGATATAGCCCAGCGCAAGGCTGCTCCCAGTTATTTTAACTAGGTGGGGCAATATAGTTTCTGCACCCTTTTGTAGAAGTGCAGGAAAGATGCTGTCTACACCTGCTGATTTGAATGGTTGAAAGGTTCTGAGTGCCCAATCTAAACGAGCCGTAGTACAAATGCTCGTTGCGAGTTTCCATTCTTCTTGATTTGGAGCAATTTGCCTGTCTACCGTCTCATACTCAGTTACTGGTGTGCTGCCCGGGAAGTGAGTTTCTAGAAGGTGACTGGCTCGTTGATCTTCTCTAATCGTATAGCTTCCGTCCGGCAATAAAAGTGACATTCTTGTCTCCACTCTGCCTTTAGCCATTGCTTTGTGTATCCTGGCTGCTGCTAGCGTGGAAGAAATGTCTTCACAGAAAGTTCTAAAGCTCTGTCTTTTGGCTTTCCTGATTTATTTATTATACTCCGTCAGAGTCGCCGTGTAGTTGTGCCATTCTCCGTTGCACTTTGCGGCATTAAAGCTGCATCGCACCTTCTTCCGGAGTCTGGTCAGCTCAGCGCTCCACCAAGGAGTATGTTTTGTTCTTGCCTTGTGCCCTGTTGGACAGCTAGATTCGTAGGCATTATATACTGCATTGTTTACTTGCTCTACATAGAATTCAAGTTCTAGGATGTTACTAATTCTACTCTTCGCTTTTACGTTCTGTAGGTTTTCCTTCAGGTTGTTGGTGTATGTGTCCCAACTGGTATTTCTTGGGTTTCTTTTGGGTTCTATCTCTTGACATTTCATCCCAAATCTAAACTCTATTATTCTATGGTCAGATATTGAAGGTTCCATTGATACCCTCCATTCCCTAATCATATCCCCTACATTTGGGCTTCCTATGGTGAGATCTAAGACCTCTTCTCTAGCCCTAGTCACAAAGGTAGGTGTTACCCCCACATTTGAAAAAGTCTAGATTACTACTTAAAAGAAATTCTAAAAGGTACTCACCTCTGGTGTTGACGTCGGTGCTTCCCCAAATTGTATGGTGCGCGTTGGCGTCACAGCCGATGAGTAGTGGAAGTTGCTCTTTCCTGCAATGCTCCACAAGTCTTTTTATCTCCGCTGGGGGAATGTTGAGATCGTCCCCAGGAAAGTAAGCGGATGCGATCACTATGGCGCGGTGCTTGCCATCAGTTTCGATGTGAGTCTCGAAAACTGATAGGTCCCGCGTCATAAATTCTGAAAGACAAATATAATTAATATTTTTCTGCATTAGAATACATGCTCTGGGATTGATTGTTCTCTGGGTTCAGGGTTCAGGGCTAACTTTCACAGGACCTTTTCCTACTAGATCTTTATTTCATTACAGAAGATCTCTCTTTAATTTAAGACTTTGAAATACCAATATTTTCCACACACGATAACGCTAACGGTGAACGGTGAATAAATTATTAAAAAATTGGCTTTTGTAACTGAATGATGAACAATGATGAATATGCTTATTTTGAAGTTAAATCTATTTTCATTTTAAGACAAGTTTAACGAAAATATACTTTACGAATAACTCTAAAGTCAGTTAGCTCTTAGTCATAAAAATAAATTAAAATTCATCATAAGTATTTTTAATAAGAAAAAAAATAAAATTTGTCCATGCCCTCAGATATATGGGATTTATTTCTTTCTTCGGGCGAGACTATTGGTTTCTTAACCCTGGATAACCAATCATATTTCTAATACGTTATAACCAATGTTAGTCGATTCGATTAATACGCTCCAAAACTCGTTTTAGAGAAGCTGTTAGTACATAAAATACATTAAAAGCGGTTGAAAATGGAAAAACTATGTATATAAAAAAACTACTAGAAATAAAAAAAAAAACATTAATATTGGTCTTTGGTTTTTTTTTATTTTTACATTTTTTTATAAGCTACTTATTTTATCAGTTTGAGATAGACCATTAAGTAAATAAACATAAAAAACTTAAAAGGCTCTTCTATCATTATACGAACAAAGCATTATTTATTATTATAAAAATAAATAAGTTTAAATCAATTGTTTAGCACAAGAGACACAATTCGCTGCACTACTATAAAAAACTTAAAACCAAAACACTATATTCCTACAACAAAGGAATTAACTTCGACTGAACCGAATTTAAAACACCCCCACATCCGTTTTTTAGTATAAACGAAGTTGTCAATGTTGTATATTTTTGATAACGCCACTTTTATGGAGAATGGTTTTTATCAAAATATATAAAATTTTAAACTCAGAGTTCATCCTAATTATCAAAGCTTATGTGTAAAATATCAAGTTTAAACCATAACTTTTTTGAATTTATGAAGGTTTTGTTTTATAATGACGCCACTTTGTGTGTGAAGTGGACGTGGTTTTCATCTCATTTTGACAAATTTCAAATATGTGGTGAATATTTCAGTCCAAAGCTAATGTGCAAAATTTCAAGTTCATATATTTATTTTTCTGGCATTTTAAGAGATACCGTTTTGATAAAGTCACTTCTTTTGGGAGGTAGGCGTGGTGTTCATCCGATTTTGCTCATTCCCGAATTTTATCTTCATGTTTTGAATATAAGCACATATCTTTTATTTCATTATGATAGTTTAAAAATTGTGGCTGTAATCGTGTCGACAGACAGACAGATGAATAGACGGACAGACGGACATGGCTTAATCGACTCAGGAGGTGATGTTGATCAAAAAAATATCTCCTTATGAGCGTTACGAACGGAATGACAAAGTTAATATGCCCCTTACGCAATACGCTTGGGGGTATAAAAAGTTATGTAAAGCCAATGTTAGTCGCTTCGACTAACACTACATTTATAAAAAGATGCACCCCATCCAATTAAAAAGGCAAATACATCCGAACGCAACGAGAGCAGCTTAACAACTAATGTGGTTACTACGATATGGATAGAGAACACGCTCAGATGAGAGAAAAAAAGGCTGTAAGCAGCGTTGCCATCAGGGTTGCCAGTTTGGTAATTAATTACCAAATTTGGTAGAAAATTTTTGACTTGGTAATTTGGTAATTTTTTTATACTTTTGGTAACTTTTTTCCTTTAGCTTTCCAAAAATTTAAAATAATCAGTTTTTTTGCAAGATTTATATAAAAATTGTATTTATTATTACATTAAACATTTTTTAGTGCAGCATAACCTTTATGTTTTGTATTGAACATTTCTCTAAGTTTTCCGAACGCATCATCTGAAAATATTGCGAACTATGTCAAAAGAAAATGTCAAAATATTTCAATCTTGAAAATAACGTTAACAAAGAAGTCTCTTATAAAAACGAAGCTACGAAACAAGTTGGGTTTTAATACAATAAATAGCATAATGATTTCAAAGGAACTCTGCGAAATGAGAGACAAGACTCATTATGTGTGGTCACCAGAAGAAGATTTTTAGATTTCAAATTGAGATTTTTTTTGCTATCAGCTCTAGTTTAGGAGTTATAGGCAAAAATGTAAAAAACTGTTATGTTCTAACAGAATAATATCTTTAAGTTGCATCAGTCAATTTCGATGGAATTTGACAGCTTTGATTAGGAAATATTCAGCCCTATCATGCTTAATTTTTCACGCGGAATCGGAAAAGGTAGTTTTAATTTTTAAGATAAAGCTCTAGAACATTTTGGACATTTTTAAGCTATTTTTTCCTGAATGTTTTTTTCCCTTGTTAAGTTTCCTGAATGTTCTTGAGGTTTATCTTAAAAATGAAAACTCTCTTTTTCGATTCCACTTGAAAAGTTATTCATAATAGGGCTGATTAGGTCTAACCATTTTTGTAAACAAATTCTTTTTCATCTTTTGTTTTGAAGATAATGGCCCCGAAAATCATAAATTTTAAAACTTTTTCATAATAAAAATATTTGCTACCGTGAATTGCTTTGAATAAATTTAATAAAATTTTCGTTTCTTTCAGCAGATATCAGCAAAAGCTTTAAATACTTTGTTTGTAAATAATAGTTTGCGCTTAGGAGCAGTTATTGGAAAAATAACTGTATATCATATTTTTTTATAACTCCTTAACTTGATGTGATGGTGAAAAAGTTTCCTTATATTTAAAATCAGTGCCCGTAGTTAGAATTGATATCCTATAAAACAAACGAGCTGTGTAGTTTCTGAATTTTAGTTATTAAAAAATTATTAAAATTTTAACTTGAAGAAACCGATAATTTTTTTAAAGCATTAAATGCCATATCTTTGTACTTATTTATTTACTTTTTTAAAATCAATATTCATTGCCAATGAATGCGGTGTATTTTTGTAGTTCCTACTTATTTCAAACAAAAAAGATAAGGATCTCATTTTTATATCATTAATTTATAATTTTTTGTTTTGTTTTGTGACAATAAAAATTACGTTTACCTGAATTTACTACTTATTTGTTATTTTTTAATAATATAATAAATAAATTTTAAACAAGAAATAGTTGTACTTTTTCTATATATGTGAGTTTATAAATTGTACTTATTTTGTGATTTTTAGTTATTAAAAATAAGAAATTTTAAACAAGAAAAATGTAATACTTAATAATAATAACTAAATTTATTTTACCACTATTTCTGTTTATTAATTTTAAGTATTTTAATGTTGGATAAATGTTTTTTATTAACAAAAATTAAAATTTTATTGATTTTCTTACTTTAAAAAAATGTTTGTTTATATAATTAATTTTTATTTAATTTTGGTAACTTTTTGATAAAATTTTGGTAACTAAATTTTTTAAAAGTGGCAACCCTGGTTGCGATATGGTCCGATGTATCGGATATGTTACGATTTTAATACTTGAATCCGACGTTTCGATATTTGACCAAAATTCTTGAAAATGTTACGATTTCAGAAAAAGTAGATCCGACGTCCGATTTTGAATATATTTTTACATAAAGGGTGTTTTTTATAGAGTGATACAAGTTTAAATCATAATAAAACATAGTAATATATTTTATCAATGAAACGGGCTTTATTTGATAGAACATTTCATGACATTAATGCTTAAATATGATTTTGGTCATGTAGCTGCCACGGCTGGCGCGTACAAGGCGCAATCTGAAACACTAATTTTCACAAAATTTTCGCAGCATTTGCGGCCGTATCTCGCCGATAACTCTTCGAATGTTGATTTCCAGGTAATCAATTGTTTGTGGTTTATCGACGTAGACAAGTGAGTATACATAACCCCAAAGAAAATAATCCAATGGGGTTAAATCACACGATCTTGGGGGCCAATTAATTGGGCCATTTCGTGAAATTATTTTTTCTTCAAAAGTTGCCTTGAGTAAATCAATCGTAGCGCCCGCTGTGTGGTATGTGGCTCCGTCCTGTTGGAACCACATATCAGCAAGATTAATGCCAGCTAATTAAGGTACGAAAAAACTTCGAATCATGTTCCTATACCGTTCACCATTGACAGTAACATTCTGACCATCATCGTTTTTGAAGACATATGGGCCAATGTCTCCGCCAGCCCAAAAAGCGCACCAAACAGTAATTTTCTGTGAATGTAATGGTGTTTCGACAAAAGCTTGTGGATTCTCTTCACTCCAAATATCAAAAATTCTGTTTATTTATGTAAACATTCAACCAAAAATGGGCTTCATTGGAAAATAAAATTGTCCATGAAAATTCAAAATCAATATCAATTTGTGCTTCAGCCCATTCGCTGAATTGGCGGCACATACGATGGTCGTTTGGCTTTAATTCCTGCACAAGTTGAATCTTGAAAGGTTTTAAGCCAAGATCTTTTCGTAAAATCTTCCATAAAGTGGAAGGACACAATCCCAGTTGCTGAGAACGGCGACGAATTGATTGATTAGGATCATCTTCAATGCTTTCCTGTACAGCGGCTACAGATTCTTCAGTGCGCACTGTTCGGCGTCTCACGGGATGCACATTATAAGTAACAGTAAATGTGGTCCGAAAACGATCTATTGTTCTTCGAATTAGCAGCTCTGAAGGACGATTATGTACGCCATAAAATGGACGAAGTGCACGATAAGTTTGACGAAAAGAACCATTATTTTGATAAAAAATTTCCACATTTTTCACGCGTTGCTCTGGTGTAAGTCGATCCATAATAAAATGTCAAATCAAATTAAATAAAAAACGAACTATCAGCTAATAAATATGTGGTCATATAAAGTGGTGATGCCAACTCAAAGTTGTATCACTCTTTAAAAAACACCCTTTACATATATATATGAAAAGAACAAAATTAGTATAATAAAATTGATGGCAACTTTTAAATAAAAAAGATGCGATGGTACTTCGGCATTTCCAATAATGGGAAAATTTATTTTTGAATTCTTGAGCTTACCGAATTTCTCAGCTAACGTTGAGCGAACTTTAAGTCAAATAAATATTAATAAAACTAAAGTTCGCAATAGATTAGAGTTAGACACAATGGAAGGAACTCTGCATACAAAAGATTACCTGCGTATGAAATCTTTTAACTGTTTTAGTCTGGAAATTGATAAAGAATTGATAAACAAATTTAATAAAGCAATGTAATTAAATTTTTTTATACATTTTTTTTCACTAAAATCTAATTTTTTCGTAGTTTTTGGTGGCTTAAAACAACATTTTTTCGTTAATTTAATTGTAGCAAAAACTTTACATTTATAGAGTTAAAATTGAAAAATTATGTATTTTAGCTCTATGTATTTAATTTTTACCGATTTAAGAGATCTACATTAAACCAAACTGTGTTGCATATGTATTTAATTTGATTTTTACTCTTCGTTTGTGTGTTCAAAAATATTTTCAAATGTAATTTATTATAATATATTTTCTATATTTATAAAGTTATTGAATTGACTTTTGAAAAAAATGTGCTTTATTTAAATAATTAAACCTTAAATATTCGTCATACGTCTAATAAAATGCAATATTTTATTTGTCTTCTTTGTTGTAAAATGCGACTGAAAATTTCTTAGTTCTTGTTTTCAGAGTTTCACAAATACGACGAGAAATCCGACGAGCATAGTGCAAAAGTTATGCTGCAAAATTTTTTTTCATGGCAACACTGGCTGTAAGCAAAAAATTGAGCAGTGTTAGTCGAAACGACTAACATTGGTTATCCAGGGTCATACTATTACCAACTTTTTTGTCTTATGCGCTTTATTATTTGAAACTTTTAAAATATCGATTAGAAACATGATTCAAATACCAATTAACTCTACTTCATTTTTACGACAGAATAATTTAACGCCAGTGAAAAGCACTGTTACGTTAAGTAAATAAATTAATGAACAAAGTAGCAACGCTCATTATTATTTTAATTTCACATCCTGGTTCAGCATAATTTCTGCAACAATACAAAGCCAAAAAATAAAGTAAAACAATGATATAGTATTATATTTAAGCGGAGGTTTTCATGAAGCGCGACCAAAAACTTAATTTTTTTTTTAATTTTTCGATAGCTATGATGTCTAGAATATGTTCCCAAAGCGATTTGGCCGATAAAAATTGCATAAAAAAATTGAATGGAACCTATTTTTTCATAAAGGAACTCGAAAAAAATCGTTAATCAAATCTTAAAACGCGTTTTGTCAAAAATCACGTTTTTTAAACTGGTCTGCACGATAACTCAAGAACGACTCTATGGATTGACTTGGATCTTTTTTATTCTTAAAGCAGATAAATTTATTGGATCATTAACCTAAATTCAGATAAATTGGGAAGGTTTTTTTAGAGCTCTTCAAAGAACGAATAAAATAAGTTAGCTCTTCAAAGAACGAAAAATGTGAAAAACGGTATTAAAAATTCACATATTTGCCACTTTTGTATTTTTCAATTACTAATTGATATTATCGGCTTAAGCTCTAAATAATATAAAATAGTTTTAAGCATTTTTTATTTTTTTAAATAAGACGCCATGAACGCGCTTTATGAAAGATATCGTTTGGGTACTTTTTCTTCAACGTGACGTTTGAGGGCGTATTGAAACTTCACTTTTATGCACAAAAAAAATTATTTTCCTATAACTTAAAAATAAATAAATACTTGCAAAAAACTCCAGGTGTTCTTTTACTTCCTTCTATGAAAAAAAAAATTAAGCACATCACCGTATTTAAGGATGTATAGATGATAACCTGCCCTTAACTAAATACCTGCTAACCAAATACAATTTTTAATTAATCTTCATGGTATGGCAAAACTAAATAATTTGGAATATTTGTGTTTTTTTTTTAATACATTAAAATATTCTGGGTTTCTAAGGGCGGAGGGGAGTTTGAACCCCCTGAACCCACCATATCTACGACGTTGGCTGTCACTAATAGTAAAAACTGGACCAAGTAAGTAACCACTTGCTGATTAGATTGTTGTTGCTGTACTTTTTGATGATGTAAAAATAAATGAAGAAATACCCTCTACAAAAGTATTTCTATTAACAGCAGCTTATAAAGTAAAAGCTGGTATGTTTAGAGACATCAGCGTAACATTCTGTATTGAAACTCGATGTACTCGCAATTCAAATAGTTTTAAGTCCGCCTTATAAAAATTATAACTGGGACGGAATAGATTTTGCCACTTGCAGTTCGATTGAATCATCAGATTTGGTCCAGTAAGTCATTCCTTGTTTGGGATGTTGATTTTATCGCACTGTTCACTTAAAGCCTATATAACCGCTTGTCTTATGTTTTGTGAATCACAGTCGGTGGTTACTGCAAACAGTTAGTTTATTAATATATCGAGTGTCAGTGAGTGATAGCAGCGGTTTTCAAGATGTTTAAATTGGTAAGAAGGAGATTTGAATTGCATTATTTTAAAAAATGTTATCGGTAAAACCTCAAAAATATCCTGAAAGTGCATCACAAAAAAGGCCTAAGTAGAGAAAATTGAGTAAAATCACAAAATTAAAATTATTCTTTTTACAATTCGTATAACGTGGAGTCTCGATAGAGTGCTTCACAAATTTTATAAATACCAAGTACGCAAAAAATATAACAAGGGGCAACAAAGCATTGTGATAATAATAATAAAAAATATATTAAATAGTATATTTAATTTGAATATAAACATTTAAATTGAAATATTTAATTATTGAAAATTCCTAAAACCAGAAAAATTACTTCTGTAAACTTCTTGACTTCTTTAGTGTAAAAAAAAAATATAGTTATGACACATTATAATTCCAGTTTATGAAAGATGTTTTTGAGTGTCTTCACTGTCCTTCGTAAGTCATGAAGTTTCCGATATACTTCATACGATTGCGAAAGATAGAAACTACACCGGAGTAGTTTGAAGCGAAAACAATATTATTACTTGGAGACTTAGGGCATTAATCTGTATCACGAAGCAGCACACCAACGACAAGCAAGACGCGAGAAGCAATACTTTTTTCTATACGAAATTCTATTGCTTCTCGTGTCTTGCTTGTCGTTGGTGTGCATTTTCGTTATACAGAATAAAGCACTTAGATATTTTCTAATTCTACGTTCAATTCAAAGCCAAAAAGTAAACTACAGCATAAGTGTACGATAGGTTTCGAGCAGAGCTGTAAAATCGGCATTCATATTCAGAATTTTAAGTACAACTGAATAACGACATAAGAATGCATTCAATGAATGCAAAATTGATTTATAAATAAAATTTTTAATTCACATTCATTTTAAAAAAAGTATTAATTATTCATTTCCATTATTCATTTCCGTTATTAAGAATAATGAATCAATTTTTGTATTCATTTGAAAGCTATTCCTAAAGAATGCAATTCACAAAGAATTTTAGAATTTTTAATTGTTCTTTTTTTATTCATTATTAATTTTTTAGTCATTATTCATTTTTTATTCATTATTATTTTGTTATTCATTAATCATTTTTATTCATTATTTATTTGTTATTCATTCTTTTTTATTAATTATTAATTTTTTATTCATTATTAATTTTTTATTCATAAGTCATTTTCTATTCATTATTCATTTGTTATTCACTATTCATTTTTTAATCATTTCAGTACTAAGCCAAAAATTAAAAAGGCATAGCAAATGAATAAAGAATAAGAAATGAATAAAAAATAACAAATGAATAAAAAATTAATAATGAAAAATAATGAATAATGATAAAAAAATTAATAATGATTACCAAGTGAATAATGAACACATAGAAATAATGAATAGAGAATGAATAATAATTAACACTATTCATTTTTTATTCTTTTTTCATTTTTTATTCATTATTCTTTTGTTATTCATTATTATTTTTTATTCATTATTTATTTGTTATTCATTATTCTTTTTTATTAATTATTAATTTCTTACTCATTATTAATTTCTTATTCATAAGTCATTTTTTATTCATTATGCATTTGTTCACATAGAAATAATGGTTAAAGAATGAATTTTCATTAACATTATTCATTTTTTATTCTTTTTTCGTAAATTATTCTTTTGGTATTCATTATTAATTTTTTATTCATTATTTATTTATTATTCATTATTCTTTTTTATTAATTATTAATTTCTTATTCATTATTTATTTCTTATTCATAAGTCATTTTTCATTTATTATTCATTTTTTATTCATTATAAATTTGTTATTCACTATACATTTTTTAATCCTTTATAACTTTATTTATAACTAAGTTATAAATAAAAAATGAGTAACAAATTAATAAAGAATAAGATATGAATCACAAATAACAAATGAATAAAAAATGAATAATGAAAAATAATGATTAAGTAGTGAATAATGAATAGCAAGTGAATAATGAACACAAATAAATGAATAATAATTAATATTATTTATTTTGTATTCAGTTTAGTACTAAGTTATAAAAAAAATTAATAACAAATGAATGAATGAGTGAAAGAATAAGATATGAATAATAAATAACAAATGAATAATGAATCAGAAATTAATAATGAAAAGGAATTACTAATGATTAAAAAATTAATAATGAATAACATTACCAAATAATAATTAACAAATGAGAAATGAATAAAAAATTAATAATGAATAAAAAAATGAATAACGAATAGCAACTGAATAACAAATAAAAAATAAATAACGAATAAAAAATTAATAATGAATAGAGAAGGAATAATTGAAAATTCTGAAATTCTTTGTGAATTGCATTCTTTGTGAATATCATTCAAATATATAAAAAATTATTCATTATTCTAAACAACGAAAATTATTAACTGAAATAAGTAATTAATAATTTTTTTTAAAAATAAATATAAATTAAAAATTTTATTTATGAATCAATTTTGCATTCATTGAATGCATTCTTATTTCGTTATTCACTGATTCACTTTTTTTTAATTAAATCAAATTGAATGCATTCTTTTACAGCACTGATTTCGAGGCGCTTCATTTTTGATTTCAGATTGTGTCATTTTAACCCTTTAGCTGGCAGTATAACAGAACTGTAACAAACCGAATAAGTTTCTAGTTAAATATTTCATGGTCCATTTATACCAAATAAATAATTATAGCATAACAACCGCAAATTGAAGACTCTGATTCTAAGACAGAAAGGGAAAAATAACTAGAGTTTTTTGGGCTTAGTCATATATAAATCGTATTCGTAAAAAATCATATGATTTGAAGTTGTGCAAAAAAAAAACAGAAAATTAAAGAGAATAAATACAAAATACTGCAGTAAGATCACTACTGAGTAATGTTTTTCAAAAGTTGAAGTTGATTGAATTAGCTGAAAATGGTAATATTTTACGAAAAAATGCGAATTCAATGTCCAAGGCGCATTTCTTGGTTCATTCCTAAAAAAAAATTGTTGCTTAGTTGGGTCTATCTCAAACACCCTCTTGGTTACAGGGTTTTTTCATTAAATATGTATATATATACTAATTTAAAAGCCTGTCCAACGACAGGTCCTCCACACACTTCCTTTTTGGAACCATTTACTTCTTCAAGAATTTATAGGCACACTTTGACAATTTTTCTAATTTTTTTCAGTCAATATTTTGTTTTAACTTTTTTTTTATACAAAGGTGTTTAAGACTTTAGTTTAAAAAAAATAATATATTTTCGTCAAAGTTATGATATTCTAAATTGTCCTTTATTTTTTGCTTTGATTTAGCTACTTTTTGTTTGGAAAAAGTTTTAATTTTCAAGAATTTTTTAAAAAAAAAAGTAATCAGAATATGAAGTTTGACGTTTTTTTTTGTTGTAGCAATTTTTTTTTGTCTCACATTATATGCGAACATAATTTTAAATACTGGTTCCGTCAGAATTGGAAACGGGGGCGTGGCAGCAACGCGCCAGGTTACAGCTAGTTAGTATATAAAATGAATAATTTCGTTGATACTATGTACATCAGTTATTAGTAACTCTTCACAAATGAATTTATTAAGATATCACGACACAAATACTTCGTATATTTTACTAATATTCGTAAAATTCACATATATTTTCTTAGGAATATAATTCGAAGCCATTTTACTAATAAATTTTTTAAGTGATTTGAGTGATTACTAATGATTCAAATCAAAGATGATTATCAATAAGTAAAATTTTCTTTATCTTCCAGCTTATTCTGGCTTTTGGAATTTTGTCCTGCCTTTCTGACACGGCACTTGGCGGTTTCCTTGGTGGTTACGGCGGTTATCATGGTGGTTATGGACACGGTATCAGTCTCGGCTACGGTGGTTATCATGGTGGTTATCATGGTGGATATCATGGTGGTTATCATGGCGGCTATGGTCACCTCGGAGGTTACGGTGGACATTATATTGAGGCTGCACCAGTTATTACTAAAGTAGCAGCAGCACCGATTGTCACAAAAATAGCTGCAGCACCTATCATAACCAAAACTTATTCGGCACCAATTATAACCAAAACAATTGCTCCTGCAATTTCAATTGGACATGGTTATGATTATGGTGGTCATGGCTATGGACTGGGTCATGGCTATGGATTGGGTCATGGCTATGGGTTAGGCTATGGACATAGTATTGGTTATGCTGCACATGGCTTGGGTTATGGGCACGGTTTTGGCTATGGTCATGGATATGGTTATGGCCATGGACATTCTTGGTAAGCCATAGTCTGTGCTAAAGTGTGTAAAGACTGAATAATCAGTTGCTAGTTAAACAAATATTTTGCTTATAAATTTTGTTATCTAATTTAATTTTAATTATTTGCTTAGCATCACAAGTCGTAACAAATAAAATTGTTACTTTAAAAAAATGAAATTTATTGTATATTTTTTTGTTATTGTTATCACACCAAACTATTTCCATAAATGCTCTAAAATCAGAGACATGATTTTTTACGAAAAATTTGTATTGTTTTTATTCTTACTCTTATACTGTAATATACCATATAAATTATAGTTCGTTCGAATATATGATATTGTAGCTAAATTGCAACTAAATCTTACACATTAATAAAAATTTGTAGAAAAAGCAGTGAAAATAAATGTGATTGACTGTTTAATTATGCTCAGCATCGTTTTATCAATGAAAAAAACAGTTAGGGTATTCACAAGGTGTGCTGTCACTTTAGAACTAAAATTTACAAGATAAATAAATGCAAATAAAAAACAACTGTTTGATTACGACACTTCAATAAACATAGCTTTCAGAGTTGTAATAAATTAGTGCTTTTTATATGGAAGGCAACAATAAAATGTTTAAACTAGTGTCATATCTTAGAACAATATGACATTATGACATGATAGCACACCTTGTGAATACCCAAATACTTTTTTATTTTTATGCTAAAATGTCACAATTTCAGAATTTTAAGTTATTACATAAATGAACATCTCATGTTCATAGCTGTAGACGAAAATATCTATATATTAGGGTGGGTCGATTTATTTTTCGACAATTTCCCTATGATTTCCGTATTCTATGGGCTATTCCATGAAAATTTGCCAAAGGAACCATACCTCTATCGTTAAAATCGAGTCCCCTACTTTTTGTTGGTAGATTTTTTCCCAAATTGACGTTCGTATGAAATATTACCTACACGTTCACATCCATAACTCAAAAACTATCGATCGGGTTTAATTGCCAGTAGGCGCGTTGGAAAGGTGAGCTCATTTTGATCAATTTACAAAAAACATCTCCAACATTGGTCCAACGGTTCAAAAATTACGGGCATTTTTGTCCAAATTTTGGAGCATTTTTCCATTTTTTTCATGATTTTGTCCAAGAATATTACAAGAACGGAAAGACATGTCCAATTGCTGGCTGCCACTGCTAAACGAGTTGCAGGAAAGAATGTAGAAGGCTCTATGGCGACGACATTAGAGAGCCGTACGAAAACACCAAGACTTGAAAGCAAACAAGACTTTCAGAAAAAATAATGTTTTTTTTTCACATTTTGTCTTTCACTACACTCAAATTGAATATTTTTTTTTGATAATAGGTTGATAGATACTTAATTATCTCTTAATTTGAATTTTTGTAGAAAAAAAAATAAAAAGGGACAAAAAATCAAACAGTTGGTTTTATGTGTTATTTTGTTTTAGCAATATCGCATGAATTAATCAACCGAATTCGATAAATTTGGGCTTAAACTCTTCGTTATGAATTGTAAATTGAATTAAATAATGGATTGAGCCAAAAAATGGCCATGAAAGTAATATTCTTGGACAAAATCATGAAAAAAATGAAAAATGGTCCAAAATTTGGACAAAAATGCCCGTAACTTTTGAACTTTTTACCAACAAAAAGTAGGGGACTCGATTTTAACGACAGAGGTATGGTTCCTTCGGCAAATTTTCATGGAATAACCCATAGAATACGGAAATCATGTGGGGATTATTCAATTCGAATCCCGGGATTGTTGAAAACAAAATTTTTAATATCTTATTTTTCTAAAATCTAATTAAATCATATATCCCGCTATCAACGATCGAACTAACAAGCGTTGAGGCGGAGCGGTGCTTCTTCTCTGCAGGTCTTATATGCAATAAATTAAGGTCTAAGTTAGGGGATAAAACCATTAATGCTTTAATTTCATAAAGATCGTATTTTGATCAAAAGAAGGAATATTTTTACTAAGCTCTAAATAGAAATAGTATTGTATTTATTTTTTACTTAAATGTATTGACTTTTTTATTTTAATTTGAATGTGCTACAGCATATAATTAAAGGGAGGTTTTAGGTCAAAGCGGTTAAAACTAAGGCATATTTTAGAAGATGTTTTTTAAAAAATTTTATTACATACACAAAAATATAATTTGCATGGTAATTTTACATCATCACGCTGATCGCCTGAAAATTAAATGTTTTTCGAAGAAAGACTCTTGAATGCACATCTTTTACCAAAATGGAAAATTAAGAAAATTACGAAGCGTGGAAAAAAAATGGAAAAAATTGGCATGATATTTGACCATATTTTTGCGTGTAAAACCAAGAAAAACTTTCCAAAACGCTCATTTTGGTAAAAGATGTGTAGAATAGGATCAGATTAAAATAAATTTTCATTGGTCAATTAGTTTGTTTTCAGTAGTGTAGCCAGTTTTGAAAAAGTATGTTTCAAGAAAAATCGTTACTCTTCTTAGTTAAATTTACTCTGACGCACCAGGTTTTAAGCGCTGTAGAATCTGTATTATAAGCGGAATTAATTTACTGGAGGATAATTGAACAATAATCAATCTAAAAAAATTTAATTTTAAAACAATTGCTGTTTATATTCTGATTTAAAATAATTTTATGTAAGCAGGTGCTGCTAAAGCTCACACGCAAAATTTTGGTGTAGACTCAACACTTACACATACTTACCATAAAGTGTTTGTTGAATGTGTCAGTTGAACGTTATTGTTGAATGTCAAATTTCCACGCCAATTCAATGTACGGTTATATAAAAGGCATCGAAATTTTGACATTTTAACTCTCCAATCATGGTTGTGAACTTGGCTGCATTGAACAATTTTTTCGGTTCAACAGCGTACTAACAAACGAAAAAAAAAATTCGCTACCTTTTCGCTGTCAAAAACGTGATGCATTTCTTACGGAAGATTTTTTTTGCTTCTACACATACTAACAGCCCTATTCTGGTAAATTAACAAATTGTTAACCAGTATTTTGAATATTTCTATATGTTTGTTGTTTTCAATACAAAATTTAAAGCTCAAAAAACAAAATTTGTTAATGAAGTTGTCAATAACTGAAAAGCGGTTGACAATTTGTATCAAATTTTTTTATTTTTGAGCTTCAAATTTTGTTTTGAAATAACAAAATTACAAAAAACACATAGAAATATTCAAAATACTGGTTAACAATTTGTTAATTTGCCAGAATAGGGCTGTAAGCTTAAACCGAAAAAATGTATTTGTGCATGTATTACAAAAACTATGTTATAAATTACTGAAGATATATAATTGGTCAAATTTTATGTTTGGTTTTTTTTTTTTTTGTTGAACTGGTACAAATTGTGCTTATTTGTTATATCAATTTAATACAGACTATGTACTATAAAAGAATAGAAGTGAATGTGTTGCACTTTTTGGCAAAAAAAAAATAATGAAATAAAAACTTCTGGAATTTCGGGACGATCCCGGGATCCCGGGATTGTATTTTCAGATCCCGAATATCCCGGGATCGAAAAAACTCCAAAAATTGTCTTCCCTAGTATGTGGGTATGTGGCCATATCACGTATAGACTCCGAAACCGCTAAACCGATCTTTATCTCAGGGAAACTGAAACCACTTCTTGAGAGTGTTCCTGTGAGGTTTGGTAATGATTGGACAAGGGGGCGTGATACTTCCCATGCAAGCCAAATTTGCGCTATTGACCACAAACCAAAAAAGAATATATATCAGTTTTGATTGTAAAAAACTAAAAATTAGTAATTTTGTTCAGATGGTTACTGTCGGTAACTGTACAAAAAATGGGCGTGATCGCAATATATATACGCTCACTTTTTCGAAATCATGGCAATTCCGGAGTTCTACTCATTTTTATAGTGAAACTTACTGTGCAGGTGCTCCAAGAGGCGGTCACTATATATAAAGATTTTCACGTCCGATTGACCTGAAATTTTGGCAGTCGATTTGTTTCAGGTACGAGATGGTTGAAGAAAAAGTTGCCACAACCCCATTTACCGCCCCTAAATCAATAAAAATGCTATATTTCGGTCGGTTTAAGGTCGTATAAGGCTAAAATTCATTCATTCATAAATTGTTTTCCACGCCCCATTTTACCGCCCACAAATCAATAAAAATGCTTTTTTAATGCGGTTTTGGTCATATAAGACTTAAATATGGTAATATAATTTGTATGGTTACTATAGGTAACTGTACCAAAGGTGTGGGACCACGACGCCTTCGACGGCCCACAAACCAACACAACTTAATACAGTTTTGGTCGTATAAGACTTGAATTTGGCAATTTGGTTAGTGTGGTTACTGTCAGAAATTGTACGAAAAATTGGTTTCCATGCCCCCTTTTCCGTCCACAAATCAGTGAAAACGCTATATATCAAGCTGTTTTGGTCGTATAAGACTAGCATTTGATACTTAAGTTTGTATGGTTACTTTCAGCAACTGAACTAAAAATGGGCGTTATCGCTATATATCCACACCCACTTTTTGAGAAATCATTAAAATTGACTCTATGTCTATTGAGCTAAAATTTTGGCTTAGTTTGTATGGTTACTGTCAGCAACTGTACTAAAAATTTGTTTCCACGCCCCCTTCTACCGCCCACAAACCAATGAAAATGTTTTATTTCAACGGTTTGGGTCGTATTAGACAAAAATGTTGTAATTTCGTTCACATGGTTAATCTCGGCAAGTGCACTAAAAATAGGCCTATCCCACTTAAGTTAAACTCACTTTTCGGGGGGGTCAGCGTGGAGTGAAGCAAAGTGTGCCAGACTTAAGCTAAATTGAGCTGAAATTTCGGCAGTCGATTTGTTTCGATTACGAGATAGCTCAAGGGAAATATTTTGCCGCACCCCTTTTTACCGCTTACAAAACAACAAAAATGCTATATTTCGCAAGGTTTTGATCATATTAGACTAAAATATGGTAATTTAGTTCATATGGTTACTTTCGGCAGCTACCCGAGTAAAAATATGAGCAGGCGAACAGCGGACGATCAGCGGTCGATAATGGGCCGCACAGCCGTACAAGGGTCAAAGATGGCCCAAAAATAATCCAAAAAGCCTAGCGGCCGAAAGTTGGATCAAACAACGGCCATACAAGGCCTAAATTAAGTTGTATGGCCGCAGTATGGCCACTTAACGGCCGCTGTACGCCCGTTGAATGCCACCAAATTTTTCAAAGCTGTTATTTAACAAAAGTATGTGCAACAATAGAAGCAAGCCTCACTCGGCGATGTTAATATTATCGCCACTTGTGTGTGGCTCAAAACATTTTTCGTATATCGGTCATTCCATGTCAAATCGGACGCTTTTCGAAACTCACATTTCTGTAAAAATTTGGTACTCTGCACATGGATAGTACTCAAAAAAATAAAAATATTTGCATATTTGTTTTTGTAATTTTCAATTTTTTTTTTTTGCAGCTATGCACAGTGAAAAATTATAAAAAAAACAAAGATTGTCATTTGGACATGTACACAAACAACTATATCTTCTAAACCGTTAGTCCTATAAGAAAATGTTTAAGACATATTTTAAAGATCTTGAATTGGTCTTTATTGTGGTGTCCTTTTTTACAAACACGTTCGCAAAAAATTTTCAATTTTTTGACCACTAAAAATTTAATTTACATTTTTCATAGTCAGCTATTTTTTGGCGCTTTGAAAATATTATCGTATTTAGGCATTCATTCTTAATGCATTCTCAAAATTTGATGTTGGAGAATCAATGTTTACTATTTTTAACGAGTTTTTCAAAAACTGACTACACAATTTTTAAGTACAAAATACTTTAATTTTTAATTAAAAATGGAATTTTTTTGTATTTTTTGCTGAGCTAGGTACATATCGTCGCTGCGCCAACAAAAGCAGTTATATGTATTTCAGTAACTTTTCAGGAGAGCAAAAAAAAAACAAATCTTTAAAATATGTCCCAAGCATTTTCTTGAAGGACTAACGGTTTAAAAGATAAAGTTGTTTGTGTACATGTCCGAATGACAATTTTTGTTTTTTTTTTATAATTTTTCACTGCGTATAACTGCGAAAAAAAATTGATAATTACAACAAAAAATATGCAAATATTTTTCTTTTTTAAAGTTCTATCGACGTGAAAAATTTGAAAAATATCGGAATCGTCAAAATTAGTTTTTGGACAAAAGCGTCCGATTTGACATGGAACGACCGATATGAAGTTATTTGTTTGAATACAATGCCCCTTTAAATTAACTGATTACTGATTTTATTAACTGAATGGTAATGAAAAAATATTAATTAAATACAAAAAATAAATTCAGAAAACTTCTAAATTAGTTTTACATTAATTTATTTTCGCAAGAAGTTACAATTGAACATCCGCTTTTCATTGTAGAATGAGCACTGGTCAGCCGATTTATGGGCGTTGTACAACCGAGATTATTTAAAAATGGCCTTTTTACGGCCGCTGTACGGCCGCTGTACAGCCCAGATTATTTTAAAATGGCCTCTGTACGGCCTCTGTTCAAGCGCGTCGGAAGCGAATTTCATCTGGGGGGGGCAGTACAAATGTCTTCAAAGAAACATGAATGTGAATAAACAAATTTTTTATTTTAGTTTAAAATAAAAAATATATAAAAATATATAAAAAATATTAAAATTTCATTATTTTTAAAAGTTCTTCCAATTTTATTATTAGAGATCATTCTTTAAAGGATCTTTCATATGGTAATATGAAAATATAAGAAATAATGGTTGCTTTTATAAAGCAAGACTAGGTATATCTTTACATGGTTTAAATGCAATAAGGTACAAAAAGTTATATCAATTTAAATTATTCCAAAATGTTTCTTTCTGTCCTTGCGAGAAACAAACTCTCTCACCACCTCCATCGAATTCAATTCTTCGGTTTTATCTTTGTGAATTTGTATAAGTGCCGCATGAGTGAGTCGTTTCTGTGTCATAGTTGCTCGAAGATACGTTTTAATTCGTCTTAGTACACTAAAAAACGCTCAGATGAAGCTGCTGATGCAGGCACAGTCAAAAGCAAAGCAATAAGTTTTTCAACATCATTTAATAATTTTTTTTAAAGTATCCGAATTTTTTGCAAATTGGGATACAATGCCATTACAATTTGAAAGTGTTTGGCCAGGCAATTGCTTCAGCAATTTAAGTTGCGCGTGGAGGTCGCTCACATCAAAGTCATCTGCATAAATATCTAGTTTTGTTTTTAGATTTTGTTCAGAAGGCACTTTTCCGTTGAAGGCTTCGATTACAATATTACAGTATTAAGCTACATACTTAAGGGTGCTTTTAAACTGAAGTGGTGGGTTTGCAGTAGAAACTCTACATTTTGTTCTATCTTTTTGCAAACACAGAGAAAGAAAATGGTTATCCACAAGCATGCTTATGAAGAAGAGAGAAAGAAGAGGAAAATATCTAATACAAAAATAGTATCGTTGTAAAAAAACTGACATTTTGAATAACTTTTGAAGTTTTCTTCTTAAATTGTTTATCTAGCTAAAAAAGTGGGGGGAAACTGTCCCCCTTGCTCCCCTGCTTCCGACGCCAATGCCGCTGTTTGGCCGAAAAGTCCTGCAAACGACCCTTGTACGACCGACCCTCGTACGGCAGAGAAAAATATTAAAAATTAGGCCTTGTAAGGCAGCTGTTCGACCTCAGCTATAAAAATTTTTATTCGGGTATACTGAAAATGGTGAATATATTTGGCATTTCTCGACATTTTCGTATATCGCAGTAAGGCGGTCTGTGGCGGAACAACGTCTGCCGGAAAATACTAGTGTCAAATAAAAATACTTGCTTTTTAAATTTATTTTCCATATAAAGAAGATGAAGAAACGACCGCTGTGCGAACAAAAGCAATGCAAAGTCAACAGGATAACTTTAATTGTGCATAATAATAAACGAGTAAAGTTCCTTGCAAAATCGTCTTCGAAAAAAGTTATCAACCAAAAAAAATATATATCAAGAGGGCCAGAAACTCAAAGTTCGCTCTTGAGTATTATTTCAAAACTGTAAGGATTGGGTTCTGCCGGCGCGCTGCTTATGTTATTCTGCCGACGGTTTTGTGGGCTTTTTCGGGCAGAGGTATTTTTAAAATGATGTGTGCACAAGCGAGCTGGCAACATGTTATTCTTTCAGCAATGGTTTCGCCTTTTTCCTCTCATTACCATTGCGATCATTTAGTATTAGAAGGGTTAGGAAATATAAAAGAAATGCAGCAAGGGCTTTTGTTTAATTTTTTCTTGATAGATTCTAATAGGAAGATTTGTGTGCACAAGCGAGCTGGCAACATTTTTGTTCTTTTTAGAATGCTTTGGGCCCTTTGCCTATTAGAATTTTGGGTTGTTTTGCATATTTTATTGACATTAGGAATTTGCAGATATTCTAATATTCTGCATATACCCAAAATTTGTCTGCTTGGTTTTTGTTGCCTTTTGTTTACATATTCTTTAAAAGAAAGATTTGTGTGCCCAAGCAAGCGGCAACATTTTTGTTCTTTTTACCCTTTTCCTTCTATTAGAATTGAGATCATTTTGTATTCTTGACGGCTTTTTTAACTGTTTGTGATTTTTAGAACAAACAATCAAAAAAGCGGCAACTACAGTGTTTGTTCCACAGTTTTTGCATTTTTGATAAAATTTAAAAAAATATCATTAATATTGAAAGAAAACTAGATGTCACTATCCTGTAGAACCAATTTTTTATAACCATCCAAATCCTCATCAGTGAATTTTTGATAAATTACTGGAAGTCGTTTATCTCAGAATATTGTAATATGTAGATGCCGAAGTCTTGCTTATGATGGAAAAAGTATGTATTAGGGAGTCCAATCCCGGAAGCTTTCCTCGATTCCGGGATTATCGAGATTGAAAATCTCAATATCTATGTATTGAAAGTGTCGTCGATATTTTTATATTCCAACTATTGTTTGAGTTAAATACTTTTGTAGGATATCGCAATACTGATGTAGTTCTGACAATGCAACTTTAGTTAAGTTTTTCTCAAAACTATGTTTTGCATATTTGTTTATTATGCAATATTGAGAGGCAATAATTAACCAATTTTCATTATCGATATCTCATTTTGAAGAAAATAAAACTCTCTTCTTTGTGAGACTCAACGTTAAACAATATAGAAAATTAATTTTTAAATCCGAGGGAACATGCTCCAGAATTTTTTACAATTTTTAACTTTTTACTTTTTTAAGTTTCACAGTTAGGAGAATTGAAAAAACTACAATGACTTTTTTATTAAAATTACTGCTAGGATATTGCAAACAGCTGTAAATGTCATAACATGTCATACACAAGAAAATTATTAACGGCCCAATAAGGTTAAAAGTGTTTTTTTTTCCTACTCTATAACATTTTAATAACAAGTACTGAAATTTCAAGTTTTCTTTGTTTTACATTCCAAGAAAAAAATAACTTAAGTCCATTTATTTCTTAACTTTGGCACTTTGAGAGACACCACGGCCCTTGTCTTATTGTAATGCTTTTCTGCACTAACCATTTTAACACCTGTCACATTACCATCAATATGTACCGAGAAAAGAACCTATTACTCAAAGTAAGAAAAATGCTGTGGTTCGTTCGTGTATCCAAAATTTATTTACAAAATCAACAAATTTTCACAGAATCTTGTGATAGTTACTTATAAACATCATCTGGAATGGTGAAGCATTATCAAACTATCCAGACATTTCACTCCCAGCACAACAACAACAACACTTTACCAACCATGTCCCAGAGAGGCACCATGACTATAGCCCAAGGACGGAGCAGCATAACCTATTTTAGCAACTGGAGCGGCATATGAGATAGCAGGAGCAGCGATTGACTTGTAGCCCAAGCTGATGGGTGCAGCATGTGCATAGCTGGAGGTGTACTTAGTGATAGCTGGTGCAGCGTAGGAGATGGCTGGAGCAGCATGAGCGTATGAAATGGATGGAGCTGCATAACCACCATGCAACAAGGAACCATGTCCGCCCACAAGAGCTCCATGTCCACTCAAAAGATCTCCATGGCCATGACTCAACAAAGCACCATGTCCACCCAACAAGGCACCATGTCCGCCCAACAAGGCACCATGTCCACCAAGAAGTTCACCATGACCACCGCCCAAGTATCCAGGAGCAGCAACAGCTCCAGCGATCAAAGTCAAAGCAATAGTAATCTGAAAGGAATAACACAAATACAGAGATGTTATCCAAGACTTCGCAATGAAGGAATTTAAAATTTTGATGAATATCCTTTAAAGTTGTATAATACTTACGAATTGGAACATTTTGAATTTATTGATTTATTTTCGTTTGTTGCACCGTCTTTTAACAGTCTAGATGCTTCTCACAAGAACTTCACGATTGATCAACTGCTGCGCTAGTAACGCTTTTATATGCTGACGTTGAAAAACTACTTAATCTACAAAGGTCTGGCTGAGTGCTACCAAAACTGCACAGAACAGCAACAAAACAACAACAATGTTAGACCAAAAAACACTTTTACTTTCGTTAGAGGCTCAACACGAAAATGTTCGTAAAAGACGAATCTCTCGCACTGAGACTCAATTCTTCGCAGACTGCCTAACTTGTGTGTTCCTCTACGCTTAAAAGTGGTTCCACACTCCACTGAACCGCAAGCAACAGATTCAATGAGCGGCCTTTTTTTATGTGTCCATAAAACCAAAAATAATCGGTATGGAAATTGCAAAAATTTTAAATAGGTTTAAGTTGAATTTCATTTGATTTGGTCAGTTTTGAGCGGTCGTTTGTTTTTTTTTTGTGTATTGCTCACAACTTTTGGCCACAAGTTTTGGTCAATTTGGTGTTGGCTTAATATTTGGGGGAAAAATATGTTTTATTAACCTACTCTCGACAACACTATTACATTAAACACAACATGGTGAGGCAATAAGACGCTGTTTGGTGCGGTCACCTAAACAGAATCGGTTCAATTAATTGTGACTTCACACAAACTACACTTGCAGACACGGTGGCTGGTTGGCAGGAGGTAGTTTGGAGTGCTAGTCTGACGTTGAGTTGCTAGGCAGGTGCTGGGTAACTGTGTGAACGATGAAATTTTTTAAAGTCCTCTAGATATTCTGGATACACATAGGCTTGCAATAAAGGACACTTCTATAAATTACAGTTAACAAAATTCCTTAAGATTATTCTACGATAGCCTTATATGATCATATTTAATTGGTGTTACCTGATGCAAGATAAGCAAGCTTAAGCAGAGAGAGCAAAAGTCAGAAACTCAACAATAAGTATGCTTAAGCACACAAAAATGCCCGATATTCAACCTTTCCTTACTTGATAATGTTATGTATAAGCAATGGGTTCATCAAAGCGATAAGAATTGATTCAAATTAACATAAAATATGATATTACCATCTTCCATTGCATTACTTATATTTTTTGAAATAAGCAATAAATTTGAACATGTTGACCTACCAGAAAAAAGCCCATGTTGAAATTCAGAAATGACTCGCATTAAGTGCTCAAATAATTTTATTTTAAGTATATGATCAAATAATTTAGCTATTGTGCACAGGGGCGTACCGAGGAAATTTTGATTGGGGGGTGGGTATCAATGTATTTCGGCCGACTGGATACCCTTAAGTCCCGACTTTTTTAAATGCAACATAGTTGAATTATATTAAGTTACTGATCCGTTCGATCAATATAAATAAATCTTAGGGTCTTTTTCATTTGAACAGCTAAGAAAAACACTTTGTAACTATTTTTACTAAAAACTTTTTTAATGATGACAAAAAAACTTGTGTACATCAAAATACATATAATTAAGTATGTTTTGAATTTTTTTTTTTGGTTTGGTCTTTTATCTGCTCTTTGAAGCTTTTCACAATTTTGACATACTTTTTCGAATTCAAAAAGATGGCAACGATTTCTCAGCTTTTACAACAGGTAACTGAAATTTTTTGAAGTGAAAACTTCTTTAGGCGCGTTGAACAATATTGGTAGAGGGTAAATCTTTGGTTTGCGTCATCGTCTTTTTCCGAGTAACTCTCGTCATCAATACAGACAGCAAAGATAACAAGATAGGAAACTTAGAAATCATAACCTCATAAAATGTTTGCATATATTTGTGCATAAAAAAATCAACAATGATCGTCACTCTTGTTCTCAATCGGCCGCAAGCTCACAAAGAAATCACTTGGCAGCTCCTGAAATTAATGCATTTAATCTGTTTGTTTGTATATAAATACTTAAGTTAGGTTGCAATAAGAAGTTTGCAACCAAAACTTATTATAAATTCGCATTATATTGGTCTATATTTGCTTTTAAAGTTTGTGTAATTTCTTCAGTTGTTGTATTTGTCAACATTTTTGAAAAATTTGCTTTTACTCAAACTCATGGTGAGATTTAAAAATGGAACGATCTTCTTCTTTTTCTTCTTTTTTCTGCTGGAACTTCGTTTGCAAACAAGAAAAATAATGTATGGATTGAGTGTTTAAACATTTTAATCTTTAAGTTGTGATAAAGGAATATGTTGAACATTCCAATAATTAGATGCATGTTCTTATCTTATTATATATCGTCAAACAAAGTTTGGCAATTTTTACCCTTGTTGTATTTGTCAGTGGTTTTTTATTTTCACCACTGCGGCATTTTATTTTCAGAGTTGTCAACTACCATTGTTTTATTAATTATTGTTTGATGAGTTTTTAATGAAGGGTGTGAGTCAAAAGGATACTTTTGAGTCGTGGTAGGATAGAAAATATCAGGTTGAATAAAATTTGTGTGTGTTGAAATAAATTTGTCTTTTTTGCTGTGGCACTTGGAGAACGTTTACCAGCAAAGAAAGCCAATTTAACTTTGCTGCACTTGCTGATGCACCGGGAGATCGTTGGCCCAAGCACTTTCGTTATTTTTTTGAAGTGAAAACTTCTTTAGGCGCGTTGAACGATTTTGGTATAGGGTATATCTTTGGTTTGCGTCATTGTCATCGTCATTTTGCGAATAACTCTCGTCATCAATACAGACAGCGAATAGGTTTTTAAATGACGCTCTTGGATCTTGACTACCAAGTTCCTCTGCTGACGCATCGTTCTTTTCCCTCCCTTTGCTCCGCTGCGAAACACTGAATGTTACTGTTTTTTCAATGAATACAGTAGAGCTGCTGTAGGCTTAAATAAAATAAATTTAAAATTTCTGATATTTGGTTTTTGTTTGACTGGCCGTGAAGTCCCTTAAGATGCCACCACTCATAGTACAACTAGACAAGGTAGTGTTAGGGCTGAATGTGTTCTCTTTCTTAGTGACCATAACTGTCAAACTCAGCCATTTTGGTATTTTGGCCAATTTTTGCTTTCATATTGCATTCTCATTGGTTGCAGATTTTGTGTGAAATGTCAACTTCGTTTTGACAGTTTCGGTCACCGGCTCTCCGCCCTAACACTACCTTGTTTAATTTTGTCATTCCACCACTTGAGATTTTGCTACCAGGCAAATGAGGTTTATTTTCTGACGCCGATTCGTTCATCCCCTCTAACGTTGCGCAACCGCTGTGAACCTTTCCATTCTCACTGCGCTGTTGTTGTAGATTTGCCATGTAATTGTTGTTGTACAGTTAGCTGGAATTTTTTTTAGACTTTTTTTGTAGCTACAGTCGGCATATGACAACTGATTTATTTTAGATAAGAGTTTAAACCAATTTTTGAAATTTTGTATAAATGGCTGAAATTATTTCTTTTAACTTAATGTAAGAGTATATCAAAAATATATACATATAATTCATATAATTTATTTAAATTATTTCATTATTGAATTAATTTAAAAATTTAAAACTTATTTATATCTTTTTATGTAATAACACAATATACATGGTTTATGTTGTTTATTAAAATAAGAGTATATAAGAAACAGATATAGTATATAAATTATATATAATTTAATATAATATATTTACGTAGACAGTTTAACCGCCTAGTGTTGTAAATTGAAAACCCAAACCAATGACAAGCAAGACACGAGAAGCAATAGAATTTTGTATAAAAAAAGGTGTTGCTTCTCGTGTCTTACTTGTCGTTTGTTTGCGTTTTCGATTTACAACATTAGGCGGTAAGAAATAGAACGCTTGTGATAAGCAGACTGTAGTAATCCAATTAAAAGTGTAAATTTAAATTTATTTTGCAGGTTTCTTGTATAACTGTTTTTATGTACATATATTAAAGTGTTATAAAAAATACTTCGATTGTCATATGCCGACTGTAGCTACAAAACACATCTACAAAAAAATTCAAGCTAACTGCACAACAACAATTACCAAGCAAAACTACAACAAAAATGCAGAGAGAATGACATGATCACAGTGGTTGCGCAGCCTAAAGCCTGGTTTTCACTAGGTCAGTTTTCAATGACAAATGTTGTCAATCTAATGGAAACGTATTGTCATTTACATTTGTTGTCATATATGACCACTGATTGATTGTCATATAAAATCACAAACAAGTGAGAACAGATAGAATTTTGCTTGTCAATCAAAATATCGTTGTATGACAAGAAAAATCGAAATGCCAACATGTTGGCATCTACAAAAAAATTTTGTTATCATTTTTTTTTTTTTTGTTTTATTGCTGGCAAAGTTTTTTAAATATTGTTATTTTAATTGGTTTAAAAGAAAAAGTGCACTTAAACAGGTATTATCGCAGTGGCCGGTACTGCTTCGAAGGGATTTGTTGCAGGACGCATTTTCGGGATTCACGTTGTTGCGGTCGCTTTACCAGGAATTTGTCATTTGCGCGAATCTTGAAGACGTATCTTGCGATAGAAAGTGGCGATGGTGCCTTTTGAACCAACACCGGCCACTGTGATAATCTTTGTTTAAGTGCACTTTTGCTATTAATCTAATAAAATTAAAAGTATTTTATAAATTTCACCAAACAGAAACATTTTCTAACAATCTCAAATATAAAACATCAGCTGTTGTTGATGAATAAAGCAACTGAACAAACAGATGGCATTTAACAAATAACATCGAAAGTGAAAACAGTATGGCAATCAATTGACACATAAATTCAACGTCAGTCTTTGACATTCGATTTTATGTCAGTTTTTGGGTTTCAATGAAAATGCATTTGACATCATATGGTCAAGATGCCTACTGACATCAGTGATTGTTGTCATTGAAATTGACTTAGTGAAAACCAGGCTTTAGAGGGGATGAACCGAATTGGCGTCGAAAAATAAATAGCACTTTGCTTGCTATTTTTTATGTTTGCCTGCTAGCAATATCTAAATTGGAGGGTGTTCTCTTTGCGTTGGTGTTGTAGATTTGCTTGGTAGTCATTGTTGTACAGTAAGTTTTAATTTTTTGTAGATGTTTATTTGTAGCTACAGTCAGCATATGACATCGAACTATTTTAGAAAACAGTTTATTCATATGAATTAAAGAGTATATATAATATTGGTAAAACTATTTGTTTTTAGTAAAAGTGTTACCGTATCGGAAATATATATTTATATATAGTCCATATATCTGAACAATTTAGCTCATTGAGGAAATTTAAAGAGTATTTATGTATATTTATATAATAATAATTACGTAATAAACCTGCAAAATAAATTAATATTTTCAGTAGTAATAGGATAACTAAAGTCTGCTTATCCTGAGCATTATATTTTTTAAATTGTTTAGCATCAATTTCTAATATGAATTAAATATAAATTATATGCTATGTGGGAAAGGGGTCAGACGAACGCGGACGGACATAGACGGATGACCAATGGTTAAGACTTTATTACAAGCAGACTATTATTTTGAACTACCAACTCTCTTCTAAATACACCTTACGGAAATAATCTAAACAACAAAAGAAAATAAATATGAAAACTAAAACTTTTTTGTACTGAACAGAATATGAAAAAATCTCGAAACGAACGCTACGAAAATATTGTTAAAAAAGATAAAATTGTTAAAAAATTGAACATGTAAAGCAAAAGAAATATATTAATAAATCGTTGGAAGATTATTAAAAAACGGAACGCGTATTTTTACTTAGAATAAAACAAACGACGTTCCTACAGCTATATATCCTATTTTTAATACACAACTCTATATAGATATGGTGAACATGTATATTGTGTAAGTGTCATAATATAAACAGATATAAATAAGCTTTTATTTTTTATATTAATTCAATAATGAAATAATTTAAGTAAATTACTATAATTATATGTAGTTTTGATATGTTACACTTTTGCTTAAAAGAAATAGTTTCAGTAATATATATAAAATTTAATAAATTGCTATAAGCTCTTAACAAAAATAATTCTAATTTCATAAGCCTACTGTAGCTACACAATTAGAATTCACAACGTCTACAAAAAATTTCCAGCTAACTGCGCCAACAACAATTACCAAGGAAATCTACAAACAAGGACGCACAGAGAAGAACAAGATCATAGCGGAACTTTTAGAACTTTTTGCTTTTCATCCTACATGTAGGACTGGTTGCGGTGTAAGCTTTCGCTCTTCCTACATGTCCGTCCGACCTGTCAAATTCATCCTACATGTAGGATAGTCCGAAACCTCCTATTAGCATGAAAATTCTTATAAGGTATGCGACAAAAAGATAAGGTCAGTCTGTTTTTTCTTTGTGGAGCTCAATTTTAGTGATTATTCTTTGGATATTGTGGATTTTATTGTTCGATAGAGAGAATGCAACAAATAAATTCTAATATAATGAGTAAACAAAGTCCCGTTAGTTTTAAATACATCAAAAATGAAGAAAGCTAAATGTAAAAAGGTCAGTTGCAATTTTTGCATTGTTTGGTCAGGTGAGTGTTCCGTTTGTATTAAAATTTGGTTTATTTTAATAATTAAATTATTAAACAGTTTTTGAAGAGAAATGGGTCGTGGTAAGAGTCTCACTACTTACGAGAAAGGATTTATTGACGGAAAGGTTGTTGAAGGAGTTGGAATGAGACAAATCGCCAGAGACCTTGGAAGATCACTGTGTGTTGTACAAAATTATTTGAAGGATCGAGAAAATTATGGGAAAAAAGAGTCCTGGTCGAAAAAAAGTACTTTCCGCGACCACAGTGCGCTCCATTGGACGAATTGCCTCAAATTCTACCATAAGTGCAGCAAAAATTAAGGCAGAGCTTAAGCTTACTGCATCCAAGAGGACAGTACTCAGAGCCATCGACGGAAAGGAATATTTGAAGCGAGCCAAAATGAAAAAAATTCCTTGCCTCAATGCTGACCATAAAGCGAAGAGGCTTGAATTCGCTAAATTAAACATGTCAACCAATTGGCATCAGGTAATTTTATAATAAATAAAAAGAAAATCATTTGTAGGTTTTAATGACTGTTTTTTTTCTTTCAGATGATTTTTTCGGACGAGAAAAAATTCAATCTTGATGGCCCAGATGGTTTGAATTATTATTGGCGGGATTTAAGAAAGGAGCCTCGATATTTTTCAAAAGAAATTTTTGTGGTGGTTCGTTGATGGTGTGGGGAGTATTCAGCTCTATTGGAACATTGCCTCTCGCATTTCCGTCAACACGCATGAACAGTGCTGAATACCAGGAAGTACTCTCCACATGTTTGCTGCCTTTTCTTGCTGAAAATCGAGAAGCGCCGCTTGTTTTTCAGCAAGATAATGCAGCGATCCATGTGAGTCGGTCAACAAAGGAGTGGTTTGAGGGCAATTCAGTGGAAGTCTTGGACTGGCCCGCACGCTCACCTGACCTGAATCCCATGGAGAACATGTGGGGAATTCTTGTACGTGAAGTTTATGCCGATAACAGGCAGTTTAGCACTGTTTCTGATCTGAAAGTGGCCATACTGAATGCCTGGAGAGAAATTCGGCAAACAACACTCGCGAGCCTGGTAGGATCGATGCCGAGGCGTATTTTTAAGACAATAAAAAAAAATGGAAGCCAAATTAATTAAAAAATTTATTCTGTACATTAAAAAACTTGTTTTCGTAAAAAATTGCAACTGACCTTATCATTTTGTCGCAGCAAAATTTAGCTTTTTTTCATTTTTGATGTATTTAAAGCTAACGGGACTTTGTTTACTCATTATATTAGAATTTATTTGTTGCATTCTCTCTATCGAACAATAAAATCCACAAGATCCAAAGAGTAATCACTCAAATTGAGCTCCACAAAGAAAAAACAGACTGACCTTATCTTTTTGCGCATACCTTATAGCAGTAAGGCGGTCCGTGGCAGGACAACGTCTTCCAGGGAACACTTACTTACTTACTTAGTTGGCGCTACAACCGTATGTCGGTCTTGGCCTCATCTAAGAATTTGCGCCAGCCATTTCTGTCTTTCGCTTGCTGGCGCCAGTTGGAAATTCCAAGCTTCGTCAGGTTGTCCTCTACTTGGTCTTTCCAACGAAGATGCGGTCGTTCTCTTCTGCGTTGACCGCCACTGGGTACCGAATCGAATGTTTTCTTCACTGGAGCATCGTCTTTCATGCGCTGAGCATGACCAAGCCAGCGAAGCCGCTCGATTTTAATGCGCTTGACTATGTCGATGTCAGCGTACAGCTCACACAGTTCATCATTCCACCGTATTCGGTACTCGCCATTGACGCAGATTGGTCCGTAGATCTTACGAAGAACCTTTCTCTCGAATGCTCCTAAAGTCTTTTCATCTAAACGGCTCAGCGTCCAGGTTTGTGATGCGTAAAGTAGGACGGGCATGATGAGCGATTTATAGAGCGTGATTTCCGTTCGTCGAGAGAGGGCTCTGCTTCTCAATTGCCTACTGAGCCCAAAGTAACACCTTTGTTCCAGGGAACACTAGTATTTTATATATAGGTTTTCGCTTCGGTCGGCAGTCCCCTCACTGCTATACTTTTTTAGTTCATCTAAACGATAATACTTGAAACTATAAGATTACGTATAATCAGCCAACTAAACCTCATACCTGTTTTTGGCGCCATTTTCAAAACAAAAATTGAAAAATTACCTTGTTTTTTACATTTCTAACGCTCTAAAAATTCGAGTTTTCGGTTTTAATAGATGATTGTAGGTAATCATCTTAGAGATTTTACAATAATAAATATAATGCAAAACAGTTTCAGCTCAAACGGCCTTTTTTGTTAATCTTTGGTACCGTTTAAAAAAATCCTGAAATTTTTAGCTCTCTTTTTTTTAAGAGAGCCCATTGCTGCGCAATATTATCTATGTTAATGAGATCAACTATGTCCTTTTCCGATGAAAGTATTAATAAGTCATTAAGACGTGACTCACTTTGCATGGTTCTTTAATAATTTTTAACTAATTTTAATTTGCTGAATATTCGCTCATTTAATGAAATAGTAACAGGCACTGTGCACAGCTAACGCGACATTATCTGCAGGAAGAGATTTTTTATTACATTCTGAAACATTAGCTGTACCCGATAGAGCTTCCACGCCTTCGCATAGATCATAGAATACTTAAAATTCCGCTTTCAATTGAAGTGAATCCAACAAACAATATTTTGGTAAAAATTTTATTGATTCTAGAATTCGCTTTTGGGTCAAGTAAGTAGAAGATAGAATTGGATTTAAGAGTTCATACAAAGGCTTTATTGTTTCTAAGCAACTGCTTAATTTATCTGCTCAATTTATCTCTCAGTAAAGTTATCTTATCCAATAAAAGTTAAAATTCTCTTCTATCAAAACGGTTCATCGAAAAATAAGCCGCGTTGGCATTGCTATCATCCAAACGTTTCGGCGCAAGACGACGGCGATGGCGAATTGAGAATTCCTTTTCAGCATCAACACTAAAAGATTTTAACAATGCAACAGCACTACTAATTAGGTTATCCGTACCTTCAGAGTCCGAATTTATTTTTTTAATGATTTAAGGGTAAAGAAATAAATTTCATAACATCTAAATATTCAGTTTAACGGCTTCAAGAGATTCAGTCAGGAGTTTCATATTTACTTGCACATTTTTCATAAAAACAAGACTTATAATAAAGTCCACAGAAATGAGTTGGTTTGATAGCGAATATGCAGCATTTCGAGTCCACTTGTCAATTTTCTTAGAGCTTTGGGAAATTTCGTTTAGAGCATCAACAATGACATAAAGCGATGCTTTTATAATAAATGAATTTTGTATGCAGATTTAAAAATGGTGTTCTTTTTGCCATCATCTCGAGTTTAAAAATAAAAACGGAGCTTTTTTCAATAGTTTGACTAAATGCTTTAAATTCATTATTTATTTATTATCATTGTATTTAAATTAATTGTATTTAAACATAATCAATTGTATTTAAGTCTATGATATTAAAGATTTTACATCAGAGTTCTTGAGCTAAGAAAATTTCTTTAAATATGTTGGCCGATTTCGATCGTCATTAAATTTTTTATTTAAAAAGATGGGTATTTCTGGATAACAATTTCAAGCTCAGAAATTTCTACAAAAATGAATTAATTAGGTTTTAAAAAAGGGAATATGTGTGGCGACTGAGTAAACCTTTGCGGGTTTGGGCTTGTTTTATTCCACTTATTTTTTCAACTTTTTGACAAGGTATTTGCATCAGGGACTGTTATCATTAAGCTATATCCAAAAATTTAAGCATTAACCATTATTTTCTGATATTCAAGTTTTAAATAAGATGTAAAAATAGTAATCTGATTTTATCTTTTAAATCTTAAATAAAAATCATTAATAATTTTTTGGTCAAACAAAAACATCATTTTCGGTTTTAATTTTTGGTCAAGGACACGGCTGCACAATTGGACTAAAAATGGTCCTCCATATGGTCCGCTGCTCTCTTTTACATTACTATGCATTACTATTTCCGTACTTTTATAACAAAATTTATACTACTTTTCTGAACTTTTTCTGCATTTTGTCACAAAGGAACTCTGGATTCATTTACAACAACCAACGCTGTTACGACTTAAAATGAGTTGGCCGACTGAAGTTTGTTTAAAGTACGACTTAAAATGAGTTGACCGACTGAAGTTCGTTTAAGGCACGACTGAAAGTGAATTGGTCGACTGAAGATAGTTTTGGTTATGACTTAAAATGAAATAGCCGACTAAAGTTGGTTTTTGTTATGAAAATGGCAATAAAAGGTACGACTAGCTTTGATGAGTTCATAATTATTGTTTATAGAAATCAATATTTTACAAAAATGTTAGTAAAAAATAACAATTGGGCCGACTCTAAAAAGTTAGTAGGGTAGTCTACCCCCTTAGCCCCCCGCTAGTTTCGCCCATTATTGTGCATTGTTTCACCAATTCTTTGTAACTATTTAAATCACAAAATAAAGGTTATATACCATTTACAATAGTATGTGTAGTGATGTAAAAATTTTAAACGTATTTAAATAATATTTTCTATTCAAATAATATATTTTATGTTAATTTTAATCAGTTCTTACCGCTTTGATCGACCCATAGCTTATAAATACATAACATTATCAAGCAAGCAAAAGTTGTACATCGGGCATCGTCAGTTGTACTTAAGCTTGCTTATCTTAGTTGCTTGTAACTGCGTTTTCTTGTGTAATAAGAAGGCCTTTACGATAAATCGTTATAACATTTTGTTTTAAGATCAATTACAATAAATTTTGGAACAGAATCGGTTTTTTCATAGCGATAAATAGAGATTTCTAACAAATTGGATATTTTTTAAATATGGCCCAAGTTTTTTTTTTTGCATGACAAATTTAAGATTCATTTCAAATTCCATTCATTTCAAATTCCATGCAATTCAAATTATACCGGTATTAAGGAAAACGTTTTTGCTTTTATTGTTAAAAAAAAATTACTTCCAAATATAAGAAAACAGATGCGGCACACGAGAGAAGCGAAGCTTTTTTGCAATTTCATAAGTTTGATAATTTAATAGTTTTTTTAATGAAAAATTTTTAAATTAAAAATTTTAAATACCATAAAGTAATATAAAAAATTATGTTCCCACCAGTAAATTTTATTACCTAACTTATTATTTTACATTAATTTTGAATTATTTTTGTAACTGTTAATGAAGTTATTGGTTTTTAATATCTAAAATATGAAAATATGAAATGTAATACATTGATGTAATGTCTTCGGTATTTCTAGCAAATATTATATCAATAGTTTTCCTTAATCGTATTGTGCCAATATTTGGATCGCTTATCATTCGCAAATTATATTTATCAAAACGGCATTGTTTAAGGCCTAGAATTTTCACGAAATTGATTTTTTTTATATTTCAAATGTATAGTCTTTCTGACGTTATTTTCACTTCTACAGCCGTTTTAGTAGGTGTCAAGCCATAGTGTTTCTACATTCATTCTATTTATAGTCATTTATCTCGAAACTACTTTTTTCGGCATGGTGTTGTAGAAAAAAACAAAAACTATTCAGCCGAATCATCTGAAATTTAAATATGCTAATCATAACATCAGTGGCTATCGCTGGAACTAGAATCAAAGTTTTTTTTTCAAAAACATCGTATATTTTACTCTAAATAACCGGTAGAAAACAAACTGTTTTAAGAACTTAATTTTCAAAAGCGCGTCATTATGTCAATTTTCAATATTTTTTCTAGTGCCAGCCATAGCTACACCCTTTTTAAATTAAAAAAAATAATTTTTTATGATGAATGAGTGTTACAATATACCTTAAAAGTTTAAATATCGCTGTTCAATATTTAAACATTTAAAAAAAATCCTAAAAATACTTTAAATTTTCGAGCGCTAGACCACCTTGTCTTAAGTGCCTACACGGTTAAAAATTTTGGACTACTTTTTATTCCAAACGTTGGTTTAAAGAAATTTTTAATTCAAAAAGTACTACCTTTTAATCCAAACATTAGCTCAATTTAGCTGGGTCTCAAACTCACGTTCCTGAAAAGAACTTACTTGCATTCGTAATGATGCAAAATACACTGAGCTAAAAGACAACTTTAAATCAAAGGTAACCACCAGAGAACAGCTTGAGTGCATTCAAATGGTGTTTCGATTGTTTCGTCAATAAACGAGCACCGAATGTGCTTCCTGCATTTAAATTAATGCGCAAATGCATGTTACCAATCGCTGTTGATACGAATGCCTAGAGTGTGAGCGCTAGCGATTACGAACGTCTGCGACACAAGAATGGCAAACAAGGCAAGACATGAGGAACAATCGCCAAAAGCAAGGAAAATCCATGCTTTTATGCTCATTCGCACAAAGGAAAAAAATTAGTTGCTGTGTTGCATTTTTTTTATTCTGCGAATGTTGTTACCAGACACAAAAAATTGCATATTATAAAATAAGATTTTAAATAGAGTTATTATCGCACAAGTTGGCGAAAAAATATGTCAACAATCACCTTCTATGCTACTTTGACTGCGAGGTGGATAGCAGGAATTGAATTACTTTTATTAATATAGCCAGTGGAATAAACAAATTTGTTTGAAGCCGTAACCTTTGATAGGAAAGAGATATTGGGGTTATTTTTTTCATGTTAATTATTTTTGAGACATTAAATATAAAAACAACATTTTAGTATAAATTTTGCCCAAAAAAATCATAGGGCAAAAAAAATAAAAATATTTTAACAATTTTTTCGCAAAACTGGACGATTTTTTGCAAAAGAATGCTATGCCATATAAAAGGTAGTCAGGAATTTTATATAATAGTATATATGATTTCCCAAATATTTCGGCTGTAGCGATAGCCATCCGTAAGCTGGAATTGTTTAAAATCACCTCTAAAAATCAAGTTTTTTGTAAAAATACTGGCTGGTGTGGTAGTTTAAAAAATAAAAACGGTCAAAAATAATAGTTATGAAAAAGTTCTTCCAATCAGCATTAACAAATGTTAAATTTTTGCATTCAGATTAATGAAAATGCTGTTTTTCGTGAATTTATTAATTATTTAATTACTTGTTAATTTTTTTAATTACATACAAAAAACATAATTACTTCAAATGCTATTCTCACTTTCAAGATATCGTTGGGAAGGTTTTGAGTGGCTGCAATTTATTGATTGATTCCTGGTCAGAATTCCATATATTGATATATATTAAAACTAAAATATAAATTATAAAATAAGCACAGACTGAAAAATATTGTAAGAAATTTAAAAACAAAATACAACTTATGAAGATATATTAATTTTAAAAGTTTTGTATAAATCACATTAAATAAATTGCGAGCTTTAGATCAAGTAAGTTTTGTATTAATAATTTGAAATAAAATATATCAGAAATATGTATGAAAAAAAGCATTATCTTTTATCTGATTGCACACATTTTAATTGTTGATGCAGATAGGAAGAGTTTTATCGCCATATACTTTCTGGCAGTTTATTTTTTAAAACTATTACACCAACCAATATTTTGACAAAAAACTTTATTTTTAGAGTTTATATCAAACCATTCCATCACACGAATGGCTATCACAAGAATCGAAATATTTGAGGAATCTTCATAAATGCTATTGCAACCAAGGATTTTTTTGAGTAAACTGACGCAAACAACATAACCTTCAGCCTTTAATATTCATCGCACAAAGAAAAAATATTTAATAAAATATAATGAGTTATGTGGCGAATGAAACGAATATTTTATTAAATATTCTTATAAAATATTTAACTTAATTTTTTTTTTACAAGATATTTATATTGTATCTAAAATGTTATTTTATTATTTCTTATTATGTACTAAAAAATATTTTTATTAAAGAAACAATAAAACAGTTGCATATCATAGAAAAAATATATTAATAGCCAAGGCTCGTACTTTGATGACCTAAAAACTGACATAAGTGACATAAAAAACGCAAACAATTACATAAAAAAATAAAGAAAAAAAAGCCTTAAAAATAAAACATTACTAAACACGTATTGCTGTAAGAAACTTAAGTAAGTTTGCAGAATAAAGTTTCTATTAGTTTTAGGATGGTGATGTGAAAAATCTGATTAAACTAACGTATACGTGTGATTTCACTAGTAGGGTGGATTACACCAGGTAGCACTACATTCAAAATTATTCTAAGCATAGAATTAGTGAATGAAATTAATAAAAAACTATTTATAACTAACAAAAAAGGTTTAACTAATTTCGAATTTAAAAATTTTTAAGATTTATACACTTGAGTCCTTATATTTGTGAGTTTCATTTACAGGTGTTTTCAAAGGTTAGTAATCAAGGGTTAGACAAACTCTTTTATATATTAAACTAATTTTTTATTTTTAGTTTTACTGTATCTACTATAACACATAACCAATTTTAATTTAAATGTAACATAATTTTTAATTGTCCATATTCGCCGCTTTTGATAAATATCACAGGTACCTATAATTTTGATCAAATCATATTCTACGCCTTTCTTGGACTTTTCTAAACATATTCTGGCACGAAGTTCTTATAGAAATTTCGCAGTTTTTACACCCGAAATTAGAGGTATTTAATTAAATGAATCAAAATTAAATACTGAAGTGTTTTTATCAGTTCGACTACACAACAAAACCTAAAATTTTAGCCATTCTTTGACAAGTTAACAGTTGTACAAAATTTGTTTTATTAATAAATACCTCCTCGTTTTGAAAAACTCCATACATTTGGGTTGAATACTCATTTTTCTGGGCTTTTTCTTTAAAATAGTTTAATAAAACTTTGCAGCACAAGTCGCTTCTTTACAGCAGTTGTCAGAAGGATCTCTTTCTATCTTACACAACTTAGCTCAGCTCGTGACATTTGCTAAACCTGCACTTTCTCACATTCTTAAAAAAAAAACAAATTAATGACAAGTTTGTGTTGGTTTTCACGAAACATTTTTTAATTGTGTTGGAGCTTTGGTTACGCTTGTCTTGAAGGGATAAGGAATGTTCATTGAAAGCAAAACATTGTTGTTATTTTACCGACAAACTTTCAATAATAGTTTGTTTACTAGTTTAGGTCGCCTTCAAGATTAACTTTCATGCACTCTTGGTCCAAATTTTAGCTCGGGTTACTTTAAAAATGTACTGTCATAAAACTTGCTACTGGCAATACTGATTGCTCCACAGTATAGAAAATAAAACAATAAACTACAAAGAAACAGAGGAGTATGCCAGTCAGAGAAGTATGGAAACCAGAGAACAGCTTGAGTGCATTCAAATGGCGTTTCGATTGTCTCGTCAATAAAGGAGCACCGAATGTGCTTCCTGCATTTAAATTAATGCGCAAATGCATGTACCAATCGCTGTTGATACGAATGCCTAGAGTGTGAGCGCTAGCGATTACGAACGTCTGCGACACAAGAATGGCAAACAAGGCAAGACATGAGGAACAATCGCCAAAAGCACGGAAAATCCATGCTTTTATGCTCATTCGCACAAAGGAAAAATATTAGTTGCAGTGTTGCATTTTTTTATTCTGCGAATGTTGTTACCAGACACAAAAAATTGCAATATTATAAAATAAGATTTTAAATAGAATTTTTATCGCACAAGTAGGCGAAAAAATATGTCAACAATTAACTTCTATGCTAATTTGACTGCAAAGTGGATAGCAGGAATTGAATTCAATTAATGTGAAAATAACTTATATTAATATAGCCAATGGTATAAAAATTTCTTTGAAGCCATAACCTTTGATTGGAATGAGATATTGGGGTAATTTTTTCATGTAAATTATTTTTGAGACATTAAATATAAAAACAACATTTTGGTATAAATAAATTTCGCCCAAAAAAAGTCATAGGGCAAAAAAAACCTTTTTGTTTTGATGACAATTTTTTGCAAAAGAATGCTATGTCATATAAAAGGTAGTCAGGAATTTTATATAATAGTGTAGATGATTTCCAAAATATTTCGGCTGTAGAGATAACCATCCGTGAGCTGGAATGCTTTGAAATCACCTCTAAAAATCAAGTTTTTTGTAAAAATATTGGCTGGTATGGTAGTTTAAAAAATATAAACGGTCAGATATAATAGTTATGAAAAAGTTTTTCTAATCAGCATTAACAAGTGTTAAATTTTTGCATTCGGATTAATAAAAATGCTGTTTTTCGTGCATTTATTAATTATTTTATTACTTATTAATTATTTTTAATTGCATACAAAAAACATACTTATTTCAAATGCTATTCTCACTTTCTGCAATTGATTGATTGATGGTCAGAATTCCGTATATTGATATATATTAAAACCAAAATATAAATTATAAAATAAGCACATACTAAAAAAATCGCAATTCAATTTTTGGCAGTTTATTTCTTAAAACTATTACACCAACCAATATTTTGACAAAAAATTATATTTTTAGAGGCTATTTCAAACCATTCCATTACACATATGGCTATAACTAGAATCGAAATATTTTAGGAATCTTCATAAATGCTATTGCAACCAAGGATTATTTTGAGGAACTGACGCAAGCAACTTAACCTTCAGCCTTTAATATTCATAGAACAAAGATAAAATATATAATAAAATATAATGAGTTATGTGGCGAATGAAACGAATATTTTATTAAATATTCTTATAAAATAACATATAATTTTTTTACAAGATATTTATATTGTATCGAAAATGTTATTTTATTATTTCTTATTATATATAAAAAATATTTTTATTATAGAAACAATAAAACAGTTGCATATCATAGAAAAAATATAATAAATATATTAATAACCAGGGCTCGTACTTTGATGACCTAAAAACTGACATAAGTGACATAAAAAAACTCAAACTATTACATAAAAAATAAAGAAAAAAGCCTTAAAAATAAAATATTACTAAACTTGAAATTTATTTTATAGAATATTTTGTATACACAGCGTTACAGTATATTACAATGTATATTTTAAGTTATTCAAATTATTAAAGTTGAAAGAACGTTGATTGTCTGACAGAAAAAATTCTTTCTACTTCTACTTCCTCCTCTAATTTCATAGTATTAACATTTTTCCCTCTAATTTTTCATCAGTAGATCATAAAAATAGATTTAATACAAACTAGCATATCCTAAGTTTTTATATAATATTTTTTTCGATATTTTTGATTGAAGGGACTCTATTGCTAAAAGAATATGTGAAAAAAATTTTAATTTTTACTTTTTTTAGTACGAAAAAAATCGAAAAAAGTCTTTTAAAATTACACAAAAATTACCTAAAACCCGAAAAATGTTCTTAAAGTTAAAAATGTCCAAAAATGACAATAAAATAACTTAAATTTAGCAAAATAAAATTTTAAATAGCATTTTGTAAGAGCTGTCAACTTCGTTTTGACAATCTTGGTCACTGGCTCTCAGCTTCAACCCTACCTTGCCTAATTTTACAATGCTACCCCATGAAACAAAGATATATACAGATAGCGCATTGCGCATGTCCGCCTCTTTGTTGTGACGTAGTTCGAGCTTGTGAAAGTGGATAAATAAAAACAAAGTCACAATATATTTAAAGGGGATAATTTTTTTATAGTGATGAAAAAATATTGACATTTTCTTATGAACTTTGTTTACGGAAATGAAGTAAATAACATTATAAATATATGTATTTATAAATAAATTTAAGCAAATATATTTATCAGTACTATTATTGAAAAGAAAAATATATATATATATATATATATATATATATATATAAAAGGGGTGTTTTCTCGCATTTGTGCCCCCACAAAAAAAAATAGCTACGTTGCTTGATTTGTTTGACAGCACTTTGATTGCTTCTTTGTTTTCATTTTGTTATGTTCTGCTGCTTTGTTGTTTCGTTTGTTGAAAAAAATTGTAAGTAAATTTTTTGGCCCAAATTTAAATCGTTGTTATTCTTATCAAAAGCATCTAAAACTTTAGTACTTATTTTAATTACATAAAATATAATTGAAAATTATAAATAACACGTACTATAAGTGCACAATATTAGAAATTAAACTAAATAAATGCAATGTTTCTTAAATGCTTGCAATTGTGCTGCTTGTGTTTACTTCTTGCTTTTTCACATTATATTTTGTATGTATTCACCACGTGTTATAACTAACAAGCCCGAGTGACGTAGTGCGCAGAAGATTTTATTTCTTGCGCACGGAATACGCTATCTGTATAGCATTGTTTCATGATGCTACCTTGTCTCTTCTTTCAAATCAAATGGTCTCTGCTAACACTCATTCTCAAAGTAAAAAACGATAAAACAATAACAAAAAAAAATGTTCGGCAAATTGTTTGGCTACCATAACCACGGCATAACGAGGATATATTCATAAAAAAAAAACAAATTAATGTCAAGTTTGTGTTGGTTTTCATCAAACATTTTTTAATTGTGTTGGAGCTTTGGTTACTCTTGTCTTGAATGGATAAAGAATGTTCATTAAAAGCAAAACATTATTGTTATTTTACCGACAAACTTTCAATAATAGTTTGTTTACTAATTTAGGTCGCTTTCAAGATGGCTTTCATGCACTCTTGGTCCAAATTTAAGCTCAGGTTACTTTAAGAATTTACTGTCATAAAACTTGCTACTGGCAATACTGATTGCTCCACAGTAGAGAAAAGAAAACAATAAACTAAAAGGAAACAAACAGCACAAAGAAGAACGCGCTGCTAGAGAAGGTCAGAGAAGTATGGGAACAACAAAAATTCATGCAGCAGCTGACACTCGAGCTTTAAGCGAGGCATCCGAATGATCTCGTGGTCTGGAGGCTGCCTTGCATCAATTCGCAATCGTGACAAAGTGTGCTTTGCAGCAATCGTTGTTTACGAACTCGAGCGGTATATATGCATTTTTTTCTTGTGTGCGATTACGGCTGACGACGATTGTTACTCGAGTGGCAAAAACTGACGAAAGGTCTCATGCAAATCTCTGATGGAAACAACAAAAATTCATGCAGCAGCTGACACTCGAGCTTTAAGCGAAGCATCCTAATGATCTCGTGGTCTGGAGGCTGCCTTTGCATCAATTCGCAATCGTGACAAAGTGTGCTTTGCAGCAATCGTTGTTTACGAACTCGAGTGGTATATATGCATTTTTTTTTCTTGTGTGCGATTACGGCTGACGACGATTGTTACTCGAGTGGCAAAAACTGACGAATGGTCTCATGCAAATCTCTGGTAACCACTTCAATTCAAATATTTTTCGGAATGATTTGGCACCAAACACGAAAATATTCAATTCAAAGTGGAAACACATATATTCAGTGTTATGTTGTTTCCACTTGAAACTAAAGTGTTATACACCTTAAAATGATAAGTATTCGACTATAACTAGACGTAGATTCAGATTTAATTCAAAGAGGAAGCATATTCAATTGGAATACTAACGTATTTATTATAAATGCGTCATAACTTTGAAGTAAGGTATTTTCTACTTTGATTGCACGTCCTTGCATTAATAAATCAAAGTGATTTTCACTTTAGATGAAATACTTAACATTTTTGATATTGAATGGTTACAGGGTCCGTGAAACAAAATCAAATAAATAAAACAAAATTAGTTTTTATAGAAATGTTCTTTTATTGAAATATTAGAATAAATGTGGTATATTCTTTAAAAATTATATGATAATTCAATATATTACATTTATATAAGAGAATTATGATTTTAAAAATGTAGTTATAAAAATTTATTTCTCACATAAGTTTTACCATTATTTATTTGGTTTTTACCTTTCCAACTTAAAATCTTTAAGCAGACTAGCGAATTTAACATCGTCTTCTTCCAAATTTGTAGCTTCATCCACACTGTTGACAAGAATTGTGTCCAAATTAAGAACTTGGCCAAATTCATTAATATATTGAATATTTTGCATTTTTACTAATCTTCACTTATTTTCACTTGCTATTTGGACACTATTTGCACACACAAAAATATGCATCCAACTTCAAATTGAAGTGTCTTCCACTTTAAAATATATATTTTCTACTTCGTTTTCACTACTGACAACTTCAATATAAACCATGTTATTTTTCAACTTAATTTCGAAGTGGATGCACTTTAAAGAATATAATAGCTATTGTGGATCACAATTATTTTGAAGTTTTTCCACTTCTTATTAGAGATCAAATATTTTCGTATTTGATTTAAAGGATTTCAATGTGAATTTAAAGATGATTTCTTAAAAATGGAACAACGTCAAATTAACATTATATTATTTAATTTTACGTTGCGATTTTTCCTTAAGTGTAAGCGAAGCTATGTTAACAACTGAGTTGGATGAGTGGATAAGATACTGGACCAGCACATTAGAGGACGTGTGTTCAAATCACGAACTGGTCAGAACATTTTTTATTTTACTTTAATTTAGCTGGATTTCGAACCCACGTTTCTGCTCGCTTGCTTACTTACTGCAAGCTTACTTGCATTCGTTATGATGCAAAATAAGCGGAACTTTCTTAACAAATGAGATGGAAGAGAGGGTAAGGTGTTGGACCAGCACAACAGAGGACTTGTGTTCAAATCATGAATCGGTCAGAAAAGTTTTTTATTTTAAGTTATAATATTTATATTGCCTTTTTTTAAACTTTTTGCGGATTGAAAAATGTTAAACTTTTTCTTGCATTAAAAAGCAATCCTTTTTTGGTGTTGTCGTATATGTAATCCAAAAAAGTTTAAAATTTAATTCCAGATTTTTAACCGTTTATGAACACTCACTTCTGACTTCGCAATTAAAATCTACACCTAAAACAATTGGGATCTTGTAATAATTTTCAACCCGTTCAATGGAACCTTGCTACTTTTGTTGTTTGGATAGCTAATGCACAATGCTTTTAATCAATTATTGTGATCTGCTGCACCATAGCTTCACGCATTCACAATAGAATATGTAGGATATTTAATGCAAGATCATTTTAATACATTCTTGCAAGGCTGCCAGTAATGTGGGAAAAATTCCATTCGTGGTAATTTGTAATTGGGGACTTGGGAATTTTTTTGGGGAATTCCCATGTTATTTTTTAATCCAGCGTGGTATTTTTAAATTGCATGGAAATTCGGAAATTTCCTTCTTAGAAATTTATTTTTCTCTTTTTTTAAGCAAAAATTTAATAATGGTATTAAATGAACGACATAAATAAGCTATAAGTTTACGCTGTACATTTTCTCAAACTAGCTCTTAACAAAAATCATTAAATTGGATATGTGTTTTAAGAACAACTTGCCATCATGAAAACAAAGTAAATACTTTTTTGCATAATAATGTCAAATGGCAATACTATCCCGGATTTTTTGATTTATTTGCATGCGTAAAGCTTACAAAAACTATGTTAAAATGCCAAAAATAAGAAAAATATAATTACTACCGAAACAATATTAAAAAAATAAATGCCAGTCTACTTATTGAATCCATTGGTTTTTAGTTACCCTTTTAAAATGACAATAAAATCACAGTCATAAGCTGCGTATGTAAAATCCCTTACGTTTTTGTTGTTGCAAAATACGCTTCAGTTAGTAAATCGCTCTTATGCTATTAACATCACAAATACGCCGTTCATTGAATACCATTATTATTTCTTTGTGGTATTTCTTATTTTTTTTTTAATTTGTATGCATATGGGCTTTATTGTGGTATGTTTTAATTCTTATTGGATTTTTGGTGGTATTTTTAAAACAAGTGGTATTTTCGTGGCAATTTTTACTGATCGTGGGATTTTTTTGGTATTTAATTTATGTTACTGTGGGAAAAAGGTAATTTTCGTGGGAATTGTTCCGAATTTATATTGGCAACCTTGCATTCTTGTATTCAGTTGCATCATACCCTCACGCATTCACATATAGGGTACACTCTAAAAACTGATTGAAAAATCTCTACAATAAATTTTGTGAAATTTCATGACATTTATTGGCGATTTTGTAAAAAAACCACGCTATGGAGCGTGTTTTTTAAATTTTGTCTGAAAATCAGCGTCTTTTTCCAAAATATGTATATTTACTCTACTATTCACGCTATTTGAGCGTGATTTCGCACAGAGAGTCTTAAAAAAATGTATATCTTTCTACTTTTCACGCTATTTTTGCGTGTTTTCGCTCAGAGAGCCTTAAAAAAGTATATATTCTCTACTTTTAAAGCTATTCCAGCGTGTTTTCGCTCAGAGAATTCTAAAATATGTACATTTTCTACTTTTCACGCTATTTCAGCGTGTTTTCGCTCAGAGAGTCTTAAAATATGTATATTTTTCCAACTTTTCACAATATTTCAGCGTGTTCTCGCTCAGATAGTCCTAAAAACGCTCCAGCAGCGGTATTTTACGCTTGTCCTTAAATAAACACCTCTGCTTTAACGTCATATGATTTCAAAGAGTTTATTTGAACAAGTGTCAAATTATATACAGCTTAAACAGTAGATTGGTCACAGCTTAATTACTCAAGCCCACTAAAGTAGGAAAGAGTAGCGCCTTCTGCTGAGTTATTGACTCTATACAGAGATGTTGTTGTTGCCATGTTCAAAACTTACTTGAGAGACTTCACGCATTTCTAGCTTTTTTTTATAAGAGCAGACAAGATTGGAAGAAATAATTTTAGAAGAGAGTTTTTACAAGAGAGCAAAATAAATAATTTTGGGTGAGAGGATTCACGCATTTTTAGCGATAAATATTTAAAATTTTTCTCTATGGGATTTAACGACAATAAATGTAGGCAATCAGTTGCCAGCAATTATTGTAGTTAATTCTCGTGAATTTTTGTTAGAGTGTAGCTAATGCACAGTCCTTTTTTTATTATTATTTATTATTATTTATTTATATTAGTACATTAAGAACTAGGTTCATATATGGTACAGACATAATTCAAAGACATAATTTGAATTGAACTTATTATAAAACATTTAAACTTAAATCTAAGGTAATTTAAATTTATTATTATACAATTAAAAGTGTTATCAACAAATTTTTATGTTAAACAAATGTAAATTCATAAGACAGATAAAACTTAAATTAAGAAAGAGCAAACAAGAGGGAGAGAGAGAGAGAGAGAAAGTCAAATAGAGCTAAAGATCTGATATTTTGTTAAGTATTATGTGATGAAAAGTGCTTCAAAATAGCATGTTTGAAGGATGTTTTTGGCGCTATGGATTTTAAGCTACTAGGCAATGAATTCCATTAGCTAGCGGCATTAATAAAGAATAGTCTTGTGGAGTTTAGAAAGTTAAAACTAGGTATAATTAGCACTTGGCTTCTAACTGACCGACTAAATTGCAGTTTTTCAAGTAAGTAGAAAGGAGTTTTGTGGTGTATGAGTTTGTGTCAAAATATGCAATTCCTGGCATTAGAGTAGCTTATGATATCGCACCCAAGTATACAGTTTTTTAATTGAGCTAAATGACCAAATTTACGCAAAACGTAGACATAACGAGTGGCATGATTAAACGCGATCTGCAATTTAAGTTGAGACCGCGAGTCTAACTTGCTGTATACAAGTTCAGAATATGTTATGACTTTTAATAAATTCCTGTCATCTACTGCAACATAGCTTAGGTTAAAGCTTAGTATGCTGTGGTAACGAAAATTTTTGGGCATAAAACTTAGTATGCTGTAGGAACGGAAAAAATTTCCATAAGAAATACTTTGAGATTTTTGATTCTGAGATGTTGCCAAATTTCTATTCGTGAGTGGAGAGTTGAAACATCAAAATTTCGCTGTCGATTATATGCCCGCACATTTAATTGGCGCATAAATTTGCCATTCAACAATAAAAAATTAGCAGTAAGTATGTTTAAGTGTTGAACTTGTTATTTAACAAATTTATTGTTGCATTTATATAGTTAACTTATGTGCTGTCTTGCCTTTTATGGGATATAAAATTGCAGCAGTAATTGCTGGCAACTGATTGCCTGCATTTATTGTCGTTAATTCTCGTGAATTTTTGTTAGAGTGTAGCTAATGCACAGTTCTTTAAATAAATTCCTGTCATTTAGTGCAACATAGCTTCTGTTAAAGCTTAGTATGCTGTGGAAACGAAAATATTTGGGCATATAGCTTAGTATGCTGTAGGAACGAAAAAAAAAATTTCCATAAGAAATACATTGAAATTTTTGATTTTGAGATGTTGCCAAATTTCCATTCGTGAGTGGAGAGTTGAAATATCAAAGTTTCGCTGTCGATTATATGCCCGTACATTTAATTGGCGCGGAAATTTGCTATTCAACAATATAAAATAAGCATTAAGTATGTTTAAATGTTGAATTTGTTATTTAACAAATTTATTGTTGCATTTATATAGTTTATTAATGTGTAGTCTTGCCTAGTGTAGGATATAAAATTGCAGCAATAAAAATATGAATCTGTCAACCAGAACAGCAGGTGCTTTTTCTCCACACAAAAATTTTGACTCAACACCACAATTTCGCGTTTAGAGTTATATGCCCAAAAATTTTCGTTCCTACAGCATACTAAGCTCATAACTCTAAACGCGAAATTGTGGCGTAGAATCAAAAAAAGGTTGACAGAATCATATTTATATTGCTGCTATTTCATATCCTACACTAGGCAAGACTACACATTAATAAACTATATAAATGCAAAAATAAATTTGTTAAATAACAAATTCAACACTTAAACATACTTACTGCCTCTTTTTTATTGTTGAATGGCAAATTTACGCACCAATTAAATGTATGGGCATATAATCGACAGCGAAATTTTGAAATTTCAACTCTCCACTCACGAATGGAAATTTGGCAACATAGCAATAATTTTTGCTTCTACAGCGTACTAGGTGGCGAAAAAATATTTCGCTGCCTGTTGGTTGTCAAAAATCTCAATGTATTTCTTATGGAAATTTTTTTCGTTCCTACATCATACTAAGCTTAATACTTACTATTGAATGAATCACATCATAACACAAGAGGTAGTTTTGGAGTAGTGGTTAGTGTGTAGAACTCCAGGAAGGAATATTTTTAATTTTATATCCTCTCGCTGTAATAGACGCAAGTAAAAAAACAACAATTATTCTTAGAAAAAGGTGTATGAAAAAAAGATTCATTTTTGAGATTTCACTCAAGCAAATCACAAAACGAGGCGTAAAAAGCTTCGCTTCAAAAAGCTAAAAAGCCCCCGAAATTTTTTTCTGGTACGCGCCTGAACATGCGCACAAGTAATTATAATTTTTCGACTTTACATTGCGTCCTGCGATAATGTTCTGTTTTTTGAGAAACGTCCTGTAAGTCCTGTACAATTTTAAAAATTTTGTGCAATTTGTCCTTTTTTGGGCGAAAAAAGAGATGGGAGCGTTAGATACTTATTAACCGTAAAAAAAACTTTTGTGGAAAAAAAATGTTGGTGGCAAATATTGTATGGAATCCCCAGAGAAAATAATTTTTATTTAATTATACGGCCCAACAGTTACAAAATGGGTTAAGCGCGCACTAAAGTGATAAGTGAATGGACTTTGCGAAAAATAAAATTAGCTGCATTTTCAAAGCCATCGAAATAATATCTTTCTGTTTCGATTTTATTGCAAATATATAACCAATGAATGCTGGTCAGCGCTTAAATAAAATTTTTGTTTTGAGCTGAGATATGTTGAAATTTTAAAACAAAACTAGCTTTACTAGATATACTACGAGTTTTTAAATATTCCTTAGTTTTAATTTTTTTTATTCTTATCTTACAACCGGTACTGCATTAAATGACTCATTCATATAGATTTTCTACTTTTACTCTAAAAAACTGTTGCGACTACTACTGACATTGCTGTGACGATTGCAGTGTCCCCTCCATACACTTTAGATTTGTGTAACACCTCCATTAACACATCCCTAGCCCACGATTGCACACGCTTATCTGGGCCAACAAACCACTTAAAAATGCATCGATCGCACGTACTGGACCGGTCGATAGATCAATGCTTGGCAGTTGGTGGTTTTTCATTTTTTGTCGGACTATTTTTTATTTTGCCACCGCTGGCGTTGCTACAACAATAACTAGCTAAAAACATAATTTATAAATTTTTGCCCGAGCAACTGGAAAAATTATGACGATTTAATAACAATGGGCGTAGCTCTGGACGCTGACAACATGCGGTGCAGAGTAACCTGAATTATTGCATATGTGACATTAGGTGCAAAACGCATACGTCGAGTAGTGGAGCTGCTACAATAAATGGGCAGTTGTTTGATAGTTGCGTAGTTTAATGGTTGCGGTTGCGCAGAATACTGCGACCGACAACTAGTGCGTTAAATGCAGAATTTCTGAATGTGCTTCTTATCTTTAAGGTTTACGTGAGTGTGAGTGTTTGTTTGTGTGTGCGAATGTGAGCCTGATCTGCGCAATTTGGATACAATTTTTAATGCAAACTGACAATGAATGGTGTTGTTTTCGGTGCGAGTTCGTTACACTTGCCTATATCTAAAGCCTATCATTATGTGTAACTCTGTGTATCTGCGTACCTAATACCAATTTAATCGAACATTTTTATGATCGGAATATTCTTAAAAATTCAAATTGCAATAAATTGATCCGGTTGCAAATCGATGTATCGACTACGCAGTGCGTCACAAAAACACTGTGCGAATTTATACTTATGGCATTAAATAAGAAGTATTATATTATAAACAAACACATAAAGTGAAACAAAGAATGTGATGAAATTGAACAATAAAAATACCAAAATATTGCAAACAAAATATGTAGGTGGCAGAGCATAATTAGTGTCTAGTAACAAAAAAAAAAAGCAGATGCGTCGCTGGACACACGAGAGAAGTGAAGCATTTTCGCATTTTCAACTAAAAAAAATAATATTCCCACCACTAAATTTTATTACCTTACATTATTATTTTGCATTAATTTTTAATTATTTTTGTAAATGTTAATGAAATTATTGTGTTTTAATATCTAAAATATCAAACGTATTTTATATAGATGTTACACACAGAAAAATTTTTATAGTAAAGTCATTGAGATGCATAGTTGATTTCATTTAACATGATTTTATATTTCATGGTGACAGCAACATAAAAATCATTATGATTTCATATAGAATTATTATGAAATCCAGTAAAATCATTATTGCATCATGTAAAAAGTAAATCAACACGATTTCATGTAGAATCATTATGATTTCATGTAGAATCATTATGATATCATGTTAAATCATTACGAAATCAAGTAAAATTATTATTACATCATCTAAAAAAAATTTTACGTGCTAAAGAAGTTCCGTTGTTTCTAGTACATTAGAAGTTTTATCGCGAGAAGTAGCTTCTTTAAAAATTAAAATAGTTTGTAATAGCTGAAAAAGTAAAACAAGTGGAATGAAAAGTAAATACAAGTGGACGTAGTCGAATCTGTAAACTTCGATGCAGATGAACAAGGTAAGGTGATATGTGACTTAAGTTGCTATAACAAAATAATATCAAAATGCAGTATTACTTTTCGATATAAACAGAAGCTTCAATTGACTAGGAAAGTTTAAGGTACTTATCTAAGATAAACAGGAAGCTATACTACCCATAGGACTTCGTGCACGTTATCAAGAAAAATTATTTAGTTGGAGAAAAATTGTGGTATGTTTTGCAATTAAAAGGCGTATTTCTTATATTTTTTTAATAAAATAAACTAAATAAAACCAACCTGAAGTTATTTTTATTTCAAACTGAGGATTCAGCTGCAATTCATAATGATTTCATAATGATTCAACATGACCATCATAATGATTTTACATGATTTCATATTGATTCAACATGAAAATTTGTTGCGATTTTTACATGAAAATCACAATGATTTTACTATAAATCTCTATGAAGCAAAATCATAGGGGAAACATGTAAATTCATTATGTTTCTAGTTGATTTTACAATGATATTTTTCTGTGTGTATGTCATCGATATTTCTAGCAAATATTACATCAATAGTTGTCCTTATCGTGGTGTGCTTATCGCTTGGATCGCTTATCATTCCCAAATTATATTTATCAAGACAACATTGTTTAATTCCTAAATTTTTTATGAAATTGGTTTTTTTATATATCAAAAGTAAAGTCTTTCTGAAGTTATTTTCACTTCTACAGCCATTTTAGTAGGCATCGAGCCACAGTGTTTCGTCTACATTCATTCTCTTTATACTCATTTATCTCGAAACTACTTTTTTCGACATGGTGTTGTAGGAAAACAAAAACTATTCAGGCGAATCATCTGAAATTTAAATATGCTATTCATAACATCAGTGGCTATAGCTGGAACTAGAATCAAAGTTTTATTTAAAAAACATCGTATATTTTACACTTAATAACTGGTAGAAAACCAGCTGTTTTAAGAACTTAATTTTTCAATATCGTGTCATTCTGTCAATTTTTCATATCTTTTTCCGTGTGCCTGGAGTGGACCATGAAAGAGAAAAAAATTTTTTTTTTAATATTTTCATTTGCAATTCCATTTGAAATAAGTAAACAGTTAAGATTTTTTGGTTTTTTTTTGAAAAATTTTTCAGTTTAATAAGGGTATCACCTCAAATTACTTGAATAGCTCAGGGGGATAAAATTTTAATTTTTGGATTTTCCCAGCAATATTTGTATTATTTTCGGCTAATCTTGGTGCGCTGATTTCATCATCATCATGTAATTTATCATTAATTACAACAGTTTGAGCCCTTGGGAGGTCTTTTTTCAATAAGGTCCACTCTAAAGTATACTCATAGTGCTTAATCCTAAATCCTAAATGATCTACAAAAAATCTCCGAGTGGGGTCTTGCTAATAGAGTAGAGTTCAATGCAAGCAAGACCCAGTGCTGCCTGTTAACCCACAGGCGGATGGATTGCCCATTAGCTCCCCTCTATATGAATGGTGTGGATCTTGAGGAATCAGCCGCACTTGACGTTCTGGGCATATCGATCCAATGTGATCTTCGTTGGAATGATCATATTTTCGATGTGTCGAAAGAAGCGGGCAAGTGCCTAGGTTTTTTTAAAACGGTGCAAAAAATATTTCACTTCAGCTGATCTTCGCATATATTAGGCCGAAAATGGAGTACAATTCGCACAGTAAATTTTCATAATCATTCTTACCTATGTAGCTAATTTCTGTATCCTAGTGTCAATATTATTCGAGTTACAGCATTTTTCTAATGTTGCCATGAATTTGTCGAATAACGCCCACTTTCTTGACCGTAATTTGTAATAATTGTTCCTACCACTGTACCAAATTTCAGTACCCCCTAATGTCAATATTAACTGAGATACAGTATTTTTCTTATATTGCCACGTCCTTTTGTCCAATACCGCCCACTTTCTTGACCGTACATTTTCATAATTATGCCTACACCTGTACCTAATTTCAGTGTCCTAGCGTTAATATTATTCGAGCTACAACGCTTTTATAATATTGCCACGCCCTTTATCACATAACGTTCACTTTTTGGACAATAATTTGTAATAATTGTTCCTACCCCTGTACCTAATTTCAGTATCCAAGTGTCAATATTATTCGAGTTACAGCGTTTTTCTATTATTGCCACCTCTGCGTCTAGTATCTCTATCAGTTGACAAAAAAATGCGTCAATCGGGATAGTACTTTAGGTGTTATCGATGTACATTAAGGCGGGTCGATTTATTTTTCGACAATTTCCCTATGATTCCCGTATTCTATGGGTTATTCCATGAAAATTTGCCAAAGAAACCATACCTCTATCGTTAAAATCGAGTCCCCTACTTTTTGTTGGTAGATTATTTCCCAAATTGACGTTCGTATGAAATATTACCTACACGTTCACATCCATAACTCAAAAACTATCGATCGGCGTTGGAAAGGTGAGCTCATTTTGATCAATTTACAAAAAAAAAATCTCCAACATTGGTCCAACGGTTCAAAAGTTACGGGCATTTTTGTCCAAATTTTGGAGCATTTTTCCTTTTTTTTCATGATTTTGTCCAAGATTTTGTCTTTTACTACACTCAAATTGAATATTTTTTTTTTTGATAATAGGTTGATAGATACTTTATTATCTCTTAATTTGAATTTTTGTAGAAAAGAAATAAAAAGGGAAAAAAAATCAAAAAGTTGGTTTTATGTGTTATTTTGTTTTAGCAATATCGCATGAATTAATCAACCGAATGCGATAAATTTGGGCTTAAACTCTTTGTTTTGAATTGTAAATTGAATTAAATAATGGATTGAGCCAAAAAATTGGCCATGAAAGTAATATTCTTGGACAAAATCATGAAAAAAATGAAAAAATGGTCCAAAATTTGGACAAAAATGCCCGTAACTTTTGAACCGATGGACCAATGTTGGAGATTTTTTTTTGTAAATTGATCAAAATGAGCTCACCTTTCCAACGCCGATCGATAGTTTTTGAGTTATGGATGTGAACGTGTAGGTAATATTGCATACGAACGTCAATTGGGGAAAAAATCTACCAACAAAAAGGGGACTCGATTTTAACGATAGAGGTATGGTTCCTTTGGCAAATTTTCATGGAATAACCCATAGAATACGGAAATCATAGGGAAATTGGTGAATTTTTTCACTCCCTACAAATCGACCTGCCCTAATGTACATACATTTGTTTACACACAAATGTTTAAAACATTTTTATTTTAAAAAAAAATCTTACTTCATATTCAGGCTGATTTCTTTAATATGGGCTACGTAAAGTCTCTCGTGTACAGGGACAAGCTAGCCACAATTGCAGCCCTTTAAAACGACATTACAGCTGCCATTGGTGAGATATCTGTATCGCTCCAAATACATATTTTTTCCACTATTGTACAGTTTCTGTTTTTTTTTAATTTTCAAAATCCAAACGCTCAAAAAATCACCCGTTAGATATCAGGCATATTGTATACAAGGACATTGTGTAGTACAACGAAATTAAGCTAGCTATACACCTTATTTAATGAGTGCTGCCATACACATGGGTTCAAAAGTTTAAAAAAATAAATTTTTTGACATCTTGTTACTTATAATCCCTGCACAAAACAACAAAATAACACAAAAATCTTAACTTTTTCTCCATGTACTTAAACTCTTGTACGTTTATGTTCACAGTTCCGTGCATGTTACACCGGAGGGTATGAAAAGAAGCTGGGATTTAAATGCCAAAAGCATTGATAATTAAGTCAACACGATCAAATTAAAACAACTACAATAGCAACAACAACAACAAAAGCAACGACTTATGTCTCGATGCCAACTAAAAGTAATTTGCAACAGTTTTTGAGCAATATAAAAACAGCATGTATAATTAAAATGTTCTGTAAAGCATTTATATAGGGGGTGCCTTCACAAAGTTAAAAGTGGCTTAAATAAACTCTGCTCGAGTTTAAATGCTGTACAAATTTAGCAAATTAAGTAAAGCATAAACGATTAATGTAAGATACGTACGAAACGCCTGAAAATTTTAATTAAATACTTTAAGTAAATGATTGAATAAATGCTCCACTCGGTCAAACATGTGAGAGTCTAATTTAATGCAAAACGTGAGCTGAAAATTACTTAAATTATTAGTTTAGAGCAAAAACATAGGAAAACCTTATCAAATCATAATCAAATTTAAATGCAAAGCAAACAGCAGACAGGGTTGCCAACATTAACACAATGATTTACTGTGCCTCAAAGGAAGGCGCACATCAAACACCTACCCAAATGTGGGTTGGGTCCAATTCGTATAAAAATCTATAATTGAATAAAACAGAACACAAAGATGAAAAAGGCGGAAAATGACTTTGTTATGATTTGCTGGCACGATCAGTGAATTTGAACGAGGACGCAAAACAACTTAAGATCTAAACATTTAAACAGAAAAATCTATAAAAAAAGACAAAAAATATAAATCAGTTTTCAAGTTTTGTGATTTAATTGCAGTTTGGTTTTTATGATTTCAAAGTCCGGTCGGTGAAGAATTCAAATGTAAAAGTTGCTTCACTTCTTCAACAATGCAACAGCTGGTGCGGCAGAGTAGACAGCTGGTGCAGCGGCAACAACTGGAGCAGCTGCATAGGCGGCTGGGAAGGCTGCTGAGTGGGCAACATGATGTGCTGAGTAGCTGCTAGCATATGGAGCAACATATGGAGCATAGCCAGCTGTATAGGCAACTGCGGCTGGGGCGGCGGCGTATGTCAGTGGAGCGGAGTAGGCCAGAGGAGTAGAGTAAGCCAGTGGAGCAGAGTAAGCCAAAGGAGCAGCTAAAAGACCGGGCTTTGGGGAGCCCAAGGCAATGGCGAACAAAGCCAACATGCAGACAGTAAACTAAAATCATAAGACAACAATTATAAAATACAATAACTAAATTTATTGGATTAACATATTTCTAAACTTACCAATTTGAACATGGTGTTTGATTTTTGGTTAAAGAACTTAAACTGTTGTTCCTCTGGTATTTGGTGGGTTAGTGAAGATTCCCGCTGCCCCAACAGCTATTTATACAAACGTTCAAAAATTTTAATAAGATACAAATAAATTAGTTGTAGCAAACAGTAGCATAAAAAATTTTCAGCAGCTACATCCTTGAGACATTTTATGCATTGGAATTTACGAAGATATTAAAAAAAGTTCAATGTTCGTACAAAGTTTTGGCAGTAAGTTTTTGCAGCACCAACTCACGTCTATAGTCTCATGGCCATGAAATTCTGTCTGTTTTATTAAATACACAGCAACCGGCTCAACCTATCTGGAGTTTGAATGAATCGATGTATTTCCAAAAGATGACTACCCGAAGTAAAGCGGGCTATGTTTGTGGATTAAAATAATTTATTTAAGACAATTGGCATTCAGATCGCATGATTACAGTTCAAAACTTTAAGTAATATATAAATAGTACTCATTTCTTTTCTACAGTGTTGGTAAACAAACTATTTTAAGGTCACATAGAAGCTCTTAAAATCAATGTTCAAGAAAATAACGAAAAAGTGAGAAAGATACATATTAGATGACCTTTTCTGCAAAAGTATTTTTGCTCATCCCTGCAAGGGTAGATTCTTAACCCTCATCCGACCCTCGGGTGAAATTTCACCCATTTTGAAGTTTAAAACGCTATACCTAGCTCATTTTTAATGCAAAATAATTGAAATGTATGGTATTTTTATAAAATGACCCTTTCTTTTAGAATATGATATCAATATTATGGTTGATAAAACATAACGGTTAATATTAATATAATAAAAGTATTTTAAGTGATCTGCGGGTGAAATTTCACTCATTTTGGAGTTTAAAACGCTATATCTGGCTCATTTTTAATGTAAAATTAATGAAATGCATGGCATTTGTATAAAATGTCCCTTTCTTTTAGAATATTATATCAATATTATGGTTGATAAAACATAACGGTTAATATTTGAAAAGTATCTTAAGTGACCTTCGGCTGAAATTTCACCCATATGCGAAAAAAGGACCGAAAAGCATATTCATTTTGCGATTTAATTTAAGTAATTGAAATCATTTTTGATTTAAATTTTTTTGATCTTTTTGATTTAAATCAAATAATTGCAATCATTTCAGATTTAAATGAAATGATTGAAATCTTTTCTGATTTAAATCAAATGAATGCATTCAAAATAAAAATCAATATGATTGCTTCGAGATGAATTAAATATCATCCTGTCGTCCCTATCGAAGGTTTGTGAAGCTATTATGGCTGACCAAATGTCGTCATTTTTAGCACTTAATAATCTTTTATCTCCTCTACAATCTGGGTGTCGGGCAGGTCACAGCTGCTCGACGGCTACCCTCAAAGTCTTGGATGACATTAGGTCCTTTTATGATGATGGTAAAGTAACTCTTCTTTGTCTGCTTGATTTCTCTAAAGCATTCGACACCGTTAATCATGCACTTCTTTGTAACAAGCTAAAATACTTTTATAGATTTAGTGAGGAAAACTATTGAATAGCTGCTTAACAGGCAGGGTAAAAAGAGTAAAAGTTAGTAGAAGGATCTCGCAGCAGAAATTAGTTTGCAGTGGTGTGCCCCAGGGATCCGTTCTTGGTCCACTTCTATTTTCATTGTTTATCAATGACATTTTCAATACCTGCACATACGCGTCATTACATGCTTATGCTGATGACGTTCAGCTATACCTATCTGGTAAAACAAACCTTATGGAAGATTTGGTATATAAACTAAATGAAGATCTAAACAGTATTTACCAGTGGGCTAAACAAAATTATCTTCAGTTAAATGCGCTAAAATCACATGTGTTGCCCATATCCAAAGAAAAAAAATTAATCACGGGGATATTCCTGATTGGTGACAAGAACCTTAAACTTGTCAGTTGTGTTCGAAGTCTTGGCTTTAAAATCAATTGTTCTCTCACGTGCACAGATCACATCAACGATGTTGTCCGAAAAATATATTTCATCCTGCGGAACCTTAGGTTGTCAGCTGATTATACACCAGTTGATACAAGACGCAAGCTTGTTGTTCAACTAATCCTTTCTGTGATCACATATGCTGATCTTGTCTAACAGTAAATTAGATTCACGATCACAACATAAATTACAAGTTGCGTATAATCATGCTACGCGTTATGTACAGTCAATCAAAAAAGTAAGTATGCACCCTATGCTAGTAGATTCAACTTTAATTTTTCCGTGCACCCTGTGATCAAATTATTGTTCTTTTGCTTTTATTTGAATGCTTACAATGTTAACATATCGCTAAATTAAAATTTTGCTGTTTTCTTAACTACCGTTAGAGTTTTGAGCGCTTGATCCCCGCAAGCACAAAAATTACATCAAAAAAGTTTGTATGCAAAACGCAGATCGCTTATTTTCTTTGATTTAAACAAATCAGTAAAGCTTAAATAACTGGTTAAAATCCGAAGTAAGTTTTTAAGTTGTTATTAAAAATTGTTTTGAAAACATTTAAAAAAAATTTAGACAACAATGGCGCCACGCGGAGTTGAACTTAGTCAGGATATGAAAGACTTGATAATAAAACTTTTTAAAGAGAAAAATTCTCAAAGATCAATTGCGAAAATACTTGGAAAAAACAACGCAACGGTACAAAAAGTAATTGAAAAGTTCAAAATAGAAGGTTCGACTCAGAATAAACCGAGATCTGGACGTCCAAGGATATTCTCTGAACAAGAAAAACGTTTAATTGTACGCAAAGTGAAAGAAGACCCCAAAAAATCTGCACCTAAAATACAATCAGAAATCCAAAATGAAATTGGAAAATCCTGCAATCCCGAAACAATCCGAGGTGTGCTCCATTCAGCTGGATTCCATGGTCGCAACATGCGCAAGGAGCCGTTCATAAATGCTACAAACCGCAGCAAAAGAGTTGCATTTGCAAAGGAGCATGAATCAGCTGATGGAAACTTCTGGAACTCCGTTATTTTTTCAGATGAAAGCAAATTTAATATCCATGGGACTGATGGAAGAGCCAAAGTCTGGATAAAAGTATATGCTGAGCTTGAGGCAAAAAATATGAAGGGCACAGTAAAGCACGGCGGTGGATCTGTTCTCGTATGGGGTTGTATGGCAGCCTCTGGAATGGGTAAACTCGTCTTCATCGATGGAATAATGGATCGCTTCGGTTATTTAGAAATTTTAAAAAATAATCTTTACGAAAGTGCAACAAAACTTGGAATTGGAGAGTCGTTTGTCTTCCGACAGGACAACGACCCAAAACACACTGCGCTTGTAGTCAAGGAGTGGCTCTTATATAATGTGAAAAAACAACTAAAGACACCTCCTCAGTCCCCCGATTTGAACCCTATCGAGCATCTATGGGACCACCTTGACCGTGAAATAAGAAAACATAATATAAGAACCAAGGATGAATTGAAGAAAATACTTTTAGAAGAGTGGGAGAAAATACCAACCAGCGTGACTACAAACTTGGTAAATTCAATGAAATTCCGACTTAAAGCTGTTTTAAACCAAATATGTTTCATTTGTTTGAGAACGGTCTTTCTATTATTCTAGGTCACATATATTTTCTTTTTGCGAGTGCATACTTACTTTTTTGATTGACTGTATATGGACTGCGTACTCATGAACACTTAGCTCAATTTAAAAATTTGATACTTGGTTGTGACATTATAAGTTACTTAAATTCCAGGAATTGCATCTTTTTACACAAACTAATTCAAATCAGAACGCCTAGCTATTTATTTCAAAAATTACAATTTTGCCAATCGTTTAGAAACCAAATGCTTGTCATTCCATGCTTTAATTTTTTGAATTCTACAAGATTATCTATCTATATATATAAAAATGGATGTATGTATGTGGGTATGTGGGTATGTGGGTATGTGGGTATGTGGCTATATCACATATAGACTCCAAAACCGCTGAACCGATCTTTATGAAATTTTCAGGGAAACTGAAGCCACATCTTGAGAGTGTTCCTGTGAGGTTTGGTAACTATTGGACGAGGGGGCGTGGTACCTACCATACAAGCCAAATTTACGCTATCGATCACAAACCAAAAAAGGATATATTAAGACGGTTTCAATCGTAAAAAACTAAGATTTGGTAATTTTGTTCAGATGGTTACTGTCGGTAACTGTACGAAAAATGGGCGTGGTCGTAATATAAATACGCCCATTTTTTCGAAATCATGGCAATTCCGGAGTTCTACACATTTTTATAGTGAAACTTGCTGTGTAGGTGCTCCAAGAGGCAGTCACGATACATTAATGTTTTCAAGCCCATTTTTACCGCCCACAAATCAATATCTGTATATATAAAAATGAATCGTGATTTGTTCGAATGCTTAAAACTTGAAAACAACTTAACCAAATTGGAAACTTCTTTCTACTAGTTTAGGAAAAATATAATGCCACACCCCCTTTTGTCGCCCACAAATCAATAAAAATGCTGTATTTAAGACAGTTTTGGTCGTATTAAATTAAAATTTGGTAAATAAGTTCGTATGATAACTATCATTAACTTTGATAAAAATAGGCGTGGTCACACTACATCTACGCTTACTTTTAAGAAAATATCAAAATACTTCGAAACTATTGGTCCGATTGAGCTCAAATTTTGTAAGTACGCTTTGGTTTGAGTACGAGATGGTTTAAGAGAAAATGCCACATCCCTTGTTACCTCCCACATATGTATAAAAAATTGTTGTTATCGAATAGCTTTAGAGTTATGGGTCGCACAGCTTAGAAATTCGGTATTCGACCACAATTTAGACGTACCGTTTCAGTGATGAAATTTTATGGGAGTGGACAAGGGGGAGGGGCACCTCCCATACAACCCAAATTTGTGATATCGAATAGCTTTGAAGTTATAGGAATTCAGCTTTGGAGTTCAGTTTTTGACCTCAATTTACACATGCAGTTTCAATGGTTCTATTTTATGGGCGTTGGACAGGGAGGCGTGACATCTCCCTTACATCCCAAATTTGCGATATCGAATTGCTTTGAAGTTATAGGTTGACAGCGTAAGAATTCGGTATTCGACCTACATTTATGCATGCACTTTCATTCCTCTGCATTTTATGAGCGTAGGGCAAAGGGGAGTGGCACTTCCCATGCAACCCAACTTTGTGCTATCAAATAGCTTTGGAGTTATAGGTCGCATAACGCCGGAATTCAGTATTCGACCTCAATGTACACATGCAGTTTCATTGATTCAATTTTATGTTCATTGGTAAGAGGGGCGTGGCGCCTCCCATTTAACTTAAATTTGTGATATCGAATATCAGCGTTAGAATTTAGTATTCGGCCCCAATTTATACATGCAGATTCATTAATTACATTTTATGAGCGTTGATCAAGGGGGAGTGGCACCTCCCATACAACGAAAATTTGTGATTTCGACAAGGGGGAGTGAAACCTCCTATTTAACCCAAATTAGAGATATCAAATAGCCTTGGGGATATAGGTCTCACAGCTTTGGAACTCAGTATTGGACCTCAATGTACACATGCAGTTTCATTGATTACATTTTTGAGCGTTTAACAAGGGGGAGTGGCACCTCCCATGCAACGAAAATTTCTGATATCGAATAGCTTTGGAGTTCAAGGTCGCACAGCGTCGGAACTCAGTATTCGACCAAAATTTACGCTTGCAGATTTACTGATAAAATTTTTTAGAGTTTGTCGGGGGGGCGTGACACCTCCAATTTAACTCAAATTTGCGATATCGAATAGATTTGGAGTTATAAGTAGCTCAGCCTCGGAATTCAGTATTCGACCTCAATTTACACATGTAGTTTCATTGGTAAATTTTTATGGGCGTAAGGAAAAGGGCAGTGGCACCTCCCATAGAACCCAAATTTGTGCTATCGAATAGTTTTGGAGTTATATGTCGCACAGTTTTGGAATTCGGTATTCAACCTCCATGTACACATGCAGTTTAATTGATTACATTCTATGAGCGGTGATCAAGAGGGCGTGGCACTTCCTATACAACCCAAATTTGTTATATCGAATAGCTTTGTGGATATAGGTGGCACAGTCTCGGAATTCAGTATTCTACCTCAATTTAGACATGCTGTTTAACTGATAACATTGTATGGGCGTTTGACAAGGGAGAGTGGCAGCAGCGCGCCGGGTTTCAGCTAGTTTTTTATAAACGCCATCAGATTATGGAACGCATTACCGAATTGTATAAAATCTATAGTCAGAATAGCAAATTTCAAACATGCCATTTTGGAATATTATTCTTCACTGTACATTTACTAGGTAAACAGTTCTTTTACTCTTTTACTCAGTTTTCTTATCGTTACCTTCTTTTCTATTTTTCGTTTCTTTTTCTTTCTCTCTTAACTTAAACAAATAATTATAAATTGATCTAATTGTTGGTTAATTGTTTACAAATTTTTTCCAATATAATTTTTTAATTTAATTTAAACTATATGTATAATATAAATTTAATGTATTAATTTAATTTCACTAAATTCAAAATATATCTTGTTTTTAGACTTTGTACTGTAAAAAAACATAGTTCTTATCGTACTCATAAAATAAAAACCCAATGAATTGAATTGAATGATTGCTTTTAGAATTAAATCTTAATGATTTAAGGTTAAAATTAATGCAATCTTTGTTTTTAAATGAGGTTGTGATTGATTCATGATTCAATCTTCGAATGATTGATTCATTTACAGCTCTCCTCTCGACTAAGTGCTATAACTTTGTTAAAATTTTGAATTTTTGTCTCAAATTTTACAGTGTATGGTACTCCTAATATATTTTACTAAAAAACGCTTCAATTATTTTTTTTTATTATGTAGAAATTTACGACATACTACTGGTAAAACGTCAGCTTTTCCTACAAAATACAAAATAAAATAACATGAAATTTTTTAAAAATTTTGAAGGATGATCCTTTTTCATTTCTTTTCGATATAGTGCTTAGTTATGTGGTATACTTTGCTTCGTGCGTAAATTTTTATTCAAAATGTTGATTGCCCCTCTTAGTTCCATATCTGTTTTCTTATTGAAATTTAAAGTCGAGTTTTTGATATTAAACCAAAAAAAATTACTACGTGTACCTACAAATGTTTGCATCCCTTATTCATAAAATTTATTTTTAAATATTTACTAAGATTTATTTATATAGCATTTATCAATATCGGTTTTACACTTTCCAACATTGTTAAACGCATGTGACTCCAGAGAAAAAAAATAGTGCTGCTCTATAACACTTCAAATGATTTAAATGATTGATCATAAAACCATGAGTCATAAAATTAGTTTAAATAAATAATATGGACACACGTGTGTGAGTTTCGGTTGCAAGGTGAAGGTAAGAGTTTTTGGAAAAGAAGTGCACCTGACAAAAGGTGAGCAATTTGTAAGAAAAACTTACGTGACTATGTTAAATAATTGTTTGTGAGCACTTAATAAGTATTGCTTACTGTGCCAAGGTTTTTCGAAGATTTCATAGAATGAGTTGTATTCACAATTCCAAAAATATTGCCTTAATGGTTAAACAGTTGCTTTTAGAAACGAAGGACTTTGAAATGTTGTATTTAAAAAGCGGTCGCTGCAACAGTTGTCAACACAAACTCATCTATTCACAAAGGAACAACAGTTCAAGCAATCAAGAAACCTTATCACCAAAATGTTTAAATTAGTAAGTTTTTATTTGTATTTACAAGTTCTGCCAAATTATTACTGTTGCAATAATTTTAATTTTATTTTTAATTACATCTAATGATTTTTTTTTCTTCAACAGTTCGCTGTTTGCATGTTGGCTCTGTTCGCCATTGTTTTGGGCTCTCCTAAGCCTGGACTTTTGGCTGCTCCTTTGGCCTACTCTGCTCCTCTGGCCTACTCCGCTCCACTGACTTACGCAGCCGCCCCAGCCGCAGTTGCCTATACCGCTGGCTATGCTTCATATGTTGCTCCATACGCTAACAGCTACAATGCTCATCATGTTGCTCACTCTGCAGCCTTTCCAGCTGCCTATGCTGCTGCTCCAGTAGTTTCCGCTGCACCTGCCGTCTACTCCGCAGCACCAGCTGTTGCTGTACTGAAGAAGTAAAATACTCCCACCAAATACCAAATAACACAAATTAAAGCCTTTGACAAAAATAAATTACTTGAAATATAATAACCATGAGCGTAGCCAGGATTTATTAAGGAGGGAAGGGATGCATAATTATTGTTTCATGGAGCTGATAAATAAAATAATTTTTTCTAAAATCTGAGCTTTATTCAGAAAAATATAAAATTAAATTCGAAACGATATTGAATTAAACGCGATTTAACATAAGCGGAAATTTAAGTTTATGCACTGAACACATTCACGACTACACGACATTACGACTCGACATGAAGAAAGAGTCAATAATATGGAAAAATCATACAATTGTGTCATTCTTGCATACACGAACCCTTGTATTTGCGCTGTTGTAGCCCGTCAAATTAGAAATAATTCTATATTGGCGACAGCAACATTGCCATGTAGCTGCGACATTTCCACCAAATTCACCTCCATAAGAAAAGCATGCAATATAATCTTTTGTCGCTTCGTAAAGTCGTTGCCGTCTTGAATGTGTTCAGTGCATTAATCGGCACGAATCTTGATCAATGCGGTTTAAAATTTATTCATTTAGCTTCTCTTTTTTCTTGCACCAAACGCTTAAAAGACATAAAAACGTTGCTGTAAAGATGATTTTAATCAGTCGAGATATGATATAAACAGCTCCACAATATTTAAAAGGTAATGTTGCTCAATCGCGTCGGAAGCGAATTTCATCTGGGGGGGCAGTACAAATGGGGGGGCAGTACAAATGGTGGTGCAAAAAAAGTTCACCAAAATTTCTTCACATGAAACATGAAGAAGAGAGAAAGAAGAGGAAAATATATAATACAAAAATATTATCGTTGTAAAAAAACTGATATTTTGAATAATTTTTCCTTTTAAATTGTTTATCTAGCTAAAAAAGTGGGGGGGCAACTGCCCACCTTTCCCCCCGCTTCCGACGCCAATGATGTTGCTGGATGATTCGCCAGCTGGTTTTAAATTTAGCGCGAAGAAGCATTTAATCAACTGGACGATTTGAGGATTGTCCTTTACCCAAACCGACAAGTCATAAGATCCACAAAAAATTATAACCGAAATAATCGAAGACAAAGCCTTTCGATTTTGTTCTAGTAATTTTTTGTGATCAAACATTATCATTACATCAACAAGCAGGTCAGTCACGAATGCGTGAGCTGCTTCTGCTGATTCTATGTGTCGTCACTGACTTGAAGCGTGGCTTCTACAATACTCATGCACATTTTTATATTTTGTGAAAGACTTTATAACGAGCGATCCTTAAATGGCTTGAACATTTTTAGCTGGAAATAGAACATGGAACAAGCAAAGTGCACCTTAAAATTGTTTTGAGTATATTAACCTCGGCGCATAGGTTTGTAGCCCATTATGACAAAATGTAAGTCTGGGTCCAATCGCGTCCTTCTTAAAATCGTAGATATGAGGAGAAACCAAAGAGCATTTGAGCATTTGCAATTTCTGAGATGTACTCAAAAGGACACACCGGCCAACCCACTTCCCCAAATCGTTTTCGTAGAGACTGTCACTATTTTATGTGCTAGCAGAAGTAGATGTAGATGGATTCTTTTGCAATTAAAGGCTCGGAAGTGATAAAAGCAACTTTCATTCTGCTCTCTTTGTCACTCAATTTTCTTTTCTTGACTGTAAAGCAAATTGATTAGAAACATATACCTTATAATTTACAGTTGATCGACGGAAGCACTCTTCCAGTGTATTGGATATCCAGTGTACATCACTATCTGATCAATTGGATCGGAACTGATCGGATCACTATCTGTACACTGAAGCGTATCGAATTACAAATTTTTTTTCGAATTTTGCATTCTAAGAGATCTCAAAAGTTTCATAGGGTGGTAAAGATTTCCCAAAAAAAATTTAGAAAAAAATAAGGATTAACTATTTGCAGAATCCGAATTGAGAAAATTATCTTCGGTACCACTTCTGTTGCCCGAGATATAAAACCTTACATTAATTTTTTTGAAAAAGTTAAAAAATTGCATTTAAATATACATTTTTCAAAAACAAGAAAATGCATAAGCAAAAAATATGCAAATTATAAATTCTCAAAATCTAAGAAAAACATCAACACTATAATCAAAATCGCCAAAATTTAGACAATCCAATAGCAATCAAAAGTTTTGTGCTACCTCGAGTATACCTTTAGATTCGAATATCCTTCACACAGGACTTAGTGGGTAAAAATAGAGAGTGGAATCGTGTTTGGCAGGATATTATTAGTTAAAGTATTTTTTTACTTTTACTTTAAGACATATGTAGTTTTTCTTACAAAAATTAAAGCATTTTTAGATCGTGATTTTTTTATGTTTTTTCTTAAATAACAACCTTTTCCTTGCGAGAGATTAAGACATCCTTATTTTGTCCTAACATTTTTTTTGGGAGATCTTGACCACGCTATGCAACCTTTGAGACCTCTATAAATACATTTCTAATTTTTCGATACGCCCTGCTGTACACTCCTGTGCGCAGCTAAGAATGCACGCAACGCTGCACAGAGAAAGCTAGTCGTCGACGAAAACAAAAGGACAAAAACGGGAATATAGTGATAGGTATCCAGAGTACACTGACATTATGGAGGGAACATTTCTTTAAGCTTCTAAATGGTTACGCTGACAACAATCCCGCCAATAGAGATGGCAGAGTCGAGGTTCCGCTGCCCGACTATGATTAAGTCGCAGCCGATGGTTTACCTGCCGAGCTGTTTAAGAACGGAGTCGAAGCTCAATTTAAATGCATTAACGGGCTTCTTTGCAGAATTTGGTCTCAAGAATGCATTCCAAACGATTGCAATCTCAGTGTGCTCTGGCGAATCCACAAGAAATGCGATTCTGTGCCAATTATCGTGGCATAAGCCTTCTTAACATCGCATATAAGGTGCTGTCGAGCGTTTTAGGTGAAAGATTGAAGCCCATTGTAAACGAACTGATCGAACCTTATCAGTAGGGCTTCAGACCTGGAAAGTCCACCCTCGACCAAAATTTCACGCTAAGATAAATCTTGGAGAAGACTCAAGAAAAACAAGTCGACACCCACCATATTTTTGTCGACTACAAAGCCGCCTTCGACAGCCCAATAAGGAAGCACCTGTACTCCACCAGGTCTGAATTCGGTATTCCTGCAAAACTAATACGACTTTGCAGGATGACACTGAGCAACACCAGCAGCGCAGCTTAAATCCTTATCGTACGACTTTTTCAAGCTTATGATTAAGAAGATCACCCAAGCTGCTGATCTGAAGCGTAGCGGCACAATATTCTACAAGAGTGTTATGCTGCTTGCGTATGCTAATGACATCGATAACATTGGCAATAATACGCGCGACATCAGTGCAGATTAGAAAGAGAGTCAAGTCGAATGGGTCTGGCAGTGAATGCAGATAAGACGAAATACTTGGTGTCAACAAACAAACAGACCCAGCGTCTTGGAACCCACGTTACAGTCGACAATACCTCCTTCGAAGTTGTGAAGGATTTCGTCTATCTGGGATCCAGAATTAACTCAACCAACGACATCAGAATTGAGATAAAATGAAGAATAACTCTTGCCAACAGGTGTTACTTTGGGCTTACAGTGCACCCTAAACAAGTGCGCGTTGCGGTTCGTTCTCAAGCGGCACGCAATTTTATTTTACGCTTAACCTAAACAAGTGCACTGCGGAAAAACGGCTGCTCTTGAACCAGCTCAATCAGGTTTTCGTTGTTGATTTACGATGGTTTGAAAATCCTAAAGAAATTTTGTATTGTGTAAAAATTTATTAATTTTGCAAATACTAACTTCTATTTGCAATTGAGATCAATTAATTAATAACAGCTGATTACTCTTTGTTCTAATACTTTGGTTTTATGCAGCCAACTTCACATCCACACGCACTGTCAAAATGGAAATTAGATTCATGTTGCGGTAGTCCGGTGCGTGTTTCGGTACGCTTCATACAAAATGTATGTGCATGAGCCGATTTTGACAGTTAAATCACGCACGCGCACTTGCTTAGGGTGGACTGTTAGAAGGCAATTGGGAATCAGAGCCCTCTCTCGACGAACGAAAATCGCGCTCTTTAAATCGCTCATCATGCCGGTCCTACTTTATGCATCACAAACCTGGACGCTGAAAGATTCTTCGTAAGATCTACGGATTAATCTGCGTCAAAGGGCGAGTACCGTATACGATGGAATGACAAAGTGTACAAACTGAACGCTGACATTGACATAGTCAAGCGCATTAAGATCGAGCGGCTTCACTGGCTGGGTCATGTTCAGCGCATGTTTGTTCAGTCATGTTCAAAGACGATGCTCCAGGGAAGAAAAGGTACCCAGCGGCGGTCAATGCCGAAAAGGACGACCGCATCTTCGTTGGAAAGACCAAGTAGAGGACAACCTGACGAAGCTTGGAATTTCCCAGCAGCGGATTTGCCAGTGGCTACCATAAAACTAATACAGAATAAATTACCAGGTAAGGAAGCATTACTTTTTTCAAAAAGTAATTCGTCTGCATATAGCAGAAGTAATTAACTCATACCTCATTACCTGTAATGTAGCATACAAGGAAAAGTAATGCAGTGATTTTTAAAATTTAATACAAGTAGTAAGTTACTCCATAACTATTAGGTAATGCTGAAGGGAGGCGATCACTTACCTCCTGTCTCATTCAATGTTAAATGTAAGGCCTTTTATGCATAGTAAGGTAATATAGTCGGAAGTAGTGGTCATTACAAGGTAATTATTAATGCTTCATATATTCGGAATATATTCCATCCGCTACTGGGTTCCAACTGGCGCCAGCCAGCGAGAGACAGAAATGGCTGGCGCACATTCTTAGATGAGGCCAAGACCGGCATACGTTTGAAGCGCCAACTAAGTAAGTAAGTAAATAAATTTAAGTTGACCATAAAAAAACGAAACCAGGCTTACACTAAATGGAAAAGATTGCCGACAGACTTGTACTGGGAAGCATATAAGACAGCTCGAAATGAGGCCAATTCGGTTGTAAAGGATGCCAAGAAAAATTTCTACAAGTCAAAACTTGACGTAACGCTTTCTTCCAAGCAACTTTGGAAAAATTTAAAACAAATTGGAGTGTGCAACAAACAGTTGCCTAAGTGTCAGATTGACCCAGATGCTCTTAATGACTTTTTTGTCTCTGACTCACAGCCCGTTGTAAACTGTAATCAAAACAGAACGAATTCTGTCAATATTATAAGCAATTTTGAGTTTTCCAGCGTATCGGAATACGAAGTAGCCAGGTCTATAATCATAATTAAATCCAGTGCTCTTGGAGAAGATGGTATAAATATTAGGTTTATTAAAATGATTTTGCGTTACATTTTGAGTCCGTTAACGCACATCATTAACCACTGCTTTACTAGCTCGTACTATCCTAAAATGTGGAAAATAGCAACAATTATTCCCATTGCAAAAAAAGCTAGAGCATCTTAACCATCTGATTTTCGACCTATAAGCTTGTTATCATCTCTTTTTAAAGTCTGTGAGTCACTAATGGCAGATCAGATCTCGCATTACCTTTGCGTTAATAAGCTCCTGTCCCTATCAGTCTGGTTTTCGTTCTGGTCATAGTTGCTCTACTGCAGTAACTAAAATCTTAGACGACATTCGAATATCCTTTGATAAAGAACATCTTACATTACTCTGTCTCTTGGATTTTTCTAAAGCATTTGACACTGTAGATCAATATATTTTAGGTTCAAAGCTTGAATCATTATTTTGCTTTTCTTTAACTGCAGTCAATCTTATTAAAAATTATCTAAAAGGTAGATCCCAAAGAGTAAAATTGACAGTAATTACTCGAATTATAAATACCTTAACAGCGGAGTGCCACAAGGCTCAGTTCTTGGGCCTCTTCTCTTTGCAAGTTTTATTAATGATATTTTTACCATTTCAAAAAATGTAATAATGCATATATGTGCGGATGATCTCCAGCTTTATATGTTTCGTCCTATTGGTCTCAGCGAAGATCTTTGCTTCAGAGTGAATGAAGACCTAGATGCAATTAATAAGTGGGCGATAAGTAACAAGCTTAAACTAAATCCGTTAAAATCTTTTGTGTTGCCAATTTCAAAAAGTCGTTACTCAGTTGAAGATATTCCTGCCGTATTTATAAGTACTACACCACTAAAGTCTGTTGAAAAGATAACCAACCTTGGGTATCGGATTAACACATCACTTTCATGTGTTGACCATATTAACTATGTTGTAAGCAAAATATACTTTGTCTTAAGAAATCTGCGAATGACTGCTCAGATCACACCAACAGAAACTCGTCGTAAACTAGTAATACAGATGATTCTGCCTTTAATAAATTATTTTGAAGTGGTGTTTAGTAATCTAGACTCACATTCGTTACATAAACTGCAAGTGGCGTTAAACTATGCGGACCGTTATGTGTATGATCTCAGAAGATTTAGCCATGTTACTGGTCTAAACACCCGAATTCTGGGATGCAATGTGGAACATTATTTAAAGCAAGAAATTGTATATTCCTGCATAAGCTGATACACTCAAAAATTCCAAACTATCTATATTCTAAACTTCAGTTTTGTTTATCAGCCAGAAGCTTAAATTTGGTAGTTCCTCGCTTTAAATATTTAAATTCCTCAAGACTTTTTTTCGTAAGCACCATTAGATTGTGGAACTCCTTGCCGAGGTATCTTAAATCTATTTCCAACGCACAGAACTTCAAGCAATTACAATAATATCTGCACATTTTTCTTGAATTCTCGTTTCTCTTTTACTTTCTCTGTTCTTCTCATTTAACCCTTTTTTATTTAATTATTCATTAGATATAAGTTTTTGTTGATATTATTATTTTAATTAAACTACTTTTAGAATTTAATTTAAGTAATTTTTAAATATAAATTTAATAACTGCTTGTTTCTTTTCATTCTGATCTTATGTTTGTTCGAGATATATATTACACTATATTATTGTGCGCAAAAGAATAACTATTTCTTATGTACTAATATATGAATAAAGCCAAATTACAAATTAATAATCCATTTATAAAAAATTATACAACAAAAAATGCACAAAAAAATTCTATCAGAAATTTCAACTGAAACAGCTTGTTAGTTCGTTAGTTATGACAATGAATGTTAGTGTTGCTGAAAAATCGACTATCGAATTGTACAACTCAAATTGCATTATACATATCGATACGTTCAACTAGAGATTGACGAGTGTAACATTTTTGAGATATGGGCATGTGCGCGCACGACGACTATTTTCACGCACGAACGCGAACTCGAAATTGATTTTTTGTACTTGCACGAAAACGCACGAAAAAGCACGATTTAGACAAGCTATGAAAATGATACACAGATTTTGCAAAATTTATGTTTCAACCTTAAAATATTGGACATATTATAACAATATTATGTGTTTTTATCATTTTTTTTTTTGCCTTCAATTGCCTTCTAAATAGTTGCTAAAGTGAAAGTAGTAAAATTTTAGTTCACGAACACGAAAAAGCATTAACGACTTTGCTCTTCATACCGTGCTTTCATACCACGCACAAAGTAATTCCAGCAGTTATAAAAATGTGTTTCTTTATATACCAAAAAATGCAATTTTGGAGGTCAATAAAAGGTACAATAAATAATACATAATTTTTAAAATTTTTGTAAATATTACAAAATCTTTGTATGAGTAAGAAATTTATCTTTTAAGCAGATTTCTAGAGTTTTGTAATTTTTCTCACACAGCTTTGATCAACTTTGAAACTGATATACATATGCATAAAAACAAAGTATAACTCAATACCTTTACAACAAGATCAATTTTTCGTTAATCCAATAAAAAATGTGTCAAACCCTGCTTTGATAACCTTATTAGAAGTCACCCAAAAGCTAACCATACGTCTATCAGACGTGTCATTTTTTTCGTGGCTTAAGATTATGTTTATAGCAATTAAACAATTTTTTTACTTACATGGCATTATTACATATTTCCTTGTTATTCAAACACATATTTTTATTATATTTTTTTATTTAGAAACGAGAATAAGAACTTACAGTGAAAGCATTCCACGAGAGATAGAGCAAAAAAATTTGGAAAGCATACGTCTCGCAGACGTAGGTTATCAAAGCAGTGCTAAGAGCGATGACAAATCTTTGTGATGTATAATTTGAACTCTTACATGATTTTAATTGCGAGCTTTTTAGATCAAGTAAATTTAAAGAAGGACACAACAGCAGTAGTTATTTTTAGATCAAGCCTTTAACTCTACCACCGTTGCCGTCTGTTCTAGTTGCTTCTTATTTTTTCGCTATTCATTGGAGTTCGACGAGTCTGCCGAAGTACACCATAGAATTGAAACGAGTTTTGCTTCGCTAAGAAATGTGTTTTTGAAAAATGCAAAGAATTCAATTTTGGAGGTCTTACACAATTTAAAAAAAAAATTATGACATTATGGTATGAATGAGGAATTTATCTTTTTGGCAGATTTGGGTATATGTTCTGTGAAGAATAAATATTTACAAAATAAACACATGTTTTTTTCAACGAAAAAGACCTTCAGAAGAATCAAAATGGCTCCAGTAAATTTTCTCCGATTTGAAGGAAAAATATGCTGAAATCATTTTTATGAGTTCCTCTAACTTTTAAGACAGCGAACGGCTGATTATTTTTTGATTACTTTATTTACTGCTAATTATGATAGAAATCTTCAGTATTCTAGAAGTTATTGGGTATCTCCACAGCGACAAGAAGAAAGGTTTCCCACTACTGCAGTGATTGCCTTCGCATTACCTGAAGTAAAAAATGTATTGTTAAATTAGAAGATTATCCGATTTTTGATAATTATAATTATTTCTGATCTACTAAAAAAGCTATTTAGATCAAGTAAATTTTGAAAAGAAGAATAGTGAAAAAGCAAAGGCAACTAGAACATATCAAATCCCTGGAAGTCTTTCAGACTTGACCTAAGCTAAGAACCTTTGCTTTAACGTTATATGATTTCGAAAATTTTATTCGAACAATTGTCAAATCATATAAAACTCAAACAGTGCGTTGGTCACAACTTAATCACTCAAGAATAAAGAGGGAATGGATAGCGCTTTCCGAAATAGTCTGTCTGGTCTGCTGTGTTAAGAAACATTTTTTCTGTCTTTATCTATTTGTTATATTTAAAATATTTCACTAACCGCTATTGCGGTGCTAAAAAAGTCAAAATATTCAAATTAGTCTAAATTTTTAAGCCCCTATTAATTGTCGAGGAAGTGAGACTCAACATGTTTTCACTCTCCTTCACCATTTGAGGTGCAATTTTTAAATAATTTTTCTGTCTGAGCGTTGAAAACCTAAACAATTTCATGCTTCTTTCTGTTCAGGCCCCCGTTCCATTTTCTGTCGTGGTCATAATATTTATTTTGCTTAATACTAAACTAGCTCAGAGCATAAAATATTCAGTAACACGAACCATGCCACCAAACGCACCATTCCAGTGGCATTCCAGTTTGCCCTTGAAAAATTTTAAATAATGCATATTTTAAAATAATAAAGCATCTTTCAATTACGTTATACGCAAAATTCATAGCATATATTTTTTTCTTTTTTTTTTTTTATTTGTTTTGTAAAATATTCATTAACATAAGACAAAGATAAAATGAAAGTAAGTATAATTCAACTGAAAATAAATGTTGCCTAGGGAAGAAAGGATTTACAAAGGTATGTATAGATTAAATTAAGAGAATTAACGAAATTTTACGCGCAAAAGTCCAGGTACAGCGTCAAAGTCATGAATCTGTTTTTCCATATGACAACATCTTAACGCAACAAGGAGTAGGTGTAAGCGGCGGATGTATAAGGATATGCCGAATAAGCTGATGCGTAGGGATAAGCAGAGTAGGCACCATAAGGAGCAGCATACTGAGCAGCATAAGGATCAGCATAGCCAGCAGTGTAGGCAGCAGTGTAGGGTGAGGCTGCGATCAAAGGTGATGAGTAGGCAAACACAGCAGGCTTAGCGGCCACACAGGCAATAACGGCGAACAAGCAGATAGCGAACTGTTGATGAAAGTAAGAAAAATTTAAAATCTATACTATTATATAAAATTTAAGTGAAAATTTAAAGTTACGACTTTATTCCAAAAGTATAGGGGCGATTTTTATGAAAAACAATTTAAGATATCATATTTGTGCTACAGATTTAGTAGGTATTTTTCTTTCGATATTTTAATAAGAAGTATATTCAATTATGGTATGAAGTTTTTTAAGAAATCAACCCAGCTATCACGCATTGCTTATTCGTTGTCTTTTGACGCGTTTGTGTTGCGAAAGTTTCAACAGCGCAACAAAAAAAAAACTGATGGGTCTCGAGCAAGGCGAAAAGTGAGATACATATAAAAGCAGAGCGGTGCTCCAAAACAAAGCTTAACAAAAGAAAAGAGAACATTTTTTTTCATTGATTTGTATTGTCTTAACCCAATAAGGACGATGATGCCATATCGCATCACTAAGTCGGATGTCGCTAGACAAGCAGTATCGCATATAAATTAATCAAAATCAAAATTAGGTAAAAATTAGAACATGTGTGAAATATTGTCGCGTCTTTAAGGCGTTAAGGAGATTGAAAAAAAAACACCTGAAAGTATTTTAATAAATACAATAAAATATTGTGAGAACAAGTGATATGGACGAATAAAATTGACTAGAATAAATAATAAATTAGCGTGAATCAAAAGAACTGTCGCACTTGTTTTATGCCATAAATCAAAAGCACTGTGTAAACTTTATTAAACAAAAATTTTTATTTTTTATTTTAAGCATTCTTTATAACTCTTTATCATTAAATTCGAATCTTTCATCACTAATTTTTTTTTTAAATTTAAAACAATTTGTGAATGACGAGCATGCGGCACGCATCTGGTTTTCAGGTGTATCATCTGATATTTTCATTGATCATCGCTTAAGTTGATCTACCGTCATGTGTTTATGTTTGTTACTTTGCTCAGCACTATACCCTTATTGAAAAGTCCAGGGGGCTTAGGTCAGGGGATGACGGAGGGCATTCCTTCAACAGAAATAAAACATGGCAAATTTGCTCTGCACCACCTTTGAACGATTTTTGCCTTTGTGCTGGAAAAGAATCTTGCTGAAAACAAAAGTAACCCTCTCTGTAAATTAGCTTGGCATGCCGCATAAGATAGTTCTTTAAAACATGTTCTCAGTAATATCCCGAATAATTTTAACGCCTTTTTCGATAAGAAGAAGGGACAATTTGCCTTTTTCGGAGAAAGCGCTCCAAACCATGAATGACAAAACATTTTGAAATCTTTCAATGGTTTTTTTTTTTCTTTAGAAATTTCTGCTATGCAAGCTGCGTACACTCTATCATTTTGCGAGTTGTGGCTTGCTTGCCTAAACAAGAGTTTTTCGTCGGAAAATATGAAAATGTAACCTGCGTGCCGGCGAAGGATCTGTGCACTTATTTCCTTTCGCAATATTATTATTATTATTGACAAAACTTTTAAACGGTTCATGCAATAAGTGTACAAATAATGCCAAAGTTGTAAAAAGCATCATTTGTTTTCCAGTGTTGCTTCTTTTTGTGTAATTGGTAATAACATAGGTGCGATAGTTACTTTGATTCACGCTGTATCTTGCATATGTTTCAATAACTGCGAACTGTCACTTTTTGTGTTTAGTAATTTTTTTTTCAAAAGACAGAGGATACAGTAAAATTATTTATTTCGGTAACGAATGTTTTTGTCCTCTTTGTATATCTTGTTAAATATTAATTTTGTGCTATTTATTAATAATAAAACAATGAATGTTAATCTCCACGTGATTTTTCTATAAATCGCACAATTAATTTGTAATGCCTAAAATTTACGGCTTCTATTTAATTTCCTTTGTGGGTACATCAATCTAAATTCCTTACCCCAGTCCAAACTTCATTATATACACCTGTAAAATGTTTAAAAAAATGTTTTGTATACTCTAAGAATAATATTGATGAACACAGTCACGGGTTTAGCATTCGTTATTGAAAAGATTCGGTATCACAAATAAGGAAAAGTTCAGAAAAACTGTATTCAATTCGAAAATACACTGCCTTTCGTTTTTTACATATTGTTGGTGAGCTCTATCATTAAACTAAACGAAGTGGTAAGTTTTTTAGAGTTAAGAGAGACTTCTTTGATTTGAACTAAAAGTTTGCAGAAATTAGTTTAACTCCTGCTTTTTATTAATAATTCTCTAAAAACAAATCACAAATTAAATGAATTTGAAAAAAATTGAAACGATCAGAATATAAAATTTGCATCAGCGGTGTTTTAGAAAACCTAAGCATTTTTTTTAAAGCATAGTACTCTGTTCAGTTTCATGTGAAATTCCACTCAAATCTCCTTATAAAAAGTGACATCTGCGAAACAAACGTGTACATTTTTACAACTTGTTGGTCAGAGCAGTACTCTGTTCCGCTGCGTGAAATTATCGCAACATGTTTCTAAGCAACATTTTTTCATGACAATTTAATTGTACTGCCTGTTTATTTTAAAGTGAAAAGAGAGAGATCATATAAAATCTCCCATCCATGGCAGAATAACCAGGTAGATGCACTAGAAATACGCTCTCTCCGACAACAAAACAATAACAAAGGCGTAATTATAACGGCAAAATGAGCTGTTTTGAAAATGTTATCAATTTTTATTCAGTTTTGACAATGAATTTTCTGGACTGCTTATAACTTCCTCCCGTCGCGATAATTCGAAAACAGTTCATTAATTGTTAAGATAAAATTAGCAAACAATCGTCGATTTCATTAAATAAGTTTTATGTTTTCCAACAGCAATTTCACTTGTTAAAATATATTTTGACAGTTTAAATCAGCCGTACATAGCTACACAAATAAATTGGTTACTACACACTCAGAAAAAAGCATACTAAAATGGAAGAAAATTTTACTTGTTTCAGCGCCAAGGAAATTTTTTTTTTTCAAATGATAATTTTCTTTGGAAGAAATAATTTTTCTTTGAAAGAAATAATTTCATTTTTGTTTGGAAATTTATTTCTTTCTTTTAAAAAAAAATTTCCTTGGCGCTAAAACAAGTAAAATTTTCTTTGATTTTAGTATGCTTTTTTCTGAGTGCACAATCGAATAAGTAATCGAATGAAAATTATATTAAAAGTAAACTTTCATTTGCTTCATTTAAGGCCAAGCTACAATTAATTATGTATTATATCTTAAAACACGGCTCATTTTATAAAACTTTTAAGATTTTTGTTAAGTTCTTTTACATTTTCATACATAAAATCTGGGTACTCAATTGATTTATACGGTTACAACTAAATACTATGGCTGAACGAATAAACATAAATTGTCAATAGTGACATATAGCTACGCCAATTTTTTGCTCTCTCGTTTTTTGCTAACCGAATTGCATCTACCTGGTTATTCTGCCATGCTCCCATCTTATTCTGAGTCTCTCTGAGAAACGTTGCCATAGGAACTCCTCGCAACAAACTTTAAGTCAGAAATTTCACGCAATAAATATACATATGTTGCCAGCGAAATTTCATTCAAACGAACAGAGTACTAGGCTTAAAGGAAAAGTTTTCTTGGTTTCTTGTTTTTCCTGTGGCAACATGTTGTAATTTCGAAGGTTTCGAAGTTGTCGAAATTATCAAAAGTCGGTATGTTGTAACACATTCGACAGGCGAGATTTGCGATAAAATATCTTTTTATTTTGGTGGCAGTGATCGAGAAGCGAAGTAAATATGAATGGAAATTTTTATCCATTTAAGCATGGTTGTATTTATAATATATTATCTATTTAACATAGAAGTGTTAAATAATGATTTTAAGTTAGTGAAATAATAAAAGTATTGGCTTTAATAAGAGTATATATTGTTATCTTAGAACTTTTTGTTCAATTTAAGTTGACTTTATTTTTTTCAAACAATGTTCTTTGTTGAAAATAACCAATTTATCATTTTTAGTTCAAATTACATTTTTTATTAATAAAACAATTTTTAAAAATATTGATTCACTTTATTTAGCATGCCAAGTATCAGAAAAAAAGCTTGCGTGCAGCTGTTAAATGTTTGAACATAACTTCGAAACAAACCAAATCGACTGTCGAACGAAAATATTACAACATACTGACAGATCGAAAACTTCGCTCTGTTATTGTGAGCATTTAATGTTTTTACTCTTACAAAAAATATTTTTTATATAAAATTTTGGGAAAATTTAATAAATCTGTGTTGATAAGCAATAACAGCTTAAGTCGACTTAACTCGCCGTTAGTGTGGTGGAAAAAAGTCACGCCATTAGTGTGGTGGGGTATGACATACCCCAAAAGTAAAAGTCGTATAAATACTACAATAAAAATTATATCGAAAAAGTTCAGATAGCTTCTGATTCCTTGATTGAACTACTATTAAAAATTAAAAATAATATTTTTAGTGCGTTGCAATTTAAACAAAAAAATAGTTTTATTGAAACCTACAAATACTACTTACAAGATATTGAAGGAAATAAGGCCTCTAGGGTATGTCATATCCCACCACATTAACGGCGGGTTAAGACAAAACTAAGTTATTGATGTAGCTGTATCTCACGCATATAGCACTATAAACACACAAAATCTGGTGTTTCTAGCATTACCCTTGACGAACTTATGACACAAAACCGAAAGACCCCTTCATACAACTTAAGTTTATGGGCATTTCCATAGTCACGCACGTAACGTTCGTAGGCCTTTTTTGTTGTTAAATATTAAAAAAAGCAAAGAAATATTTAAACTTTTTTGTCCTGTTTTAGTTTTTAAATAGCATTCTAGTAGTATTATATTGAGTGTAAAAGATTGAAGCGATCGAAAGCATTGTCAAAGATATAAGCAATCAAAAGAGGACACGTCACGATACAAAAAATGGAAGTGGTTTTTCTCTGCATTAATATAATCAAAAAATCTGGGAAGTGTGCACGAGTTTTTTTATTAAAAATATTTTAATGTTATCTGCAATGATGTTGCTTTATATTCATAATTGTTTCGTTGAAAATTCTTTTTTAATTAATTTTATACAAGCCATAACACAAAACGTTACAATACATACGTTACCATACAGATTTTTCCCTTAAAAGAAGTAAAACCATTTTGTAGTTTTATTTATTTAATTGAACTTAAAAATCATATAAAGTGTAATTCAGGCCCTTAAAAATAGAAAATTATGGAATTAAACTTTGTTTTATACGAGTATTTATTATACTTATAAAAGTCCTACTTTTGTTAAAATTTTTCAACTTTTGTCAGCATTTTTCTACTTTTATTGCCATTCATCATGTTTGCTGCCATTTTTTCAAAACTCAAATTGAGATCAGCTCTCAGTACTCTCACAATATAAATTTAAAAATTTTTTTCTGTTATGAAGGTTTAAAAAAATGTTCAGTTACATTTTATTTTTCAGTCGCGGTAGAACATTTTGGTGGAAATGCCCATATGGCTATTGAAAACTTTGAAGCAATTTTTCTCGAAACATTGAAATCAGACTTAAGCTGCTATTGCTTATCGACACAGAAATATTCTGTGGACAATTGACAAAACCACTTAAGTCGAGATATGACAATTATCCAGGTTTTTTATCTTTGAGATAAATTTTTAAGGCGCTTCTTCTGGCCTTTTCAGCGTATTTCTACGGCATTTGGTTTAAGAGATATCAAGTGGAATAATTTAACTTATCTCAAATTTTTTTTTCAACCATATTTATAGAAGACAGCAATGTTAAGGACAAGGAATTAATTAATTGCCAAAAAAAATTATTGTGTTTTTTCGTGGCTCTGCATATCAAATTTAAAAAGGACAAATATGTCATACATTTCAATAATTGACTGACGTTACATTTGGCGGCTTTAATGCATGCTATCTCTAAGCTACAATATTAAAAAGTTTGACTGCCAAAAAATCAGCCGAAAGAACTTTCCGAAAAATAGTTGTATATATTTTTTTAGCACTTATCTTATATTTTCCTTAGAGTACACTATTTTAACTATTAAATGCATGTTATAATGTATGTTTATATGAGCAATGCAAAATGTAAACGAATTGTTTCCAAATTTACAATTTTTTTTTTTCCTGAATAGCATATTTTCAATCAAATTAACCAACGGATGGATTCCCTAGCTCAGGGATACATTTTTTAGCTAAGCCTTAATTCGTTTAAAACCGTTGATGCAAGTCCACCAATGATGTGCATTTAAGATGGGAAACTTAAAAATTCTCACAAATGTCACAGAAAATATTTTTTTTTATGTGGATATTACTAGAGAGAATGCAGAATGCAGAACCGCCGAATTTTACAAGTCAGAAAATTCTGCGATTGTTATACTTTTGCGGTCAGAATTTTCGAGAAAAGAACACGATTTATTTTGAGGTCAACTTTTTTTTAGAAAAGAACCGAAAAATGCGGAACTCTTGAAGAGATCAGAAAATGCAGTATTTTTTCCAAAAAAAAAATGCGCTATAAGAAATGCTTGAAAACTAATTTATATGCGAAAATGCACTTTCTACATTGACCCTTCAAACACGGGTTAATTTTTTTTACAAAATGCTTTAATTTGAATCAATTCTAATTTTGACTTGTTTTTCTGAGACGTACGAAAAAAAACATACGATTTAATGCCATATGAAACCTAGCTAGCACAAAAAGGTTGTGAAAGTGTCGCAAAAGAGTCGCCAGTACAGACATAGATAGAACTAAAAAAGCAGATATTTTACGCTTATTTTGTAACAACTTAGGTTTAAATTAGGCGAAAAATGTGTTATAATAATGTTATAAATATGTTGTTGGTACAAACTTGAGTTACACGCCACAAGATGAAACATACTTGAAACATCCAAAAAAAGTTTTTATTGTGTTATTCTTACGTTAAAATTCAGGTAAAATAACGTGAATGTAACATATGTTTTGTTTTATTGACGTTATTTTTTGTTATTATGACAGATTTTTTAACAAGGAAGGAGTGCTGATTACATAAATATTCCTGATTGAAAAAAGTAATTGGAAATAAGAAATATTTCGAGTTGTTAATTTTCGCGTAATAATGTTTAATATATAGCTAAATATATTTTTTTAAGTTCCTAGTGTCATCTTTTACTGAAAATTCTAAAAGAAAATAATAAATACTAAAGAAAATTGTATTTAAATTAATTCCTAACAAAACTCATAGTGCAGAAAAAAAAGCAAATATGGTGAGTATGTAGTTTTTAAACACATTTTTCCAAAATTCTTGCAACTGAATAATAGCCTCAATACATATTTCTTGCAACTAACTTAATATCAAAAGTTAAAAAATACTTTTTCAAAGTTGTTGCAACTTTAATGCAGCATTTACTTACAATTTTATTCAAAACTTCTTGCAACTGAATTATAACTCCAATAAAACGTTCATGTAACTAATTACATTATATAAGTTGCAATGGTTTTTTCTAAAGTTCTTGCAACAGAATAATTACTTCAACACAACGTTCATGTAACTAATTATATTATACAAATTGCAATGGTTTTTTCTAAAGTTCTTTCAACAGAATAATAACTTCAATACATCGTTCTTATATCAAGCAAAATTTTGTAAGTTACAATTATGGTTTTTAAACTTGCATAAACTGAATAATAACCTCAATACAGCACAAGTTTGCAATGATTTTTTTCAATGTTCTTGCAACTTAATAAAAACCTCAATTCAACTTTTTTTCCTAACTACATTTTTTGAGTTATTATAATGTTTCCTAAAGTTGAAGCAACTGAATAATAACCTCATTACAGCATATGGTTGCAATGACTATTTGCAATGTTCTTGTAACTGAATAAAAACCTAATTTAAACCTTTTTGCAACAAAACGAATTGTCATAATTTCACAATGATTCATTGCCATTCAACAAGAAATTTGTTCAATTTGGTAGTCTCGTTGCACGCTGTAATAAAACAAAAATGGTTTACATGGTAGAAGAAACCTGCACAGAGAAATTAACAAGCAACACAGAATTTTTTGTGAACAATAAAATTTATATTTTGCTTATGGCATTTTAGTGCGTCACAACAAAATTGGAAACATTTAGTTATAGTGACTTCCCTATAACTTAATAAAAACATCTTCAAACCGAAGTTTTGAACATTTAGTTGTTGTGACAAAAGATATAACTTAATATAAACATAAAGCAACTTATGGCGGTTTTATTTTTCGAAAAAGATCGCAAAATCTTTTGTGCCCTTTTTGGAAATTCTGCTCTCTTGAGAAAAAGTATAGTAGGGATGTCGGAAAAACATCGATGCATCGAAAATATCGATGTTTTGCTCGAACCACTCGATGTATAATAAGTCGATGCATCGATACATCGATGTTTTTTGTAAACTGACATCTCGAGTTCATTGAACCGCTATTTCAGTTTGTCAATTGTGCAAAGAGAGTGAATTTGACCAACAAATTGAAATGGCTCCAAAGAGTGTGGTTTGGCGGTTTTTTGAAAAACGAAGTGAAAACAACATGATTCCCGCGATTCGGGGAACCCACACAACCCACATTATACAAATTATAGTAATAATATAGTAATTAATTTTTAATTGTGTACAATTTTGTAATATCTGAAAAATCCTATGCAAATCGATACATAATTAACACCGTAGTTTAACTTATTTGCAACAAAACGAGCGATTTGCTACAAATTACTCATTTGCAACTTTAATACAACCCATTTGTGACTAAATTTATTTAAAAAATTGGAATACTACCGAATCATAATATATATTTTTGTTACAAATCGAAATCTGTGCTAGCTGGGATATCATCCTCGTTTGGTTAAAATGTTTGTAAACTTTTTGAAAGCACAGCTCCGGTGCACTGAAAAGGACTTCACCATTTATTTCTACCCTGTAATTGTTCACATTTTGTTCACATATCTCCCAAATTTTCCAAGCCTTTTTCGAAATGGTAATTAATACTTTTTTATGGGACTTAAAAATATTGTTGTGTTAAATTTTAGTATTTTTCTTTCGTTTTATTTTTTTTAATTTTTTTTTTTATTTAACATTTTTATAAATGATTTTTTCACTCTGTTTTCTTGTTTTTATTGTTAAAATATAACTTACGAATTTGAACATTTTAGCGATTGTTTTTTGTTTTTGTTTTTACACTCAATGAAGTTGTTGGAACTAAGATTCTATAGAAACTGATATTATTTGCTGCTCACCGAACATCTTTATATACAAAAGTGTTTTGACTTCTAAAGTGTTCTACGAAAAATTAAACAATTGTATAGCCCTTGACGTGTTTCATATTTTACCTGTTGCTGGTTTTGGTCATACTGAAAAATTAAAAATACTTAAAATTCAACACAACCAACACCAAAATCAGATGCCAATTTTTAATTGCTAAATCGTCCATACAATTGACAGAAAGGCCACGAATCAGACATCTAGAATCTTCAAGGAAAGCGAAACGTTACATTTTCGTATGCAATCGAAAAACTTTTATTTTCATTTGATAGCAGCGACGAAGGTACCCGAAATAAAAATGACAGCATTAAGTAAAAAAAAAAAAAATTATTTCAAAGCAAACACAAACAATGAATATTGAGCCACGCATGCGTGCGTCTTGCATACAAAATTACTTCATTTATCAATCGATTTGTGTGTCAAGCCAGAGCTTCTCAAGCATGCATCGCCATTGAGTAGAGAATTTTAATGTTTACAACAATTCATTCAAACATTGAGAATGCCCTGAAAGCACGTGTGCCACCTCATGATTGCGTTTGTTCATGACTGCTGGTCGACTGTCTGCCAACCAACATATTATAAAAAGTTTTCATCATGAACGCGATACTATTTCACATTCAATTCTCGATTCTAGCGAGCAACAAGCTGCGGATTTTCACAATAGAACAAAACAATAAGGCAACAATAACGAATTCCTTGTGCATTCTACAATGCTAAAGTTTGTAAGTTTGAAGCGTTTTTTGCCACGTCCTGAACAATTACCATTTGCTGACTGTGCCGCATCTCTGGATCGGTGCTATCGTTATTCGAAATTTTCAGATCATGACAAGTCAGCGAAAACAGACGCTACTGCCGCTGATTCTGGTGATGATGACAAGTGTTGTTGTTGTTGTTGTTCAATCAGGTCACATACCCGGTGCTGCCGAGACTGTGGAGATTATCGGAGCTCCAGCTGCTCCACCACCTGCTGCAGCTGCTCCGCCTGCTGCTGTCTATCCATTTGCAGTGCCTGCAGGATTTGTGCCGATCGGCAGCAGTTTCAGCGGGCATCACGTGCAACACACATTAGCCTATACAGCAGCCGCAGCAACGAAAGCAGAGCCAGCAATTGTTGCAGCTCCTGTTGCTCCCTTGATTGCCGCATCGCCTGCCGTTCATTATCAAAACTTCATGTAAAGCGCCAGATGCTGACATCTTCCGGTGTTTCTTAGAAAATATTTGATCATATGTACTTTTATTAATGGTGATTGTTTTGTTTGTTGTTGCTTAAATTATTTAACTCTATTATACTAAAAAATTTTTAATGAAAATAAACATTATTATCTCTCATTTTAAGTCATTGTTTTCTTTTTAATGTTTTGACTAGGTGTCTGAACCATTGTTACAGAAAATCTGTGGCTAGTAACTATTTAACTTAAGAACTATTCTCGCATCTTTGGAGTCGTCCATAAACTACGTTACCAATTTCGGGGGGTGAGGAGGGGTTTTGAAATGCACTACGATAAGTAACTGTAGGGGGGGAGGAGTTTAGATATTGTAACGTTACCAAAAATTAAAAAAAATCGACGAAAAACCTCTAATTAATAACATAATCATTTCAAAAATTTGTAACCTTAAATGTTTATGTTTGATCGTCTAAATTGATGGTTAACTTTTGTTTCAACGATTTCTTCCACCGCCTTTTCCCTCGACACAGGAACCTTTTGGTATTCCTTCACCATCTCAGCACACGTCTGATAAATTTGGGTCTTTGCTTTTGCGACAGGCTTTGACGTTAAGGCCTGAATGTTCTTGATCAAAGGAGATACCGTATGACATGTACTGTCCTTCTCAGAAAGAAGAAAACGGTTCAAGGTCGTGTCCTACCAGCGGCTTGTATTTCGTTTTTAAAACTTCTATGAATTGTCATAAGTTTGTATTATATCGTTTACAATAAATCGGAATAAAACATACTATTTAAATAAATCAATTTTCAGAAAGCATTTACACAAAAATACAGAACTTGGTGCAGCTCGGGTGCAGCCTTTAAGGGTACTCTGTCAAAGACCAGGTGAATTTCTTTGCGTTAGAAATGAGGATTCACCTGAATGGGTCGACATAGAATCCGATAATCCTCAACAAAGCTACCAGTTTCTTCTATACCAGTGATTGAGAGCATCGAATCTTGGATCGCAGATGGAATAGCTTTTACAGATGATATTTATTATTGATTTTATTCCAATTGTTCCTTTAATGTATCTAGTCATACTAGACACTAATACTAGTGAAAATTGTCAGAGCTAGTCAAAATATATAATCATTCGAATGAATTAATTTCATATGTCACGTTACTTTATGGGGGGGAGGGGTTTTGAAAAACACTACGAAAAGTAACGCAGTGGGAGGGGGGTAAAAAACCGGAAAATCAGTAACGTAGTTTATGGACGACCCCTTAGCCCGCCGTTAGTGTGGTGGAAAAAAGTCGAAATCGCTCGAAAAAGTTGAGATCGCTTCTGATTTCTTGATTGAATTACTATTAAAAAAAAATATTTTTAGTGCGTTGTAATTTTACAAAAAAAAAAATAGTTTTATTGAAACCTACAAATACTACTTACAAGATATTGAAGGAAATAAGGTCTCTGGGGTATGTCATACCCCACCACACTAACGCGAGTTAAATGTTCTAGTTAGAATTCTTGTTATTATTTCGATATCTGCTCTCGTATACCAAGGTAGCAGTTAGAATGATCCAAGAATATGACCTTGAGCTCGTTTGTTAACTTAAATTCAATATAACTCTTTTTTAATTTATTTTGATCGCATTTTTATCGACGCTTATGATCCAAATAGCAAAACGTGATCTGGTTTTAATATACAAAAATGCATGTGAATAATTTTTAAAAATTTACTCAGGTTGCAATATTAATAAAATCTCTATATATTTAATCAATACTCCATATCCTTCTCTTCAGAATCAATATGCATTGGTTTTGATATTCAAAGCAGATAAAACTTACATTTTGTTCTTACTGTTTTTTAAATTGGCACCTTTTCCTCTCTTACGCGTGTTTTTAAACCGTTCATCGCCATGCATTTAATTTAATCTATCTCTCAATAATCGAATATCTGGGGTTGCTTTTTATGATGATTAAAAAATGTGATTTTTTTAAATTGTTAGTTCAAAATGAAATATTTTTATTTATTTTTTATTTTGCCATTTCAAAAAATGAAGCTTTTTTAAACTGCAACACTTAGATATTACACAGTGCTACAAATTTTAAGAAAGCTGAAATCCCTGGGAAGTGTTACTGTTTTTTTCAAGTGTTGAGTATAACAAGACTGCTTATAAGAAATTTGCCAAACACCCCCAAAATCCTGACTAACCGTTAAAAACCCGGTTTTCGGTACCTTTCCGTACTTATAAGCCTGTAACTAAGATGATAATCAATCATTTTTGTGGCTTTTGACCGGATTCAAGAAGGGGAAACTTAGACCATTTGAAACATATACAATTTATTTAAGAAAAAATTAAAAAATCTGTATGTTTTGTCCGACAAACACAATTTTTTTCAATATGTTTGACTTTTTTCAATTTCTGCGATTTATGGAAACATAATTTTATATTTTATATTCACATAAGGTAATTTTTTTAAAAAGTACGTTTAAAAACAACGCGATATTGTTTAAAAAAATCGATAAGTAATTGACTGAGTTATAAACCTTTTCATGAAGAAGCGAAGACACGAGAGAAGCGAAGCATTTAAGCATTTTCATACGTTTGATAATTTATTGTGTTCTTTAATAAAAAAATTTTAAATTGAAAAATTTTAAATACCTAAAATAAATGTTAACTAAAAAAATAATATTCCTACCAGTAAAATTTATTACCTTATATTATTATTTCGCATTAGTTTTTAATGACTTTTGTAAATGTTAATGAAATTATTATGTTTTAATATCTACAATATCAAACGTATTTTATATAGATGTTATATCGTCGATATTTCTAGCAAATATTACATCAAAAGTTGTCCTGATCGTGGTGTGCAAATATTTGGAACGCTTATCATTCGCAAATTATATTTATCAAGACAACATTGTTTAATCCCTACAGTTTTTATGAAATTGGTTTTTCTTTATATATTTCAAAAGTATAGTCTTTCTGACGTTATTTTCACTTCTAGGTTCATTCTCTTTATACTCATTTATCTCGAAACTACTTGTTTCGGCATGGTGTTGTAGAAAAAACAAAAACTATTCAGCCAGATCATCTGAAATTTAAAATTGCTATTCATAACAACAGTGGCTATCGTTGGAACTAGAATCAAAGTTTTATTTAAAAAACATCGTACATTTTACACTTAATAAATGGTAAGAAACAAGCTTTTTTTAAGAACTTAATTTTCAATAGTGTGTCATTCTGTCAATTTTTTTCTTAATATTTTTATTTGCAATTCCATTTGAAATAAGGAAACAGTTAATTTTTCTTTGTTTTTTCCAAAAATTTTTCAGTTTAATAAGGGTACTCATAGTGCTTAATAATATTTTTGGTTTTTATTTTTCAGATAAATAGAAAAGTCAAAATCTACAACACCACCCATGCCCCTTTTCCTTGAGAGCGTCCCATTTAGCACCATTTTGAACTAGATCAACAATTTTTTAAATTAAAAAATATTTTTTTTATGATGAATGAGTGCTACAATATAGGTAAAAAGTTTAAATATCGTTGTTCAATATTTTAACTTTTTACAAAAATCCTAAAAATTACTTAAATTTTCGAGCGCTAGAGCACCGGTCTTGCCTTAAGTGCCTATTGCCTATGAACATTCATGTCTGAATTTGCAATTAAAATCGACACCTAAAACAATTGGCACCTTGTGATAATCTTCAACCCGTTCAATGGAACCTTGCTACTTTTGTTGTTTGGATAGCTAATGCAAAATGCTTTTTACTTCATTTCCATGGCGAATTGGGCCTGAGTTGGGTTTTCGTCAAGTTGACAAAATTGCGTTTCTAGCTCGATAGTGTTTCCATGCGCAGCATTGGCCCCATTCAGCGGAAAATTTGCTACGTAGCTGTTCCACAACTTTCGGGCTGAATCGTATGTTTCATAATGCGCTCATACAACATGTTCCCCAAGCGGTCGCCATCTTGGGTATCGAAAAAATGGTATGCTACTTTGGTTGAGCTGCTTAAGCTCTTTTTATTTTTACAGCTTAAAAAACATGGCTGCAAATTCTTAATTGTTGCTGAAGTTGTGCTGTGAAGTGAAAATAGATAATTATTAATTATTAGAAGATTATTCTATCATTACTCAATAAAGCTGTTAATTAATGATTTCTTGTGTGAAACGAATGTACAATAGTAAAAACAAATTAAAGAAGTTGAAAAAAACAACGAATTGCGAACAGCTGTTTGCCGTTTGACGTTTTGCAAAAAAACCCATTCAGCAGAAAATATCACTTTATGCTACTTCGCTACCTGAGCACTTTTTCGGCAGGAATGCGGCCATTGAGTCGAATTGGACTTCGGCCATTCTATTCGCCATTTTTTCTTAGCATAAATGTGTGCGTTTAGAAGGTACAAAATTTACTAAACATGTTGAGTCTTTAATCAGTATGAGTTTCCGCTACTTTGTGTGCCTGCTGAATTTTTTGTTACATTCTATGTCAGCGCAGTGACAGAAATAAAATAATATAACAAATAATCAATAAAAACATTTAACAGTTTAACAGTTGAGCAACTGTTTCATATTCTGAACGCATCCAATCTAACTCAGTTAAATCTAAGAATTTTCGTGGAGTTTTGTGGATTTGACGAAATTCAACTCATATCGCGTTTTCATGGTAAGTTAGTCCCGAGTCAACTTAACTTAAGCCGACTTAACTTGCCATAGAAACGTAGTATTTGATCGATAATTGTGATCTGCTGCATTTTAGTTTCACGCATTCACAATAGAATATGTACGATATCTAATGTACAATCTCTTTATTAAATTCCTGTCATCTACTGCAACATAGCTTTAGTTAATACTAAATATTTAATGAATCACACAATTATCAATATGAAGGGTTTTGGTGTAGTGGTAAGTGTGCAGAACTCCCGATCGAGAGGGTTGCGAGTTCGATTCTCACTATTTACTTGTAAAGAAATATTTTTAATTAAAGTTTTTTCTAAATGACCTTGTTTTTTATTATGTTGATTTTATATGATTAATATACAAATTCTAAATGTTTGATAGTTTAAATCATACTTGATTTTAAATACAAATTCTAGTTGTTTGATAGTTTAAAACCGCTTATTGAGCTTAAGGTCAAAGTTAGAACAATTAATTGTTCCAACGAATCTTTCCGAAGAAACCACAACAACAACAACAACAACGTTTTTTCAATATGAAAAGGAAAAAATCACTAGCTGATTTTATTGCAATTTCGGCCATGCTAAAGGCTTCATCAGAAATCTTTGTGATACCCGTGCAAGCGCGCTCTAGCGCACTGCACCACAGAGCCGATGAGATTTTAAGTGTAAATTTCTCAGTTTTTTTTTCATTTTCATATTGAAAAAACGTTGTTGTTGTTGTTGTTGTTTCTTTGGAATTATTCATTAGAACAATTAATTGTTCTAACTTTGACCTTAAGCTCAATGAACGATCTTAAACTATCAAATATTTAGAATTTTTATTTAAATCATATAAAATCAACAAAATAAATATTTTTAATTTTATATGCTCTTGTTGTAATAGACGTAAGTAAAATAACAACAACAGTTCTAAGAAAAAAGTGTATGGAAAAAAGTGTCGTTTTTCAGATTTCACTCAAGGAAATCACAAAACGAAGCGTAAAAAGCTTCGATTCAAAATAATTTTCATTTTCTTTTCACATTAGTTCTTGGTTAAATTTGTTAATTTTTTTATATATATTATTAAGTTATTTCTATTTTGTATTAATATTATAATTATATTAATTTCTCCATGAATATAAAACCTTTAAAGCCGACTGTAAAGGTTTCTTATTCATGGAGAAATTAATATATTTATAATAATAATACAAAATAGTAATAAGATAATAAGACAATAATAAGACAAATATAGTAATAAGATTTCCAATCTCTTATTTAAATTTGACCAAGAATTAATGTGAAAAGTAACATAAAATTATTTTTTACTTTGTAGTGGTTTTAAAGTTGGTTCTTTTTTTTTTTTTTTTGTTAAAAAGTTTTTATTTTTTCCTTTTTAGAGATTATGATAACAATTTTCCCATTCTAGTAACGAATTTTCGTACTCTAGTGTCAACATTAACTGAAAAACAGTGTTTTTTCTTATATTGCCACGCCCATTTGTCCAGCAACGCGCACTTGCTTGACCGTAAATTTTCATAATTATGCCTACCCCTGTACCTAATTTCAGTATCTAGTACCTAGTGTCAATATTATTCGAGTTATGGCTTTTTTCTAATATTGCCACGCCTTTGTCGAAAAACGCAAACTTTTTTGACCGTAATTTGTAATAATTGTTCCAATCCTTGAATCAATTTCCAGTACCCTAGTGTCAATATTAATTGAAATACAGTATTTTTCTTATATAGCTACGCCTTTTTGCCCAACAACGCCTACTTTCTTCACAGTAAATTCTCATAATTATGCCTACCCCTGTACCTAATTTCAGTACCCTAATTTCAGTGTCAATATTGTTCGAGTTACAGCAATTTTATTATATTAACTTTTTTTATTATTACATATTATATAACTTTTAATAATTGTGCCAACCCCTGTACTAAATTTCAGTTCTCTAGTGTTAATGTTATTCGAAATACAAGGTGTTTCTTATATTGCCACGCCTCTGTTTCAAATACCGCCCACTTTTTTAAACAGGCACCTCTGCGTGCGATATTTCTACCTGTTGACAAAAAATTGTGGCAATCGGGCAAGTACTTTAGGAGTTATCGATGTACATACATTAAAAAAAAAACAACCACCTTGAGAACCTCCTCCTTTTTTAAGTCGGTTAAAAATGGCCCAAAATAAAATGAAAAATGGCCCAAAAGCCAAAATGAAAAACTTTCAAAACCCAAAACTTGTTTTAAATAAAATGAAAACTCACCAAAATTAAATATGCCGCATTAAATAAAATGAAAAATCACACAAAAAAAAGAAAAATTACCCAATTTTAAAATAATGTTTCAATGTGATATTATTATTTTCCTAAATAAGGAAGCACTGCCTTAAAATTTAAACTAAATGTATTTAGTTTTATTTTTTTAATAGGTGGCCTTCAGCCGCTGGTTAAGGATTGCAACCCTCAATAAGTCCGACACCGGCTTCGCTGCCTACAATACTTCTGGATATAATTCTCTTCTTAATATGAGGCCTTCTGCCGCTGCCTAAAACCCTTAGTAAGTCCAACACTGGCTTCGCAGTCTACAGTACTTCTGGATGAAATTCTCATTTTAAAAGGCGGCCGTCGGCCGCTTCTTAAGGCTTACAACCCCTCATTTGCGTAGACATATAATTATTTTTTTAATAATTCTCTTTTCAGGCTAATTTTTACAAGGTTGGACCACTAAAACTTCTAAACGACTTGAGAGCGGCACGAAATTTTTCCGGAATTGGACAAGAAAGGTCTTAATATATATATAAAAAAATAAACTGGCCATTTCAGCCCTTGGAAGGACTTTGGCCTAGCTTCTATTGATCAATTATGTTGTGCGTGTTGTTAAATGATTGATCACAAATGACCGAGAACTGGACCTACTTATTTTATGCCGACTCCGAACGGCTTATGATCTCCAGAAGCTATACATGGCAATTTTTACTCTCTGAGGTTTTCTATTGTCTGCAGAGAGGTGAAGACCAGAGAACTGCACAAGCCTGCTTGAAGTCTATTTCAAGCGCTTGCTAAAAATACACGTTCAAGCTAGCTTGAGCTTAATAATTTTGAATCAAGTATAGCTTGTAATTGAATATAAATAAGCCCACGCACAGCTTGCAAGTATTCTAGCTTACAAGCGAACGGCACGAAGTTTCAAGTAAAGGAAAGCTTGATGCCTTCGGCAAAAGCTGTAAGCTCGCAAGTATCCAAATTTTTGAATTAAAGCAAGTATCCAAAAAATTCAATGAGCTTCTTTGGAGAGAGCTTAAGCTTAATAGGACTTTTAAGGATTCTGTGGACTCCGTGGTGTGAAGTTTTAGGGTAAATGATTTCGAAGATGCTGTCAAACTTTAAAATTTAAGATGGCGGATAGAGTTGCCACCTAGATTTGTTTTGTATTTTTGCGAATTCTTGTAATTTTGAAATTCTGACAACGGATTTGATTTCGAATATATTGTCACAGTTTTAAAATTTAAGATAGATGTTAGGGTTGCCACCTTAATTTTTACCACAGTATTGCCACCTAATAATATGTATTTTTAAAAGTTTTAAACATCCTTTATCAGTACTAAGGGGTCGCCGATTTCGAATCTAAAGTCAGAATTTTAAAATTCAAGACGGTGGATAGGGTTGCCACCTTAATTTTTTTAGTTTTATAAATTCGGGGCTACCAAAAAAAATGGTATACCAAAAATGGGTCGCTGAATCCGAATCCGTCGTCAGAATTTCAAAATTACAAAATTTTGAAATATTAGGGCTGCCACCTAATAATATATCTTTTCAAGAGTTTTAAACGTCATTTATTAGTGTTAAGAGGTCGCTGATTTTGAATCTAAAGTCAGAATTTTAAAATTCCAGATGGTGGACAGGGTTGCTACCTTAATTTTTTTTAGTTTTATGAATACGGGGCTGGCAAAAAAATGTAACACCAAAAATGGGTCTCTTAATCCGAATCCGTTGTCAGAATTTCATAATTATAAAATTTTGAAATAAGAGGGTTGCCACCTAATAATATATCTTTTCAAGAGTTTTAAACTTCATTTATTAGTGTTAAGAGGTCGCTGATTTTCATTCTAAAGTCAGAATTTTAAAATTCAAGATGGTGTATAGGGTTGCCACCTTCATTTTCATTATTTTTATGAATTCGGGGCTGGCAGAAAAAATTAAACTCCAAAAATGGGTCGCTCAATTCGAATCCGTTGTCAGAATTTCAAAATTATAAAATTTTGGTTTCGAAATCAGCGATTCCTTAACACTAATAAATGACGTTTAAGACTCTTGAAAAGACATAATGTTAGGTGGCAACCCTATTATTTCAAAATTTTATAGTTTTGAAATTCTGACAACGGATTCGGATTCAGCGACCCATTTTTGGTGCTCTATTTTTTGGCAGCCCCGAATTCATAAAACTACAAAAAATTAAGGTGGCAACGCTATCCACCATCTTGAATTTTAAAATTCTGACTTTAGATTCGAAATCAGCGACCCCTTAGCACTGATAAATGATGTTTAAAACGCTAAAAAAGACATATTATTCGGTGGCAATACTGTGGTAAAAATTAAGGTGGCAACCCTAACCTCCATCTTAAATTTTAAGACTGCGACAATATATTCGAAATCAAATCCGTTGTCAGAATTTCAAAATTACAAGAATTCGGAAAAATAAAAAAATCTAGGTGGCAACTCTATCCGCCATCTTAAATTTTAAAGTTTGACAGCATCTTCATAATCATTTATCCTAAAACTTCACACCACGAAGTCCACAGAATCCTTAAAAGTCTTATTACGCTTAAGCTCTCTCTAAAGAAGCTCATTGAATTTTTTGGATACTTGCTTTAATTCAATAATTTGGATACTTGCGAGCTTACAAGCTTTTGCCGATCGTTTTAAGCTTTTCAACTTTCTGCCCGACAAAGTAAGCCGAAACAAGCTAAGCCAACGAGCAAGCATGAATATGGCTTGTATCTGTTTGGTATTTTTGCAAGCTGACTAAAGCTTGCTTTTTCAAGATTGGATACATACTTGAATTCAAGTACTTGAAAAGGCTTGAACTTCAAGTAGGCTTGTGCAGTTCTCTGGTGAAGACCGAACAGAAAAATTAATTCAATTGAAAAAACTTTTCTGTCTGAGCTGGAATTGAACCCGGGCTACCGCGGTTCTTTAGCTTAGAGGCCACGCACTCTACCCACTAGGCTACGGTCGCCACTTAATATATATAATATATAAAAAAACCTTTAAAATTTGAGTTTTCGTTCATCTTCAATTATGCCTTAACATTGAAAAATTAGTTTAAAATGTTCCGTATTATTTTAAAAAAAGAATTAAATCCAGAAGTACTGTAGACAGCGAAGCCGGTGTTGGTCTTGCTTGAGGGTTGTTATCCTTAAGCCGTGGCTTAAAGCCGCCTATTAAAAAATATTATATTCAGAAGTAATGTAGACAGCGAAGCCGGTGTTGAACTTATTGAGGGTTGTTATTCCTCAGCAGCGGCCGAAGGCCTCCTATAAAATGAGAAAACCTAAAATAATGTCAAATTTAATGTCAATAATTATGTCAAATTAATTAAATTATCTAATAATTGATCGATTTCGGTCCAAGTCATGTGTAATTGAACATTTGGTTGTGAAAGTAGCCACCTTTCAGTTAGAATATTAGCTTCTGGCGAAGCAAAAAAACTCGTTTCATTTTTATGGTGCATTTCGACAAACTGTCGAACACCAATAAATATTGAAATAAATAAAGAAGCAACTAGAACAGATGGCAACCTTGGTAGAGTTGATGGCGGTGATCTATTAATAGCCTACTGCTTTGAAATATCATATGATTAGCAGCCATACAATTGAAAAGAATGAATTCCAAAATCTGTGGAGTTATATACTAATTTAAACAGTGAGTTGATTACAGCTTAATCACTCATAGAAGATGAAAATGTAGCGATTTCCGAAACAGACTGTCTAGTCAGCTAAGTGATTGAATCTATACAGAGTTGTGTTTGTTGTTGTTGTTGTTGTTGTTGTTGTTGTTGTTGTTGTTGTTGTTGTTGTTGTTGTTGCCTCCTTAAAAACTTACTTGATCTAAAACTCTCAATTTTAATTCAAAGCTAAAAATATTTAGTTTAAGTTTTAAGTAAACATTTTTTAACCAGTTGAGAGCGGCCTGAAATTTTTCCGGAATTGGACTAAGAAAGCCTTAATACATATGATTAAAAAAAATTTGAGTTTTCGTTCTTCTTCAATCGTCCCATGTTTTATTATTAACAAGAACAATTGAGCAAAAATTAATATATTAATCAGTTAATATAGAAAAAAAACAACAAGTATAATAGTGAAAAATTACTCAAAAAATCTCCCAAAAAAAATAAATAAAAAATAGCCCAAAACAAAAAATTAAAAATCGCCAAAAAGAAATGAAAAATCACCCAAAAAATCGTGCTGATTTTTCATACGACAAATGACCCAGTTTTGTAAGAAGAAATTTTGGGTGATTTTTTTTTTTTGGGCGATTTTTCATTGGGTGATTTTTCAGAACGCCCAATCTCAGTAGTAAAAACGATAGTTTGCTTTTATTTAGTTTTTTTTAGTAAATTTTTTCTTCTTTAATTGTAAAACATAACATGCAATATTAACAAAATATTTTTGATACAAAATAAATCATTATAAAAAAATAACAAATGGCAAAAAATGTTTTAAAAATCCTTAGAGTTGCTGTCTAGACCTTAGAAAACGGTGGTATAGCCGGCAGCATATGGATAGTATGATGGGTATGAGGCGGCGACTGCGGGGGCAGTATAGGCAGCAGTCAGAGGTGCAGAAAAGGCAGCAGCTACGGGCGCATTATAAGCGGCAGTAGCAACTGGTGCCGCATACGCAGCAGCAACGGGAACAGCAGCTGGAGCAGAGTAGGCCGCAGCAACTACAGGTGCAGCAGCAATTCCATTGTAGTTTCTAGCAATATACTGTGAGCTGGTGGCTGTAACAACTCCTGCAGGTGCGGCAGCTACCACAGGTGCACTATAAAAGCCAACAGCAGGTTTGGCTGAAGCACTGCAAACCAAAGCCAGAACCATAACCAAAGTGCACTAATGAAAGTAATGATTAAACATTCTTATTATAATTTTATTTTAAATGAAATGGTATTACCAATTTAAACATTTTTTTCGGTTTGAATTCTAAGGTGTTTTGCGGCTAAGCTACACAACTGTACTAGGTTCTAAAAAACAATGGAATGCTTTTTATAGTTATCAAAAAAGTCGCTGGATCCAACATTTTTTAATGATGATACAAAAAAATTTTTAACAACTTGGCACTCTTTTAATTTTGATGTGTTCTAGCAGAGACAATTTTAAACAATAAACGCTAATTTATTCTTATGTTCTCCTAACAAATTTACTCGGCAACCAATACAAAAAAATGTAACAAACAATTTGGATTTTACGCTCTTTGCGTTCTTTTCGAAGCCATTTCGGCCAAGTCGGTTAAACAGTGCGAAATTATGTCGAGCACGTTCCACTATTTTCAAGTTGATAAGCTTCATTTAAAATAATATATTTCTTTCTCTCTCTCTCCTTTGCTTTTGATGTAGTCCTATTAAGCACCCAGTGGTAAATGAACCAATTATTTCTTAAATATGATGTAGTGGCAAGAACTCCAACGTTTGTATTAGGGCATCCAATCCCGTGATTCCGGGATTCCAGATTTTCTTAGTCCCGATTTTGTACAGACAGTTTTAGAAAATTTTTTATTTAAAAAATTTTTCAAAACACATAAATTTTGTCATCATTGAATTTTTTGTAGGAATATTTTAGAATTTTTTTTTTGTAGAGGCATTCCCGGGATTTTAGGCCTTGCAGTCCCGGGACTGCCTCTACAAAAAAAAAATTCTAAAATATTCCTACAAAAAATTCAATGATGACAAAATTTATGTGTTTTGAAAAATTTTTTAAATAAAAAATTTTCTAAAACTGTCTGTACAAAATAACACAATATTCCTTACCAATAGTCATTTTAATGTCGACTCTAATAGTTTTTTTCTGGTAAGGTAACAATTGTTACAAAGTATTTTTAGTTTTTCTATGTGTTTGTTGTAATTTTTTGATTTCAAACAAAATTTTAAGCGCAAAAATAAAAAAAAAATAAAAATTCTCACCTGTTTTTCAGACAGTGACAATTTCTTAAAAAAATTTTGTTTTTGACCTTCAAATGTGATTTTGAAAACAAAAATTCCAACAAACACAAATTCTTGAAAAAATTCTTAAAGATAAAAATTCACGAAATTGAAGATGTGATAGGGTTAAGTGCACCTCTATCGCCCCTTTTTTTATAACTTTTCATGCCGCAACATCAATTTTTTTACCTCCATACAAATCGACCCACCCTACTGGATACAATCATCAATTACATTTATTTATTCACACTGATGACATCTATTTTGAAATAAATTTAAAATTTTTTGATGCAGATTTGAAAAACTTTTTCATAACTATTGTTTCTGGCTAAATGGTTTTTTTTAACTACCAAACCAGCCAATATTTTTACAAAAAATACTGGATTTTTAGAAGTTATTAAAAAATATTTCAGCTCACGGATGGCTATCGCTAGAGTCGAAATATTTGGTGAAACATCATAACATAAAATATATTGATGTCATTAAATTCATAAAAAGAAGCAATGTTCTTTTCTCTGCTTAAAGAAAAAGTGCTCAAATTATATTATATTTAATATGCAGATGAACTTTTATGCAAAAAATTAAATTATTGTTTGTTTTTGTGCCTGTTTTTGTTTTTTGTTTTAAACTGTTTTTATCAATAAAAATACAAAAACTTAAGAATTTATTGTAACCTCTAAAAGAATTACAACTATTTCGAGCTCTAGGCCAAAGCAAGTTATAACGAAGGCAGCAATTAACAACTACAACAACTCTGTATAAAGTCAACGGTTGTACAGCGAAGCGGACTAGGCAAACTGTTTCGAAAATTGCTACTAAACCAAATTTTTTTTCTATGTAAAAACACAACGAAAACGAAAGAGAACAAAAGATTTTTCACAAGAATTCCTATGATTTAATGAACCGACTTTTTTCCTTTTGCCTTAGAATTTTAGAATTTATGTTTGGTTAAACTTTAAAATTTGTATCAAGGTTCAAATATGAAAAACCATAAATTTCACAAATACTTTTCACTGCAAAACTTCCTGTTAGAAAACATGATGTAGTTACAGAAGAATGAAGACAAACTCTTCCATTAATTAGGAAAACAAAAAATATTGTGCCTTTACAACACACAAATAAGATTTTATCACATCCTGCTAACGTTGTGCATTTTAATGTCATCACAGACAAATTTTTACTAGCAGGCAGTTTTTCTCTCTGACGACGCAGCCTAAATGGCGGCCAATCGCTGTCATTTTCTAAACTTTGTGATTTTTGCCAAGAAAATTTATTTATTGTTGCGACATTTTAGCTGACACATTTGGCAACACTACAAGGACGAGCTTAAAAAGGCACATCTTAATAGACGTGCATGTGCATGTATGTATGTATATTATGTCAAGTAAAATAGTTTTAAGTGAAATTGGTCATTTTTAAGTGAATCAAGCTCACCGGCTAAAACTTAAATTCTCCATACAGTAGTGCAAAAACGTATTGCCAGGGAAAGAAAATGCAGAGGAAATAATAAATAACATTTTTTCTGTTCTGATTTTAAACACAAAAGAACAATTGAAATATTAATTATTTAAACCAGGCCCGTAGCCAAATGGTCTTTAAAAACACAAAAGGTGATTTTGGTTAGCCCCCAATATGGTCCGAATGGCTAAGCAAAAATTAATACAAATAAGACTTTTAAAAGAAAAAATTGTCATTTTGCATCATTACGATTGGTAAGCTTTCGGTATGGTATCACAATGGGCCTCATTGGCCTAAGTGTGTCTCGTTTGAGACAGTCACACGTCATGTTTGAGACAGGCACACTAACCTTACCAAACCTAAGCTTTCGGAATCGTGGGTTCGAGACCCAGCTCGGACAAAAAAGTTTTATTTTATTTTATTTATTTAAATTAAGATTTTTTTATAAACTATACTGTTTCTAAAAATTCATACAATCCAGAGTTTAGATTAAACATTTTTAATCGTGTTCACGGCATTTTCTTCATCATATTCTTCAATTTGTGGCTGTTATGCAAAAATTATTCATTTGGTGTAAATAGACCTTGAAGTATTTAACTAGAAACTTATTCGGTTTGTTGTTGCAGTTCTGTTACACTGCCAGATAAAGGGTTAAAAATACACAATCTAAAATAAAAAATGAAGCGACTCGAAATCAGAGCTGCAAAAGAATGCATTCAATTTGATTTTATTCACAAAAAAGTGAATCAGTGAATAAGAATGCATTCAAGGAATGCAAAATCGACTCATAAAATAAATTTTTAATTCACATTCATTTTTAAAAAAAAAATTAATGATTATTCATTTCAGTTATTAATTTTTTATTCATTTGAATGATATTCGCAAAAAATGCAATTCACAAAGAATTTCAGAATTTTCATATATTCTTTCTTAATTCATTGTTAATTTTTTGTTTGTTATTTATTTTTTATTTAATATTCATTTGTTATTTATTATTAATTGTTTATTAATTATTAATTTTTTACTCATTACTCATTTGATAATTATTATTAATTTTTTTTTTTCATTATTCACTTGTTATTTATTATTCGGTTTTTAATCATTATTCATTCTGTTTCATTTTTCATTTTTTATTCATTATTTATTTGTTATTTATTAATTAATTCTTATTCTTTCATTTTTTCATTCATTTGTTATTAATTTTTTATTTATAACTTTGTACTAAAATGAATAAAAAATTAATAATGTTATTATTATTCATTTTTTATTCATTATTTATTTGTGTTCATTATTCACTTGTTATTCATTATTCGTTTTTTAATAATTATTCATTCTTTTTCATCATTCATTTGTTATTTCATACGTACTTCAAAAACCAGTTTAAAAAAATATAAATTTGTTCAAAAGTTACAGATTTTTTAACACATATCTGGTCTAAAAAGTGCACTCTACACCGCGTGCAGCAAGTATATTTTTTATATTCACAAACCAGAAAATAGTTCATTTTTGATATCAACGGGTTCGTGTTCAATTTGAGTCAATGGTTTTAACTCAAAAATCAAATCAAAAAGGATCGAAAAATCACAGATACTAAAAATAATAGCTGAATTTTTGATAATTCGATTCATGAGTTTGATTATTTCTATTTCATTTTTTCTTCAAGTGAAAAAATAAATTCAACTAGATTTTCCTTGCCCCAGTCACAAGTTTTAAAAGCAGCAATGTGCAATAAAAAGCACTAACTTTGGTCCAACACAGTTTCTTTTGGTTGCAGTCGATGCAAATTGTTGTGTATTTTCTTGGCTTTATTTTTCTTGATAAAATTGTTTTTTTTTTTCATTTATGCAAGCAATGTTACATCTCAGGATTCGAACTGAATGGATTTAATGTCTTTATCTAAAAATCAAAAACATACATTATTTCTCTTCCTTCTGTTAATAAACACAGCACTATATAATATTTTGTTATGCATATTTTATTTCATCTAAATTTTTATTCTAGTCTTATTGCAAAAATATTTCTATTTAAATCATACACGTCACACATCTTGTACCGTCATGCAACCACCTAGTGCTCAGTATTGATTGTATTACTTGATCGAAACACGATGCTATTACCACGCCCAGGACCAAAAAAGTAATTCGGCCGACGCTGGCGCCAAAAATGCGCGATAACAACACCAATCAGCAGGCAAACCATGGCGAGCAACGCAATCTTCATGAGCAACAAGTAAAGCTCCAATTTCTGCTCGTGCAGACGCATAGTGTCCATGGACTGATTCATTAGATTCTGCAACTGTGTCATGTGGTTCAACTCGCTCTCGACCGTCTGCAGTGACTGCTTTACATTGCTAGAGCAGGAAATATCGCGAATATGTGAGGACTCCTCGTCACTGGTCACGGGTTCAATATGCAGCAATACGGTAGGATACAGAAACGGTGGCATCAGCATCGTGTGTAGGTACGAGCAGTTGAAACGATTCTGAGAGATACCCAACTTAATAAGATTCGGAAATACCAGTGAGAATCCAGTGGAGCCTTGCAGCTCAGTCAGATTGTTGGCATCCAGGTAAAAGGTCTTCAATTTCACCAAATATGGTACAAATAACTTGAGATTTAGCTCAGTCAGATTGTTGTAGGACAGATCGAGCAACTCCAGCTGCGTCTGCTTGGAAAACATGCCATAGGTAAGCTGCTGCAAGCCGGTTTCGCGCAGATACAGCTCACGCAGACGCTTCAGACGATCAAAGGTGGTAATGTTGAGCGGTCCAATGCGGTTATAGGACAGATCCAGATAAATCAGGTTTGTCAACTGTGTTATATTTGTAATATCCGTCAAACTATTGTTGGCCACAACGAGATCCTCAAGGTAGGCGGTATTCAGCATGTGGATCTCGCGCAACTGGTTGTGATCAGCACGCACCGTCTTTGTTGCATTGATGGATATCGAAGTGAGCGTATTACGCTCTACGCGCAACTGCAGCAGGATGCTTTTATTGGCGAGATGAAACTCACTAAGCAAATTGGAGGACAGCACCAGGGTCTCCAAACCATAGGCAGACTGAAAGGTACCAGGATGAAACTTATGCAAGCGATTATTGGCCAAGTTGACATCGCGTATGCGTTGCAGATGCGAGAAAACCTCAGGCTCAATATATTCAATCAGATTGCCATCTAAAGCTACAGTCTCCACATAGGCATTATCTGCAAATAGATCCTTGCTGAGCACGCGGATAAAATTATAGGACAGCTGCAGTTTATCCAGATGCGTTAGTCCTTGAAAGGCAAATTCATTGATCTCAGTGATCTGGTTACGACTCAAATCGAGGCGTAAGAGACTGCTGGCACCAACGAAGACCGAGGTAGTGAGTTGCGTAATATTGTTGTTACTCATATTGAGAAAAGACAATGTGTTGGCGGCAGCAAAAGAGTTACGCGGCACATCCAGAATTTCCGTGAAGGTCACATCGAGCGTCTTTAGATTGCTAAACACGTCGAACAGTTTGAAGGGCAAATACAACAGACGTGAGTCATAGAATTTCATGAACTTTGTCATGTTAGCACGCAGATACTTTTGAATTTTTATATTCTGACTGTGCGACACACTGAAACCGGACACGGTGCAGAAAGGTTCGCCGGCAACACTATCGTACAGCCGCTCAAACTCATCGCACTTAAGAATAATATCCTCGCACTGAACGCACACGGCAATAACTACAGTGAGACACAAGTAGACGAGTCCTTTATACATTTTTTTTTAATTTTTTTTTTTTTTAAAGCGCTCAGTATAGCACGCGTCCACTATTCCATGCAGACTGATTGCTCCGAGTGTACGCTGTTGGGAAAATATCACCAACTGAGAAGGAAGTCACAAGGAATCGAAAAAGCTTTCTTTTATCGGTTAGTTGGGTATTTTTACGCCACGAGCTGAAAGCAAAGGCGATTGTTATATGCCAGGCCGATCGAGAGCTAAAAAAAAATACAATACGAAAAAAACCGCTTATCGTATTGTGGGATGTAGTTCTTTGGGATATTGTTACATTGCGAGTTGAGATAACAATATAATAACGAGATATACACAGTAAAAAATCGCTGAATTAATAAATATTCATTAGATTCATTTTAAAATTTTTATTTGAGAACATATCAGAGAAAGAACATCTTGAAAAGAGGCACAACTCCAAATTTTTACATTTTTAATTTTTCGTGTAAAACTGAATCTATATCTATACCTATATCGGCTGTCTCAAGTTTGCACACATATTTTTAGTCTTTATTTGAAAAAAAATATCGTTTTATCTCTTTGCTTTGTATGGTTTGTTCGGAGGACTTCGTCAGGAGCCAAGTTCCTTACGCTTTTTTTAAACTCTGAACGTTACTAGCAATAAAATCTGTATAGCTTCATTTATTTTATTATTTTTATCACCTATAATTTTTTCAAGGCAAATAATGGTTAATAAACAATCAAACAAAAAAGTCTAATTTAATATTTTAGAAAAAATAAATTCATTTATTGCAAATTGAGATGTCAAATTCTTATGAGAAATGAAAATAGGTAGTTACCGTTGACAGCGATGTTTTTTCATGCCGCAAAAAGGCGTTGAGCATTAGGGCGTATCGAAAAATTTAGATCGTATTCTTAGAGGTCTCAAAAGTTGCATAGGATAGTCAAGGTCTCCCAAAAAAAATTTTAGGAAAAAACAAGGGTGTCTTCCTTTCCCGCAAGGACAAATTTGTTTTTTAAGAAAAACAGTAAAAAAATCATGATCTCAAAATGCTTTAATTTTAACAAGAAAAACTACATATGTGTTAAAGCACAAGTAAATATAGACTTTAACTAACAATATTTTGAAAAACTCGATGCCACTATTGGTTTTTACCCACAGTATCCTGTGTGAAGGATATTCGAATCTATTTTTTTTGGGAGATCCTGACCATCCTATGCAACTTTTGAGACCTCTTAGAATGTGAAATTCGAAAAAAATTGTAACTCGATACGCCCTATTGAGCATTGAACATTTATCATGTTCCTCGTATGGAGCTTTGAATTGTTTGAAAAGTTGAATTGGAAACTAGACTTACTAAAGAGTGTAAAACAAAAAAACACATTTTTAGGTTCACCCTTGTGCCAAAAAACGTTTTAATTTCTAATATAAGATAGGAAATCAGTGACCCCTTAATACTGCTAGCACATACACAAAGAGTATAGAGCAAAAAATAAATATTTTTAGGGCCCACCCTAGTGTTAAAAGCTTTTGAAATTCTAACATCAGATTTGAAATCAGCGAACAACGCATCTACAAAGAGTATAAAGCCAAAAAACAACATATTTAAAGGGTCCATCCTAGTGTCAAAAACTTTTTGAAATTTTTACATCAGGTTTGAAATCAGCGACCCCTTAATGCTGCCAGCACATATACAAAGAGTATAAAATGAGAAATCACATTTTTAGGGTCCACCCTAGTGTCAAAAAACTTTTTTAAATTTTTACAACAGGTTCGAAATCAGTCATTTTTGATACTGCTAGCACACACACATAAAATGTGTATAAAAAAACACATTTTAAGGGTGACCCCTAGTGTAAAATTTTTTTTAGTTCTAGCATAATATTCGAAATCAGAGATCGGCGCATCAGAGAACTCTAACATCAGATTTGAATTGAGCGAACAGCGCATCTACAAAGAATATAAAGTAAAAAAAAAAAAAACATATTTATAGATTTATAGGCTACAACCAAGTTTCAAAAAACTTTTTTAATTTTGAACATCAGGTTCGAAATCAGCGACTTCTGATACTGCTAGCACATACAGAGGCAAAGAGTATAAAAAGTTACATTTTAAGGATCCACTCTAGGTAAATTTTTTCTTAAATTCTATGATTCGAAATCAATGATTAGCGCATCTACAAAGAGTATAAAACAAAAACTTTTTTGAAATTCTAATTCAAAACCACCGATCCTTTAACCTTTTCCCTGTAACGTGGAGTCACTCGTGGCCAGATGATTTCTTCCAGGTATATATCTCGTGAAAGAGTAGCGCTAGCGACATTTACCTCGCACAAAAGATAACTTTAGTTGGAGCGCTCACAGCTGGCATTGGTTTCATCAGTTTATGCTCGGTCGTTTCTAAGTAAGGAGCGTTTAAATTTTAAAAAAGACACAAGTGACCCCACATTACAGCGAACATTTGTAAAAATTAAAAAAGTAAAGTTTTTGCTTTTATTTAGTGAAAAATAATATTTATAATTTGTATAAAAATTACTGTTAAATTTATCGTTTAAAAAATAATTTTTACTGCAGCAAATTTTTTTAATTAATTAATAAGTAAATAAACCTATTTATATTCGAGTAAAAACACCAATCGTCATGTAAAAATTTTGGCAGGACTCTAGGAGCGATTTAACAAGGTAAAATAAGGACAAGACACGAGTGACCCCACGTTACAGCGAACGTAACAAAAAAACCACATTACAGGTTAAGGGTTAATACTGCCAGCACATACAAAAAAATTAAAAAATATAAATTTTAAGGGTTTACCCTAGTGTCAAAAAACTTTTTTAAATTCTACCATCAGATTACACTGATTCAAACCACATACATGTAATGCACTTTCCATTTCTTTAAACTAAATTACAATAAAGGTTCTCACCACGGTTACCACCTTTGTGGGAAAAATCCCATTTGTTGTTATTTTTAATTGCCGTAGGAAATGGGAATTCCCATGGGATTTTTTAATTGAGTATGGTTTATTTTAATTCATGTGGGATTTATTGTTTTGTGGGATTTTTTTGTTTTTCAGTTAAAATGTGTATAAATATATACATAAGTGTATAATTTTTATATTTTGTTCATTGCCAAAATCGTCTCAACCCATCTATATGATTTTCACCACGAATTCGTTAAGATTTCACTTACTTTGGTTTGGTGGGAAGTTCTTCACTCTCGATATAATTACAAGCATTGGAAAAATATGTTTCAGTGAATTTTTTTTTTCTGTTTTTTATCAATATACAAAATTGGTATACCTTAAAATTGATTTGTTGCTTTTGACGTAATCTTCGTTGGTTATCGAACAACGAGTATCGAACGTCAAATTCTTATTATGAGCAGTGCAACCCTGTCGAAATGTTCGTTGTTCATCGAATTTTCAGTCGAATAGAATTTTGCTTTTGATGCGGTGCGTGCTAAGCAATAATTGATAAAGACATAAGAATTTTGTGATTGTGTTTTGCTTTTTAAAGACTAAAAACTAATTTGGAACTCTTTTTGTAAACTTGGTCTAAGGTGGTCTAAAACTCAGGTCTAAGGTGGATTAAACAAAAAATTTTATTGAATATTATTACTAGAAGATTAATTAAAACACAGACGACGAAAAATATTAGTTGTTCGTTTTCATTTTTTGTTTCATTTTTGACCATTTGTTATGTCTGTGGTATTTACTGTGATAGTTTTTAATAGAAGAGAGATTTTTTGTGGTTTTTTTTTAATACAAATGGGATTTATCGTGGTATTTTAAATAGAAATGGGATTTTTCGTGGTTTTTTTTATTTGCGTGGGATTTTCGTGGTTATTTTAAATGTCCGTGGGATTTTTGTGGTTATTTTTGATTGCAATGGGATTTTTTTGTCAATTTTATACAATGGGAATTTTCGTGGTTTCGAGTTTGACAGTTATGGTCACTAAGAAAGAGAACACATTCAGCACTAACACTACCTTGTCTAGTGCTACCCCTCCAGGAAAAATCGGAAGGCTTCCATCTAAAAGTGATAAAGAAACATTCCTCACCGTATTTTTTGAAAGCTTAAGGGTAGTTTTGTATTTATATTGTTTCCAAACCGTATCTTTTGGAAGCTTAAGGGTAGTTTTGTATTTATATTGTTTCCAAACCGCTTCTTTAAGAATGCATTTGGAAACTTTTTTTTATTGTCCAGCAATGACAAAAGAAAATATTAATATCATTGTTTTCTAGCAGCTTATTGTAGAAATCGATAGTCTAGTGGTAGCGCGCTTGACTGTCGCTCAGGGTTCCCGGGTCCGAATCCTGGCCGGGCATTTTCATAACAAGGGAGAGGATTGTTTCCACATTAATTCTTAGAACAAGGAAGAGGACTGCTTGTAATTCGCTTTTTAAGACAGCGGAGAGGAATGTTTCCACATTCATATTTAACACAGCTGAGAGGAATGTTTCCCTCTAATGACATGCTATGTAAAAAAAGCAATGGAGTGTACAACAAAGTGGAATGCTTCCTACATTCCATGGAATGTTTCCTGGTAACATCCGGGAATGCTCACACTTACGTGACGGTTTCTACCAAATCACACTACCCGCAACCCGCGTTAACGAACATTATTTCTAAAAATCGTTTTTTCTCCTACTGAAAATTTAAAAATTTTGAGTTGTGTCTCCTTCGAAGAGAGTGTGCGATATTTACTTTAACAGAAAAGTAAAATTTATTTAAATGCCACAAAAACTAATGTAATGACTTGAAATTTTGCACATAAGCTTTGGTCTCAAATATTCAGCATATACAATATTTGAAATTTTTCAAAATAGTGTAAAAACCACGCCTACCTCCCATACAAAGGAACTATATGAAAACTGTTAAATCTCTAAAAATTGCACAAAAATTAATTTAATCAATTAAAATCATGCACATATGCTAAGAATATTAAAACTCACTTTGAATTTGAAATTTGGCCAAATTTTATAAAAACTCTGCCAATCTCCCATACAAAGTGACGTCATCAAAGTAGCATAACTTTTACAAATTCCTCAAAAATGTGTACATATTTGACACATAGAATTTGACACAGTTTTGGAAAAATTGGATGAACACCACGCACATCCTCTATACGAAGTGACGTCTTCAGACTTTCGAAACATGCATAACAAAGAATAAATATACTGCGGGTGTATTTTAACTTTGACCCAGTCGAAGATAATTCTGTACTAGTTTTTTATTTAATTCCGGATCTAAATTAATTTTTTGAAAATCAATCGATCAAAATTAGTTTGCGCAAGAAAATTATAACTAAGTGCAAAATGCATTAGAGGCATTCTTCCTAAAATTGCAAATTTCTCGATAAATCTGCAACAGAATTCTCTTTATATTGCTTAATTGCTAGCAATAAAGCATTTAAAAAATTGATTATAAATTTAAGTTCAAGTCGCATTTAATATTTGCTTTCTGCACTCAAGTTCATGAAAAGCCACACAAACTTTATCTCGATTGCAAAAAAAAACAGTTTTATAGTACAGCTGTACAATCCATCTCGTAAGTAAAACAAAATATAACCAGCTCTCGATAAAAGTTCAACGCATTTAGTTGATAAATAAATTACTAAATATGTATATGTATAGGAAATACAGAAAAAACTCCTTTATGCATATGTATTTATACATCTTCGGGGGACACATAATTAATTAATATACATTAATTTAAAATGCAGCAGCATGTTAAGAAACCCGTAACAAGAGGCAATAAAAAAAACTGAAGCGAGGTCAGTTCAAAACTTCCAACTAGGGGTTGGAAAACTTCTTCAACTATTCCACGACATATGGAAGAACATCAAAGATAACACTGCGAGAGACCTTGAGCGTAAGTAAAGCGTAAGAAAACTAAAAGAAGAAACTGATTTATTTCAATTCAATTATAAATAAACTGTCAATATGTACTCTCTTGCCGTTATTAAGGAAGGAAACTAAATATCCGGAATAAGTTTTGATAAAACAATTTAAATGTAGGAAGCTGAAAAGAAGTTAACATGATATGTAAAAATATTCATATCTGTCTTCTGAAGGTTGATTTTTGCAAAAAGTTTGCAAAGAGTTGTACTATAATCATAATGCTATTGATTTTATCTGAAGTTGTAAGTTATTTTAAATGATATTATTGTTAACATAAGAGAGAGAGAATATTACAGACTGAAGCAAATTTATTCTATGAAAAATTAGAAAAGTGGCACACAAAACCATGCAACAAAAGAACAAAAAGGAGAAATGAAGAAAAAAGACCTCATCATGTTGTGAAATCCGAAACCTTTCATCGGCGAAAAATGCATTAATGCGTAATTTATACTTCGTTATAACTTCGATTGCAGTGCTTCTGAGAATTTATTTGATTGTCCACAACGAGTATATATCTATAAGAGATTTCACTCGTCGCTCGTTATTTTTTGCTCGCCGATATTAGCCATCCATCGACAGAACAGGGTATTTTGATGGGACATTTATTTTATACCCCTTCAAAAGTGCGAGTTTGTTTACATTTTGTTTTCTATATATTGATCATTTTGGCTGCGTGCACAAGGGAGCAAAAAGATAGGTATTTCTTAATGTGCTTGCCTGTTTCTTCTTATTTGAATATCTGAAGAAATATTGCAAATTTTATGAATGAAAATAAAATTTTACAGCTTCTTATTTGCATGTGCATGGCTGCCGAATTTATTTTGTTTCCAGCTGGACATTTTTGTTGTGATTTTGTTGTAGCTATATTTTGGTTGCTGCTGTAGAAAAGGATTTTTAGATATTTAATTAGCTAAATAGAAAGACAGAATTCTGATTCGGCTAATGAAATAATTATTGGATAATAAAAAAATGTAGCAATAAAATAGAATTGGTCTAGCAGTATTTAATAAATTTAAAATAAAACAAAGAAATATTGTAGATTTAATTAACCTTTAACTACGGAGGTGAATATTTTTTACATAGTCTGTGACGTGGTGGTAAATTTTACCCCATTTTTATTTTACAGAATAATTCTAATAAAACGAAGTTTTTTAAATTATTTCTTGTTTAAAAACAAGTTTCAATCTTTTTATTTAAAATCAATACAAAACTTAAATTTATTTTTTTTTAATTTAAAAAAAATTGCAGTTTATTTCACAAGCATTTTGTTAAAGACGACAAAAATATGTAAAGAGGGGATAAACTTTACTACCACCTCCGGAGTTAAAGGTTAAGGAGAATAAAAGTTATATTTGATACAAATTTTACAGGTTATTATATATATGTACGTGTGATTTTTTTTTCTTCCATCTTCTTTAGTTTGTTTCTAGCTGGACATTTTCCTTGTAGCAATATTTTGCTTGCTACTTTGGATACACAACCATAATTTTAAGATACTTCATTACACTAATAAAAAGATGAAATTCTGATGATTCGGCTAATGAAATAATTATTAGTTAGGACTTGAAAAAAATTGTTTAACAAATATGCTTTTAATTAATAAAAAGACACAGTTTCGATAGTATCGTAAGTATAGACGTAGAATGTTTTTTTATACAGTAATAGAGAAAAATTCTGGTTTTTTTCATGTAAAAAAATACATGTATTTGTACAAAAATAAAAAATTTCGAACTTCTAAGCAAATTAAATAATAAAAAAGTATTAAAAAATTACCATTTCTACTATCTGCTAGAGCCATTGGCTGTAGAATAACGTATTGAAATTTCAGCCCAATCGGCTTGATAGATTTTTTAAACACCCTGGCCGATCAGAAAAACTTTGTTTCGAGAAAATCACTTTTTTATAGACGACGATTTTAATTGTTTTGTAAAGTATTACATATGAAAAAAATTTAAAATAAATATAATTGATATAATTGAATAATAGTATATATTTAAACTAGGTTATTTTTTTAATAAAACTTAGGGCGGTGTAGGGATGTCAATTTTTGCAGATTTGTAGATCCTGGGATTTTCAGGATCTGAACTTACAATCCCGAAATCCCGGGATCCTGTGATCGTTTTTATTTCGTTACTTCAAAATCAGAGTAGTCGCCGCCTCAATATAATTCAAAGTAGTTTTCCCGGAATCCCGGGATCCCGAGATCGTCCCGAAATATAGTAAGTTTTTATTTCGTTATTTCAAAATCAGAGTAGTTGCCGCCTTAATATAATTTAAACTAGTTTTAAGCCACTTGTTTTGCAATAGTTTTTCAATTACTTCATATATAATGCAATAAAAACTATTCAACATTGAAGTGGATACCGCCTTAATAAAATTCAAAGTAGTTCATAAACTACATTATTTTAAATAAGTTTTTAATTAGTTGTTTTTAAAAACAAGGTAGTTTGCTTCTAAAAGGGATAGTTTTTCAAAAATGCATGTACAAATACATATATTTAGTTTAGCAGTAACTGCCTACATAAAATTATTTTAAATCACTATTTAAACTAAAATTTAATGAAAATTTACTTTTTTCAGATTGATTATTGTTCAATTATCCTTCAACTACAACTACAAAAGCCAAAATTCGCGTACAAAAATTATTCGAATTTTGGCTTTGGTTGTTTTTTTTCCGAAATAGCTTAAGATTATGAAATAGCGTTCCATAAAGTCGGTTTTTAAATTTTGCATTTGAATTCACATTATCCACGTTAGAAGAGCATCAAGAAGCAGTTTTTGATTATGTAAATTTTGTATTTTGAGGTATTTTACTGCAAAAATTTTGATGTATTATTCAAAGATATATGATATGGAATTTTTTTCAAAAAAGCAACACAACTGCACAGTAATTTTTTCTAAAAAAAATTCAATTTTATTTTTATTAAACGTAGCTACATAAGTAGGTATGTAGAAGTTATATGTATATGGTATTAGCTTTAATTGCAAGACATTCAACTTAATTTTTGTAATATGCAATTATTTAAATGACTATTTATGTGGTCACAAGGAATAACGACTAAACTCATAGTCAATAAAATGAATATTATGAATTTAATGAATATTTGAATTAAAATATATGAACCGTTATAAACGAAATATGTGCAGACATAAGTGATACTCTATTATGGTTAAAAAGCTTTTTCCTTCATCCTTCCAAGGTATGGCAATAAAGAAAATGGCGTATCGCTTTTTTACGATAGCTTGAGTTTAGTCATTCTTCCTTGTGACTACGGATTTTATGCTATTAATCTGATATTGATCATTCTTCGAAACAACAACAATCTAACAAAAGCACGGATCTTAATGCGCTTGTATTTTTAGTAGGGCAATTCACAATTTCGTGTATTTTGAATATTTGTGCTTTTATAAAAAATTTTAAAAATTTCCTATCAATTGTGAACGGCCTTTTTGATATAATTTGCTACAGTTGTTGTAAAACGTGATATTCACAGCCAATTGATGAAAAGCAAAATTATTTAAATTTGGAAATTTCGCTTAATTCAATTTCATGTAGGAAAAATTCTTTAAACACAATTATTTACTTTTTTATTCGAAAAAATTTTCATTCGTACTCCAGGATGCATCTTAATAAGTTCCTTACAAGAAAAAATATTGAAAAACTGTATAGTATAGTTAAGCCAGCGAAGGTGTCAAAGGCCAACTCATTTGTAACTAACCTGTAAAATTTGTATCAGATATAACTTTTATTCTCATTAATTAAATCTACAATATTTCTTTGTTTTATTTTAAATTTATTAAATACTGCTAGACCAATTCTATTTTATTGCTACATTTTTTTATTATCCAATAATTATTTCATTAGCCGAATCAGAATTCTTTCTTTCTATTCAACTAATGAAATATTTAAAAATCCTTGTCTGCAGCAGCAAACAAAATATAGCTACAACAAAATCACAACAAAAATGTCCAGCTGGAAACAAAATAAATTCGGCAGCCATGCACATGCAAATAAGAAGCTGTAAAATTTTATTTTCATTCATAAAATTTGCAATATTTCTTCAGATATTCAAATAAGAAGAAACAGGCAAGCACATTAAAAAAATACCGATCTTTTTGCTCCCTTGTGCACGCAGCCAAAATGATCAAAATATAGAAAACAAAATGTAAACAAACTCGCACTTATGAAGGGGTATAAAATAAATGGAAAATCGGCGAGCAAAAAAAAAATGAGCGACGAGTGAAATCTCTTATAGATATATACTCTTTGCTACAACTAAGTTCAACAAAAGCTGTCTGCAAAAACCGTTCTTTTATTCTAACAGATATGATAAAGATGGCCCAACATTAAACCAACAACCTTATACAATTTTTGTTTACTTCCTTATTATTCTTGGTATCCTCAATAACGTCAGGTACATACATATATGGTATGGTTATGCACAAGTTTGTTTGTTTTAAAGAAAATTCATAAATTTAAAAATTCTAATATCGTTTTATATTATATTTTTATTACATCAATAGTTTTTTGATAGTTGAAAATCCTTTAAATCCTTGAGCACATTACTTCTTTAACAGAAGAGGAGCGGTGTAGGCAGCAGTAGCGGCGTATGGGGCAGCAACATAAGGCGAAGCAGCAGCATATGGCAGAGCTGTATAAGGCGATGAAACATAAGGTGAAGCAACATATCGTGAAGCCACATATGGTGAAGCGACGTATGGCGATGCAGCATAGGGCGATGCAACGTAAGGTGATGCAACATAGGGCGATGCAACATAGGGCGAGCTAGCAACATAAGGTGAAGCGGCGGCAGCTACATAGGGTGCAGCAAATCCACGTGAATAAACAGCAGGAGCAGCACCAAGAACAGGCGCTGTGTAGGCCAGAGGAGCAACAACACCTGGTTTTGCAGCTACAAAGGCGACGAGTGCCATTAGGACGATTGCGATGAATTTGAACATTTTAAGGCTGTTTCTTTCGCTGATGATGACTTCACGATGTAGATACAAAGACAAATAAAACTGTTTTGATGTTTTGTTAAGAAATACCTTGCTTTTTTATACCATCTTGCGGCCAACCACAATTAGAGCAACTATTTGCAAAAAATTAATGAAGAGCACAATTGTTTTGGCTACAAAAGAACCTTGTTTGAGGTTTTCGTGCGAAATTCCTTCAACTGCAAAATTTAATGTTATGCAGACACATAAAAATGGTACTAATTTTTGTCTCTTATTTTTTGGCCAATTTGCAGACACCCGACTCGAATAATCAATCACTTGTTATGCAATTCTTATAGGCCAATATTTTAAACTCTAGATTTTGCTGTTGCTTGCTGACAAACGGCGACACGTGTTTGACATGCTAATGAGCTGGTGAATTTTAAAATATTGTTATTATTGTTGAGGCTAACTTAGAGCACATGCTGCCTTAAATGTTGTCAAGAGCAAAAGAGATACTTTAAGCCACAGTCAAATGTTTTAGTCAACATCAGTTGTTGTAATGTGCAAGTCTTTGTTTTGTCTGTGCATCGCTTTTTATTGAGTTCTTTCGGTAATTCGTTTTTGCAAGGTTCTTCTTTACATTTGCCCACCTGAACGTATTTCTATATAAAACGCTAGCATAGTTCAGAAATCATATTAAAACCGTTTAACTTGTCTTTGCATCAGCAACATTGAAAACACTATCTACAACTTCTTCAACATGTTTAAATTCGTTGCAATCGTCCTGATGGCACTCGTCGCTTTTGCTGCTGCCAAACCTGGCGTTGTTGCTCCACTGGCCTATACGGCACCTGTCTTCGGTGCCGCCTCTGCTGTCTACTCTCGTGAATATCATGGAAACTTTGCTGCTCCTTATGTAGCTGCTGCCTCACCCTACGTTGCATCACCTTACGTTGCATCGCCATATGTTGCATCACCATATGTTTCTTCACCTTATGTTGCATCGCCCTATGCTGCTTATCCTTATGCTGCTGCTTCGCCTTATGTTGCTGCTCCATACGCCGCTGCTGCTGCTGCATACTCCGCACCACTGCTGTTGAAGAAGTAGATCCTATACAGGTTCGACCGAGGCACCTTTTATGTTAATGGACTGATTTTTGTTTTTTATTTAGTAAGAAAAAATAAATCAAAATATACAATTAAAACCAAAACATTAGTTAAAGTCATAAAATATTTGTCAATCATAGCTTCATTCTTGTTTCTAGTTAATAAGTTTTGAATGAGCTTGGAGAGTTAACAGAGGAACAATAGGTCAGGTCAGTATAACCCAAGGCACAAATGCGCTTGCTGTGAGTGATACATTTTCTTATTTGTTTAACCTTAGGGTCATCCATAAACTACGTTACCAATTTAGGGGGGGAGGGGTTTTGAAATGCACTGCGGTAGGGTAACGGTAGGGGGGAGGTGTTTAGATATTGTAACGTTATCAAAAATTAAAAAAAATCGACGAAAAACCTCTAATTCATAACACAATCATTTCAAAAATTTTTTACCTTACATGTTTATGTTTGATCGTCTAAATTGATGGTTAACTTTTGTTACAACGATTTCTTCCACCACCTTTTCCCTCGACACAGTAACATTTTGGTATTTCTTCAACATCGCAGCACACGTCTGAAAAATTTGGGTCTTTGCTTTTGCGATAGGCTTTGACGTTAAGGCCTGAATGTTCTTGATCAAAGGAGATACCGTATGACATGTACTGTCCTTCCCAGAAAGAAGAAATCGGTTCAAGGTCGTGTCCTACCTGCGGCTTGTATTTCGTTTTTAAAACTTCTATAAATTGTCATAAGTTTGTATTATATCGTTTACAATAAATCGGTATAAATCATACTATTTCAATAAATCAATTTTCAGAAAGCATTTACACAAAAACACAGAGCTTGGTGCAGCTCGGGTGCAGCCTTTAAGGGTACTCTGTCAAAGACCAGGTGAATTTCTTTGCGTTAGAAATGAGGATTCACCTGAATGGGTCGATATAGAATCCGATGAAAAATTCTATTTTGAAGAATCGTCAACAAAGCTACCAGCTTCTTCTATCCCACTGACTGAGAGCATCGAATTTTGGATCGCAGATGGAATAGCTTTTAAAGATGATATTAATTATTGATTTTTTTCCAAGTGGTCCTTTAATGTATCTAGTCATACTAGTCACTAATACTAGTGAAAATTGTCAGAGCTAGTCAAAAAATATAACACAGGACAAGACTGGATCTGCGGCATGGGATTTGGTAGTCAATTTTAGTATATACATTGATAAAGATCTTAGCCTATTATTTAGATTATTTGAAATGACTGCAGTTCTCGCGATAAACCGCTTTTTTAAAAATTAAGGAGGATTCATCTCAGATTTAAACATAACTCCAGAACAGTAAGTCTGATTTGGTTAAATAAAAAATTCTGCAGCTAAATTGCCTCTCAGTTACATGTACAATGTTTTTTGATTATCTAAATAGTTTCGGAAATATTCAGAAAGTTCTTCTGAAAAAAACATTTCTTTAATGCAAAATTTTAACTTTTTTTGATATTAAGTTATAAACACACATACAGTCATGTGAAAATAAATAGGGACACCTGTATTTTTATATTTAAAACTGCATGAATTACATACAAGGTGCAACAGAAATAGCATTAATTCCCTCGGGTGGTGGTTCCTCTTGATAAGGCGAGTATAAAACTTTACAGAGTTTCCTCCCACATTGTAAAACTTTCAAGATACAGGGTGTTTTACGGTTTTGGTACGTGTTTAAAAAATATCAGCTTTTCCATCTATATATCAACCACTTTCGTGTCATGTGCTGCAGCGGAGCTAAAATTTTGAGATTATCAAACGAAATATCAACAAATTTTGTATCTTTTGTTTTAGCAGAGCTGTAATCGTCAAAATTTAAAATCTCTGTTTTTCATGTTAAAATACACTTAATCAACAGTTCTTTTCTAAATTCTAACTTTGGACAGTCGTGCGAAAAATAAGCACTACACTAGGAAAGTTTGGCCATCCAGAACAAATATGACTGTATACATAAATAAAATCGTTCAAATCCATTAATAAGTCGAGAAAAAAAATAATTTTGCCACCACTTCATATAAAACTTAAACTAAAGAAACAGTATGTAAAAGCATTGGATAAGATTGGCGAGTGCTACATAGTTATTTGCTAAACATTTCCTGGCCAAAGCTCGGAAAAATTAAAAGCAGGCATCTTTGATGGGCCACAAATCCGAACTCTTATAAACAACAATGATTTCATAAAGCACATTACTAAGGTCGAATTAGAAGCATGGATAAATTTGTTATCAGCAGTCTAAAACTTTTTGAGGAATCATAAAGCTGCAGAGTACTCTAAAATAGTTTCTAAAATGCTTTTAAATTAATGGATTTATATTTTAAATAGATTTGAAATTAATGAGCGCAACCAAAATACAAAAGAAAATCCAATAGAAAATGATGAATTTTAATGAAATACGGCTTATTTTCTTCGTAACATATGTGTGCTTATAACTTAATTTCAATCAAGAGCTATTTTGACGTTTTTGATTTTTTATGAATTATGAAATAACAAAAAAGTTTAAATTTTGCATAAAAAAATGTTTTTTTCAGAAGAATATTTCCGAAACTATTCAGCTAAACAAAAAACATTGTAGATGTAACTATGAGGCAATTTAGCTGCGGATGTTTGGATATTTTATTTACCAAATCAGACTAATTGTTCTGGAATTATGTTAAAATCTGTGATGAAACCAGAGGCGTCCCGTGACATTTGTTTTAAACAGGCAAACTATTATTTTGGCGCCCCTCGAAAATATGCTCATATTAAATACACTTATAACTTTAAATATGCTCTAGAAACAGGCAAAATATGCAATTAAAAATATTTTTCTAATATTTTATTATCGGTTCAAAAATAGATATTACATGTAATTTAACAAAAAAATGAAAAACAATTAATTATAAAATACATATACAATTAATTTATCAAAAACAACAAAAATATGAAATGAGTATAAAAGTAATAATTACAAGTTATCTTTTCCCAAAATATGTCGCATTAAGTTTAAATGGTTGCAAATAAAAAAAAGCAAAAATATGCAAAAATCACATGCATTGCCAAATATTCAAAAATATGCGCATTAAATATGCAAAAATAGGCATTTTTGTAAATATGCAAAACCATGCATTTATTGCAAAATATGCAAAAATATGCATTAACGATTGTATGCCAATTTAAAGGAAATTTCATGATTCGTTAAGATAACTTAGCCATTTCCTTTTTAAGATGCGCAGTAAAAACATACATTTCCATGAGATTCCCAGCCCTATTTATTATGAATTTATCAGGGTTTCCCGATTATATAGAAAGATTTATTTTTTTTTAATATGTGGAATCTTATTAAAGATAATATTAAAGTATTTTTTACAGGAGCATAAAAATATATTTGAATATTTTAAAATATTATAAGTACCTACAAACAAAATTAAATTTTACTTTGTGATTATTCAAAAGAAGAAAGAAAGCATAAAATTAAATAATAATAAAAATTTATTAGAAACAACATTTAAAACTTTTTTCAATAATCTAAAATTTTCTGCAGAATTTTGCACTAGCAAAATCCATTAAAATATTATCTTTGTCTAAATTTGTACATATATTAGATTCAATTCACAAAAGAGACAATGGAGATAAACGGTTTTGAAACTTTTTCAAGCATAGATAGATAAGTTTTAATTAGTTTAAGCTAAAAAAAACTTTTTTCTCCTCTGGATATACTGATTTGGGTCATTTTGGCGCCTCTAAAAATTTGGCGCTACAGGCGTGGGCCTGCTTCGCCTGTACCACGGGACGTGTCTGGATGAAACCTCCTTAATTTTTAAAATAGCTGCTTATCGCGAGAACCAGAGTCAATTCAAACAATGTGAATTATAGGATTAAAACTTCATTATACCATGTATCTTAATTGGCTCCAAAAACTTATGCCGCAGAAAAAATTTTCTTTTTTGTTCCCCTGTGTAATCATTCGGATGAATTAATTTCATATGTCACGTTACTTTATGGGGGGGAGCGGTTTTGAAAAGCACTACGAAAAGTAACGCAGGGGAGGGGGTAAAAAACCGGAAAATCAGTAACGTAGTTTATGGACGACCCCTTACAGGCACGGTTGCCACTTGCCTATTTTTTGCTGTACCAAATTCTCCATAAAAATGTACCAAATAGGAAAAGAAATGTACCAATTTTTTTCTAATATAATAATTTGATAACATTTTTTATAATAATTTACTGGTTTTTTATAATAATATTTGTGTACATACCAAACATAATCAAAATATTAAGTTATGTTATACGCTATTAACAAAATAATAAATGCATAAAAACAGTTATTTTGCTGGCCAAATATAATGAGATTCATTGCGTTCGACACACAATTTTTGAGAGAGCTTTATGTTGTTAAGTTTTCTATATTCTAATTTATTTCCAAGCTTAGTTTTAATCAGGCTAAAAAAAATATTGGTTCAGCAGCTGCTAAACTATGTGGAAGGCACATCAGACTATTTACAAAATTGATAAAACCATTAAAAAAAATTTCCCCCAATCCATTCTTCACTGCCCTGACTTTTTCCAAAAATACCCAAATTTTTCCCAACTTCATTACAATTTTATAAACTAACTAGCTGATATACCCGGTGTTATTCGAGAGTCATTTATATAAACATTTTAATATACACTTTTCGATTAAATGTTTTTGTAAATTTTGGAATTTTGTAAAAACGTATGGAATTTAAGTTTGAGACTATAAAAATATTAGTTAAAAAATGTACCAAGTTTTTTTAATGAAGAAATAATTTTATCACTGTATTTTCACAATCAAAAACTGGTTTTTAGTTCTAAACTGAATTTACTGATTACTGGTAAGCATGTTACTTGCACTTCGCTAATGAAAATCATATTTATAAAAATCTTCCTAAAATTTTTTAGTAGTTTTTACAGTTGGAAAATAACAATTGGATTGTCTCTAAATTAAAAATTAATATAAATTGATAGTCTGATAGTTGATGCAATTTCTTAAATCTGCTGAATTCCTATTTTCTACGAAAAATTGTACAGTCGTTTTTTAATGTAAATTAGCAAAAAGGTTTAAGTTAAGAAAGCAGTCGCTTTTTAATTTTTATTATAGTATATACAGCAATCTGTAACAATATTATCTACGTTAACAGTTGATCGACATAACTCCAGCTGAAAAATCTGCAAGAACAGTGGAAGAAGTGCCATTATGTTATTTGCTGCAAGTTTACGCTGTGTGCGAAAAGAACTAAATTGAGTAACAGTTACCGACTTTTCTAAAAATATTGGAATCGTGTCAGAAATTTTTCAAAATTAAATGCACAAAAATCTCCGATACTCAAAAGTTTTATTACAACTAAATTACCGTTAGTTGAAAATTTTAAGAGGGGGCGTGGCAAAAACTAAGTATGTAACATTTTAAGTTGGGATGCACCTAATATATATATCTAGTTTGATCAAAATCCGTTGAGCCGTTTAGAATTGTATAAAGGCCAAACAAACAAACAAACAAACAGAAAATGAGTTTTATTACTATAGATAGTCAATTGTATGAAAAAATAGATTTTGAGCCATAACTTTTGATTGGAAAGAGATATTAGGGTAACTTTTCACATAAATTATTTTTGAGACTTGACTTTTTTGTAAAAAATATAAAAACAACATTTTGGAAAAAATAAATTTCGCGAAAAAAAATCAAAGGGGGTACCCTTGTTGTTTTGATGACAAAAACAGTAAAATAATTTTTGCGCTTAGCTGAAGAATTTTTGCAAATAAATGCTATGTCATATGAAAGGTAGTCAGATGTGCAATTTTTAATTGATTTCATTTTTACAACAAAAACAATTTTTGAGTCAATTTTTTGAGTAAAAAGTCAATATTTTGGACCTTTTTTGGCATACTCATAAAACATACATACACTGACTTAACGGTACAGTTCAACCTATTTTTGTGAAGTGATTTTATTGAACTTTTGAACAAAAAAAATTTGAATGAATTATATTAATGGACAGCGGAGATATTTGCATCGAAAGACCAAACTTTGATTTTCGTGTCGTTTTTTTCTCATTCTTAGGTAACGATGTTTTATGAAAAAGTCGTTGTACTGAAAATTTCTCCAATTTTGAATATATGTGAGTTTTTTTGATGTCGAAATAACAGAAATTTTTAAAAATTAAATACACAAAAATCTCTGATACTAAAAAGTTTTATAATAACAAAATTACCGTTAGTTGAAAAAATTCAGAGGGGGCGTGGCAAAAACTAAGTATGTAACATTTTAAGTTGAGATGCACCTAATATGTATACCTAGTTTGAGCAAAATCCATTGAGCCGTTTAGATTTGTATAAAGGCCAAACAAACAAACAAACAAACAGAAAATGAGTTTTATTACTATAGATATTTGAACCCTGAAAAAGATTCGTCTGAGTCAAAATAACGTCAGGGTTGCATTCTATGAGATGATATTTTAATATGAATTATTGAATTATGGCAATAAAGAAATTTTGTTGACATAACTTGTGAAGATGTTATTATATTCAAATTACTCAGATCTTCTCTACCTATATCGAACTTGTCTATTATTTGTTTTAGAATATCTTTGGTTATAAGAAAAATTTTCTGATTGGAAATATTTTTCTGCTTTAGTGGCAGTCCTCACAAAAAATCCTCAAGCCCATGGCAGAATAACCAGGTAGATGCACTAGAAATACGCTCTCTCCGACAACAAAACATAACAAAGGCGTAATTATAACGTCAAAATGAGCTGCTTTGAAAATGTTATCAATTTTTACTTATTTATTCAGTTTTGACAATGGATTTTCTGGACTGCCTATAACTTCCTCCCGTCGCGATAATTCGAAAACAGTTCCTTAATTGTTAGCTTCCGTTTCAGCACAATAAAATCAGCAAAAAATCGTCGATTTCATTAAATAAATTTTATGTTTTATAACAGCAATTTCACTTGTCAAAATATATTTTGACAGTTTAAATCAGCCGTACATAGTTACACAAATAAATTGGTTACAAAACAATTGAAATAAGTAGTCGAATGAAATTTGTATTAAAAGTAAACTTTCATTTACTTCATTTAAAGCCAAACTACAATTAATTTTGTATTATATCTTAAAACATGGCTTATTTTATAAAATTTTAAGATTTTTGTTTAGTTTTTTTACATGTTCATACATAAAATCTGGGTACTCAATTGATTTATACGGTTACAAGTAAATTATACTTCCCTATGGCTGAACAAATAAACATTAATTGTCAAATAGTGACATTATAGCTACGCCAATGTTTTGCTCTCTCGTTTTTTTGCTCTCCGAATTGCATCTACCTGGTTATTCTGCCATGCTCAAGCCTCAAAAAATGTGATTTTTAGTATATATGACAGGAAAAGCATGTCAACTTTCAATTTTCAGAACTTAATGCAAGTTCCACTAAACTGTCTGAACATTTCTCTAGTGCTACCGAATTTCGCTTTTTGTAACAGGTTGTGAAATTGAAAATCTAGGTACCAAGGTACCAAGTTAAAATATATGTACCAATATTGCTACAATTGTACCAAAGTGGCAACCGTGCTTACAGGCGATACGAATAATTGTTAAGAAAGCTAAAAAACCGCAGAACAGTTACTTTATTTATTGAACTTTTAAACTTTTGTTTTTTCATTTTGTCGTATGCAAAAGAACCACCGTTCGAACCTAGGTTCGAACCTAGGCTGCCAAGTCCCGATCTCCACGCGGGTTGTCCCGATTTTCAGCGGGACGCCAAATGTCCCTATTTCTTGAAAAACAATTTTATTTTGTAATATTTTCACTATTTTTTAAAAATACTTTCTACGTTTTTATTTCTTCATGACTAAATTTGTACAGATTTTTTTGTACGCCACTAATTAATTGCACCGAATCGCATACTTTTGAAGCAACCGAACAGTGCGTGAAATAAAGAACAAGGGAGCGAATAAAACAATAACATCATTCTTTGTGGATATTGTTAATTTTGCTTTGCTCATTTTCACCCACGATGTTCGTTAAGTTCAACATATCGCATCCATTTCTAGCAATCAAACATAGCGTGAACGAAAGAAAACCAAACGAAAAAACCAATAAGTGCATTATGTCAAATTCATTATAACCAGAGCAGACCGAAACAGCACGAAAAAAGTCGTTTTCAGCACAGCAAATAAGCGCTAAAAAATGACGAAATAGCACAATAATAAGCTCTAAAAACTCTTTAATTACAACAAATATTTTTAAACAAAAAAAAGTTTATAATCATATTCCCTTTTTAATATAAAAACTGAGAATGCACACTCTAAGATATAAATTAGATTCAAGTCAGGTATATTTTAACGTAAACACTAAAAGAATATATATCAAAAAATCAGTATACTGTCGTCCTAAGAAAGGGTAAAGAGCCAGTCGTTGGGTACTTATATAAATTAATATTAGAATGTATTATTAGGTGCTGCTTTAAATTTTTTAAAAACAAATGAACGGCGCTTTTGATTTAGCAAGCGCGTAAATTTGGAAAATGATCGCTCAGCATTCGACGACGCTACCGGACAGTATTTAAAAAAAAAACAAGTTCTTTCGGTGAATATAAATCAAGAAACTTATTTCCTGAATCAATACCTTTATGAATAACTTTGAATATATCTAAAACTATGGGATATCCTTTGTTACTCTGAAGTATATTTTTATTGTAGGAAAAACTCTTCGCACGCAGAGAAAAGACATGGTTAAGACATGATTACTACAATAATAATTTTTTTACTAAAATTATTGTATTATTTCTGCAAACACAAATGTTTGCCTTAATAAAGTCATTATTTACTAATGGTGGTACCAAAAACAACATTATAGTTGAAATCATAACATCATTGAAATCGTCAACATACTATGATTGCCTCAACTATTAGTTGCAGCAAAAATGTTGTAGTTCTGTCAATCATGATAAATGTGAATATTATTATAGAGACAAACATGTTAGAATTTTGAATGTTTGTCTGAACTATTCTTTGATTGTTGGCAAACGAAGCAGAACATAACCAAAAATCGAAAGAATTTATTGTGTCTGAACAGTTTGCAGGAAAAACTTTCACTTCATTTACACAAAATAAGTTGTATCGATTCCTGGCTATGTGCCGTTTCGTTTGTCAACTGTTCAATTATTGTGTTTTGTTTTAAATCGCCTGATCCTAAAAACAGCACGCAGAAAAGTGACATTTTCGACTTTAATTGTAGCAAACATGTTTCTTTTTACCGTAAACATATTTCGCAATTCTGACCATATTTTGTTTATCACAAATATTGCTATTTTTGTGACAATGCACTTAATGTACCATGTTTATCAATGGCATTAGTCAGGCGAGCGGTAGTAGCGGCTGTGGCTTACTGGTAGTGTGCGTGGCTCGTAAGCGAAAAAGCCGTGGTTCAAACCCCAGCTCGGACAGAAAATTTTATCAAAAAGATTTTTCAATTTAATTAATATTTATGTTCAGCCTAGTCAATGGCAAACCTTTGGAGATATCTTAATTAATAGCTGTGGAAATTGGAATGCATGAAAAAAAAAAATAATATTCAATAATATTCTGGATCCTAAAAATAAATTCATAATATAGTTGTTGCAATCATTCTATTTTTGACCCAATAAGAGAATAATGATTGTTTCAATAATATTTTGGTTCCTACAAAAAAGTTCCTTTTCTAAATATGGTTGTTGTAATCATTTTATCATGATCAAAGAAAATATTATATGTTTAAGAACATGTTAGCAACAATCATAATCCGAATCATACTATGATCCTCTGAAAACATGGTTGTTGCAACTATGTTTTTTCTCTGCGTGCGCAATCCAACGAGGCCAAAGTCTTGCGTGTTTTCTTTACAATGCCAATACTTTCATTAAACCCAAGTACTTGGGTTTCAAGTTTTTCAATTGAACGAACGATTAAGGAAAACTGACATTTACTGCTTTATACTGTACAACGAAAATGCACACCAACGACAAGCAAGACACGAGAAGCAATACTTTTTTCTATACGAAATTCTATTGCTTCTCGTGTCTTGCTTGTCGTTGGTGTGCTTGTTCGTGATACATAATAATGCAGTTAATGAATTCGAGCTCAGATTTTAAACTGTTGGATTGAAACAGTTCTTTGGCCACGCAGATTGCATCAGAATTTTCGTCACTGAATAGTTCCGTTACAGTTTTAACTTCATCAAAATGATCGCAAAAATAAATGGCTGCTTAAAACCCCATCGCGTTATTATAGTATATGCTGGCAATGGAGTGTTTGGGAAAGCAATAGTCGGTCTAGCTCTTTCACTTCATGTGTATGGAATAAAAATGTAAAGTGGTTCTTACTTTTATTTAAACTGATTTAACATTTAATATATATCTATTGATAGTTGGGAACTGAATGCGTATAAACTCGGTAGTTCGATGCAGACCGTGTGCAAAACATGTTAAATGAATAGTCTTCGGATATAAAACTTGCAACGCACTGGCAGCGCTTAGCATATAGGCTGCTGCATCCGTAACAAGCACCAGCACTTATCCATATTCAATGACTAAATATATGCATTTGAAATAAACGAATTAACTTAAACACAAATGTACCATTTGGCCAAGCAAGCTCAATGAGTCATTGAAAAAGGCAGCCATATTGCTAGCGTTGGCTGCTTCAACTGTTGCCATATTAAACAGGTTCGATGTTTTACGTTCGAAAGAATTTTCGTCGCCATCTTATATGGCGAAAACAAAATTGACTACCAGGCGCTGTTCCACATCCATCGTTTCGTCAATCGACGTCCACATATAATTATTGTCGGTTTTAGAAATCATCATGACCATCTTCTTTTTGTATAAAGTTGGTAAATATCTATTCCGAAGTACTGTTTCACTTGGTACAGAACTATTTGTATAGCGCTCTAAAAACTTCTTCACACTTGAGTGGGTCACCTTACAAGAAATTAATTTTAAAGCTAAAAGTCTATTTTTTGGTCTTTGCTCACTTTTTTTAAAGAAATATTTGCTTCCAAAAATGCAGCACAAAGATCCATAGGAAACACAGAACTCGACTTTTCCTGATACTGGGAAAGTAGTGTTTGCTTTGAGTACTTGCCTCACGTTCTGACGCCACAGTCTTATGTTTTTTTGAATTCAGGTGTTGCTCAACATTATTAGGCTTTTATGTCGACACTTGCGTATTGCAAAACACAAAAAACAAAACAGAGTCATCGCTGCTAAAAATGCCCGGATGCAGTCGATTTATGCGGGTGATAAATTTTTTATTTGGTTCTTTCACTTTCGGCATACTTTTTTCATTTTAGAGAAGTCGCACGCACTATTTAGTTTCCAATTTGCAAAAATTTTGTATCTAAATGCTGCTGGTGACTGCTTTTTAGCACAATTATTTTCTATAAATTGTCAAATAAATAACGGCAGCTAATACTTAAACGATAATAAGGAGGTGTTCAATATATTGTGCTTTTGATGTTTGGATATGTTTAATTTTGTAGATGAAAAGGAGTTGCCGCTATACTAAAAAAAATATGTAAAACAAAGTTGTCTGTTTGCAAAAAAAAAAAGTATTGGACTGGTAAAGTAAAGCGAAAATGTTGAAAATAAGTACTTATAAGTAAAATAAGCCGAAATAAGCACAAACACCCTGAATAAGCAAAATGCTGGGTGAAGAAGCAAGAAGCATTTTAACTCGCTCTGATTATAACATACAAATTTTGAATTTTCAGATATTAATATGAGCTTGTAAAAATATAAGTATATTTTGTTTCTATATTCATTTATTTGAGTTCTCTGTCACTGACTTTTGTTAAAAATATAAAATTTCTTTTTTAAAGTTACATACAATTCGAAAAAAGTCGATTTTCAGTAAACGTATTTAAAGATTTTTTTGTTATTCTAAGCGTACTGGACGATTGAGTCTCTTTCCCGATTTTTTTTTTTTTTTTAAAACCTGGCAGCCCTATTCGAACCCCAACTCTGATAGAATATTTTTCAATTTAATTCATATTTCTGTTCTGCTGCTACCTCTCTGCAGACAATGACAAACCCCAGAGAGTAAAAATTGCCATGTAAAGTTTCTTGAGAACTTCTTTCGTAGGTGCAGATAATTCGTTGATCACGCACAACACTATTGAACAAAATAAACTAGGTCTAAATCCTTTTTAGGGCTGAAATAAAAATTTTTTTATTTTTTTTTAATACTATTGTATTGTTTAATTTTAATAAAAACGATTTTTTGGTAATGATTTTTTTTTGACAACATTTTTAAATAAAATGTATACAACAATTAAATTTTTTTGAAGTTTAGCAAAACTTGCACTTTATTTCAAAAGCCTTTTTTTAATATAATAAAAACACTACATCGCAAACCTTTATAAAAATTATAAAACAAAAATTAATCCAAAACATAAAAGGAGTTTTCACAGCCAAATGTATATATATTAGGGCATCCAATCCCGTGTTCCCGGACTTTTCGTAGCACCGACAGTCCTGGGATTGCAAGGCCTAAAATCCAGGAATTTTCGGGATCCCGGGATTTCCTCCACTGCACAAAAATTCCAAAATATTCCAACAAAAAGTTCAATGATACTACACGGTTAGCGATTTTGGACAAAATTTTAGTCCCCATTTTTTTAAGCCTTGCTGTTTAAAATTTTAACTTTTCAAATGCTAACTCATAATTAAAACTATTCTGTACTAGAATTTAAGTCAAAAGAAATATTAAAGCATAAATTTTAGATTTTTGTTTTCAATTTTAGCTTTTTGGTTTAAATTTTTAGTCTTTTTAATTTTATTTAAGTTCAATTCTGTACTACTTTTTGTTTTTAATACAATTTATACTAAATTCTAGTACATTTGTATACTAAATTTGGATTAAGACCCGTCAAAATTTAGCCTGGCAATGCTGCGGCTCATTATTAAGCTGAAACCATACTTTCTTTACAACAAAATACATAACACTCATTTCAAAAAGTCTACTTCACACTTACATAAGCATTACATTCAGACTACAAGCCATTGCAGTTGAGATAAAAGTCAATATTTCATTTGTTGTGTTAAATCTATACATACCACCATCAGATAGCATATCTGAAACCGAACTTTATAATCTTGTTGAATTGCTTGACAAACCTATTTTGCTTCTAGGAGATTTCAATGCTTGGAGCCCAGTATGGGGCTCGCCCAAATTTAAATAAATGTGGCAGAATTGTTTCCAACTTTATCCCAAATATTGACTTGATAGTGCTCAATAGCAACAACTCTGTTACACACTTTTCTACAGAAAAAAAAGTTTCTTGGTCGGTTGACAAAAATTTACACGGCAGTGATCATTACATTATTGAAGTAACCCTATTCAAATCATCAAAAAAAACCCCAATTTAAATAAAATCATGCGTTTCAAAACTGACTTAGCTAATTGGGACAAATTTAAGATTTTATCAAAACGATATATTAATTGTGATTCTAGCTGTTCCAATATTAATAAAACAGCGGCAAACTTTCACAGAGCCTTAATCCGTTGTACAAATGAATCTATTTCAAAAACCAGCAATAATTTCTACATAAAACCCATTTGTTGGTGGAACGCCTGTCTTCAACCATAGCAAAATAATAAAAATGGTAAATGGAGAGCGGTTAAAAGAAACCCTACAGTAGATAATGTTATCTCTTATAAACAATCTAATGCAAAATTTAAGCGAGAAGTAAAAATCGCCAAAAAACTTCTTTTATAAAATTTACTAAAGATATTAACTCACAAACCCTTACATGCAATATGCAATAAACATGCAATAACAATAGAGTACAATAACAATACAGATTTTTCACACTTTCTCCGCAATAGATCAGTTTAAGAACCAATCCAATATCATTGAAATAACTCAAAGATATCGATAAAAGTGGTCCAATAAAAAACCAAAAGGGAGAAAAATTTACCCACCATAATATGGGTTGGGCTCAGGGACAACACAAGACATAACAACTAACCATGCGTTTACATAGATCTAATCATACATTAGTTTTCAATCTACTTTTGAGTTGACCTTTCCACAAGTTAACATCAAACACGTTACAGTTGTTAGCAAAGGTACTCATGCGATTTAATGGAGCAGTTAACATATAATTTGTTCTACTAAATGGTAAATAAATCAAGTTGTTAGAGTTTCTGCTGCTTCTACGGTTAGTGTTAAAATTTATAAAAGAAAGAAGCTCTGGAGAGTCGAATACACCAGTTATGAGTTGGTGTAAGTAGACGATATCAGCAGATTTTCTTCTCTAACTTAAAGATTGCATCTTTAATAATTTTAAACGATCCTCATATGGAGGAAGGTTAAATGTGTCAGTTCCACTCAAGCCTCTTAGAGCAAACCTTTAATGGGGCACTTTAATAAAGTACGATCTCTTCAAGGAAATTTCTCTTCAACTGTTATTCGATCCATCCAAGCGTCAAACGGTATTAATTTGGACCAGCCTAGTGATATTGCCAATATATTGGCCAAAAGCTGGTCAATATATTTTAGCGACACAAATTTCTATAACAGTTTTTTATTAAATAAGGCGAGAGTCACTAATTCAAATACTATAATTTATTACTAAATCTAATCGAAAAAGATATAACGTTACTAGAATTACAAGCTTGTCTCAATTCACTTCGTGGCAAAACACCGGGGTTTGATAAAATCTCTTATCCAATGGTCAAAAACTTGCCAACAGAAGAACTGCACATGTTATGTGAAATTTACAATAACAATTTTAGCACAGAAACTATGCCACAGCAATGAAAAATTGCCACAATTATTTCAATCAGAAAACCAAATAAACCAATAAACTGCATTTCTGGCTACAGGCCTATATCTCTTCTCTCCTGTCTAGGTAAAATCTAAGAAAAAATTATCTCACGCAGGCTATCATGGTTTTTTACACAAGAAAACTTACTTTCAAATAAACAAACAGCATACAAAACAGGAAAAGGAACTATAGATGCTTTACTTTCACTTGACCACTATATTTGTGGTAGCTTGTCCAAAAAAAATTATATGTTCATAATATCAATTGACGCAGAAAAAGCTTTTGACCGAGTTGGTATACACAATGTTATTGATCAACTCCAACAATGGAAACTAGGTCCTAAGGTTACAAACTTTGTCAAAAGTTTGTTAAGAAATAGGAAATTTCGGATCCAAGTAAACAATTGGCTTTCAGACATCTGGAAGCTAGAAAATGGTATTCCACAAGGATCACCACTTTCTGTCGTCCTTTTTCTAATTGCTTTTAATAAACTAAGTCTAATAATAAAAGAACACAAATATTTCAGTCATTTTATATATGCAGATGACTTATATATTTTTTTTCGCCAATTTAAGGAGCAACAAATTTTTACATTCAATTTAAATGAATTATATGTTTTCATTTTGAATTGGTGCAATTCAAAATTTTGAAATGGTTCAAAAATATCTCCAAATAAATGTAAAAATTTTGCATATTTGCAAAAAATATAGTTATAATAATGTAAACAATGTATTAAACTCTGTATCTATAGAAAATGTTGATAAACATAAGATTTTAGGCCTGTATTTTTGTAAACGCTATAATTGGAATTTTCATATCGAAGCATTTTGTAAATCATTATTAAATAGATTACATATCATAAAATGTCTTTGCAACTTAAATCTAGAACCTAATACAAACTCTCTAATAAATATTACTAAGGCAACAATATTATCTAAAATTGATTATGGAATGATAATATTCGTTCCTCTCCTATTTAAAATATCCTGACTGAAGCAGGTCTTCCTGATTTAGACCAAAGACTTACTCAATTAACTGGACGGCTTGTTTCTAAATTAATGTTTCCAGATACTTCAGACATTCACGAGATTGTTATAAAGCTAGAAGAAAAACCACACAAAAAAATTAAGTGCTATTAACTAAGCATTAAAATTTGCCCAGAAAATTGCCCAGAGAAGCAATACTTTCTTTCATACAAAATTATATTGCTTCTCGTGTCTTTCTCATCGTTTGTGTGCTTCTTCGTGATACAGAATAATGCAGTAAACTTGGTAGGTTAGCAAATTACTCATCAGTATATTCAGCTGAAGCAGCAGCTATTCTTTTCGCTTGCTCGCACGCACAAAAAAAAAACAAAGTACAATCATATTTCATAAGAAATATTAACAATAACAGGGGTATTCACGGGTTGATGCGAAACGCTGTTGCGACGATGCGAAAATGCATGATTGCGAACTTTCGCATCATTCCAACAACAAACACATTGGAAGCAATTTTGCAACTCTTCTTGAATTACGCACTGCTCAAACCAATTGCGAGAACACACAAGCAGTGATGCTAAACTGATGATTAGGGGCTTTCAGACCATCGTACATGTGCGATGACTTGGGCATGCTCGACGACATGTACGATCATTCGAATGCAAATGAGACCGTCGGACCGACATGTCGGACGAAAATCAAAAATTTTTGATTTTTCTGCCGGTCGGACCGACATGTACGATGTTATGAACGCAAGTCGGTCCGACTCGCTGCATTTTTTCATTTCATTAAAAGCGTCAGCGGGTGAACAGCAACGAAGCGGATAAAATATTAGAGAAAATTTATATGAAAAACGTTTGAAACATTTTATAATTGTTTATAATTAATTAAAATTGATAAACAATTCTCTAAATATGAAAAATGACTGCTAAATCATAAGGTCATAAAAAAATTGTTCTGCCATTACGCCGATGTGCTCTATTTGAGAGCCAGCAATGAAATGAAGTCGTCGCACATGTACGATTGTTTGAAAGCTCAACAAAATAGTCCCGTTAGTTTGTCGTCGTACATGTCAGCGTACAAGCACGTTCGTCTGAAACCCCCTATTCATGTTTTGGTTGTTTTTGAGCGTAGTTGCCACCTGGGTGAAACTTTAAAAAGGTTATGTTTGTACGTAGATTTTATTAACTTTTTATGATTTTGAAATAAGGTGGCAAAATATTTACTGTTCATTCGACATTTAATTTTATTGCATAATTAAGTTGCAATATTGATTTTCACTCGTTAGTGCGCAAAATATCTTGCATTTTCACATTCTTGCAATTCGCAACAACCCGTGAATACCCCTAACGAGTTTGTAGTGAATTAAATTCGCGATCTCTTTATACGCAGCAACAAATTGAAACTTTTATGGATTCCAAGTCACATTCGAGTTCAAGGAAACGAAGCAGCAGATGGAAAAGTTAAGCTTGCCACTAGACTTCCACTAGTTGAGGAAACTATCGAGAGTAGAATTACATCAACAAAGCTTTAAATGTCACAATTTTAGAAACTAGTTTGCAGGACTGGATAAATTACTTACTCCCACTCGTACAAATCCATTAACACTGACAAAACCTCACCCAAGTAACCAATTACAGTCTCCAGGAGGGAAGCAGTTGCAGTTACAAGATTCCGCCTTGGCCATACCAGACTAGCACACAAACACATTTTTGAAAACTCAATTGATACAACCTGTCCACTGTGCCAAAACAACGCAGTAACCGTTCATCATGTACTAGTCCAATGCCACGTTGCTGCCAATATTTGTAGATAGTTAAACATTAATAATTTAAATGAGCTCCTAAAAACACCAAATGAATCCAACCTTAAAACTTTCTCCAAATTCCTTAAGCGAGCAAGACTATTTTTTGAAGTGTGACTTATTAAGTACCTCTCTTTATATAATTTAGTATATTTCATATCAAGTATTTTATATCTAAGTCCGAGCTGAAGGCCTTAGCTACTAGTGCTAGTTATAAATCATATAAAAAAAATGGTAATTTATTACTTTGGTTTTTTTTGAAGCGAAGCTTTTTACGCCTCGTTTTGTGATTTGCTTGAGTGAAATCTGAAAAACGACACTTTTTTCCATACACCTTTTTCTTATAATTGTTGTTGTTTTTGTTGTTTTTTTACTTGCGTCTATTACAACAAGAGTACATAAAATTAAAAATATTTCTTTACAAGTATGCAGTGAGAATCGAACTCGCACCCTCTCGATCGAGACTTCTACACACTAACTACTACACCAAAATACTTCATATTAATAGTCATGTGATTCATTCAATATTAAGTATTTGGGCCTATTCTGCCAAATCTGTTATTCTGTTATGAATTTTCTGTTATGAATCATAAAAGATGCCGACCATAAAAGATCTGTTAAAATTGGTATTCTGCCTTTCGATCTTTTATGGTACCCTGTTATCAATCTTCGAAAACCAAAATCTATTATAATTCCGATAACTTCTGTTATGCAACAGCTGATTGCTGTCAATAAATTAAAGAAAACAACGCAAGTTGAAGTTGTCGCTTTTAACGTGTGAATTGCAAATATTTTTGCAAAATTAGCATTAAAGAAGTATCGCGCATTAGCATTGCAAACTAGCATATCCATTTTGATTAAATTGCTTGTTTTAAAACAATGTCGGACTAAGAGGACGATCCAGAGCCCGTTTACAATGATAGCAGGAGCTCAAGTTTAAAATAAAAATCGTGACGGACGCAGTTATGGTGAAGGTGGTAGCGAAAGGGACAGAGGTTCCCGTGCAAGTTTCAAACGTAAGCAACAACGGGGAGACGATCATGATGATCGCGATCGCCGTGGTCAAAGGAATGGTGGTGGTGGACGCAATTATGACTACCGAACAACTAGATGTGCGTTCTGATTATGTATGTATAATTATTGGATGGGCAGGATCTAATATTCAGACAATACCATCTGATTATAATGTAAGCGTTGATTTAGATAAGGGTACAAAGGTGGTATCCATATCTGGAAATTCCAAAGGAAACATCAAAGATGCTGCACGGTGGCGATAAAAGTAGCTCATCCTACCAAACGACTTCTACAATAGTACAGTAGAATAAATCCAAAGGAGCCTTTCGTAGTGGGGACGGTGGACGCCGAGATCGTTATTAAAAACCACAGCTGCAGCAAAATCTAGAATTCCAGAAAGTAGAATAAATTCCTTTCTAGATATAAGTCAGCTTGACATTTATATAATTTTTATGCTGCATTTTTTGTACATACATTTATAATTTTTTTATTTAGAAAGACCTATTATAAAAATTGTAAATGATTGTACAAAAAATAGAAAATACATTTTACATGCAATTTAAAAAAAACTATACGGATTAAAGTTATGTTTTTAGTCTTCCAAGTCTTTGTTTCATAAATTAAACATAACGAAACACACAACAATCTGATTTAGCTTGACTTATTAAATTTATTGAAATTCGTTATGATAAAAGGCAGAAAAATTTATCTGTTATTCTGTTGTGTTTCATAACAGATTTCATAGCAGATTTTGTCTTGCAGAATACCAAATAAAAGATTTTGTTAAAGATTTGTTGACAGTTCGAAAAATCTGCTATGATTTATAACAGATTTCATAAAAGATTGACGTGCAGAATACCAATTCTGGTTTCGTAACAGATTTTTTGACAGCTCAAAAATTTGTATGGGAAATCATAACAGAATAACAGAATTTTTTCATAAAAGATTCCGCAGAATAGGCCCAATTAACTGAAGCTATGTTGCAGTAGATGACAGGAATTTATTAAAGAGATTGTGCTATCCTACATATTCTATTGTGAATGCGTAAAGCTATAATGCAGCAGATCACAATTATCGATCAAATACTACGTTTCTAAGGCGAGTTAAGTCGTGGTTGACTCGGGACTAACTTGCCATGGAAACGCGAGTTGAGTTGAATTTCGTCAAATCCACAAAACTCCACGAAACTTCTTTGATATAACTGAATTATATTGGATGCGTTTAGAATATGAAACAGTTGCTCAACTGTTAAACGAGGTTTTATTGATTATTTGTTATTTTATTTTATTTCTGTCAATGCGCTGACATAAAATGTAACAAACCATTCAGCAGGCACACAAAGTAGCAGAAACTAATACTGATTACAGACTCAACATGTTTAGTAAATTTTGTACCTTCTGAGTGCACACATTTATGCTAAGAAAAAATGGCGAATAGAATAGCCGAAGTCCAATTCGACTCAATGGCCGAAAAAGTGCTCAGGTAGCAAAGTAGCATAAAGTGATACTTTCTGCTGAATGGGTTTTTTTGCAAAACGTCAAACGGCAAACAGCTGTTCGCAATTCGTTGTTTTTTTAAAATCTAAAATTTGTTTATACTATTGTGCATTCGTTTCACACAGGAAATCATTAATTAACAGCTTTATTGAAGAATGATAGAATAGTCTTCTATTAATTAATAATTATCTATTCTCACTTCACAGCACAATTTCAGCAACAATTAACAATTTGCAGCTATGTTTTTTTAGCTTTCAAAATGAAAAGAGCATAAGCAGCTCAACCAAAGTAGCATACAATTTTTTCGATACCTAAAATGGCGACCGCTCGGGGAACATGTTGTATGAGCGCATTATGATACATACCATTTAGCCCAAAAGTTGTGGAACAGAACAGCTACGTAGCAAATTTTCCGCTGAATGGGACCAATGTTGCGCATGGAAACACGATCGAGCTATTTAAAAACGCCATTTTGTCATCTTGGCGAAAACCCAACTCAGGCTCAATTCGCCATGGAAACGTAGTAAAAAGCATTGTGCATTAGCTATTCAAACAACAAAAGTAGCAAGGTTCCATTAGAGGGTTTCGGACGATCCCACATATCGGACAGATATGGCATGCTTGACGACAAGTCGGATCATTCGAAAGCAAATAAGACAGTCGGACCGACATGTCGGACGAAAATCACAAATTTTGATTTTTCTGCCGGTCGGACCGACATGTTGGTCATGTGAACGCAAGTCGGTCCGACTTGCTGCATTTTTTCATTTTATTAAGAGCGTCAGCGGGTGAATAGCAACGAAGCGGAAAAATATCATAGTAAAATAATATGATCAACATTAGAAACATTGAAATAAGGATATAATTAATTAAAATTAATTAAAATTTTTCTAAAGTATTTAAAATCACTGGCCAATTAAAAGGGCATCCAAAAATTGCTTAGCTATTACGCCGATGTGTTTTGTTTGAGAGCCTGCAATGAAATGAAGTCGTCGTACATGTCGGACTGTTCTTTCGAACAAAGAAATTTGCTCCGTTAATTTGTCGTCGGACATGTCGGATGAAAAGTCGGATCATCCGAAACACCCTATTGAATGGGTTGAAAATTATCACAAGATGCCAATTGTTTTAGGTGTCGATTTTAATTGCGAATTCAGACATGAATGTTCATAGGCATTTAAGGCAAGACCGGTGGTCTAGCGCTCGAAAATGTAAGGTATTTTTAGGATTTTTTTAAAAAGTTAAAATATTGAACAACGATATTGAAACTTTAAAGGTATATCATAAATAATATTTTTGTAATTTAAAAAATTGTTGATCTGGTTCAAAATGTCGCTCAATGAGACGCTCTCAAGAAAAAGTGGCATGGGTGTTGTTGTAGATTTTTGTGGAGTGGAACTTATTTAAAAACGACCTCGCCAAGGGCTCAAACTGTTATAATTGATGATAAATTACATGATGATGATGAAATCAGCGCACCAAGATTAGTCGAAAATAGTACAAATATTGCCGGGAAAATCCAAAAATTAAAATGTTGTCGCCCTGAGCTATTCAAGTAATTTGATTTGATACCCTTATAAAACTGACAAATTTTTGGAAAAAACAAAAAAATCTTAAATGTTTCCTTATTTCAAATGGAATTGCAAATGAAAATATTAAAAAAAAATATTTTTCTTTCATGGTCCACTCTAGTGCACTCGAAAAAAGATATGAAAAATTGACAGAATGACACGCTATAAAAAATTAAGTTCTTAAAAAAGCTTTTTTTACCAGTTATTAAGTACGATGTTTTTTAAATAAAACGTTGATTCTAGTTCCAGCGATAGCCACTGATGTTATGAATAGCATATTTGAATTTCAGATGATTCGGATGAATAGTTTTTGTTTTTTCTACAACACCATGACGAAAAAAAGTAGTTTCGAGATATATGAGTATAAAGAGAATGAATGTAGACGAAACACTGTGGCTCGATGCCTACTAAAATGGCTGTAGAAGTGAAAATAACGTCAAAAAGACTATACTTTTGAAATATCAAAAAATTAATTTCATAAAAATTCTAGGCCTTAAACAATGCCGTGTTGATAAATATAATTTGCGAATGAGAAGCGATCCGAATATTTGCACACCACGATTAGGACAACTATTGATGCAATATTTGCTAGAAATATCGATGTCATAACATCTATATAAAATACGTTTGATATTTTAGATATTAACTGCATTATTCTGTATCACGAAGAAGCACACCAACGATGAGAAAGACACGACAAGCAATACTTTCTTCCATACAAAATTGTATTGCTTCTCGTGTCTTTCTCAACACAATAATTTCATTAACATTTACAAACATAATTCAAAATTAATGCAAAATAATAATGAAAGGTAATAAAATTTACTGGTGGGAATATTATTTTTTTAGTTAACATTTTTTTAAGGTATATAAAATTTTTCAATTTAAAATTTTTTTTTATTAAAAACCCATTAAATTATCAAACGTACGAAAAGGCATAAATGCTTCGCTTCTCTCGTGTGTCCAGCGACTCATCTGCTTTTTTTTCTAATAAATAAATAAAATAAATAAATAAATAATTAAAGGCTAAGCAAGGAACTTTTTTAAGGGTGCCACTTGAATTATTATACAGTAAAACATGAAAACCACCTCGTTTTCAACATCTCTTTCAGGTGGTTTTTGTATGAAATTTGATGTTTCCGGATGTTATTTTCCAATAAAGACCACACATTTTCAATAACATTAAGGTCTGGCGACTGTGCTGGCGGCGTCATCAACTGTAGGCAGTTGTATATTAGCCTGGTTTGCACAATACCCGCTTTGTGCTTTTGATCGTCATCCTGGTAAAATCGGAAATTAAATTTTGTACCCAAAACCTTTGCACTCTGCAGCAAATTGTCCTTCAGGATCTATAGATACTCAAATTTGTAAATTGTTGTTTCAATAAACGGCAACTTCCCAGTACCAGCAGCTGACATTCAGGCCCAAACCATGACGCTGCCACCGCCATGTTTCACGGTTTGTTTTAATTTTTTTTTTGTTAACCTCGGTATTCGGTTTTCGCCACATATAGCACATACCATCTGAACCGAATAAATTGATCTTCGATTTATCTGCAAAAGTAACTGAATTCCAGTACTCTGGGGCCTTGGACATGTGTTCTTTGTCGTAGTTGAATCTGCATAATCTGTTTTTGGGGCTAATAAACGGCCTGTTTCGTGTTACTCGGCCATGAAAGTTCTTTTTGCACAAGACACGTCGAATAGTTTCAAAACTACACTGTTTGCTCAGGTCAGTTAAAACTTTAAAAACCCTTTTCGGAGCTGAGAGTCTCGGGTTAGCCTTTATCTTCCGTACAATATGTCGCTCGTCGGTTGCATTAAAAATTTTGTTTGGTGCTTCTTTGCTCTTATTGTGCAATCGATTCTTATGGACGAAGCGCTCGATGATCTTTTGCACAGTAGAGGAATTGATATTAACCATTTCAGCCATTTTTCGCTGCGAGCTGCTATTTTTAAAATAGTATATAACCAATTCTCGTTGTTGTAGCGTTGTGCGCGCTCCTATTTTAAATAATCATAGAAGCAGACACTTGAGGCAATAAAATCAGACCAAAAAGCTAACACAAGCAATTATAGAAACAGAACGAAGGAATAGCTAACAAAATTACCGTTAGACAGCGCAGCATTAGAGTACCGTAACAGAGAGAAATGACTGCATAAAATAAGCTGCGAGATGGAATTAAGCAGTATTTTCTGTTCTCTTATTTTTTAAGCAACTAAATATATGTATTCACAATTAATGAAAAACCTTTATTTAACTAGACTTTTTGCTCTTTTAAATGTCACCATATTATCTGTTGTATTCCTGTTAATTTTGTTTTTATAAAGCCCTAAAGTTTAAAGTATGCGCTGCATAAAATAAGCTGCGAGCCACTGTACATTAAGCTTGCTCGTGGTTTCACAGTAAATTTTGCTTATTAAGTATACTTTTAGGCTGTAACTTAAGTTAGTCAAACTGTCTAAAGAGTTTGCGTGTTTTTTGGCTCTTATAATAATTGACAGCCTGATGTATGTAACTGGCTTTCAGCTTTAGTAAGATTAACCCTTTATTGCACAACTTTTGTTTATGCTTATAAAATTGAACTTACTGTGTACTTTACATTATGTTAATAGATTGATTCCCGATTTATTTCGTCGTTTTTTTCTCGTTCTTAAGTAACGATGTTTTATGAAATAGTCGTTGTACTCAAAACGTCCACAATTTTGAAGATGTGTTAATGTTTTTGGTGTCAAAATAGCAGGAATTTGTTAAGATAAAATCGGCACATAGTTTTTATGCTAAAGTGTATTTCAGTAACAAAATTTTACAGTAGTTTAATAAGGACGGAAGGAGCGTGGTCAAAACAAAATATGTTTTATGATTTGTTTGGCGTAGCGCAATATTGCGCATGCCATGCATCGCTGCAGCTTTTTTGCACTGCAAAATCTCTTGTGATGTTCAGAAAATGCGCCGTAAAACAGTTTTATAGAACAATCGAACAGTTGAAAGATATTGGAGGTTTTTGTAAATTTGCTTATTGACACAGCGTGGGCAATACGATTTCCACATAGAACGTTATGCTTTAGTACTGCTGCAGAACAAGTCCTTAATCTTATTAAGGATGCACAGTAGACCATACCTTATCCGAAGCATTTTTGATAGGCAATTTCGAAAAAAATTTGTGAATACATATTAAATTATTGCATGTATTATTGTGAAAATACAGGAAACCGCAACTTGCTAGCATGAAGTCTAAGCAACTACTGAAAGTTTGTTGCTTTCATCTCGTTGTTAAGCTCGTGCTTTCTTTCAAGTGCAAACTTTAAAAGCAAAAGCCGTACAACACAAACATACAAATGTGAGTGTACAGGTGTGCGCCTGGTTTAAAGCCAATAAAGTGCTTCGCTTTTAGCGATACTTTGCTAGTTCTAAGGAATTTTAAAAATATTTCTTATAACACTATGAGAAACAGTTCAATTAATTACTCTATTGCATTTTCAATACAAACAAACATTCATAGTTATTCCATAATTAAAAGAAAACTGTTAAGGGTAGGGAGAACCCTTAGCAATTTTCTAGGGTTTATTTGCATGTATTTTAAATAGGCATCTTTCCTCACCTAACACACTTTTGAAGTTAATTAAAATGTTACCTGCACAAATAAGTTACAAAATAACACATTCAATGTGAAGGTGAGAAGCCTTTAACTTTACTAAAACAGATGTTAATGTTATAAATTGTGATATTAACTGCATTAATCTGTATCAGGAAGCAGCACACCAACGACAAGCAAGACACGAGAAGCAATACTTTTTTCTATACGAAATACTATTGCTTCTCGTGTCTTGCTTGTCGTTGGTGTGCATTATCGTTGTACAGTAAGTCTTTTTTGACGGCCACAAAACGTGGAGCGGTGAATGTCAACTAATGCCAATTTACAACAACTGGCTGCAATGCGAAACCCTTTTGAGTATTCACGTAATTAAAGCCAACTTTATAGCCACAAACCGCAGCAGCAGCACCTCAGCTAAAAAAGCTTAAAAATAAATTCAAATAAGAAACAAAAGTTACAAAAATAAACGACAACAAGACTTGAAATATGAATCGCCTTCGGTCTAACTCAAAACTTGTCAAGCAATCCGACTGATGTTAGCGTGTGGATTGCCAAATACTTTGAAAAAAAAAAACAAAAAACTGTGGCTACTTTTTCGTTTCCCTCGCCATCTTCTACGAAACAAAATAAATATTTTGTCTTCACGATTTTGCGACAGTGCATAACTTAAGGCGCAATAAAGCAATGCTTTCCCTTAATATTCCGTGTTTTGTTTTTTCACTGTTTTGAGTGGCGGCTCATTTCAAAAGGCAGACATTGTTTGCGTAGGTCCGAATTAGCTGAAGAAATCTAACAACGCATATTCCAGCTAATAAGAGTCCTTAAGCGGGTTTTGTTCAAGCGCCATAAAGTGTGCTTTATTTTCAGGTTGTTTGTTTTTCTTATTATGGTAAAAATACTCTCTTGTGCAAAGTTACTTTGAATAACACTCCACAACAAAAGCATTCGATGAGAAAAACTGAGATAAAAAATTCTCAAAACTTCTTTCGAATCTCAAGGGCATGAAACATTTTTCTTATTTTAATTATTTGAATTTTCAAGAAATAAAAAGACAGCGTAAGTTTAAACGAATTTTGGGTAAAGCCTTTTTTATCGTAGCTTGTGATATTCCAATGAAATGCCTAGTTTGTTGTCAATCAAAATTATAAACAGATTTTGCAGTAGAAAGAGTTTTAAACAATTCGAAAGTATATTTTTTCAAAAACATGTCAAAATATTGCAATATAGGAAGATTTCTATTTTATACTATCTTGCCAGGTAGACGTTCTTCTTCTGTCCTCTCCATACTTACCGCAAAGAGTTTGATATTTATTGAAAGTATCTGTGTACAAAATTTTGAGAAAAAGTGGACTTTTCTTTGTTAGAGAATTTTAGTGAGCACTCTCCTCTTTATACAAATTTTCATGCTAATCATATGAACGATTTAGGAGTTTTTTATAGTTTTGCTAAAGATTTGTACTGCAGCGCTCTCTGGTGTAAAAGACAAATTAAAAAAGATAACGCCATAACTAGTGTTCGACCGAATATTCGGTTTCGGTTTCGGTTTCGGTTACGGCCAGTTTCGGCCCTTTTTGTCAGTTTCGGCTAGTTTCGGCTATTCGGTCATGTTGAGGCCTCAAACTCAGTATATTCCCGAAACTTTTGGTACAAATTTCTTGCATCAGTCATTTAATTCAAATATATAAGTTTGGTTTAGTAAAAATACTTACAACTCATTCTACAAAACAAAAATTATAAATTCGTCTATAATTTGAAAACATCAACGGAAAACATTTTAGTCAATTTTATGCGTTCGTTAATACCATTTTCAATTTTATCATCTCTTTTGCAATTAATATTAAAGTTTTATAGGAACTGAAGCCAAAAACTGATAGTTGATTTCTGTTTTTATAATACTAAACTTTTAAAAAAACAAAAATACTTTGTTTTGTAGTTCTATAAAAATGTACATTGTAGGTGCATACTATTTAAGTCTTCATACTGAAGATATCAAGTATGCAATGCTTTTATAAAGCATTTTATAAAGCATGCTTTTATAAAGCATTTTTAATTATTATAAACTTCAATATTCATATAAAACCTTTTTTATATTACATTTTTTTTATGTGTAAGAAAGTACTTTTGTTTCCTTTTAATAAAAAAAAAATATTTTTATAAACTTAAATTTTCATATTAATAACCAGTTTCGATTTTGGCAGAATATTATTAAATGGCCGAATATTCAGTTTCGGTCAGACACTAGCCATAACATATGAGCGTTATCGAACTTTTTTGCGAGATTTTTACCACAGCGCTCTCTGATGTCAAAATAGACCGCTCCAAAAATGAGTACCTGAAAACCTCTTCCTAAAAATTTCCATGCTAATCGTATGAGCGGTTAAGAGTTTCTGGTGACTTGGTAAAAAATTTGTTCTACAGCGCTCTCTACGGTGGGGCGAGCCCATACGAAGGGTTGGACATCGCATATTGCTTTAAATAATTGATTGTAACTCTGGAACCATTTGATGTATTTTGACCAAATTTTAAACATGTCTTCTTAAAAGAATTTCTCATGAAATCCTTTTACCTTTATGAGCATAGCGGGTCTAGGAGACCCAAAAAATTAATGGTTAAAAAAACATTTTTTTGTATTTAGCGATATTTCGTGACTGCATTTTATTACAAAAAGTTTTTTAAACAATAATTTATTAGCTTATTACATTTAAAAGAACATCTTGCATCTCATGCTTATTACATTTAAAAGAACATCTTGCAAAGACAACATGCAAAGATGCAGAATTTAAAATAAATTATATGTAATGAGAGCTCCTGAGAGCTCTTAACTTTATATTAACCTCACCTTTTTTACAATAACAGCAAAATCAACCAATTGTGGTGGGTGGGGAGGGAGGGGGGTTCCAATAATATTTTTACACCTTTATTGGTGTGACGAAGTATCCGGGTACCTTTTTGTGTTTTGTATGTAGCTTCTTAGAAACTATTTTTTGTTTTTTAAAAAAATTAAAATATTTTTTGTTTGGAATTAAAAAAAATTGTTTTTATTTTATTACAATACAATTGCAGATAGCACAGATTTTCGGCATATTTTATTTTTTTCTATCACATTATTTACACACTTCACAAAAAAACCAGTATGGATGCTATGTCGCAATCAAAGCAAAAGATCTATTTTCCGCTTACAAAAGGTCACGGAGCCGAGCCGGAATGGTTTAAAAAAAAATATATGTATCTCAAACTTGTTTTTTATCCATTCGCAAGTTTTTATCGCTAATCAAACTGGATCAGTTCCTATAATTACGCTGTAATAGGCAAACTTTGTGAGAAATTCCTATTTTTTTTTTAAACATTTGTTACTATCATTATTTGTAATCTAAGGCACTTTGATCCTGGCTAACCCTGGCAATTTTTTTATTTTTCAAATTTAATGATTTTTTTAATTTTTATTTCCATTCCTTATCGCAATAACGGGATAGCAAAAAACTTAAAACCAAATCTCTGTTTAAAAGTTCAGAGTATACCCTTTCATGAAATATAAAGATCCGTGCAATCAAGCAGATTAACAAAATGTTATAGGAATTTAAAAAAGACTATATTTTTTATACTACAAAATATCAACTTTAAGGCTTTACAAAAACAAAAGTACACACTTAAAAATAAAAAAATGAAAAATAAAAATAAAACAGCCGAATTCAAATAGCCCAAAGATATATCCATGGAAAAGTTTCAAAATATTATAATAATTTGCAAGTTGCACTTTTTTCTGGATGTCTAACCTATTGTATGGGATCTCCGCACCGTGCACTCTGGTCTTCTAGATAAATCAATTAAAATAATCAGAAAATTACAAATAATCAAATATCACTAAGTCCCGTCGTAGTATAATATCGTAGAAACTTCGAAAAAGCCATCACTGAGTTCATTCGTAGCGCCATTCGTACGATTTTTGAAGTAATTTGGTACGAAGTGTTTTGGATGTCGAGGAAAATTTTTATAAAAATTCATATAGTAAAAGTGGCTATTCCATCTGAATTTTATTTCAAAGTTTTCTCCGATAGCCAAAATATGTCATAAAAAAAATACTTTAAAAATCTACGTATGACGCTACGAATGAACTCAGTGATGCCTTTTTCGTAGTTTCTACGATATCGTACTACGACGGGACTCAGCGATAGGGCTGAATGTTCGAGTACCTAAAAACTCCAATACATAAATTTTCATGTTAATTGTATGAATGGTTTAGGAGTTTTTTGCTGTTTACCCGAGCGCCAGCTACCGAGGGGCCAATTTCAAATTTAAACCATCCAGGGCCGCACTCAAATACACACAAAAAATTTCATAAAAATCTGTACAGCCTTTATGGAGAAGTTCAGTGACAAACACACTTGCAAAAGAATTGTGTCTGGGCAATTACGCCAAAAAAGGCCATCACAGTTTTGAGTGATGAAAAAAGTTGTTGGTTCTTTAAAATACTCAAGCTTTCTTGAAAAGTTTTTTTCTTAAGGCTTGTGCGGTAACAGATAATTAAAAAATTAATTTTGCTGGTAAAAATGCTCAAAATTAGCCTAATATGTCAATCCTGTAACCTGTCCTCAGTCAAAATTGCAACAATTCAAAGAGTGTATCTTTTTTTATTTTTGGATTCGCCCGGAGGTATGAATCTTACAAAGATACGTATACCCGACCTATACGCATGCACGATTTACACTCTAGATCCCGCCCGGATCAGCCAGGACAGACAAAATGCACCTACGTACTAAGCATACCCCCTATTGGCAATTAGGATTTTCCACTAAGCACATTAATTGGCTTTTCAGCGGAATTTAAAAATTTAATATATAACAAACTCGTATTTTAGTATATTTTATTTTATATAAATAAGCATCATCGAATTAAATTGTAGTGATTATCAATTTAAGGTACCCGAAAAACAATCCTGATTTCAAAAATAATCCACAACACTAAACTCATTTTAACTGGTTTTCTTCCACAATTTTTTGATGACAAGGTCAAAATATAACGTATACCGTGTGAAATTTCAAATAATGATAAAATTTTTTAACGTATCGACCAAATTTTTGTCCCTTGACTTTACCATTTTTTCAATTTAGCGCCTTTAAAGGCGTACGCAAAACTAAGAGACACGTATCGTTTGAACGCCCAAAGACGTATCTCAGCGTGGCTCTTTACAGTATTTATATTAAAGTTTCAAAAATCCAGCAGTGGTCTTGAATGTGAAACTCAAGTGTGGTATTAAACTTACTTATTATATTATTAAAATTTAAAACAAAAAAGTTATAATTTCTGCAATCAACTATGTATTCAGTTAGTGATAGACTAAAACAAAATTGAGTATAACACATAAATAAATAAATAAATAAATATATGATAAAAACGTGCGGAAAAGTGTTTTAGTTTTTTCTAATGCCTGCGATCTCTAAATAAAGACAGTTTTGTCATTCCTGTAACATCATTGCTAAAGTTTAGTGTATTTCCTGTAACCACTCAAAAGCACTCAAAATTCATACAAATCAATTTCAAGACGTGATACCAAGTATAAAGAAACTATAATTCTAGCTTCAAGTTTTATTTTATCATTAGAAAATCATGTTTTTACATGTTTCATTCTGCATTTAAACATTTATGAAGATGCTTCTTGTGGTAGATAGAAACAAAAATTTAATAATTCAGCCCGAAAGTATGCACAGAAAATATATTTGATACTTATCAGTGACAAAATTAGGTTTTAGAATAGTACGTTTTTGATCTAACTACCGCTTTTTTCATCGATTAGCTTGCATACTGTAGGTATGAAAATTATTAGGTATTTAATTCTACAGGCGAAATTTGGGTGAAGACTCAACACTAACACATGCTTACCCTAACGTGTTTGTTGAATGACAAATTTCCACGCCAATTAAATGTACGAACATATACAAGACAGCAAAATTTTAACTCTCGAATCATGGTTGTGAACTTGGCTGCATTGAACAATTTTTCGGTTCAACAGCGCACTAACCAACGAAAAAAAATTTCGCTAACTTTTCGCTGTCAAAAAAGCAATGCCTTTCTTACGGAAGATTTCTTTTCGCTTCTACAGCATATTAAGCTTTTAACAAAAAAGTTATGATGAATTTAATGAAATTCTTTTGAGTCGATTTGAGTCGATTGTACCAAAAAAAAAAATATTTATATCAGCCGCAAAACGACACCAAAGTTGCTACGTATTGAAGGTTGCACGGCCAGTTTGTAAAGTTGTGTATAAATGTGATTGCTGCCAATCTCGACTTTTTGAACTTTTACACTTGAACTAATTTTTCAACACTGCTTCAATACGAAAAGTGTTATTTAAAGTGGTACATTTGTATTTTGCAAAAATCAAGTGTATAAAAAATCAAGCTTTAAAAAGAGAAAAGAGTGCTTCTATACTAGAAAATAAATAAAATTATATGGTTTTGTTTTTCTTATTCCTTTATGCACTTTCTAATTGCTGTAAAATCATTAAATAAATTATTTTCAGTGTATTTTTGAAGAGAAGGTTATTACGCCTCATTTTGTGATTTGCTTGATCTCAAAAACAAAAATTTTTTCCATACACCTTTTTCTTAGAATTGTTGTTGCTTTTTGCTTGCGTCTGCTACACCAAGAGAATATAAAATTAAAATATTTTTTGTATGCCATGAGAATCTAATTTGTAACCCTTCGATTGATAGTCCTATACACTGCCAACTGATCGAAAATATGTTGCACCAGATAACTCTCTGATTATCTGCTCTGCACATATATCACTCAAGCTGTCCTGAAAAATGTTCAGCCTGAAAGTATGCACATTTTAATATATAAAAGTCATTACCATTGATACAGTGCTTTTACAACATGTCCTCCAAAATGTTCAGCCTGATTTTATGCACATAAAGGCTGGTTAAATTTTAAGGGCCGAAGTTGAGTGTAAACCACACCTAAACGTTGAGTTTTTTTCTGCATTTCATATGACATTTCTCAGTTTCAGACTAATTCAATTTGAACCATGGAAAGATACACAATCAAACAACGCGTTAAAGTTATTCAGGTTTATTATGAAAATGGACGTTCAAATCAAAATGCATATCGTGCACTTCGTGATTTTTTCGGTCAATTTAATCGTCCAAATGTGCGTACAATCGGAAAAATCGTGCAAAAATTTGAGCAAACCGGGTCTGTAGGAGATGTGAAAACACCAGTACATGCTCATACAGCTCGTACTACAGAAAATATTGCTTCTGAAGAGCCGTCCACCTCAACTTGTCGCCGTGCCCAACAATTGCACCTCTCACTCTCGTCGTTGATGAAAATTATGCATAAAGACTTGCATTTACATGCTAACAAGGTGCAATTGACTCAAGTACTAAAGCCTCTTGACCATTTCAAGCGTCGTTAACGATCAGAATGGTGGCAAGAAATGGCAACAATGGATGATTAACTCTCGAAGAAAATCATCTTCAGTGATGAGGCACATTTTCACCTCAGTGGATTCGTCAATTGGCAGAATTGCCGTATTTGGGCGAATTATAATCCAAGAGTGATTGTCGAAAAACCAATGCACCCACAAAGAGTGACTGTTTGGTGCGGTTTATGGGCTGGTTGCATCATCGGGCCGTATTTTTTCCAAAATGAGGCCGGTCTGGCAGTTACTGTGAATGGTGTTCGCTATCATGAGATGATAACGAACTTTTTATGGCCCGAATTGGAAGATATGGATGTGGACGATATGTGGTTTCAACAGGACGATGCCATTTGCCACACAGCTAACGAAACAATGGCTTTTTTGCGCGACAAATTCAATGGCCGTGTTATCTCACGTGGTGGTAATGTCAATTGGCCGCCAATATCATGTGATTTGACACCGTTGGACTGGAAAAAAAAAGTGTAAGTCGATAAGCCAGCAACAATGCAAGAGCTAAAGGATGAGATAGTTCGGCACATTAACGGCATAAAACCTCAATTATGCCTCAGCGACATTGAAAATTTGAACCATTGGATGAAGGTGTGCCGCCGAGGTCACGGCTGCCATTTGGCCAATATTTTATTCCATACATAATTGAATCATACCAATATTATTATAATAAAAAGAAAAAATAATAATTTCCTAAATATTTTGTGTTTTATTCAAAATCAACATCGGCTCTTAAAATTTAACCACCCTTTATGTATTTACAGATTATTTTATTCTATACACGAGCAGGCTCCATTGAACTGGGCGAAATATATCACAAGGTACCAATTGTTTGTTTATTCACAGGCACTTAAACAATGCCTTTTTGATAAATATAATTTACGAATGATAAGCGATCCAAATATTTGTACAATACGATTAAGGACAACTAACGTGTGAATACTATCGTGTATTTCTTTAGTTAACTTTCTTATGTTTAAATTTTTTTAATTTTAAAATTATTTTATTAAAAAACAATTAAATTACAAAATCTATTAAAATGCGAAAAAGCTTCGCTTCACTCATGTGTCCAACGACGCATTAATTTTTTTTTTCATCTGTTTGATTTTTTCTGCTAGCTGAAGCACAAAATGATAATAGAGTAGAGTGCAACAAAGAGTTTATTTATAAGCTAAATACACCTTTACCGTAAGTTAGCACTAATATGATATTTCTAATCTTATTTCATAAAAATCAGCCCAGTACTTTTGGAATTTACAAAAAATGTTAAATCTTAAATAATATCAAACTTTAATTTTATATAATAGTATCGCTTATTTTTCTCCATCCATTTTTTTATAAAAATGGGGGGGGAAAATCTTCTAGCTATATACTCCTCTAGTATTACCTCTATTAGGTTAGGCTAGGTTAGTGTGGCTGCCTCAAACGAGACACACTTATGCCAATAAGGCCTATTGTGACACCAAGGGCTAATTTTTACTATCTCTGTTTAAACCAATTTGAGATGTTTACTAAACCTAGGATTCGGTAAACTAGATTCTTTCTCCTCCTCATTTCTAGAGCTTCTGCAGAAGTCGTTGTGGGGTATGTTCAATCTCTGAGCGTATCTGCCAATAAGTCAATGCCTGTAAGGATCCTTACCATGGTGCTGATGTGGTCTCTACTGAGAAAAATGAGTTCTTTTCAACGCTTGGGCCAGATTTGCCGCTTTATATTACAGGTGTTACCTGCTGACCATCTGTTGTTGGTTTTGATGCCAGATAACACATGTGTTAGGAGTTTACATGTGGTTAGAGGAATACCAAGGCTTGCCTTATCTATAGATGTTGTTTGGTACGAGTGAGTTCATCTGCTTGGCACTAACCTAGAAAATCCTTATGTTCATGAATCCAGCATAGAAGGATTCTGAGCTGCTTTGCCATCTCATTTAGAGATCTGCGGCAGTTGAGAACTGTTTCAGATGTTATTTCAACAGTTGCAAGGGCTTTCAAAGCGACTTGTTTATCGGTTAGTAAGCAAATATCCATGGAAGATATCTCATATACCTGAAGCCAAGTTAACGCTCCATGTATAACAGCGATTTCAGCATGAAAAACACTGTAATGATCAGGGAGCCTGAAGGCTAATTTAATGCCTAATGCTTCCGAGTAGACTCCTCTACCTACTTTTCCATTTAATTTTGATCCATCAGTAAAGATCTCAATGGCATTGTGAGGTGAAGAGTTTTCTAATTCCCACTCTTCACGAGAGGAAAAGGATACATCGAACTTTCTTTCAAAGAATAGTTCTTGTGTGATGTAGACGATGGACCTAGGTATGGGAGGGAGACATTTTCTAATGCAAGAATGTCCTAGTGTACCTTCTTTCCACAGGGAGGTGGCTTCTAGCCAGTTGACTGTATTAGCGGCCATCTGTTTAGCTAGGATGTCAAGTGATATAAGATGGAGCATTATGTCTAATGCGTCTGTCGGAGTGGTTTTTAGGTGAGTCCGCTGATCTTTGAACTTTACGGAGAAGGTTTGTAATATTTACGATGGTGAATTAAAATAAAACGTTCGTTCAGTTAGCTGGTTAATTACCGACTGTCCCTTTATTGATTGAATTATTTCTTATAATTAAAACTGAAAGCTAAACAATATAAGTAGTGACACAAATGATTCACACCATAGTTATTAGCTATAGCTATTTGACACTTAAGCAACCATGTAAGGGTTATTTAAGTGTATTGATTCATTTTAAAGAAATATTTACTCAGCATGACACATTGGCAATATCCAAGTGTCAAGTGATAAGATTAGTAAACGTGAATCATTTGTGCATTGTATTTTCACTACAGGTTTAGGTGAGTCTGTTTTTCGAGTGCATGCCATCAGACAATAGCACCATATAGCAAGATTGGCCTTACAACTGCTGTATATAGCCAGTGAGTAACACTTGGTTGTAAGCCCCATTTGCTACCTACCGCCTTTTTAAATTTATTTACTTTATTTATTTAATTTTAAATTTTAAATTTAAATTAATTTAATTTAAATTTTAAATTAAGTCTACTGATCAAGATCTTACAGACTATTTCATAATTACAAAAATATTTCCACCAGTAATAAGAATAATAGATACAATACTATGATATAATACTAGTGATAATTATTTAAACATTTCAAAGACATTCCTTTTAAAAAGATTAAAATCATTACTAAAATCAATGTTATCCGCAATGAAGTTACAATACATCAAGCATCTAGATATTGGCTCATTCATGCCATAATTAGTTCTATGAAATGGAACGTAAAAAAAAGCACTCTCCCTTAATGGTCTTATCGGAGCATAGAACGGAATTAAAGTTAGTAGTTCCGGACAATTAATATTGCTATCTAAGATGCGCTTAATAAATAAAACGCTCTGTGCATGTCTTCTTTGCGACAAGTGTTGCAAGCCTAATAAATTGCAACGCTCATTGTAAGATGGCATATTCTCGAGAGAAAACCTCCGGCGTAGAGCGAATCTTGTGAATTTTTTTTGAATTCGTTCAATACGACTGCTCTCACATTCATAAAAAGGGTCCCACACAATACTTGAGTATTCAAGTTGAGATCTTACTAAACTTACGTAAAGTGTTTTTGCTGTCAAAGGATCTAAAAATTCTTTCGAATTTCGTTTTAGAAATCCAAGTAGAGAACAGGCTTTAGATACTATGAAATCACGATGGTGGCTAAAAGAAAGCTTGGTATCAAAATATAAACCTAAATCTTTAACAATTTTGTCTCTCAAGAAGACGTTATTGTTTCCATAAGAATAATTATATAAAATTGGATAGTTCTTATGGGAGTAAGTCAGAGCTTTACATTTATAATAATTTAAATTCATTCCATTCCTATTGCACCATAAGAGAAATGATCTTATGTCTTCCTGTAAATTGAAGCAGTCAGAAATATGTCCAACTTTAATAAAGATTTTCAGGTCATCCGCATATAACAAGCATTCGCTGAACTTAAAAATTTGTGGAATATCATTTATAAACAAGTTAGTTTTGCATGAGTAAGTGCAATATTCACTTTTTTTGGCTCTCTTGAGCAGATTGGGCTTCCAGTTTAGTTTCCTATCCAGTATAAGATATAGGTATTTTGCTTGATCTGAGAAGCTGAGTCTTGTGTTTCCCAGTTTAGGAGGACTAATTAGAGGTAGATTGTGTTTTCTGGTGAAAACCACTGACTCAGTTTTGTTTGAGTTAACGCTGCGCCCACAGCTGATAGCCCAGTTGCCTAGAGAATTAAGGCAATTTTGCGTAAGGTCTCAAAGAGTAGATATTTATTTTCCAGAGGTAATAATAGCAACGTCATCGGCAGTAGCTATCACCGTGCACCCCTCTAGTTCCAGTTTGACAACAGTTCATTTACTGCTACATTCCAGAGTAAAGGCGAAAGAACCCCTACCTGAGGGGTTCCCCTTGATACAGATCTTAACGTGGATGCCGCACCAAATCTTGCACTTATAATCCTGCCAACTAGCATTTGATTTATCAGTGCTTTCAGCGCGGCATCCACCTCAAGCTCTGTTAGCGCATTAAAGGCCCCTTCTATATCAATAAAAGCTATCATCGTATATTCCTTCTGATGGAGGGATTTTTTAATGATGAAGACTATGGAGAGGAGAGCTGTGTCCACTGATTTGCCTTTGGTGTAAGCATGTTGTGCTATTGACAGTGGCTTTTTTTTCTATTTTAAATCTCAAGTGAATGTCGATTATTCTCTCGAGTATTTTTAGAAGAAAAGATGAGAGACTAATTGGTCGAAGGTCTTTCGGGTTTACGTGTAAGCCTTTGCCTGCCTTAAATAAAAACATAACCTTCACATTACGCCAGTGTTTCACCTCTATTAGGTTTTGTAAAATATTTTTAATGATTATTTTTGACATGATCTTACAATATATTTTAAAAAAATAAGTCGAAAATCTTTTCACGAAACATAAACGCAGATGTAAAATAGATCAGATTAAAAAATTAATATTAATGAATAATATATACTATATATGTACAACATTAACCCTTTCAGGACCATAAGTTTTCCAGAAATGAAACAAAGTTTTTGCGATCATCAAATGGTTTAATTAGCTTCAATTAAGCATATTTAAAAACAATTATTTAAAAAAATTCTTCAGTTTTCTTGTAATTTCTTGAGACATGGGTGTCCCAATGGTCTTTAAAGGTAATGTTTTATTTTTACATATTGAATAGAGCTTTGAATGCAATAACGACAACAAAACAAAAAATAAATATAAACGGTTTAAATTTAATTATGATATGCAGCAAAGCAGTTTCTGTTTTCTGTAAGGCATAGGTGTACTTTGCATGTTTTACAAACATTTGGAGTGCGATTTTCAATTCCCGATTTGGCACAATTTACACATCGTTTACTGAAACTTTCTTTTTCAATTCCATGATTGGGAGTAGAGATATTAGGTTAAAATCGTTTTTTTCAAAGGAATATATTTAAATGGAGCTGATTTTTAACGGGACGTAAAATTACCAATCAAATTTTGACATAAAATTGGTCAACATATGAACACTTCTATTTTCCATCCACTTCATAAATATAAAGCCTTGAGAGATGACTGAAAAAATGTCTCCACTTCTTATATTTTTGTCTAAGGTATGTCTTTTGAAAGAGGCTTTCTATTCACTCGAACTATTCGTCACGCTTTTACTTTCCGCTTGCTTAGTTCAAGTTGCAGTGAGGGCAAATTAAAAAAATTATGAAATATTTTTCACATCCCAAAGATGCAATTGATTCCGTGAACTCTAAGACAACTGACTCATCTAAGCCGATATCAGTAGATTTCGTTTTTTACCTGTGTATCAAACTGTTACAAATATCCCGTGTCTGAATCAGCTCTACACCACATTTTGAAACCCCGGTAAAAACCGGCTTGTTTTTTATGTATTGTTTTAGTACATTATGGCCTTTAGATTTTATCATGTGTTCATTGATTGCTTGGTATTTGGTATCATACATTGTTGCTTGAAAACATTGACTGAAATGGGTTATTATGGGTCTGCCCATATAGGCCCTATCATGACTGGCAGAATTTTTTTCAGGTTGATTTTCACTGTTGCAAAAATGTAAATTACTGCGGATTTCTTTGAACTGAGTGCGAGACATAATATATGCAATATGACGTACAGCCATATCCGGTTCAGTTGACCGTTTGATAGTTCATCCATAAAAATGATTTCATTTCAGCCCTGTTAACAGCAAATGTTCTTTCATTTTGCTGTGGATACTGAATGGATTCCGAAATCAAAACATCAATTAATGTTTCGAACTTGGTGCACCCGCAAAAAATGTTTGCAGGTGTCATTAAAGTTGAGTTTTCACTTCAAAAATATTAATTTTCCTAAACATATAGTCGTTTTCTTCAAATGTATGTGGAATATACGAATGATATCTCCATCTGAAATTTTCATCAGGAATTTTGGCATGTTCTGAGAAATTTTCAGTGACACAGTTTCCTCTCTCAATTTGCACAATTTATACTCCAACATCAATATCTCCCTCGATAAAATTTTTATCGTTCTCATCAAGAGCTATCCTCAGCCATAAGTAGTTCCAAAATTTCATCCTCTCTGAAATGGAACTCGCTGGTGCCAGTGTTGCCAATTTTTAATGCCCAAATTCCTCAAAAATTCCACAAATTTTAATGAAATTCCTCAAAAAAAACTTTTTTGAAACGATATTTTATTTATCAAGTAAGCATAAACAAATATATTTTTTCCTAATATTTTCTATCTAAATGGATATCTTTATTAACCCTTTGAGGACGACAAGCAAACCGCTGTAAATTTAAATTTTTTTTTTGTGTAATTGTCATCACCGATTTCATATTTCTATACAAAAGTGAATTTGAAATTTTTCAAATTTTTTTTACTTTAAGTATTGAAAAAATCCGAAAAAAACCAATCCGTAAAATTGATTTTTTACTCCATAAAGGTTTTGACATAATTTGGATGAGAAAATATATCCGCTCGTATTTGAAAATCGTTTGTGGTTTCCATACCTATAGAAAAAAATATATTTTGACTGCCTAGTTTTTTTTTGTCTCTTAAAATTAAGACATCGTCCGAAAAAAGCCACATTGATTTCTCATCCTTTAAGACTAACTTTATAAGAAAATATCTCGAAAATTGTGCTCACACGACTTAAAAATGTAAATGGCTTATTTTTCGTCGTCAAAGGGTTAAAACGCTTTATGCGTTCCTTAAGAAATTTTTAAGACTTTTTAGTTTTAACATATGTTAAAACTCGTTTTTAATACGACTCTGGATCTAAAAAATAATAGAGTTAAAAATAATCTCCACTCATTATTGAGATCTTAAGCAGCTAAATTTGACTGAATTTATATGCTCGTTTTTGCTGGCTTTTACTTCAAGGAGTGCTCTAAAATATCTCCAACACAATAAGGACAATGATGTAATATGGCATCACTAAGTCGTATTTCGAAGAGTTAATCGATAATTGCTACAATAGAAATAATAGTCAATGCATACCTTTGCTTCCGATGCAGACCGCAACCATGTATCCTTTTTCTTGTATTTATTTAATGTTTAAGCTGATTTTAGCTAAAACCGTACGCCAATTACTAAGTTCGTTTGCACTTATTTCAATTTTTTTTATAGCAACGGGGAAACGCAATCGGAAAGTTCAGTGTTCAGTTTATTTTAAAGGTATGTTTCTACCAACCAGAAAAAGGTGTTGCCAAAGTTTTTTTTTTTGTAATATATATGTAAAAAATTTTTAAAAACTTCAAATTCCTTAAATAAAATTCCTCAAAAATTACTCACAGCCACTTTAAATTCCTCGCGTGTTGAGAAATTACTCACAAAGTGGCAACACTGCCTGGTGCCGTAATGCATTATTCCTATAATAATTTCAGCAAAGCAAAACTTTTATTAGCGCGAAATATAATTTTATGGCCTCAGAGTTTGCAGTAATAAAATTTACTGAAAAGTTGCACTTGAGAAACACCTTTGTCCCATATGGTTTTTGCTTAAAAGTCTTAACTATTTTCAAAATTTTCGAGATAAAAACTATTCAAATACAAAATAGACTAACCGATTGAATATGGAAATATAAATTTATAACAATAATTAAGCAATATATACGAGTTATAATGCCTCAATGTTTAACTTACAAGAACTCGTGCAACGTGTTTTTAGGTACGCTCAATTTCGAACAGCTGATTTTCAAACAGGGTTGCCGAATCAAAAATTCTTTATTCACTATTTTTAGAATCCTATAGTGAAATAAAAAACATTTTTTATTCTGGTGTCCCTTGGTCCTGCAAGGGTTAACAAGGAAACAATATTAATAACTAATATTTACCCTTAAAATGGAGATTTTGTATTTGTATTTGTATTTATTTATTTATTTGATATATCAGTGCAACAAGGTAATAACCTTATGATTAAAGCACTGGCATCGTAGAAATTAAGCATTTAGTAATTAAACATTTGTATTAAACTTAAAAATTATTCAATCTTAATTAATTTTTCATAAAAAATACATGGGAAAAGAAGAATGAAAATAAATATATCTTAAACTAGTATTACTAACTAAATATTGGAATCATAGTCCTGATATTTTTATCATTTCAAGTAATTGTAGTACAACTTCATATAATTTGAACAATGAACAATGATATAATTTAATTTGAAAACTAATGAGAAAAATTAAATATATTTTAGAAAAAGTTTTCATGTTGCACAAAAATAATTTGATAGTTAACAATTTAAAATTATTGCAACGTAGAAAGATATGCAAGTAGTTTGTTTTTGAACTGCACAGCGTTTTGAATAGATCGAAAGACAGGGGGCAACGAGTTCCAAAGACGAATTGCATAAATATAGAATTGCCTCTCAGATGTTAGACAGAAATGACGAAATTGTATTAATGAATTGGACCGATTAGATCTCGAGACAGTAAGGCGGTTATGCAAGTAAGAAGGTTCCTTAGTATATAACAATTTATGGAGCAATAATAAAGTTCGCAATTTAAGAATGCTTTCCAGGGTCATATTGTATATTTGTATTGCATAGTGAGATACATGATCAGAACGTTTTAAACCATAAACGTATCTAGCTATGTTGTTAAAAGCTACTTTTAGTTTTTGCTTACTTGTGCAATCACAATTAGCGAAAATTTCACAACCATATAGAAGGGTAGGGAGAATGTAAACTTTTGCGATTAGAAGTCTAATATAATGATTGTGCAATCATTAATACCCTAAGCATACCATAAACCCTGCCAATTGTATTTCCAATGTGTGAGTTCCAAGTCAAAGCCCTGTTGAAGATTATTCCGAGCTTTTTTGCTGAGCCAACAAAATCAATTGCCGAATTGTTGAGCGTAATTTTTGGAAATTCTGAAACATCGATTATTTTTTTTGAAATAATTAAACACTTCGACTTCTTTGGGTTGAGACACAAGCCATTTTCACTTGCCCATGTTGTTACGCGCACAAGCTCATTATTGATGGCAGATACACAATTTGAAATATTATTGCGTGAGCAACTAACAAACAATTGTACATCATCAGCGTACATATGGACGTTACAATATTGGATAACTTTTGGTAAATTATTTACATAGAGCGAAAACAGAATGGGTCCAATTATAGAGCCCTGAGGAACACCCCTATTGAGGGTCAAAAATTCTGACGTCTTGTTATTGGCAAAAACAGCTTGAGATCGATCTGAAAGGTATGACTGCAATAAGTTACTTGCTGAAGAAGAGAAATTAAACATTTGATATAATTTACTCTTAAGAATAACATGATCAACTGTATCGAATGCCTTTGAATGGTCTAGAAGAATTAAGAAACTTACTTTACTATCATCCAATCCTGCTCTTATTTCTTCAACTACGTCTATTAGTGAAGTGACGCAACTCCTCTTTGCCCTAAACCCAGACTGCCTTTCGGATAGCAAGTTATTGTCGCAAATAAATTTGCTAGTTTGCTGGTGTACAATCAATTCAAACGCTTTTGCTAAGTATGATAATATGGCCACAGGTCGATATTCATTGCGTGTTTTTGGTATTGCAATGATTTTGGCTTGCTTCCAATATTTTGTAAAGACAGAAGTAGTAAGAATTGTGTTAAACATGTGGGTTATATAAGGTAGTACTAATGGAAGAAGGATTTTAAGAAAGTGTGGATAAATTTCATCGAAACCTACTGCGTTGGACTTTATTGACAGGAGACTAGTCAGTGCCTCACTTCGGTCTACGCAACGGAAAGAAAAAGCCATATCTGCACCAAAGGTAATAGACGGAGAACCATTTCTACAAGTAGTAACATTATTAATAACGGAAGGCATGGTAATGTTTACAAAATTATTGTTAAGGTCATTTACATCAATATTCTCATCTACAACAGCCAGGTTTTTACCAACTCCAATATCACGGATTTCTTTCCAAATCTTTCTTGATTCAACTGCGTGTTTATATTTGTTGCTGTAGAATTTTTTCTTTAATGCAGCTATTTCATTGTTTACTTTTTTTCTCATTTCTTTAAATTCACTATACAATTCTGGAGTTTTGAATTGCTTCCACCGGTTGTATAAAGCGTTTCGTTTTGCTAGAAGCCCTTTGATATAATTGCTAAACCAAGGTTTTTGTTGCGTTTTAATGGTTTTAGTCTTTAATGGTACGAATTCATTAAAAAGGTTAATAATATTTTGCTGCAGATAACAAACCTGGTCTTCACTTGATGACATTCCATAAATGCCTTGCCAATTTATCTTTCTAGCTTCTTGATCGAGATGGTAATAGTCAATATTCTTAAAATCACGAAAGGTGAAACAGTACGGCTCATTTTCCATATGGAAATCAAAAGCTAAGAAGAGAAGATCGTGCTTGGAAAAGTTGGGTACTGATAGCTGGTCATAGAGAAGTATTTCAGTTAGATCATTAACAAAGAACAGGTCTAGAAGGGTATTGATTGAGTGAGTGAAGTGAGTAGGTTGGGAGTTATTAACTGACAGAAGGCCTAAGTCAGGCATATCATTACTTAATTGATTTTCCATTATTAAATTGCTGTTGAAGTCTCCTGCAATGACAATGTGTGAATAGGATATCGACAAATTTTCTATGAGGCTTATGAGATGAGAAGTATCTACAGTACGACTAGGACGATAGACAGTACCGATAAGCATTTTGCTGGTACCATTCGATAACGATATGAACAAAACTTCGATTGCACTTTCGAGAGGAGATGTATATTTAAGCCTACAAGGGATATTATTGCGCACATACATGGCCACACCTCCAGCATGGCTCAGTCTATCTGCTCGGAAAATTTTGTAACCTTTTAACATAAACAACGCATTTCGCATTTCGACATTTTTTTATAAAAACAAAGAAATCTCCAAAATAAACTAAAAAAATGATATTTTTTAACTGCATAAAATTCATTCTTCAGAAAAATCTGTCCATAACCTTGCTTTGTAACCAAATATACATTTGTCATAAGTTCCAAAAAAAATAAGAACGGAAAATGAAAACCCAAATAAATCGTTCGGGATCTTTATAATAATTTCATCATAAGAAATCTAGTAATTCGACAGTAATCTACATACTTAAGGTTGATACGTACTCTATGAAAAAGCATTTAGATTTGTAGTTTGCAGCGCCATCTCTGTGTCTGACCGAAGACCTTTCAGCCCATGTAGCAAAGTTGAGCTATTTTCTTATTATCTTTTTTTTTTGTCACACAGTGTTGCAACTTCCACCAAAAACCATACCAATAATTCATCATCTCTTCTCATGGGTTTTCTCTAAATTTTTTGGAACACTTTTTGCTTGTTCTTGCTAGTATTTGTATTGTTTTGTTTATTGTTCCTACTTTCCAGATTTGTTTCCCTATTACAAGGCGTTAGGAAAACTTTTCGGGTTTCTATTTTCGGATGTTTACATTCGTCTCCACAACATACAATGAAGTCTATTACTTGTTGACTTGGTTTTTGTTTTAAGTGTTATATTTTACCACGAAATTTGTCTATTACGTAGCGGATGTTTTGCTGCGCACATCCTTTACATTTTGCTGCTTTTTATTATGGAAGTATTTTTCCTTCAATGTCATGGTCATTTATTTATGAAGTAAATATAATTACCGGCAATTCCGGTAGTCATCCAGCGAAGACCGGTAATTGCGGGCAAAACGAAAGAATAGAGAAAAGATTTTTTTAAATAAACAGTTGAACAATTTAATTTAGCTTTAAATGTATGCTCATTTATGGCATAAACAGAATTTTCCATGGGAAAGAGAGTTTGAATTTTTCTTATATCTTTATTGTGCAAATCGATTATATCTAAAATTATTCTTCAACCAGGCCCGTAGGCAAGGGTTTTAGGGGTTAAACCCCCCCTTAAGGTCCAGAAAGTAAAAAAATATAAAATATGAGCATTGAGGCAACTACAACGCAACAGCGTAAAAAATTGAAAATTTCATCTAACGAGATGAATTGATATGAATCCATAAATACTTATCAAGAGCTAGAGGATGCTGTTATTGAAGCTTTAGACATCGCAACAAAATTTCGCAATACCACAATATCGTCTCTCGCATTTCAACTTATAAAAAAAAAAATCAAAAACTAAAACCCGACTTCTAAAAAACACGCTCTAAAAAGTGTGAAACAAGAAAATATTCTCATCTGGAATTGTTATGTACAAACTTTCAATTTTTTTGTCTATTAAAAAAACAACTTGCACATAATATATTTTATTGTATATAATACTAATTTATAGTGATGTTCAGAAGATATACGTGCTAGTATGCCACCTTATAAATTTTGTCATATGTCACCCTCTAGATGTATAATGCACTATGCCCTAAACTTATGATCGCTTACTACTGTTAGAATGTATTGTTTTGTTAGCTTAGGTGACATACGATCATGGATATCTTCTGAACATCACTATAAATTAGTATTATACACAATAAAATATATTATGTGCAAGTTTTTTATTTAATAGACAAAAAACATTGCAAGTTTGTACATAAAAATTTCAGATGAGAATATTTTATTGTTTCACACTTTTTAGAGCGTGGTTTTTAGTAGTCGGGTTTTAGTTTTTGAACTTTTATTTAATGATATTATTTATGAGCGTGGGGATATAATTTTTTTATAATCGCATTAACTACTATTAGTATTAACTACTAATCAATTGATTGATAATCACATTATAAACAAAAATGTTTATTATGTCACTCCATAAATTTTGTAATTAATGACTTTGTCCTACAAAAGCTGCCACATTGAATTAAATACGACGTCACATAGCCTATAATAAACGGACGAGGAAATGCTTCCAACGATACCTCGTTTGTCAATTTATGATTAGTAGTTTAGAAATCAGGGGTTTATTTGATTTTCTGTCCTCTAGAGGGCGCTATTTTCAATTTTATGTGACGTCATATAACCTTTAACCAGCAGACGATGAAAACGCTTCTAAATATACCTCACTTGTCAAATTATGATTAGTAGTTTAGAATTTAAGGTAGTTTAGAAGTTAGGAGTTAAGTTGACTTTTTTTCCGCTAGAGGGTGCTATATTAAATTAAATGTGACGTCACATAGCCATTAACCACAAGACTATCAAAACGCTTCCAACGATACCTTATTTGTCAAATTATGATAAGTAGTTTAGAAGTGAGAATGGAACAGATGAACATACTACATACATACATACATACATACATGCATACATATAAGCATTCATACATACATACCGGTCAAACACATATACCTCTCCTTTTGCTTCGCCGTAGTCGGGTAAAAAACAATAATAATTTGATTTTCAAATTGCTATTTATGTGGTCGCTGACCAGGCGCGGATTCAGGGAGGCTTAGTGGGCTCAAACCCACACCCCCTGAAATTCTCAGAGAATCAGTATTTATATGTGATGTACTGGTGTTTGAACCCTATGCTGCAAACGTTGGTAGCTGTTTCTATTGCTTATGGACTGAATTTTGTTCCTGTTTGTGACTATGTTTTTTGCGATATCGCGCCCTTAGCTGTAAGCAATCATACATACAACCGCAAAATGAAGTCACAAAAATACAGCATTTTCTAGATCAAATAAACCACCGCACAGTGAGCTTAATCGTTATTTTTAAACGCAACTTTTCCGATTTCAGTGGCCTCAAGCGAACTCATTTCATCTCATTTTCATCTTTATACAGATTTAAAACAAGTCTGTGAAGCAAAACCAGTGAAGACCGATTGAACGGGTTAGCATTGTTGAGCGTGCATCATTACTTGCGAAAATGTAATCGAAATTATGTCGAAAAAGTCAAGAAAAATTAATATTATTTTATAAATATACTATGCATGAGGGAGGGAAATAATTGGATCTTCTGCCAGTTTTCTCAAGTCTTGAATGTAAAAGTGTTGCTCTGATTCAAAATTTTGGATCCTCAAATGCTCTGAATTTCACATTGATTTCAATTTTATTTCATAGCAACTGCGAACTAATTTTAAGAATAATTTTTTTATCGCATACAAATTAATATTGCCATAACACTAGTGACTAGTGATGGCAAAAAAAAATTAAAAAATCGATTAACGCATCAAATGATTATTCGAAAGAAAATAATTATATTGCAAATCAACCGAAAGAAAAAAAAATCTAATTGATTTACATTTTTTACATTTGCATGCTCAAAATTACACTGATGCGTGGCAATGTTGATGGCCTAAAATCTTGTTCATCGCTGAGCTCCCCCACATTATCATCTGACTCAGCATTAGATTTCTAGCTATTTCCGATCTGAAATCAAGCTGTGGCATTGATTTTTTTATTTTTCTCTTTACATGCGAGACAGTGTAATTTCCACGCGTTAACGATTGAGCTATTGATTGAGTTATTCCACAATGGCCACCACCATTTTTTGCCCCCGTACAGCAACACGATAGTTGGCTACACCATTGTCGTGCAAATCCACACCACAGAGACGAATGCTATCATCGCGGGAATTCTCGCTTATTTTCAAATCGAATATTTCAACTGTCAAAAACGAAAAATTGTGCATCACTGTAAAGAAAGAGTATTGGTAAAGTACTAAAATACATGCACTAGCAAGCAAAACCCAATTCAATAAATTCCAATTAGTTTTGCATTTAAATTTTATATAATAGTTAGTATGAATTATTATAATAGAAAAATCAGGCTAAGCGCCACGGGTGCGTTTTCGCAACAAAAAGTAATGCATATATATCGCAATTACATTTACCTTACGTTTCACAGTAAATCATTTATTATTTTTTTGATTTATTTTCATTTCATAAGATAATTGTAAAACATTTTTCTTTTCGTTAAGTATTTTTTTTTTTTTGATATTTTTAAAAATAGGTCAAAAATGGAATCTTTTTATTTAATAGGGGGAAGAGAGTATGGTAGGGGGAATGCTAAATTCGAACTCACAATACGAAAGCAAAAATATCAAACATTATTTTTATGCATTAATATAAAAAAAAGTTACATTTATTGCATATTAAAAAATTTCCCAACTTTTGAATGCGAAAACACGACCTTTGGCAAGAAATGGATTAAAAGCACTTAAACGGACCGTTTCATTTTCAGCAAACTATGTATTGTGTGTTTCATATAAGCGAACCATTTCTTAAGTTATTAAGTTGTATATTAATTTTATTTGTTGTTAAACAATTGTAAACTTTTCTTAAGCTGCAATAATAAACTAAACAATTAACGGCAACTCAGCTGCACTACCTCAATAAAAGATTCAATGCATATTTTAGAGTTTTTTGGAGAACGGGTGAAAAAGAGAGAGAAAAAGACAAGAACAAACGACGCTAGCGCATCAAGCGAATATGACATAACTTTCAATTCGATTCTTGATAAATATAAAAAAGGACTTTACAATTATATAAGAGAACTTTTAAAAGGTGCAGAAACGTGTCGTTTTCATACCAGCAAATCAGACGCTGTCGTTTTAAGTACCGTTTAGCTGAAACAGTCACATTAACGGCTTGTTGGGTTGTAATACAATAGAGAATACAGATGCATGTTGCTAGAGAAGTGATCTAGTTGTCCAAGTCTAAAAGAAATCTTGAATGAATCTTGCACGATTTTTCTTCTTCTTTAACGAAACATGCTGATTCGTTTATACATTTCGTCGTCGAAAATCTCATATAAAAGTTTCAAATTCGTGCACTGTTTGAAAACTTTCTGTTTTCAATGAATGAAGAAAGACCAATTTGTTAAAGAATTATCGACCAATGTATCTCATGAAGTAAGTTTCTTAAAGAAATCATCATGAAATATTCGTGCACGATGCCTTGGACTGCAGGGGGCCTGTCAAAAATAAAAATGAGTGTGTGTTGGTGAGCAGAAAAAATTGCGCACTGAAAAAAAAAATTCAATTCAAATCCCAGTATTTCATTTCAAATTGAAATAAGTACTTTTATGTTAAATGTTAACTTTTTTAAGAAGTTGTCACTTTTGAAGGAACAAGAAAAATTTTCAATTTATTTTTCTTGTTTTTTGTATTGTTTTCCATTAAATTTGCTTTCATTTCAGAACCCCAATTCTTTACTAACATAAAAAGCATTGGATTTCTTAAAAATCTTTTGAAATGAAAATATTTGTCATATATATTTTTACTCGACCTTTTCATACATTAAATTTCTCGCTGTGGAGTGTCATAAAAAGCTCTCTCATTGCTGTCTCAATAGCGAGAAAACAAGAGAGCGTAAGAATATGTGTGAAACGAGAGAGCTCTTAAGAGCCCAGGGTGACGGCCACTGAGCTAGAAAGACAGTATGAGGCTACAAAAATAATGTATTACTACTAGCCAAGGTTGCCAGTTAAAATTTGAAACAATTTCGACAAAAAGTTTTTTTTTCACAGTAACATACATTAGATACAACAAAAATTAACATTGTAAAGATAAACAAAAAAGTTTCCACCGCATTAAAAAAATTTCAAAAAAATCCCACGATTATTAAAAATTACCACAAAAATACCACCACAACTTCCATATGCATTTAAAATTGCAAAAAAAAATCTCATTCGCATTAAAAAATACCACAATAAGTCCCATATGCAGAAACAATTTAAAAAACATTTAGAAATACCGCAAAGCAAAAAAAAATGTTTAAGAAGAATATAACTAAACTCCTACGGAAATTAAAAATAACCCCGCTGAATTCCCACGCCTATTAAAAAATACCACGCTGAATTAAAAAAAAGACACAGTTTCGATAGTATCGTAAGTATGGACGTAGAATTCCTTTTTATACAGTAATAGAGAAAAGTTCTGGTTTTTTTATCATTTATATATTTTTCAAAACTATTTTAAAACAGTTTATCTTCCAAATAAAAATTATTCAAAAACAAATTGTTGTTGGTGTTGCCTTCTTCAAACTTACTTGATCTAAAAAGCTCACAATTAAATTCATGTAATAATTTGTTTTGTTTTATAAAAAGTTTTCGTTTGATATACATAAATATATGTATGTGTTATGTATGCATATGTATATTTTTATTAATATATATATATATGTTCATGCTCTTTACTGCAGCAAAAATAAATAATTCAAATTTTTCCAATATTAATTTGCATTGAAATTAATTTGGAATTAATTTGCATCCGATATTAATTTGCATTTTGTGTTGATTTTATTATTTTAATTAAACTACTTTTAGAATTTAACTTAAGTAATTTTTAAATATAAATTTAATAAATGTTTGTTTCTTTTTCATTCTGATCTTATGTTTGTTCGAGATATATATTATACTTTTTTATTGTACGCAAAAGAGTAACTATTTCTTATGTACTAATATATGAATAAAGCCAAATTTAATTTAATTTATTAAACATAACTTTGAATTACATTTTGTTTTAACCAACATAAAAAGTGAACAAGAACAATAAATTCATCACTAAAAATATCAAATGAAAACTTTTTATAAAACAAAGCAAATTTTTAAATGAATTTAATTATGAGCTTTTTAGATAAAGTATGTTTGAAGAAGGCAACAACAACAACAAATTTGTGTTTGAATAATTTTTATTTAGAAGACGAAATGCTTTAAAATAGTTTTGAAAAATATAAATGAAAAAAATCAGAATTGTTCTCTATTACTGTATAAAAAGGAATTCTACGTTTATACTTACGATTCTATGGAAACTGTGTCTGTTTTTTTATTGAAACAAGAAATAAAATTACATTTCTTCGAAAAGTAAAATATCACAACTTTGGTACTTTTTAATCCGATTTTTATGTTTGATAACTCATTTTAAAGAACAATTACATGGAAAAGGAGTATGCATTTCCTTTTCCATGTAATTGTTCTTTAAAATAAAAAAATAAATAAAATAAAAAATAAAAAAAAAATTATTTTTAAAAATAATTTACTTCAAGAGATTTTTTAACTCTTGTAAAACACTTCTCCATATATTGGTCTCTTGAGCGAGTTCTAAAAGTCTATCAAACGGCACTGAGCTTTATAGATTTTCGTTTTATATCAAATCGACTATTTTAAGTCTAAGGCGTCAACAATTTAAGCAAACATTTAATATACATATAAAAATACGTTTTGATTTATCAATATCAAGATTTTCTTTGAATGAAACCCCCCCCACGGGTAAGTCCTGGATACTGGCCTGTCTTGAACACTGCTTTTTTTCTAGATTACAAATAACCATGCAAAATGTACTTCTAGAACAATGATGTTATCTCAACATTTAGCAAGAAAAAAGTTACAACAATATCGCTTATTTTCAAAGCAAGTCTTTCAAACTACCAAGTTCCAGTAACTGAAAGTTATAACTTGGTTTTTATTTTTGACCACATTTGTCTCCTCATTCTTCTACTTAAAATATAATTCCTGAGCTTAGGAATATTCGTCTTGAGTTCACGCAAATCCAGTTTAAATGATCCACGTTAGCGCTAACATGCAGAACTAACCAACTTTTGTTTGAATCGCTGTCGCTTCGATTCTTTGTTTTGACCATGTCTTTCGCCAGACAAACCAATTAAATAAAATTGTAAGTTGCAAGCTTTTTACAACAAAAACAACACTTTCATTCAGATGCAACAGGCAGTGAAGACTGTGTTTGTTAGTATCTGCAGTTTCAGTTTTAAAAAAAGCAACAAAAAGAAAAACAGAAAAGCAAAAGAAATCAAGAATCCTCTCAACTAGTTTCGCGACCGGCCAATGTACTAGCTTGACCTTGATTTGTTTAGCTCACTGAAATGGTATAAAAGTATGCAACATGGGACCGAAGGATGCATAGTACACAACAACTGTCGGCTGAAAGGAAGTAACTTAAAAGAAGGCAACAAACCGCAATAACAGAAATAAACAAAAATATGATTAAATATGTGAGTGTTTTAAAGCTAAATAAAGCATAACTAAACATTTGTAAGATTTTTGTTTTTACTGCACTAGTAACAGCTTAAACTTTTATCTTCTGCATTTTTTTAGATCTCACAAATTCTACCTTTATTCATTTCAGTTAATCTTCGCCTGCTGCATAGCACTGGCTGTGGGTCATGATGTCTACTATGCAGCTCCTGGAGCATATATAGCGCCTGGAGCACCAGCGGTGTTGGCCCGCTCTGCCGCTGTCTTACCTTTTGCTTACACACGCATCCATGCTCCAGCCGCCGCAGTCGAAACCTACAACAGCGTTCATACCCCGGACTCATTCCAGCAACAGTATCGAACGGACTTTAGCCCAGCATCTTATGGATATGTTTACTAATGATTAGAATAACTCAAAGTTTATGGATTTATTGATTATATTGACGTGCTCAACATCTGCACCAGTGCTTGAATAATGTTAAAAATGTTTGCTATTTTAGATGTAGTTTGTAATTTGAAACAGAACTTTGTGATAAGTAAAAATTAAAAAACAAAAATAACAGTGCATATTTTCAGTGTTTTTTTTTTTTATTGTTTTCAATCATTAAAATTAAAGACTTTGGTCAACGGATTCTGGTAGAGGAGATAAAAAAAAAATTACAGGTACAAAGATTGGCGTTATAAAAATTTGCATCTAAGTATGAATTAAAATGGGTTTTAAATTAATATATGTAATAGGCAAAGAGTTTTGTTGTTATTCCTACTCAACCAACGATGAAGTTGTAATTAAATCTACTAGTAAGCCCGTGTGGCGTTAAAACGCCAAAATCAAACAAACCTAGATTTTATTTGAAGCTATTGAATAGATTTTTAACTGATCAAAATTGAAATGAAATTAATTTTGGCCCTTTTGCAATATACGCGGTATTGCACGCTTAACGACGATATAATGTTAGTATATCACGTCAAAAATAGCGAATAACGGACATATATCTCATATTTTAGCTATCTCAAAGCTTAAAATCAGTATGACCAATTGAAGCACCAACCAACGACAGTGTAAATATTAAATAAGCAGAACATTTTTGTGCAAATTTTGTATTTTATTTCTTTTGAAATGCTGTCTCTCTCTCTCTCTCTCCCTCTCTCTATATCTCTATCTCTTTCTCTGTGTTCTTTCATAAAAATCTCTCTTATTATTAATTTTAAGAATTTCCACTTTTGTACTGTAAACACGCCATACTGTCATTTTTATTTCAAATTGTTTTTTTTAGCATAGAAGGCAATTATATAACATTGCATATCAATTTTCTCTAAATTTTTGACTTTAAACATACTAAAAATCTTGAAGATGTGACTCCTTACGACATTTTGCATATGTCAACGACCTATTCTTATATCTTAAAGAAAATGCCTACAGATTTAGTACACAAAACTCAATGAAATGATGGAAAAAGCAGACGCTTGGCAACACATAAACCGCTTTAGCAGTCACCATAAATTTTCCAAGATGCATACAGTATGAGTTGTAAGGAATAAAACTCTTCAAATATTGCGTATCGATGCTAACAGACGGTGGAGGCTTTTTAAACACAAAAGCTTATTATTATTTTATCATTTTAGTACGTACATATATATGTACATATATAAACGGCTACAAAAATCAGGATGGCATTATGAATGTAGAACTCTGGAAACGATGCAATAAGTGGTGCTTCGATGACAAAGGCTTTTTATGATGCTAAAAGAATGGACTGTAGGGTGAAGGATACATTTATATTTTTTTTGCTCAACATATAGAACATTGAACTTATATTAAAATGAGTAAAAAAAAAATGTGCAAAATTAAGCCCATTGATAAGCAGCTTTCGTAAAAATGAAGTGATAATGTTTGTATAAGAAGTTCATCTCCTGAATTTGACCACACAAGCAATTAAATCTGAATTTTTTTGTTCTAGAGATTATCCAAGACCTGCTAGAGGTTAAAAAACTCTTGATAATCTCTTTATTTTTTTTTTTTGAGTGAAAATAGCCAAGGCTCATTTGTTTTATGAATAATCAAGAAAAACGAGGAGTGAGGGAAAGCTATTGCAAAAACGTTTAAATATTTTGCATAATCTTTACTTATAATAAAACTGTTAAAAAAAAAATCTGTACATTGAATATTTTTTCGAAATTCTTTTTGCGCTGAACATTTTGAACGTTGTAGATTCTAAAAATGTCATTCTTAAAAATATTGTTTGTCTGTCTGAACGCGCATAACGTGTAAACTACTAAATGGATTTTCTTCAAACTTCTTCACATGTAGGTTCCTTTCGTCCCTGGTTGGGACATAGGCTACTTTTTATCAGCACAAAAAGGACTCTCTTCAAAATAACGGTTCTTTTTCAAAATAATGGAAATTAAAAACACTGTAAAGTGAGTTAAAAATCAGAAATACGTTTGAATAACCTGTGAAAAAGTTTTTGGTAATTAAAAGGACTACAAACACCACCTCGACAGTTTTCGTTTATCTGTAATGAGTACCCCGCAATATGCATTTTTTTATCCAATATATGTTAATGTATAACTAACTTTTTCAATTTGCTTAAGGTTAGCAAAGTAAAAAACTTTCCTTTTTTTTTGACACCAATAACATTCTTATATCTTGAAAACTATAGAAAATCTTAGCACAATGAATTTTTGTATATAACATCGCTACCTACAGCCAAAAAAACTATTCCAAATTTAAAGTTTTGATTTTTGATGCAAATATCTTCGTTGTGTTTTAATATATTTCATTCAATCTTCTTTCTTCTAAAAGTTCAATTAAACTACTTGCAAAAAATAACTGCAATAGTTTTGTTAGTTAAGGATTTATATTTTTAATATTTTTTTTAAAAAAGATCCAAAAATTTTTTTTCTTCCAAAAAATGGTGAAAAAGTTGTTTTTGTTATAACTGAAAATGCAATTTTTATGCTCTTTCATACGACGTATCACTTTTATGCAAAAACTATTGTTTCTTTTTTTCCGCCCCACCCCCTCCTAAGCATTTTTTTTTTTATTTTTCTTAACTGTTTTCTTAACTATATCAAGTGTTAATCCAATCTTAAGAAATATGTGCAATGTGCAGTTTTTGCTTGTATATGGTTATGTCATCGAAAAAGTTATCGTGAACTATTCTATTACAAATTTGGAAAATCTTTTACAAAAATATTATTTTGTTTGTGGAAATATGCAAAATTTGCAAAATGCCATACACCTGCGGTCACGCACATCTTACCACTGAATTTCATTTGACAAACGCATGTTAGAATACATTTTATAACTGTACTTTTTGCGGTATCACAGTTCTATGCATTTTAAATTAATACATAATTTTGTGAAAGAAAACTTATTTATAAATCAGCAGTGGCATATTAAACATATAGGAGCCTTAAAAATTAGTTCGAAATATAAGCAGTTGACTCGAGACCAAAAGGTCATTATTTTTACAATGAAGAAATAAAGTACCTTGCCGTGAAATTGCAAGGCGGATAGGCTATAGTCATGCAACAGTGATAAATTTGCTAAAACTAGCCAAAAAAATAGCCGAGACGACCGTTTGGAGAGCATCAGCACGAAAAGGAATGAATGAAAAAGTTTTATCTCGAACAAGAGCATCAAGTCAGCATTAGTGTGGAAACGGTCCGCAGACGACTGCGGAAATTTGGACTTTGTGGCATGAAACCAGCAAAAAACCCCCTCTTGACACAGAAAAGGAGAGCTAAACGATTGGAGTTGGCCAGAATGCACTGCAATTGGACTCTGGACGAATGGCGAAAAATTATTTGGTTCACCGAGAGCAAGTTTAACTTGCACTGTGCCGACAATCTTCCGTACATGCGACGTTTTCCAGGAGAAAAATTTAAGGATACGTGTGTAATTAGAACGGTTAAGCCAAATAATCTGGTGATGTTTTTCTTATTATGTACGATTTCCTTTGTTTTTTGTTGATGGAATTATGAACGGAGAAAAAGATGAATGATTGTGAAGTCATTACGGGTTTTGTCGTGCCTATTGCGGAGGAGCAATACGGGCATTCTAGTGAGGCTATCTTTCAGGATGACTCCGCACCATGTCACCTCACGAGGTTAGTAAGTTTTTGAGTAGAAATACACTATCACTTTATCCGCAAGTTTGTAGCTTAAAATAATAAAATTACCGTTTAAATTTTTTCTGTAGGTGCAAAAATTATTCAAGGATCTTGGTATTAAACATATGAATTGGCCTGGAAACTCCCCGGATTCAAATTTAATCGAGCATTTATGGCACTTGATGAAACGTAAAGTGGCTCAGCATAAGACAAAGAATAAACTGGAGCTACATAGAATTTTGGAAAATGTCTGAGAAAATATGATTTCAATTATGGAATTGCAAAAACTTGTTGAGTCAGTGCCTGCCAGAATCAAAGCTGTTATAGCCTAAAAAGGGGGGTCGCCATCTTATTAGACTTAAGATTATTTTAAAGATACTTCATTTACTGTTCAAATAAACAAAAAAAATTAACCGGTTTAAAATTTAAAATATTTTTAAAACCGAAATAAGTATATGAAAATAGGAAAAATCAATTTATTTATCTATATCTATACTAGCTTAAACCCGGCGCGTTGCTGCCGCGGCCCCGTTGCCAAACGCGAATAAAATGTTATCAGTGAAACTGTATATGTAAATTGTGGTCGAATACTCAATTCCATGGCTGTGCGACCTATAACTCAAAAGCTGTAGAATTTCTGAAATTTTGGTTGCATGGAAGGTGACACGCCCCCTTGTCCAACGCCATACAAAGTTATCAGTAAAACTGCATGTGTAAATTGAGTTCGAATGCTGAATTCCGAGGCTTTGTTTGCTTTGTTTGATTGACTCAAAAGCTATTCGATATCGCAAATTTGGGTTGTATAAGAGGTGCCACGCCCCTTTGTCCAACTCCCATAAAATTTTATCAGTAAAACGCCACGTGTAAATTGTGGTCGAATTTCGAATTCCAAGGATGTGCGGCATATAACTCCAAAGCTATTCGATATCGCAAATTTGGGTTGTATGGGAGGTGCCACGCCCCCTTGTCCAACTCTCACAAAATGTTATCTGCGAAGCGGCACGTGTAAATTGTCGAATACCGAATTCCGAGGCTAAGCGGCTTATAACTCCAAAGATATTCGATATCGCAAATTTGGGTTGTATGGGAGGTGCCACGCCCACTGTTATTAGGAGGTTGAAATATACTTTACGACCTATTCTCATACCTACAAAATATACATACAAAATTTCATGAAAATCGGTCGAGCCGTTTCGGAGGAGTTCGATTACGCACCCCGTGACAGAAAAATTTTATATATTAGAATATATAAAATGGAATGTGTGTTTGTTTATTTGTTTGTTTGTACCTTATAGGAGACCAAACCTCTGGACCGATCTTCCTGAAATTTTCACAGCATTTAACTGGGATTCTGGCATGATTAATAGGGTACTTTTTTCAACCACGCCCACTTTTTTAAAATTATGTAATTGCTCCCATATAGTTTTTTACAGATTTACTACAAATTGTATACACATTATACTCCAGGCGAGGTAGAAATAAGCATTTCTTACACCACGCCCCCTTTCACGCCCCTTTTCATGCCAAATTTAAGTTTTAAACTTTTTGTTCTCTGTACAAATTTGTTCCTTCCAACGGATTATTTTTTATTTGGTAGTATATTGCTCTTAATACTGTTAACGTCGCCATATTACTACGAACCACGCCCACTTCACCGCCCCCTTTTTTAATTCAGATACTTACTTATACCACTAACAATGTTTGCTATACAAAATACTTTTTTGTAATATGTATGGGGGTTGGAATTAATTTTAAAGGTTTTTTTTCGGTTTTTGAGCATTTATTTAGAAACAACGGTACAATGTATATTATTCAAAGTACACCTAATCCTGATTTTACACGGTCTTTTTTTACACGATTTTGAAATAACACGGTCGACAGAAATAAACTTATCCTGTTTTTATACGTTATTTTTAAAATAACACGACAAAACTTATCCTGTTTATCCTTGAATATGAGATTATTTTTTATTTTTAAATTGTGTTTTTATTTCCTGAAAACTTTAAAATGATTTTATTTTTTATGTTACTTGAAGATGTGATTTTTTTTTAATATTTAGGTTGTGTTTTTATATCTAAAATGTGTAAATTTTTTAATTTTTGTTTTTATTTCTTTAAAATTATAAAATGACTTTTATCATTTCTCCCTGCGGGAGTTTCATTATTCGGTCTGTATTTCAAATTTTTTCTACATTTATTCAAGCTCGAGACCATTTTGAAAATTTAATATGAAGCTAATAAATGAAATTTCATATTAGAACAAAATGGTCTTGAGCTTGAATAAATGTAGAAAAAATTATAAAATGATTATAATATGTGAAATAAAATGAATATGATATACTAAAGAACAAAATATGTGTTTGTTTTACCGAGTTATTAATTTTTGTAGTCTTTTTGAGGTTGTTAAACCAATCTAATATTTTTCCATTACGGTGTGTCTTTTTTTACACGATTTTTTTTTACACGATATTTTCTGGAACGTATGTACCGTGCAAAAACAGGATTAGGTGTATTGTCCATCGTTAGCTACAACATTTTCCCATCTTTCTGGCAGCATATGGATTCCGCGCCGGAAGAACGATTCGTCTTTTGAGGCAATCCACGAATCGACCCATTTTTTGGTATCCTCGTAAGAAGTGAAGCGCTGCTCAGCCAAGCCATGCGTCATCGATCTGAATAGGTGGTAGTCGGAAGGGGCTATGTCTGGGCTATAAGGCGGGTGGGGTAGCACATCCCAATTCAGCGCCTCCAACGTTTCCTTGACGGTTCTTGCAACATGTGGCCGTGCGTTGTCATGTTGAAAAACCATTTTGTCGTGTCTTTTGGCATATTCCGGCCGTTTAACCTTTAATGCTCGGCTCAGTTGCATCAATTGTTGTTGGTAGCGTTCCCCAGTGATGGTTTCGTTAGGTTTTAGCAGCTCATAGTACACGACACCCTTCTGATCCCACCAAATACACAGCATAAGCTTGGCGCCATGAATATTCGGCTTGGCCCTCGATGTTGATGCATGGCCGGGTGGTCCCCACGATTTTTTTCGCTTAGGATTATCGTAATGGATCCACTTTTCATCGCCAGTGACAATACGATACAAAAAACTCTTCCTTTTATGCCGTTGAAGCAGTTGTTCGCACATGCAAAATCACCGTTCAACGTCTCTCGGCTTCAACTGGTACGGCACCCAATTTCCTTGCTTTTGAATCATTCCCATGGCCTTCAAGCGTTTGCCGACCGTTGATAAGTCGACTCCCAATGATTCTGACAATTCTTGAAGGGTTTGACACGGGTCTTCATCGAGCAAAGCCTCCAATTCCTCATCTTCAAACTTTTTCGGCTGGCCCGGACGCTCTTTGTCTTCCGTATCAAAATCACCACTTTTAAACCGACGGAACCAGTACTCACAAGTAGAAATCGATGGAGCATAGTCCCCGTAAGCCTCAGTAAGCGTGCGTTGTGCTTCAACCGCTTTTTTCTTCAAATGGAAGCACAAAAGTAAACCTTCCCGCAAATTGCGTTTTGTTGGAACGAAAGTCGACATGTTCACAGAGAAAAAAATATATGTTGTTTACACTTCAGTGGAATGACACATACTGAAAAATGAAGCTTAGACAATGTGCTTTGAAATGAATATAGTCACAGGTGTGCCCGATGCGATCTATTGATAGTTACGCCATCTCTTAGAAAACCTTTAAAACTAATTCCAACCCCCAATATTTACCTAAAGTTTTATATACTTTTTATCTACAGGTAAGGTAGCCATAGATTTTTTTATTACCAAATCCCCCTTTTTCGCCCCATTTTACTTTAATTATAATTAAACTGCTTTCAATCTATATATATAAAAATGAATGTCTGTCTGTCTGTTTGTTTGTTTGTTTGTGCTTTATAGGAGGCCAAACCCTTGGACCGATCTTCCTGAAACTTTCACAGCATTTTACTATGACTCTGGAAAGAATAATAGGCTATATGAAGTTTTTATTGGACAAAGGGGCGTGGCACTGCCCATATAACCCAAAAATTTAAATCGCCATATTTTGGGCATTTCTTGACCTACGTTGATGCTATTTGGTACATATGGTATTGGCATAATTAGGAATACGTACTAGGAGAAAAGTGGGTGGGACCACGCCCCTTTTTAGCAAAAAATTAAAAATCGCAATATAGTCTTAACTACTGGACCGATCGTCATTAAATTTTCACAATAGGATATTCTTACGAAATAATAAATTCTTGACTATATAAAATTGTGAGTGGACGAAGGGGCGTGGCTTCGCCCATATAACCATATCTTGGGCATTTTTTGACCAACGGCGGCAGTATTTGCTATATATGGTATTGGCATGAATAGAAATACGTACCAAAAGAAAAGTGGGCGGAGCACGCCCCTTTGTTTGCGATATATTGGAGGCTAGACCTGATAACCGATCTTAAATTTTCACAGCGTTCAGCTTTGACTTAGAAATTCTTATTACATGATAATATTTTTCGACCATGCACACTTCTGCACCTACTTTTTTACTACGTTTATTAACGGCTTTACCACAAATTTAAAATACATATTAATTAAAAAAGTGGGGTAGCCCCATTCTCTTTCTTCCACCACTGTCTTCAAAACAGCTGATTTTATAATACGTGTTAATTAAAATAGAGAGTGGGGTAACCCCATTCTCATTCTCCCACAACTGACTGCGAAACAGCTGATTGTGTAATTGCTGCTTTTTGATTGGTCTAAAAATAAAAAGGGGGAGCATGAAGCAAATTACATGCGATTCAGTGCTGAATTCTAATTGATTTACAACAGAAAAAGAGGCGAAGCATTGCAATAATTAAATTAAATAAATAAATTTTGTGTAAATATATAAATACTTTTAATTTTATTTTATACGAGGGGGGTAGCGAAGCACACCGGGTTCAGCTAGTTTTGTATAAAACATAAACATAACATATTAAACATAAAAATACACTTATGAAATCAATAAAATTTTGTGAAAACCCCTAATTTTATTTAATAAATCTATGCTTAGAAAATGTTGCATGTAGTCCAAATATCAGCTGAAAAATTTCACAAATACTGAGAGAAATGAAGTGGTAAGATATGAGTGACCGCAGGTATGGCTGGATGCTGTTTGAAACTCATGTTTATCGTAATTTGAAACGAATTTGCTTCCGAAAAATATGGTTTTACAATATTTGGGCTTAGTCGTTATTTTTTGCACCCAGAGATAAATCTATTCCAGTGGTTTGCATTTACTTGCACCATGTTTCGTAAAGCTTAGTATGCTGCAGAAGCGAAAAAAAATTTCGGTTAGAAATGCATTACGTTTTTGACAGCGAAAAGATAGCGCCATTTTATTGTTCGTTGGTTAGTACGCTGTTGAACCGAAAAATTTGTTCAATGCAGCTAAGTTGAGAACCATGATTGGAGAGTTAAAATGTCAGAATTTTGCTGTCTTTTATGTGTCGGTACATTAAATTGGCGTTGAAACTTGACATTCAATAATAATAAGGCTATTCACAGTTTGAATACACTGGTCTGCTATTTGTACGATTTGTTAAATGTACGCCAATTTACGTAAGCCTATTTTGGCTTGTTGTTGTTTTGCATGCCAACGAAAATACGCAAACACGCGTAAATTAAAGTAGCCCTTGAAAGTGTTTTTTGTACCTCGTATTTTTATGCTCTGTCTACAGCCGCACAATCACATGCATCACAGGGTTGCAAAATTTTTTAATACGACAGTCTCATGACATGGTGACAGTTTCAACATTAACAAATGCTATAAATACGATTTGTTAAATGTACGCTTAAACTGTGAATAGCCTTAATGTTCAACTAACACGTTATGGTAAGTATGTGTTAGTGTTGAGTCTACACCAAAATTTAGTTTGTGTTTAAATTCGGTTTATCATTAGCTTTATCGAATAGCCATCGAATTGCCATCAGATGGCATTGTAAACATAAATTTAAAAACGCAATCAATTTTTAAATCATATTGCGATCACAACGCTGTCAGTCTCGATGTGTTAACATACGTATAGACAGAAGAAACGTTATTAAAATATCACTACAATTTTGTGAAAATTAACGAATTTATTGTCGATTTTGAAAAAAATGCTCCTCGCTATTAAGTTAAACATCAACCATTTTTAAAGGCCATTACATACATTCTCAAATCTCGCACGTTTTCTCTCATGCTTGAATCATTCGTAGTCTACAAAAAAAGAGAAAACTTTGAAACAAATACATAAGAAAAGTTTTCAAATTAAAATTTACTGCCCTATTCTGGCAACTTGACAATATCCAGCAAAAAATTTCAATGCGCATTAAATGTATGTACGTAAGGAGCACTTCATTCTCCTTGCAAATAGTGTTGTTTGTATAGCGCTATATTTGTAGCACTTTCCGTAACGAAAACATTGCACTTGAAAAAATCCATACCTTTTTATATTGTCGCCCTAACTCTTTAATGTATGTCAAAATTGGGCAATGTAACGTTTATGAGCGGTTAAGGTAGATTGGTCAAAACTACATTTATGCCCTTTTTTAATTTTTAATGTTTGTTTGAAAAAAATGGAGGTAGAATGTTCGAAACAATACATTATCGTTTGAACTTCATACAAATAATAAACAGTTTTCTTTGCCTCCTGTACAATTGATAATTTTGACTTACGTCGTATAACAATTAAGCCAACGATATGAACTACTAAAGGAAGCAAAGCCCTCGGTTCTCGCTACATTTCGCTTCCAACTACAAGGAAAACGCGCTCGGTTCTTGCTACGTTTTTATATTAAATATAAGTAGAAAAATCTCGCTACGATTTTATATTTTCTACAGCGGGAGCGGAGCGCATACATCTGATGACTTGACTATGTTAAAAAATGCGCTATACACAAGGAGAATGAAGCGCTCTACTGTTTTTTTGAAGCACTTCAGATGCGCTAATGGAGCGCTCGCTTCCCTGCTAGGTAGTCAACCAGTATTTTTTATATTTCTATGTGTTTATTGTAATTTTTTTTTACTACAGAACAAAATTTGAAGCTCAAAAAACAAAATATTGTAATGAATTTGTCGCTATCTGAAAAGCACTTGACAATTTTTAAGCTCCAAATTTTGTTTAAAATAAAAAAATAACAACAATAAATAGGGTTGTTAGTCTTCTTTACAAATAAAATTTGCCATGCGGGGAATTCATGTGCTCCACATATGCCAGTTTGACAATTTTGAGTGAATGGTTTTTGATAACAAATTTCTCAAAACTGCAATACTTTTCTGAACCGAAGCTTTTTTCGCCTCGTTTTTGGTTTGCTTCAGTGAAATCTCAAAACCGACACTTTTTTCCATACACCTTTTTATATCAAATATTGTTGTTTTTTCAAAAATATTTCTTTGTATCAGCGTATCAGTGAGAATCGAACTCGCACCATTTCGATCGAGAGTTCTACACACTAACCACTACTCCAAAACAACCTTTTGTGTAATGATGTGATTCACTCAATATTAAGTATTAACTGAAGCTATGTTGCAGTAGATGATAGGAATTTATTAAAAGGATTGTGCATTAGCTATCCTACATGTAAATGCGTGAAGATATGATGCAACAGATTACAAGAATGCAAGGTTGACACTCTAAATTCGGAACAATCCCCAAGAAAATTACCTTTTTCCCACAGTAACATATATTAAATACCAAAAACAATCCCACGATCATTAAAAATTGCCACGAAAATACCACTAAAAATCTCATAAGCATTAAAACATACCGCAATAAATCCCATATGCATAAAAAATTTTAAAAAAAAATTAGAAATACATACCACAAAGAAATAATAATGGTATCAATGAACGGCGTATTTGTGATTTTCATAGCGTAAGAGCGATATATTAACTGAAGCGTATTTTTCAACAACAAAAACGTAAGGGATTTTACATACGCAGCTTACGACTGTGATTTCATTTTCATTTAAAAAAAAAAAAAAATTGAAAACCAATGGATTCGGTAAGTAGGCTTGCAATATTTTTTAATATTGTTTTGGTAGTAATTATATTTTTCTTATTTTTGGCATTTAAACATAATTTTTGTAAGCCTTACGCATGCAAAAAAATCAAAAATATAGGATAGTATTGCCATATGTCAAAAAATGTCTACCTAGTTTTCATGATGACAACTTGTTCTTAAAACAAATATGCAATTTAATGGTTTTTATTAAGGGTTAGTTTGAGAAAATGTACAGCGTAAACTTATACCATTATTAAATTTTTGCTTAATAAAAGAGAAAAAGAAATGTTTATGAAGAAAATTCCCGAATTTCCATGCAATTAAAAAATACCACGCTGAACTCCCACGACAATAAAAAAATACCACGCTGGATTAAAAAATACCATGGGAATTCCCATAAAAAAATTCCCAAGACCAATTAGAAATTACCACGAATGGGATTTTTCCAACATTACTGGCAGCCTTGCAAGAATGTATTAAAAGGATTGTGCATTAGCTATCCTACATATTCTATTGTGAATGCGTGAAGCTATGATGCAGCAGATCACAATAATCGATTAAAAGCATTGTGCATTAGCTATCAAAACAACAAAAGTAGCAATGCTCCATTGAACGGGTTGAAAATTATTGCAAGATCCCAAGTGTTTTAGGTGTAGATTTCAATTGCGAAATCAGACATGAATGTTCATAGGCACTTAAGACAAGGCCGGTGGTCTAGTGCTAGAAAATTTAAGGTATTTTAGGATTTTTTTAAAAATTTAAAATATTGATCAATATGATATGCATCATAAAAAATATTATTTTTTTAAATTAATGACCAGCAATTTAAGCTATGGCTGGCACTAGAAAAAAATATTTTGAAAATTGAAACAATGACGCGCTTTTGAAAATTAAGTTCTTAAAACAGCTTGTTTTCTACCGGTTATTAAGTGTAAAACAAACGATATTTTTAAATAAAACCTTGATTCTAGTTCCAGCGATAGCCACTGATGTTATGAATAGCATATTTAAATTTCAGATGATTCGGCTGAATTGTTTTTTTTTTCTTCCTACAACACCATGCCGAAAAAAGTAGTTTCGAGATAAATGAGTATAAAGAAAATGAATGAAGACGAAACACTATGGCTCGACAACTACTAATACGGCTGTAGAAGTGAAAATAACGTCAGAAAGACTATACTTTCGAAATATAAAAAAAAACTCAATTTCATAAAAATTCTAGGCCTTAAACAATGCCGTTTTGATAAATATAATTTGCGAATGAGAAGCGATCCGAATATTTGCACACCACGATTAAGGACTACTATTGATATAATATTTTCTACAAATACCGATGACATTACATCTATATAATATTCGTTTCATATTTTAGATACTAAAAATTTTATAACTTCATAACATTTACAAAAATAATTCAAAATTAATGTAAAATAATATGTAAAGTAATAAAATTTACTGGTGTTAATATTATTTTTTTTAGTTTACATTATGGTATTTAAAATTTTTTAATTTAATAAATTTTTTATAAAAAAAACCATTAAATTATCAAACTTATGAAATTGCGAAAAAGCTTCGGTTCTCTTATGAGTCCAGCTATGCATCTGGTTTTTTTTTTAAACTAAGATGAAGGAACCAAGGCATGCACTTTTTACAAACAATGTTTGGTCTTTGACCTGAAAGAAAAGGGATAGATTATTAGAGGAAAAATTTATTGAAACCATACGTGAACAATCGATTAGGCGGAACAAACGTGAAAGACAATTTAAATTGCTTAAAACCGAGGCTAGTGTTATGCATTAATGCATTAACCTCCGCAATCATTCCAGCCCTTAGTGGTTCTTGTCCTTTAATTCCACATTTTCCAGCTGTGGATGTTTTGTTTCAATAATTCTTAAATGTAGTAAAGAACAAAGGAATCGAAAAGAACCATGCCCGAACACGGATTAGAACCGGTTAACCTCTAAGTTGATAGTCTAGCGTACTTTTCACAAGACTACAAAAGCTGACAACTATAGCAAATATAGCATATTTACTGATTTGTGGGCGGTTAAAGTCTGTGTGGCAACATTTATATATATATATAGTAGGGCGGGTCAATTTGTATGGACGAATTTTTTGGAGGTCTGGCTCAGCGAAATTCGTAAAATACATGTAATTTCAAGACTTTTTCTCCACTACAGCATATACAAATTCTGAAAAAAAGCTGTGCGGACTTTCGTAAATAGATTTTGTTCTCAATTATAAAATATGAATGTATGAATGTATGTGTATGAATCTATTTACGAAAGTCCGCACAGCTTTTTTTCAGAATTTGTATATGCTGTAGTGGAGAAAAAGTCTTGAAATTACATGTATTTTACGAATTTGACCCGCCCTAATATATAGTGAACGCCACTTGAACTGATAGCAATATGTACCAAGTTTCACTATCAAAACGTGAACATCACATAAATTTAGACGATTTCTGAAAAGTGGGCCTAGATTTAGTGCGACCACGCCCATTTTTTGAGGAGTGGTTGAGAGTAAACACATGGACTAAAGTACAAAATTTTAGTATAGTACGCCAAAAACCGTCTGAAATAAAGAACTCTTTCTATTTTTGGGTGGTAAAAATAGGTGTGGCAACATTTATATACATTGCGGCCGCCATTTGGAGGACCTACATACTAAATTTCACCATCAAAACGTGTACAACTAAGGACTTAGCATGATTTCGAAAAAGATGCGCGTAGATATAGTGCCACCACGCCTTTTTTTAGAGTTGCTGACAGTAACCATCTGAAGAAAAATTACTAAATTTTAGTTTTTTACAATCAAAACAGTCTGATATATAGGATCTTTTTGGTTTGTGGGCGATAGCGTATATTTGGGTTGTATGGGAGGTACCACGCCCCCTTGTCAAATCGACACCATACTGCACTGAAACACTTTTAAAATGTTGTTTCTAAAAATAGCATTAAGATCAAATTAGCGGTTTTGGAGTCTATCAAAGTATTTTTTTTAAGCTTATATTTTTTATAACTTAACTGTTGCACCAGTTATATAACTTAAAAAACCAGGAGTAAATTATCAGAGGCCGCCATTTTTTTAATAGGTACTAGATTAACTATTAAAATAATATTTTTTTTATTTGAATGATTTCAGATGAAATGTAAGAAGTTATAATGGTCACCGCAAAGCACAACTTATGGAACAGGGTCCAACATATATGGCGATAAAAAATTTATATTTTTTCCAAATTTGGGTCAAATCAGGTTAAAACGTAATATATTATTTTAATATTGTTGGTTTAATAAAACAAATTAAATCACTGACAAATAAAATCACTTCAAATACTTGTTTTTTTGAACCTATGAATGGCCATAACCCCTTAAAGTATCGCATTTCATCGATGTGCAATCAATCCTTCTATTTTTAGCCATTGCTTATGTGGGCTCATCGCACTATGGGTTGTGCCTTATTGTGAACATAATAGTCAAAATGTTGCTCCTTTTTTTTTTTGATAGTATTGATAGCTGTTTTGTTTTTTTTTAAATATAATGAAAAATATTGTAATGTTGGGAGTATTTTAAGTCTTGTTAAGTGTTTTTAAATTTTGATTTATATAATCAATTTTTATACTATATGCTTATATCTTCTCTTATTTGTGCGATTGATTTCATTGATTTTTTGTGCAATTATTCCTATATTTTTGGATGAATATTAATGTTGCGGCTTTGACGGTAATTTTCTCTTCGGCGATTATTCACACAGTCAAATGAGCGCCGACAGTATTTTTACTTTATTCGAGATCGATGTTATTTCTCTTCGTATAACAAAAATCCCTTGATTCCGATACACCCATTGAATAGATCTTTCGATTATTTTAATTCAAATATAAGTAAAACAAGTAGCTTTTCGTTTCACCAAAAAGGTTTTTTTATTTTTTTTTTTTCAAATGGTTTTATAAAAAACACAAAGATTGAAGAATTCTTGCCTTCATAACAAACGTGAAGGACTCAGTTGAAACATACCAGTTAATGTAAGCCGTGAATGGAACCATATCCCAGGCCATGAGTGCTGATGACAGGAGATGCAATAACACGATGAGTGGTCAAAATCGGGTGCACAACATGTACGGTAGGCTCATGATGATAGGTTGTGGCCACTAAAGGTGCGTGCAAGTAGCCAGGCATGGCCAAAGCCATGGCAAAGAGTGAGAAGAATGCAAGCTGCAAAAGTTTTAATTAATTCTTTAACAATTAATTTCTTTATAAGATTGTCAATAACTTACAAACTTAAACATTTTATTTATTTTATTTATGTATTTGCTTAAATTGTACATAAAAGACGTTGGTAGATGAAGTTAAACGAGTAACTGATGATGTTTTAAGGAATTCTATCTCATTTTATAGCTAAAATGTGCCTAAAAACACAAAATCTTGTGGCTTTGTTTAACAAAAAATTAACAACGATTGCGTTCAACTCTATTTCATCCACATGAAGTCATATTTAGTAAAAAATAAAAAAATTAACCGAGATCAACTTTGGCGGCATGCTTGCAACATGCAAAAGTCGCAAAACTTGACAACAATGATATACATTACAATACCTCAAGCTTACAAGACGTGGCCTGGTTGATTAGGCCACTTTGAGTGCTTCATTACATTTAATACAAAAAAAAATTCTGTTATATATTTTATTAATGTCAAGAATTTCATAGTATTGACAACAGCACACACATGATTATTATTGAAAATCTAACTACGAACTATAAATGCGATAAAAGTCAAGTTTTTTCAAAATTCAAATTGCCCATAAAGTTAAAAGAAAAGCCAAATTCAAAACTAAAATTTCCAAATGGAAAAAGCATTACTCTGTGTAACACTGAATTATGACCTGGTTTCTTGCTAGCAAAAGTCTCTGCAATGATGCTGTACAAACTGCTTGTGGAAGCTGGTTGCAGCATCATCATTCTGCGTCGTATTGTTTTGCGAACATTCTCAATAGCATTGTTGGTGGTTAAATCTGACAGCGTTATGGTGCGTTCAACGGCTACAGGCGAACACTTAAGTATGGTGTCCCAGTTTGAAATGTGGTGGGTCTGCAACTCCACCGGCAGATAGTGTAAAACCCTTGCAGTAGCTGCCATTATGTGCGTAAGAAGCAACAGCAAAAGCTAAATATTTCAATTAATTATTTTACACAGTTAACTCGTTTAAAACATTTGCACCAAATTACCAACCAAGCAAGCCATAATAGTTCTGCCACTCTATTAACTCCCGACTGACATTCTAGGCAACACTGATTGTTAAACTATTTTCTGCAAGAACGCGTAAGTCCCTATTTATACTCAACCTTAACTTGCCTTTAGGTTTTTAAGATCTAATTAAAACAATACAAAACTTTAAAAAGTATAAAACAACAGCAAATTTCAACTGACAGCATCATATTAAAAATGGCATAAAACCTGCTCTCGTACCCATGAGAACTATTCATTATATTGTCATTCACTTCTTTGCCATTCTGTGTAGATTCTTTGTTTATCATATGTTGGATTGGATTTGTTGCAGAAGTATTTTTCTTCTTATTCATAGCAATATGCTTAAAATCAGAAAATTATGTTTAACTCTGAGTTTTTTTCAGTTGGAAGCAGTTGCAGTTCATTTAGGCCCTTAGATAAGGGAGTATTTTGAGTTTAAGCTAGCATAGTGTTTACAATCACAAAAAGTAATTGAGAAAATTGAAAATGCGATAATCTTTGAATTGTCGAATGCTTGGGATTGCCAGTCAGAGATAGTTGAAGCAGTAAATCTGTATTGAATCAATTTTTGGTTGTATGAAATCAAGATTTGGTTGATTTGGCCAGGAAGGAAAAAAACTGAGTTAAGTTTTCTTATAACAAATTATATTTAGGAGTAATATGTCTTACCAAGGAGGTTAATGAAAAATAAATGAAAGAGAAAATGTTCAGTTACAGAAAAAGAAACGGTAACTTCTATAAATATGTTTAATATTATATACAAATATAGGGTTAAATATATAATTTAAACAGTAGTGAAATTCGAAAGCGGCCTCTAACAATTCAATGTAAGCTAACATAATGTGTAGATGAGTTAATATCTTGACATAAACAAAAATAATTGCTTTATTTTTATGTATTTTTCAAATGTAAAATTTACATTTTTAAATTCACTTAAAGAACCGAAAGGTAATAATTTCTAATGCTACATTGAAAAAAAGATACACTTTCGGTATTATCGTAAGTATAGACGTAGAATTGTATTTTTTCCAGCAATAGAGAAAAATTCTGGGCTATTTAATTTATATTTTTCAGAACTATTTTAACCCTTCCTAGGGCAAGTGCGTATTTTTCGAAAAGTATCATTTAAATTGATACAGATAGTATATAAATATAAAGTTAATATAAAAAACTAAATTGAAAACATATATGTTCTATTTGTTCGGACTGTATTTAAAAAAAGTCATATTAAGGTTGCGGTGCGAACACCAAGAGCGAACGGGTTAGCTGAGCGAATAAACCAGTCTGTTTTAGCATTCCTCAAGCCATCAACTTCCAACGACAAAGACTGGGACATGGAATTGCGCCGCCTACAATGGACCTTAAACACGAACGTCAATAGTACCACGAAATATTCACCGATTGATCTAATATTTGATTTTCCACTAAGAGACATTGGTGGTAATAAACTGCTAGCTGCCGTGTCAAACGAGGACATCGACATCAGAAAATTATCAATAAACGAACGACGTGATGAAGCCATAAAAAATATTGAATCAGCTCGAAAAGTATGGAAAACCAGGTTTGATGCAAAGCATAAAAAGCCACATGCGTACAAAGAAGGTGATCTTGTCTTGATCGAAAGTGCCAATCTAAGCACTGGAACTTCGCGAAAATTAGAACTAAAATATCGAGGGCCTTACATTGTAACGAAGATCCTGCGGTTCGACAGATATGTCATCGAAGACATTGAAGATGCTCCTAGAAATCAACGAAAGTTCAGCACTGTGGCAAGCTGTGATAAACTCAAGCCATGGTGTACCCTGTCTCCCGAAATTCATAGCGACTATGATACCGAAGACGAATCAGCGAATATCGATGCTTAAGTGCAATGAACCTCGGGACGAGATTCTATCAGGAAGGCCGAGTTGTCACTAATTTTGTACTCGATAACATTTTTGTATTTCTTGCCCATCTGGCAACCCTATGAATTATTGCTTCTTTTGCTCTTTCTTTTGTCTACTTTTACTGTTTGAAATTAATTGTCGTTAAACTCCATTAGAGATCAGACGTGCGGTAAATTACAAAGAACATTGAAATAAAACTACTTAAAATATTAAATATCTGTTAATTAATTAATTTTGGCCATCGTGTGACATATAATTATAATTTTGCAAAACAAACCAATTTGGAGAAATAAAAGAATTACAGTTAATTTCAACTTAACTAAATATAAGCTTATCATAACTTAACAAAATAAAAGAAGGAGGAAAGGCAGTAATTAAAACATTAAAGAAGAGAAAGGAGAAGAAAATTAAAGTGTAGAAGAATGAAAGGTTAGAGAAATAGGACTTGATTGATAGCTTAAATTTGTTCGTGCTGGTTATGGTTTTAATGTTTAGAGGAAGTGAGTTCCAGAGCTTAATGGCGTTGATAAAAAAGAGCCGCTTAGATTGTAAAAAAGTATATCTTGGTATTATAAGGTTGAAGGTTATGTTCGACACACAGAAACGCAGTTTTTTGATAAGGTATAACGGAGTTTTATTAATAATCAACTTGTGCAGAAGGATGCAGTTTCTCGCATTTAGGTATCCAATCAAGCTACATCCTAGAATTTCTTTGCTTTTAACAGTAACATGGTCAAAACGTCTTAAGTCAAATATATATCTAGTCAAGTTGTTAAACGCAACAAGAATTTTGTGCTCAGAATGATAGTCAAGGTTACTATAAACTAGCTCAGAGTAAGTAATTATAGGCAAAATGAGTTGAACAACAAGTCTTTTTTTAGTCAAAGTAGGGGTAAATTTAGAAGTTAACCGCAGACATCTTAGCGAATAATATATTATTTTTATTATGTTATTCACATGGTCAAGACAAGTAAGTTTTGAATTGACATAGAATCCTAAATTTTTTGCTTTGTCAACAATTTGTAGACGATTATCATTTAGACTAATTGTCGAAATTATATAAAAGCTGCTCAAACGGCGTATTCATTGAAAAATTATTTGAGATAATTTTACTCTTTATATGTTTGTATATATAAAATAAAATAATGAATCTGAAGTTTTTGCCAGTTAGTGCAATTTTGAGTTAAAATTACTTGAACTAAACTTTATTACAAAAGTGACGGGAAAATAAGTCGCGTTAGGAATGTCACGTGGGGAATCATCCTAGAGGTTGTAACAAAAAAACGAATGCAAATATTTCAATACGACAACTATCAATTTAAAGCCACATTATTCTATTATAGTTTACAAAAAATCAATTTAAGAAATTATATTCCAATTCGCAGATTTTTGCATTTATGTTGATGCAGTTGAAAACGACTTCTATTTTTTGTCGCGTTGGGAATCACATGTTTACTGGTAATATATTGAAAACAACAAATTGGCAAAGCCTACCTTTTGCACTAAAAATAGTGCTCCTAAAACTATATCTAAAAATGGAAACAAGAAAAAAAAATTCTTAAGAAATCTTTCCTTTTTGTTGCTTCAAAGCCGTGCGAATGTCGCGTTGGGGACCCTGGAAATGCCCATATGTTATTTTGTTATCATTCTGTTGTTTTCATTGCATTGTTTTGTTTTCATTGCTTCTTTCTTATGTAGTGACAAAAAATAAACAGATATAGATTATAATAACAAATTTTTACATTCAAGCATTTAATTTCAAACAAAGTTCAGTGCGAAGTGCGAGTGTTCAATTAAATTAAAGTTGTGTGTTTACGTCAAACGTAAACACCGTGTATATTAAACACATCTGCTCAATTACTCGCTATAAGTCGCACGAGCGCTGACAGTTGTCGTTCGGCAACAGCAAAGCTGCGCCAGCAGCGTATCTTGATTCGTTTTTAGAATACTTAAAAGTGAAGATAATCTTTACAAAACCCAACAACGGAAACAAGAAACAACCCACCCACAAGAAGAGCTTACAACAAGAAAACATCGGTCAACAGCAGCAAAAACCAACATTGCAACAACCCACCCATCCAGAAGACAACCCAGTAAAAAAATGGATCATCCTATGAGCGATCTGGGAGTGCTCCCTGAGGAGCAGTGGAGTGTTCCTTATTGATCCAAGCTAGGTGTATTTTGCGTTCTCTTTTAACATTGCATGTCCTAGGAAGGCTATCGCTCCCTTTAACATCCCAGAGGAGCTCAAAAGGAGCGATCAATAAATGATTCAAATGGATCAGCAAAGGAACATTTTTTTTTGGGACTTAGGCTTACTCCGAAAGCTAGGCTTCCCTATCTCAAGTAGACTTCTCAAGATCCTAAGGTGGCGATGAAATTATTTGGACAAATCGTGAGATTTATAACGCCATCACAAATTACGAATCGTTTTTGATTCTATTTAAAAACTGTACTTTAATTCCGTCAGTCGCATCAGCGGATGGACAAAAAGCAATTACCTTTGGCTGGTCGCACTTCACGACCTCGGCGTTGAAACTAGGGATGCAAACGATGCATCGATAGCATCGTCATCGACGATATATCGTTCATAAACATCGATGTCAACATCTATGTTTTTATGAGCGATACATCGGTCTGAAAAGGAAAAACATCGATATCGTTTGATCATTTTTAGCCGATTCACAATTTGACATCTGGAAATACCACAAAGAGCTAACACACAATAACACAATAAATAAATATTCTGATGCATATTCAATAGCAAATGTAAGCGAAACAGAAGTGCAGATATACCTGTAGTCTCCTATTACCCCAATAAAAAAAGATGCGATCGAAATTTGGGATGACATGAAATCTCTATTTTCAAAACTTGCGAAGATTGGAATGCTATATCTGTAGGCAGCGAACACTTGTCCTCGGAAGCTGGAGCAACCATCAATCAAGAAAGAAACAGGCTTCTAGTGACGAGGTTATCTAAGCTTCTTTTCCTTAATTCAATTTTCATATTGATAAACTCCAACAAATAAATGTTTTAAAATTATGAAATGGGAAAACATGTTTTCTTTTTGATATAGATTTTATTTTGACAGATGGTCTATAGGTATAAGACCATTCTGCTGGTGCAATCAAGTGATGTCAGCAAATTACCCATGCTATAAAATAAGGATAAGTATTGAAACAAAACTATCGAAGTTAACCACCGAAAAACATCGTTTGACGCCATCGATGCTCATTTTTGCTATAAAGCCTAATTTTGAGGTCGGAAAATATGAAAAAAAATCCTTAATTAAAAAAAACAGACATAAAAAAGTTTACAAAAACGAATGTAAGATTTTCTGTCACAAAATTTAAAAAAAAAAGAATAATAATAAATTATGTAAATAAAAAACAGTGTTTTGTATGAACAAAAAAAACCCCGTTTTTTTTGAGGTCGAAAGTGAAATGACAAAAAAGAAATTTTTAATACAAAATATAGAAATTTTGTCGATTCCTTTTTTTAAAAATTTGTTTTTGAAAATTTTTTTACGTCTTATTAAATTATTCTTTCTTTCATATTTTATAATAGAGTGCAAATAAAAAATAGGTAATCTATAAAAAAATACTTATAATTTTCGAATCCAATACTAGGCTTAATACAAAAATGAAAACATAGTAAAAACATCGATATATCGGTCTTTTTAACGATTTTTTTAAACATCGATAGTTGTCAAGTGAACATCGATATTTTCATACATCGATGTTTTTAAAAACGATGCTGCATCCCTAGTTGAAACGACGTGAATCGAATGAAAGGAACATTTAAAATATTTTTGTTTCACAGAAAATAATTATAAAGTTTCCTAACAATCACATGCCTCACTTAATGTTCTTTTTTTCATTAATTGCTCGCCCATTGATCTTATAAAACAGTAAAGGAGCATAAGGGCACAAGTGCTCACTGTTAGATACAATAAAACAGCAAAAGAGCGCTCCCTTGTTCCTCCTCATGGTAGCGATCGCATATTTTTTTACTGGGAAAGACATCACCACGACAAACTCAACACCATCAATCAACCATATTAAAACACAATTGTTTTACCAAAAGCTATCAATAAAATACAAATTGTTCCCAACCCACTCTAACTAATTTGTTCTCTTTTCCGCCAATCTACGATCGTTCGCTACCCGAACATTGTGAATTATAAAAGGTTAAACTGAACACTGGTTACAGCAAAAAAAAATTTAAAAAGATTATTTAAGAAACAGAAAGAGGAAAACTTATCGATTTTGTAAAAATATAAACTCGAAAGTTAAGTAAAAGAAAGTAAACGTGGAGAAACAAATGCATGTGCAACGTGGCGATCATAGGATCAAAATATGAGCCAGCAACCAAAATAAGAGTTTCTTCATACATCGAATTTCGTTATGATAGCTCTAAAATTACGGTTGTTATCGTGATCACAGATGGACAGAAAGACATGGCCAAATCACTGAGGAGGTGATGCTGATCAAAAATATATTCGGTTGTTGTTCAAAAGTCTATTTTATTCGACTCTCGAGTTGAAATTGGAAAGAGTAAAAGGAATACAGAGTAAGTTGAATATAGAATAATACGAATATATAGAGTAAAACGAATACAGAATAAAATGAAAACATAAAAATTTATAAAAACAAAGATATAGTTCGAAAATGAGCTAAATCGGATGAGAACCATGCCTACCTCCCATACAAAGTGCCTTTACCAAAACGGTAAAATCTCTAAAAATTCCATAAAAACTAATCTTATCACTTCAAATTTTGCAAATAAGCAAAATTCTGCTCTTAATATGCATTTTGATTAAGAAATTTATAAAAACCGAATGAAAACTACACCTACTTTCCATACAAAGTGACTTTTTGAAATCAGTGGCATTTCCTTAAAATTTCACAAAAATAAGCAAATTAATTTTAATCTTAACTATGCACTCGATGTTTGCAATTTCCATTAAAAATATGTACAATTGCACCCACCTCCAAAACAAAGTGATGTCATCATAATAGCAAAACTTTTTTGCACATTAATATTTAAACTTTATTGTATTGTTGTAAACATTAATGCTAAAACTTGATATTATTAACATAAGCTTTAATATGCAAAAAGGATTCTGAGTGTCGAAAAATAAATATTTGAATAAAAACCACGCCCTATAAAATGAAATCACCAAATTAATGCAACATTCAACACTTCGAATAAACTAAAATACGATCGTGGGAGTATTTTAATTTCGGTCCAGTCTAAGATAAGTATTTCCTTACTAGTTTTTTATAAAAAAGTTTTTTTAGTATAGTTGCCGAAAGTGAACATATGAACTTAATTACCAAACTTTAGTCTAGTACCCAAAACCGTTTGAAATATAGAATTTTTTTACTTGAATTTAATTGTGATCTTTAGATCAAGTAAGTTTGAAGAAAGCAAACACAACAACAACAACTCTGTAAAGAGTCAATCACACAACAAACTAGACAGAAGGGGGTGTGGCAAAATTTCAGTACAATTTAGCTGAACATAGTGCACTTTGCTTCACTCAATGCCCCCGAAAAGTGGGCGTAACTAAAGTGGGACATGCCCAATTGTAGTACAGTTGCCGAGAGTAACTATATGAGAGCTAAATTAAAAAATTTAGGTCTAATACGACCCAATTCGTCTAAAACAAAGCATTTTTATTGATTTGTGGTCTGTAAAACGGGGTATAGCAAATTATTTCTTCGTAAGCCATCTCGTACTTAATAAAATCGACACATTGACTTTAACACCCGCCCCAAGGTTCATTTATACAAAGGTTGGGTACATTTTTGACATTATCTCAATTCGGCAACTTTATTTTAAAATGAGAGCAAGAGAGCGTAGTCATTTGAGCCATGGTTCAATTACTGACAAGGTAGTAGCGTAGACTGGCTTTTTTCTCACGAGCGGCGATGCGTAGTTGTCAAAATATGCTATTCATGCAATTAATCAAAGAAATGTGAAACAATAAGCAACGACTTAAACATAGCTAGTGAGTCGCAGCAAACTAAAAACATTCCAATAAACTTCGCGAACAAATTTAATGAATCAGAGAAAAGTAAAAAATAAGCACATACACCGAAAAAAATGTACAGAGTTAACCCAAGTTTTTTCATGAGTCAAAAGAGTTTATAAGAAGTTAAAAACGTTTTGTCGCCGTAAAACACATAATGAATTGAATTAATGTTTTTTTTTTTGTTAATATAAAACTTTTTTTGCTTGATACAACTCATTTTCAAAGCTTGGAGTAAATTAAAAGCAGTTTCAAATTAACTCTGCATCTTCTCCAAACATTTCTCCTTTTAACACCATTAAAAATAATTGCAACCATCTATGAAAATCATCTTTGTATTTTAAAGCTGAAACGGAGTTATTTTTAGCACGAAACAGAGTCTGCTCGAGAAAATATTTCCGTTTGTTCGTTTTACTTTGAATGAAGAGAAAGTACTCAAATATTTTAGCAATCAAATCAAGTGTGCTGTAAGAATTAAATGTTGCATAATGATAAAAAAGGGCTGTTTTTACTATTGCGAGTTATATGTTTTCGTATATCTTTATGGAAGTGAAACTTCTTATGAGGTTATTTGATATAGAAGGTAAAATTTTTCGAGTCTCGTCACGAAAGTTTTTGGACGTAGAATTACGTCTTACAGCGCGGTTTATATGGGGGTCATTTTCACGAATTTTTTCAAAGTGATATTTGACACTTTGGGGTATACCTACAGCCTTTAATATTCATCGTACAAAGAAAAGAAAAAATGCCAAAATATCAGTTTTAGTGGGAATAAAACGAATATCTAATAAAATAGCAAAATGTAAGAAGATGAAAAATTTAAATATTCGTATGAGAAATGCACAAGCTGCTTAGCTGCAGTAGCTGCTTATGCTGTTTTTAAGGTTGTTGTTGTTGTTGTTGTTGTTGTGTTTGCTTGTTTGGTTCGTAATCACGTCGTTCGTTGTTGTGCTGCTTTTGTTGTTGTTGTTTTTTATTAAAATGTATGTAAATCATACATATATAAATATACAGTCATGTGAAAATAAATTCGGACACCTGTGTTTTTATACTTAAAGCTGTATAAATTACTTACAAGGTGCAACAGATAGAGCATTAATTCCCTCGGGTGGCGGTTTCTCCTGATAAGGCGAGTATAAAACTTTCTGGAGTTTCCTCTCACATTGTAAAACTTTCAAGATAAAAAAATATTTTTTATTTTAGAAAAAATATCAACTTTCCCATCAATATATCAACCACTTCCGTGTCATGTTCTGCAGCGGAGCTCAAATTTTGAGATTATCAAACGAAATATCAACAAATTTTGTATCTTTTGTTTTAGCGGAGCTGTAATCATCAAAATTTAAAATCTCTGTTTTTCATGTTAAAATACACTTAGTCAACAGTTTTTCTAATTCTAACTTTGGATGATAACAGCTCCGCTAAAAGAAAAGATACAAAATTTGTTGATATTTCATTGGATAATCTCAAAATTTTAGCTCCGCTACAGTACATCACACGAAAGTGGTTGATACACTGATGAAAAAATTGATATTTTTCTAAAATAGAAAATATTATTTTTCATTTTATGGTGAGTAGTATAGATTCTATATCAATAATACTAAACACGTACCAAAACCGTAAAATACCCTGTAAATTTAAATTTTTACAATGTGGGAGGAAACTCCATAAAGTTTTATACTCGCCTTATCAAGAAGAATCACCAGCCGAGGGAATTAATGCTATATCTGAGGCACCTTGTATATAATTCATGCAGCTTCATATATAAAAATATAGGTGTCCCTATTTATTTCACATGACTGTACATCAGTTGCTTTAATTTTTTTCGTTTCCCAGATAGCCTATCGGCTCGGTTGAAAACGGTGTGCACTTTTAAAAGCACTGAAGCGGACCGTTTCGTTGTTAGCAAACTATGCATTGTGTGTTTCATATAAGCGTACCATTTATTAAGTTGTATATTAATGTTGACTTTCTATGATTTAAATACAAATTCAAATTGTTTGATAGTTTAAATCATTCTTGATTTTAAATACAAATTCTAGTTGTTTGATAGTTTAAAATCGTTTATTGAGCTTTAGGTCAGGTTAGAACAATTAATTGCTCTAACGAATTTTTTTCAAAGAAACAACAGCAACAACATTTTCAATATGAAAAGAAAAAAAAAACATCACTAGCTGATTAGCTGAACTAGTTAGAGCAATTAATTGTTGTAATAGGATTTCCAAAAACAAAAATTCCTAAGGGCAATTAAAAATTACCACGAATGGAATTTTTCCAACATAAATGGCAACGTTGCTTCTAGCTGCTGATATTGTTGTTTTGGTTCTGCATGCGCTGCAAAGGGCCGTGTTTTACTCGGCAATTTTATGAGCAATAATTGCTTCTGCCGAAAGTAATTTGTGGACTACTCGGGTTTAAAGGGGACTTTCGTAAGCATGAGGGGGCGAATAATCCACAAACTGCTTGCGGGAAAGGCAATTATTGCCGAGTGAAAAACGGGACAAAGAGATCTACTACCAGAGCAATAATTGCTTTCACCGCAAGCAATTTTGAGAATTTTCGTGTATAACGAGTGAAAAGCGGGACATAGTATTTTCTGTTCGCTTTTCTCTGCTTTCTACTTCATTCCTCTACGAGTCGGCACTACCTGGTTATTCTGCCATGATTTGGAGTACGAATAAAACGAATGTTTATTTTCAGCAAATTTGCGCATGCGTTACCAAGCATGCGTTGTGCTTAAAAAACTACATTTATTTTTTAAATACCATAATAAATTCCAACTATTTTTATTATGCATTATATTATTTCCAAATTAAAAATTTATTTTGTTAACTAAAATTTTAATTTTAAATGACTTTTAAAATATACATATATGTATATGCTTTTTACTACAGGAAAATAAATAATTCAAATTTTTATTTACATTATATAAACGTAACTTTGAATTACATTTAGTTTTAACCAACAAAACAAATGAAAAAGAACAACAAATTCATCACCATAAATATCAAACGAAAACTTTTTATAAAACAAAAACAAATTTTTACATGAATTTGATTGTGAGCTTTTTAGATCAGGTAAGTTTAAAAAAGGACAACAACAACAATTTTTTTTTAATAATTTTTATAAAGAAGTTTTGAAGAATATACATGAAAAAAACCAAAATTTTTCTCTATTACTGTATAAAAAGGAATTCTACGTCTATACTTACGATACTATCGAAACTGTGTCTTTTTTGTATGGGGACCCCTAGAAGGGTGGCCGATAGAGTGTATGTGTGTATAGAAGAAATGCTAAATAAAAAAAACAATAGGACCAGCTCATACATTTGACCTCCCTAGGGGTTATTGATTTCTTGATATGAACTATAATAGACAATTTCTTCTATTTTTTGTGTCTTTTGTGTTCAACCTTCAAAAGGTTGGCAGATAGATAAAAGGTGAGTTCAAAAGAAGTATTAAAGGGGAAAAATTAATAGGACCAGCTCATATATTAATCCGCTTAGGGGTTATAGATGTTTTCATATGAATTATAAAAGCCATTTTTTTTAATTTTTTGTTTTTTGTATGGGGACTCCCACAATAGATCGCCATAGTTGAATTTTTCGCGTTATCTCGTAAATATCAAATCACGGACATATTCCGCATACATCGCAAACCATTAAGACCAGTATTACTAAATGAAGCACCAACGAATGACATGAAAATATTAAATAAACAGAATATTTTTTATAAAAATTTTGTATTGTATTTCGTTTGAGATGCTATCTCTTTCTTACTCTCTGTTTTTTTACAATAATCTATCTTATTCTTTATATTAAGAAGTTTACCTTCCGTACTGTATACACACTATACCGTAATTATTTTTAACTGCGGTATATTTTTTATAGAAAATTTTGGGAAACTAAACAATTTTATTTAATTTGGTATACAACTGTTGTTTTGATAAAAGTCGAGATATATAAATTTTTTTAAAAGGAATTTATGAGTTTTTGGAACATACTAAAGTCACTTATTACCATATTTTATTACCGAAACTGCATTAAACACTAATAAACAAATTTTTTAATGTATGTGTCACGACATTAGGCAACCCTGCTCACTTAACACAAATCGCCTTCAGAATATTTTACCTATTTTTGTACCAAATTTAATTATTCTGGCATCAATTTATATACTTCATTTTGATAAATGCTTAAAAAATATCTTTTCCCTCATTCAACGAACAAAACAGCAATCAATTGCAAAATCAATGCAAATATTTATCTCTTTTTTCAAATATGTTAAATAAAAAAATCACTTTTTTAAAAAATTTCAATTAAAATCAAATAAATGAAACACCTTTGAAGCAAATTTTGAGAGTTGAGCGCAATTTAAGCTCAAAAGTAAAAAAAAGTTTTGTTTTATAAGAATTTATGGAGATTCAAAATTGCTCTGTGAGTATGGAAAAGAGATTATGTTTTCGGCGTTAAATATGACCTTAATTTCCTTTGTATTCAATTGAAATAAGAAATAAATAAAAATAATTAAACACAAAAGAAATTACGGGTTCTTTATTTGACTCTTTTGTGGGTGAGTTTGTTTATTTTTAAAGCTTCATGCTACATTTAAATGAGTTGATTCTAGTTTTTTTTGAGTGAACTCAAAATTTAAAAATTCTCAATTTCTCATTCTTAAAACAACTCCAAACGGAGTCAGTACGACTTTTCAAACAAATCCAATTTTTGAAGTAAATTGAACACACAAACGGAGTTAATTATAGTTTTTACAGCTTTGGCAAAATACCATGCACGAAAAGAGTTAAATTGACTCCAAATATGACTTAATTTACTCCGCTTTTTTTTTGGGTGTAGCTAGTCAACAGCAGCAAACTACAACTTCTTTAGCTGTTTTTGACAACTACCAATCGCCAAAAAACTGTCACGGCTACCTTGTCAAATAATTATACCATGATTTGAGAAAAAAACTCACACAGTTGCTTGAATATGAAACTATTTGGTAGTAAATTAAATAGTAATAATATATTTTTACTTCTTAAAAAACTCCTATTTTTCGTGACTCTTTGTTTTCTGAATTGACTTCGACTTCATATTGCTTATTAGTCCATGATTCTTAAAATAATGTATATACGTGGCTGTATATGGCCTCCAGTTACGCGCAACCTTCAAAAATAAATTAAATCAGATAAAGTACACAGCATAAATTCCTCCTATTTTAAAATGTTTAATTAATTTAATCACATGCAAACTATCGAGTCTAAGGCCTTTTCCACACCTGCTCAACGCAATTCCAACGCAACTTTAACGCAACAGCAAAAAGGTTGAAAAGCAATGCAACTATAAACCGCATGCTTTCAGGCTTCCTGCAAAAGTCATGCAACATGAGTAAGACATCTGAAAAAGCATTGAAATAAGTGGATTATGCAAACGTACCTATTATAACATTAAAATTAAGAAGAACAATAAGACAATGTTAATATATATAGCGTACTGCACTACAAATAATTGAATTCACAAAACAAACAAAGTGATGCAGCAAGTCGCCTATCGAAATTGCGGAAAGCCGCGTTGCGTTGAACAGGGGCCGAATTACAGCATCAGTGATCGAGCAAAATTACGAAGGGCACCACGAGACAAGTGCCTATCAATCTTGTACAATTTTGCTCGATCACGGATGCTATAATTCGGCCCCAGGCTAGCAACTTGAGTTGGAGTTGCGTTGACCAAGTGTGGAAAGGGCCTAAAGAAGAAATTTTAAGGCCAAGATGTATTATTAGTTTTTATTTTTATAGGTAAGTAAAAACAAAAAAAAATTTCATCACGAAATGCTTCAAATGGAAAATAGAAACAAGGGAAAAAGCATGATTGCATAAGTTGCAGAATATTGTTGGAGTGTTAAGCTAGATGACTTGGAAAACTCTTGCAGCTGTCATCCAAAAAAGAAAATTTTACATTTACATATACAAAATTACATTGAATATATACAGTAGCGTTCAGATGAATAGCACAGCACTGAAATTCAAAAATGTTTGGATAAATATAACTAGTCTATAATTTTAGGATCCAAAAATCCCATAATCATTCCCATGTGAACTTTCAACACTGGTTATCTAAAATACAAAAAATTACTTTTTATTTTATGGTGTGTAGTTTAGATTCTAGGTAAAAAAAAAAACTAAAAATGGTCAAAAACGCTTTAAACACCCTGTATCTTGGAAATTTAAAAAAAAAATAGTAAAAAAACTGAGTACAGACTGGGCACAAGTATTAAAAATTCATATAGGAATGAACATAAAGTTTTAATGCGATGATAATTAGTTGTACGCCACTGTATATAAGTCGGTATATATAATTTATACTTTTATATAAAAGAAGACTTATGAAATTTGATCCAGAAAAAGCTCGGTAACCGCTGAACCGATTTTGATAATTCTTTTTTTATTCGATTCCTATGATAATATAGATTATATAGACTTTTTGCAAAAAATGCTATGTTTCAGACCATTTTGGTCGTATGAGACTAGAATTTGGTAATCTTTTTACTTTCGCTAACTTTACTAAAAATGGGCATGACCCACATTAGTTAAGTCCACTTTTCGGGAGATAAGCTTGGAGTAAAGCAAAGCGCACTAGATTTAAGCTCAATTGAGCTGAAGTTCTGGCACTCTATTGTTTCGAGTATGAGATGGTTTAAGTGAAAAAATGTTGCCACACCCCCATTACCGCCCAGAATTAATCGAAAATGTTATACTTCGAACGGTTTTGGTTGTATTAGACTAAAATTGGATAATTTAGTTCATACGGCTGCTTTCGGCAACTGTACTAAAAATGGCGAATATATACATTTTTTTTTCCGAACAGCATGAAAATTCGTATATCGCAGTAAGGTGGTCTGCGGCAGGACAACGTCTGCCGGGCAATACATACATCAATAAGAATGCTGTATATATCAGAAAATTCTGATCGTCATGCATTGATGTTTCAAACGGAAACGTCTAGCATGTGTTTTGTTCGAAGGTCAATTTACACTTTTACAAATTCATAAAACGATCACGAAAAATTCATTGAATTGGGTCAGGACAAATTCTACTATAACTATAACGTTAACTATGAATATATGATAAGGAAATAGATTAAAACATACATTTATGTACATAACTTTGGAATAGTTTGAAATATTTGAAATATTCTTCACAAAATTATTTTTTAAGCTATATTTGAAAATGTTTTTCACATAAATTAGTTTTTAAGTTGTAGCACATTGCAAAAAATATAGCAACATTTTAAGCAAATTAGTTTTCATCAAAAAATCATAGGGGGGTAGGTGGCCCATGATTTTTAATGATAGAAACTGTTTGTGTCAAAATAGAACAATTTTTGCAGGTAAATTATGTTATATGAAAGAATAAGGAAAATGAAAATTAAAAAAAAATTTAAATAAAAAAAAATATGTACAACAAAAGCAACTCTTGGCCTATTGTTTAGTGCAAGTTGGATATTTTAGAGGTTTTTTGAAAACAATATAAAACATTGCATTGGTGAGGTAATGGTAAACCTTTTCTCATTTTCCCAATTTACTTAATTTCTTAATTTACTTAACTTTCAAACAAAAAAAATTGGATAAAAATCGTCAAAAGTCAAAACATGAAATTTCAATCGTTTTTTTCTCATTCTGAGTCTTATGAGTTATACTGAGAAAATCTATAGTTTTGAGATATCGCAAGAATTTTAGTGTAATAATAACAGGTTTTCTTAAAACATACCTAATATCCGTACAAAATATTTCCGAAAAGAAAAGAAAATTACCATTAATTTTATAAATAAACGACTGTCCATGCAAGAATGCATTGTTATGCGTTGAGAAAGTCTATAGTTTTTGAGATATCGCCAAAAGTTTGATGTCATTATAACGGTTTTTTTAAATTTAAGAAGAATTGTTGTTTGGCCGAAGCCCAATAACAACAATTAATAACTGAAGAAGGCCGATTAACTACAACAATTTAAGAAGAGTATATTTATTTTTAGAATATATGTAAAAAATTACATTTTTGATTACAAATTTTAAAAATTTTTTACCCAAATTTTTTTATAACGCTGTTATGCAGGACTTTTTCAAAAGTAAAAAAAAAGAAAGCCAGATAAATTTATGTCATCATAACAATTACCGTTAAAATAAGTTATTCAAATTAAGTAAAGTAATTTCTTAATATATATACCATTTTTTCATAATTAAACAATTAAAATAATTTTTATATTCTGAATTTGTTTTAATGCAGCTAAATACTTTCATTTTAAGATTTAAAATTTTTACATGGTATTTTTACATGTAAAAATTGCTAGCAATATTAAATACCCTGGCGAAGCAGCGGGTATTTGCTAGTATTTATTATAATAAATTAAATTTAATATACCTAATAAAAAATACAATTCGGCAAATCTAAAGTTTAATTTTATTGAGTGTTAAAGCTTATTTCACTCGGTCTAGACATAACTACAACGAAATTCAATTTATATAAAGTAACTCATACGGCATATTGCACAGTTGCTGATTTCCTAAATACTTCAAAAATTTATTAAAAATAAAGCAACGAAGCGATTTTAATGACATTTTGCAGAACTATAGTAAATATAATAGTATCAACAGATATAAAAAACATGTAATAGTTATCAACAAATTCTTCAAAGATATAAAGGATTTTAGAATATAAAGGACTTTTTGTACCCGTTTTTGGTAAATTTTTTCAATTAATATATTTTTACTTTAATTTCTTTAATTTGATGCCAAATTTATTATGATAGGACATAAGCTTCTATACTAAGAAATTATTCAAAGAAAGTTATCCTTTAAATTTCAAAGTCTTGTAGGGACCAAACCAGAGGTGACCCGAAAAAATAAGTGATCAGCGTACACGAATATATAAAGAACCGATAACAAAGTGGGCGGGGTTTTTTCGTGTTGTACCGTATTATTTTTGAAGTTTAAAGTAGTTATCGGTAAACTCTGCCTTAACTACTCCCAATGATGAAGCCTAAGTTGATAAAATTAGTCAAATAGTTCTATAACGTAAACTTTAATTACAACCAACGCTTAGTTGAGAAAAACTTTGCTATTTTAACTGCAACAACAAATTCCAGAATTTCAAGTCTTCTTTACCTTGTGCCATAATTAGCTGCATTGACACGGCTTTTCCCACACTAAAAACAAATCAAAGGCGAGACAAAAGCCGTGACAAGCAGCTTTTAACGCTCAGCTCAGTGTAAAGCTGAGAGAAATTATATGCAGAGAACGCCAAGTTGGTGCAAAGCAAACATGTGACCTGGCAAGGTCACGTGTCTTATAAACAAACCACTTAAAATTCATAGTAAGAGACGGCAATGTTGCTGATGGCGCTTTGGCGCTGATGTTGATTCAAATAATGGGGTTGACTTAAGAAAAGGTGCTAATATCACACTGCGACACATGCAACAATATAAGTCACATTGCTTGACTGCATTGCACATTGAGTATCGTTCTTGGAAGTAATTTCTAAGGATTCAACATCATTGCTTTAGTGTTAGAATTGTTGCAGGCAACTGAAATTCAGTTTTTTTTACCCCACGCATACTGCGAGATATTAACGTTGTCAATCCGTTTGTAACGCCGATAAGAAGGCGTGGCAGGTATAAAAAAGTGTATATATTCTTGATTAGCATCACCTTCTGATTCGATTTAGTCATGTGCGTTTGTCCGTCTGTCTGTCTGTCTGTAAATCGATGGACGATGGGTTCGTGAAATAGACGCATCGTTTGTTTTACCGAAACAGGGCATTAGTTAAAAGGATTGCATCAAAAAAACGAAAATTTTTCAATTTCAGATTAAAAACAAAAATTCTGTGAAAAAAAGTATGGCAATGAAATACAAATACAGTCTGGCAAAGTCAAAAGTTATGTCGCAGAAAAAAAAGGATGCAGAAAAATTTGTTTTGACGAGGATTTTTCAAGAATATATGAAGCCAGGGGTGTACCAAGGCCATTTTGATTGGGGGGTAGCAATGTATTTCGGCCGACTGTATATCCTTAAGTCCCAACTTTTTTTTTAAATAAAACATAGCTGAATTAAATAAAGTTACTCATCCGTTCGATCAACATAAATAAATCTTAAGGGATCTTTTCATTTGAACGGATAAGAAAAACACTTTGAATTATTTTTACTAAAAACTTTTTTAATGATGAAAAAAACTTGTGTACATCAAAATACATGTAACTGAGTATGTTTTGAATTTTTTTTTTTTTGTTTTTTTGGTTTGGCCTTTTATCTGCTCTTTGAAGCTTTTCACAATTTGAACTTACTTTTTCGAATTCAAAAAGATGGCAACAATTTCTCAGCTTTTACAACAGGTAACTGAAAAATTTCGTAGTTCATCTAAACGATAATACTTGAAACTATAAGATTACGTATAATCAGCCAACTAGAGCTTATACCTGTTTTTGCCGCCATATTTAAAACAAAAATTGAAAAATTACCCTATTTTTTATAGTTCTAACGCTCTAAAAATTCGAGTTTTATCAATTTTATCAGTTTCAGCTCAAACGGACTTTTTCGTTATTCTTTGGTATCGTTTTAAGAAATCCTGAAATTTTTAACACGTATTCTACCCACAAATAGTAACCCTTTCATATAAACCAAAATATCGAAAATTTTTTCAAGTGAAGAATTTTTCATATCGTTCCCTCTATCAAAGAAAATAATATAAAAGTATTTCAAAAATTTATTTTCGTTTTTATTTTAATAATTCAAACTTTATATGTGCTAAAAAATAAACAGAGCTTTCAATTTCTTTAACATTTTTTCTTCTAATTTATTAAATTAATTAAAAAAAATTATTTTTTAAATAAAAAATGAAAACTTAATTTTTAGGTACAGTGACACATATTCGTATAAACGCACTCTTAATTTTAAATTTGCTACCTTCTCTCTCTTTTATTAATGCATTACTCAAAACAAATTCCAACTCATATTGTTTACTAAACTAACGGAAATTTGTACTGAGTGCAAAAACCTGTTTTCGTTGTTGTTGTTTTATATAAATCATTTCAGTTTAAATATTTTACTTAAAACAAGTACATATTCGTTTAAACGCATCAACTTAATTTTCAATAGGAATGGGTATTTATTTAATTTTCAATAATTAATTGGTATACCATTTTTATTTATAACTTCAAATATACGATTCGGCATCGACTTCACTAAATTTTCCAGCAACTGACGATCTAAATCTTCCCAAGCTTCCTTAATGGCCAACTTGAGCTCTAGCACAGTTTTGTAAAGGTGTCCTTGGGCTTTTTGTCCATAGATTTTGCGTGATATGCATCCCCAAAGATTCTGCACCGGATTCAAATCGGGACTGCATGCAGGCCATTTCATAAGTGGGATGTTGTGCTCTTCAAACCACTTTAATGCCTCTTTAGAAACGTGAATGGCAGCATTATCCTGTTGAAAAATACTGTCTTCATCCATTTTATCATCCAAAAATAAAATGAGAGCATCATCCAACAATTCCGTGTATTTTTTAGAATTCATTTTGGGCGGCACAAAGCAGATATTTGCTTTACCTCTAGATGAAAATGCCGCCCACACCATAACGCTGCCACCACCAAAGTTTCTTTTTGACATACGTACGTCATTGTTTCGCAAATCATGCCAATAACAGCTGTAAGAACTGGGCCATCTTAGTTAAATTTCTTTTCGTCGGAAAACACAGCATTGTCCCACTCAGTTGACCATTGCATGTGTTTTTGGGCGAAGTCTAAGCGCGCCTTTTTGTGATGCGGCTTCAACACAGGCTTGCTCGCCGGTTTTTTCCATTTAACGTTATCTGAGTTACGTAAAATGTGTGCAATGTGCCTCGTTGTCACTGGAAGATCTAATTTTTCTTTTATTTGAATTGAGTTCAAAAAACTTGTGGTGGCTTCCTTCCTAATTTGATTAACTTGGCGAATACTCAGTTTTCGATTGCCTTTCGTGGATTTTTTTACTCCATAATTAACACCGTTTTTTAAAAAAGAGCGGACGACAGCTTCTGATCTTCCTAGTCTCCGCCCAATTTCCCGATTTGAATAACCCTCTTTATGTTACAGGTTGATTTGGACTTTTTCTGTGTCATTGAGGTATTTTCCCTTTGGCATTTTGATAAAATCTTAAAAAAATATCATTAAGAAAATATTTTTACATTTAAATTAAATAAAACTTACCAATTGTTAATTAAATACAAGCAAATACTTATTTCTTTAAACCACTAATATATTTTCGACCTCCTTATTCAGGTGCGTTTAAAGGAATGTGTACTTGTTTTTAGTAAAATATTAAAACTGAACTGATTTATATAAAATAACAACAACGAAAACAGCTTTTTGCACTCAGTACAAATTTCCGTTAGTTTAGTGAACAATATGAGAGAGAAGGTAGCAAATTTAAAATTAAGAGTGCGTTTATACGAATATGTGTCACTGTATAACATTTAAATACAATTTAAATTTTTTTAAATTTAAATTTAAATAAAACAAAAAGAGCAGTTTTCCCCATATAAATCAGATTTTCATTTTAAAGTAGCAAGCGGCACGTTTAAATATCAATATTTTTTTTCTGAAAATTTAACAGTTTACTTCCGTTTAGTAAAGGAATAAAACCCCGGTTCGTAATTTGCTACTATGAAAAAAAAAAATAAGGGCCACTCTAATGTGCAGTAAGTAGACCGTCTCGCCTTATAGGCAATAAAAAAGTCACCGCACACCAGCTAATCTGAAGCATTATTGAAATAAAGTTCTTATAAGAAAGAGATAAAATTTTTTTACCGAACGTAGGGGTCGCGCATTGACATATTTCTTCATAACTTCGGTACTTGCCGTCCGATCTTAAAAAATTATATGTCTATATTTTTGTCTTAGGGAAACTAATTTTTGTTTTTAGACTCATTGACCTCAGTTGACCTCTTATAGTACTGACCCACCGGACCTCAGTTTCTACTATTTTAAGGTACCATTTTGACTTCAGAAATGAAAGGCCCGTAAAAAATCAATACAATTTTTTTAATTTTTTTGCAAAACGTAGGGTAAATTATTAGATATTAGGTCAATTCGTATTATTTTTTTAAAATATGCACCTAAAATATTCTTATCAGTCAGCAATTCAAACACTGGTTTCTCCTTTTAAACTTCGTCAAATCTTCGTCATTAACGGCCCGATCCTAAGTCTGCGGACAGAGTAAACGCTGATGCGAGCAGGCAGGCAGGCAGGCGCAGGCAGGTAACTGCTCAGTAAATAAGCCGTGCAGAGTGAATGCGAGCAGGTCAGATCAGATCAGTGTGAGAAAAAGTTTATTGTTTATTTTTTCCCCAATTGCTTTCTATTTTGAATCCTCTGCTAATAGCGTTTATGAAAATTTTTTATTTTCTATACATAAATAGCACACTCTCTTCAAAAGAGGTACAACTCAAAAAATTTTAATTTTCAGGAAGAGCAAAAAACAATTTTTTCTTCAATGGACTCCATACAAAATAAAGAGACAAAACGATTTTTTTTAATTAAAGACTAAGAATATGTGTAAAAAATTAAGATAGCCGATGTATATGATCACTACAAATAGTCTTACACGAAAAAGTATATATCTAAACATTCTGAGTTGTGACTCTTTTGAAGAAGGTGTGTAATATGTTGTGCCACTAGGCCAGCCTAATTCAAACTAAAATTAGCGTTTCTTCCGGTGGCTAGAAATATTTCATTGGCCGATAAGATAACTCTCCAGAAATTTTATCCAAATCGGACACAGATAAAGTGAGGCTCATTGCGATTGAATCTCATTTCATTGGTATAAAGGTCGAAAATGAGGTGTTTCGCCATTAAAATGTGTTTTAAAATTCTGTAAACTGGTTTAAACATTTCATTTATACTTTTAATCAATAGCAGATTCAATGTCTTTACAACGTGTCATCAGTGAGAAAAATTGGATAAAAATGTGATATTTTATTTTTCGAAAAAAATTATATTTTCTTGTTGTAATAAAAAATCGTAAAAATCCAAATTTCAAAAAACTGCAGTGAAATGTTGTTTAGCAATTTTCTTAAACAACACTTAATATAAATACAAAAAATTTTGTAATTAATTTGAATAACTTGAACGTTATGGAATTTTTTATTAAGAGCGTACCCTTTTGAAAATGTCGAGTTTGAGTACTTTTACAAAAAAAAATTCTCAAAAATCCAAAAATGCAAAATGTTAACCAATAACAACAACAATGCTTAAAGTATAATCTTGAGCTATTTTGTTCACAAAATTAAAAATCAAAATCCTAAGAAAAAAGTTATAGCTGGTGAAACATGATTTTTTTTTTAAATGCGCAAAGTGCCTGTGTTTGGCATTTCGAACACAAAAAAAAATCATAGAAAAATCATAAAAATGTTATATCTCATTTGAAATGACTTTAAAATGAATGCTTTTTAAATATTTTTGATTTTTGTATTACAAAAATTTTGGAATTTGAGTGATACTAAAATATTGGACCCAGAAAACCAAGCAATTTAATTTTTTATTGTTTTGTTTGTTTTATATGTATTTCTTTTGTTTCTTACATGCCCAACAATTGCCCATTCGATCAATATATAATTTTCGCGTGCACAATTTATCACCAACAACAACACAATCTTAATCGACGTTAACCAAATTTCCTAATACCCACCAAAAACAACCCTCACACTCACATAAACATTGCGCGATTACTGCTGTTGTTGTTTGTTTCGTTCAATGCGTTGTTGTTGTTGTTGAATGTTTTTGTTGTAATTGGTCTTGTATAAATAAAAAAATAATAAAAAAAAACGCAGTTTCCTGGAAAAATTACAAAAAACAACACAAAAAGAATAAATTCAGTTGCGAGAAACCTGCGCCAGCCTGATTTCTCGCAACAACCTGGGGCCGAATTACAGCATCCGTGATCGAGCAAAATCGTACAAGAGTAATAAGCACTTGTCTCGTCGTGCCCTTCGTAATTTTGCTCGATCACGGATGCTGTAATTCGGACCCTGATCTGATCTGATCTGACCTGCCTGCTTCCACTCTGCACACTTCGAGCAGGTTTATATGAAATCGTATGAAGCGAGTATTCTCGCACTGGGACAAGTAAGCAAACCTGCCTGCCTGCCTGTCTGCTTCAGCGTTCACTCTGTCCGCAGACTAAGGAAGAGTTAAGTTTAATATGTATTTTTTTTATCATAAAAAATAGCACATGGAAAGTTTATAGTAGAAAAATTGTTTCTAAAAACCTACCTTAAATATTGTATTGAGTTACTGTTCAAATGCACATTGAAAGTGCATTAAAAATAACGCGTACTTCTTTCACCCCGAGAATGTTTTGTTATCGATGATAACGGACCAAGATCCGCTAGCGCGTTCTGTTGGGTATGCAAAGATGTTAACAGCACGTAAAGAAGCAACAGGCTGCATTCGACAAATGTTCGGCCCAGAAGCAGACAATTTTATAAATTTTTAAAGTGAATCATATTTCAATACGATCGATTGGACAAAATTCAGGGGCCGAATTACAGCATCCGTGATCGAGCAAAATTGTACAAGATTGACAGGCACTTGTCTCGTCATGCCCTTCGTAATTTTGCTCGATCACGGATGCTGTAATTCGGCCCCAGAATGACTTCACGCAAGACCAACTTGAAGCATTGCAATACTCAAATGACATTACCGAATTACCAGGTAAATTAAAAAACTTAATTTGATATCTTTCCTTACTAAACATAATTCTTTTCACAGCTTGTAACGAACCCTTTTGCTCGTTACTGATTTTTGCTGAGGTAGGCTCAGTGAGTAAACCAGGGGTTCTTACAAAATATTTTATTTACCAATGATTCCGTTGTTTTAAATAAGAAAGCCAGCGTTTAAGTTTAAAACTGTAGAGTGAGTCTTTATTATTTTCATTTGCCTTATCTATAACTTAACGAGTAGGTTACTCAATTATTATTAATTATTAACCATTATATAAATTAAATTGATATAATTAATCCTTACTTATTCATAATAAATTCCGTTACTTGCTATGATCCCTCTCGCTGTGAGTGACTAGGATAGAACTCAGATTAAAACTATGTTCGAAGGATGGATGTACCTTCGCTTAAGATAACTACGTTTTGATCTTAGAGTAAACAACGTTCGAAGGGTGAGGACACCTTCGCCTAAGATAACTACGCCTGAGCTTAGAGTAAACTATGTTCGAAGGGTGAGTACACCTTCGCTTACGATAACTACGCCTGACTTAGAGTAAACAACGTTCGAAGGGTGAGTACACCTTCGCTTATGATAACTACGCCTGACTTAGAGTAAACAACGTTCGCAGGGTGAGGACACCTTCGCTTAAGATAACTACGCCTGAGCTTAGAGTAAAACTATGTTCGAAGGGTGAGTACACCTTTGCTTAAGATAACTACGTTTTGAACTTATAGTAAACAAGGTTCGAAGGGTGAGTACACCTTCGCTTACGATAACTACGCCTGCGTTTAGAGTAAACTATGTTCGAAGGGTGAGTACACCTTCGCTTAAGATAACTACGTTTGAACTTATAGTAAACAAAGTTCGAAGGGTGAGTACACCTTCGCTTACGATAACTACGCCTGACTTAGAGTACACAACGTTCGAATGGTGAGAATACCTTCGCTTAAGATAACTACGTTTTGAACTTAGAGTAAGAAATGTTCGAAGGGTGAGTACACCTTCGCTTACGATAACTACGCCTGACTTAGAGTAAACAACGTTCGAAGGGTGAGATCACCTTCGCTTATGATAACTACGCCTGACTTAGAGTAAACAACGTTCGAAGGGTGAGATCACCTTCGCTTAAGATAACTACGCCTGAGCTTAGAGTAAAACTATGTTCGAAGGGTGAGTACATCTTCGCTTAAGATAACTACGCCTGACTTAGAGTACACAACGTTCGAATGGTGAGAATACCTTCGCTTAAGATAACTACGTTTTGAACTTAGAGTAAGAAATGTTCGAAGGGTGAGTACACCTTCGCTTACGATAACTACGCCTGACTTAGAGTAAACAACGTTCGAAGGGTGAGATCACCTTCGCTTATGATAACTACGCCTGACTTAGAGTAAACAACGTTCGAAGGGTGAGATCACCTTCGCTTAAGATAACTACGCCTGAGCTTAGAGTAAAACTATGTTCGAAGGGTGAGTACACCTTCGCTTAAGATAACTACGCCTGACTTAGAGTAAACAACGTTCGAAGGGTGAGGACACCTTCGCTTAAGGTAACTACGATTGAACTAACTACTCAGTCTCAAAGCATGTGCATGCTACTGCGACAAGACTGCCTGTCCTAAGCAAACGCGACTGCTTTATATTCTCCCGTTGCCTTTCTGTTCCGTGTTCACTTGTTTTGTTTTCCCTGCCTGTGTATATGTGACATGGCTTTGCATGTTTGTATGTGTGTATTTATTATTTATTTACTTATTTGTTATTCAATACATTATCATTTCCTCAATAGAATATTTATAACATTAATATTATATATTTTACCTAATAAGATATAATATAATACAATAATTTATTTATTTATTTATTTAATTTACTGACAGATGATAGAAAATCATATTAGTCAGAACTTAGTCTAGATACATCTTATTCATAATATATAATAAAGCTTTTAATTTAATAAAGATAGTTTAATTTACATTTCATGTTTTGGTTGTTTACATTTTTCATATTTTAAATTCAGCTAACAATTCATTTATATACTTTGTGAGACCCAAATTGTGTAACAATTTGAGTCCTCACAAGCTTATCTATGCCATTCTCAAAATACTGAGCGCTTTGTACACTCAGTACATGAATCTGCCATTGCTGTCACCGATGAAGAACGCATTATCTATGCTCGAGAGCCGCCAAAAATACAGTCTAGTTGAATCATGTCGAAATTTGAACTCTTAAAACTCGATGGTTTTAATATGTGAAAAGTGTCGTAGTAAAATAATAAAAGTGGGTTTTAATCAAGAGTTTTCCCACTTTAAAATTCTGTGTTTTATATAAATGATTTTTTGGGAAGAGTTTAATCGTTTTTTGAGAGCAAAAAATACGATATGACAAAAATTTTAAAAATTTACCCTACATTTTTCAAAAAAAAAAATATAAAAAATTTTTAAAAATAGTTCTAGTGGAAATATCGAAAAATTTTCTTAATAAAAGTTTATTGATTTTTTACCGGCTTTCTATTTCAAAAAACAAAATGATGCTTTAAGATGGTAGAAATTAAGGTCCAGTGGGTCAGTACTATAAGGGGTCAACTGAGGTCAATAAATCCTAGAGACAAGAAATAGGTCTCTCTAAAACAACAATATGGACATATGATTCTTTTAGATCGCACGGTAAATATCGAAGTTATAAAGAAATATGTCGATGCGCGACCCCTACGTTCGGTCAAAAAAAATTTTTTTTCCGAAACTTTCTTTCAATAATGCTTCAGATTAGCTGGTGTGCGGTGAAATTTATTTTTTCGATACGCTCTAATGTGCAGTTTTCGACTATTTGTGTTCAAACATTTAGTAAAAACAATTAGTCAATAAAAGATCGGTCAAAGTCCTTCCAAGGGCGGAAATTGCCAGTTAATTATTTATTTATTTATTTAATAGTTAGATTTCAAATTTAAATTTCTTATTTTTATTTTAAATAGAATTTTTAATAGTAAGTAGTAAAGTTTTTCTTTTTAACAGTACAGTATAGTCTCGCTAATCCGGACACTCGCAATACCGGACTTTCCAGTAATACAGATATCTCTACACTTCGGACATTTTTGATATTCTACCTCTTTAGTTCGGACATAAGACGAAATCGCACATGTTTGGTTTACAAATTGACTATCGCTATGTAAATCAAGTCAACGTTTTCTTTTCAAATGTATTTTGTTAAGTAAACGGGTGTTTTTGTGAGAACAAGGCTTATTTGCCTGCATATTGTCATTCGGTTCATTTAATTTACGCCTTGAATTTTTACCTACACGTTGATAATGGTGTGAATATTAACATTTTAAAAGTTTAAGTAGATTCTTAAAATGCCAGCGACAAAAAGGCAACATAAAACAATAAATCTTTCAGAGGTACAAAATTTTAGATTTTATTGAAACTGTGAAAATCAGTACTGATCAGCTAAGCTCAGCTGAAAATTTGAAATTATCAAAATCTACAATTTTTGATAAAAATAAAAATAAGGACAAATTTCAAAAATATGTGCCGCAAGCATTCCAAGGACCAGGTAAAATGAAATTTTAGCAAAGAAAAGGCAAAATGATTGAACCAAATTTGTTCCAGGGAAAAGAAAAAATATCAGATAAGGCATTATGTAAAAGAAATTTTGTGAAACAGTTGTAATTTATTATTTGTAATTTTAAGTTTAAAAATTAAATTTTAAGTTTAAAAACATAATAGGGTTTTTAAGTTTAAAAACAAACGATCCCGTACTTTTTGGACTAAAAATTGTAAAAAAGGCGTGAGTATAAAAACATGTCTCAAAAATAGATAAAAACACAAAAAAGTACTGGAACGTTTTTCGGACTAAAATGGTGTAAACTGTCAAATAAAATCGTTTGCCGAAATGAAGAATTTCGAAAAATTTTCACATTCATATGCATTACAATATTGAAATTAATTCTCTAATTAACGTTTATATTTAGTTTTTTACAATTTAACATGTTTCTGGTGAAACAATAGTTTTTGTTTATATCAAAGAACTTTTTATGTTTTGCAATTTTTTTGCTAACTTGTAAACAGATGTTTTTAAGCAGTTTGATACTTTTACCATTTTTACCAGAACAAAATACTTGGACTAAAACTTGGAACTTTTGACAGTGAGGGGAAATTTTTTACTCTCTCTACTTTTTCACTCTCTTACCATTTTTTCAAGTACGGGAATGTTTTTCGGACTAAAACCTGCAAAGCTGATAAATTGGACTAAAACTTTAGAGTACGGGAACAGACCTATTATTTATGTTCTTATATAAAATTTCTTTACAAAAATTTCTAAGTAAAAGCGTTTGAATTAATAAGACTCAACTAACAATTGCTTCTACTTTCTGTATTCCGGACATATCCAGTAATACGGACATACACCGAAACTATATGTGTCCGGATTAGCGAGACTGCACTGTACTTCAATATACTAACTAAAATTTTCATGCCACAAAAAGTCTCCTTGACTACAGGTTTAAATAATTACTTTTTCTCAGCACGAGGTCTTCTCTAAAAAAGTGTTGCAAATTTGAACTGTTACAACTTTAATGCAACAATGAAATCTTCCAACTTACTAGAGCCGATTGCTGAAGAACACTTTTAAGGAACTCAAAAGCAAATATTTTTGCTTTAAAGACATGCTTTTACCATCTTAAGTTTGGTTGATCCGTTTTTTATATGTACATAAAAAATTTAAAACAACTTTTCCTGCAGCAATGTTTGTAAACATAAAAGTGCTCACAACTTATTTGTTTGTAAACATAAAAGTGCTCATAACTTATTTGCGAATGTTCTTAACTTGTTCACATGTTCTTTGCAAAATAAAAACACACATATTCCCAAAATAAACAACAACATCTACAAGGAAACACATGCTCAGATATGTTCTCAATCCTTAGCGAGCTGCTTTTACCACACAAAACCAATAAGGGTTAATATAAATCGGTAGGAAATCAGTTTCAAATCCACTTTCATCTATTTCCGCATGTCCCCAACCAAGATGTCCGCCATTTCCTTACACAACCTGGACGACATAAGTATTTGGCTAGCATCCTATCGGCTATATACATTTAACAAGCTAACTCAAAGTCAGGCATGCAACAAGTTCTCATGTCTTGCGTGTTGTTATTAGCTTAGAATTACCTTTACAACAAAAGAGAATAAAAAAATACTGTTGTTTTTGTAGGTAATGGGCTATCGGCAAGCACTCTTTGCACGAACGTCGAACAAAAGCACGTACAATGTCACGATATTTCTTATTCTTGAGCGTATTTTTTCAACGTTCTTTTGTGAGGTTTTGCATTTTTATCCTTTTTCTACAACCACTTGTTTGATATGCCTTAAAGAAGGCACGTTTATGCACCACATCCATTGCGTTCCATTTTACGTAAAAGACATGCTTCTGCAATTATGTGTTGCAGTATCTAACGTTGCAACTTGTAAGAACACATGTTAAAAATTCTAAAAATACGATATGTACAATATTTGGAGCGATTGTGTTGCCACCAGCATATGAAAATTCGTTTGAATTAAAATTAAGAGAGTAAGAGCTATGTGGTATTGGTATTCAAAAATGTATGTTTGAACTGTACCGTTAGGTCAGTGTATATATTTTTATGATTTTTTCAAAAAGCGGTCCCAAATATTGACTTTAACTCAAAAAATTACTTAAAAATTGTTTTTGTTGTTAAAATAAAATCACGTAAAAATTGCACATCTATTTTTCATGTGACATAGAATTTACTTGTAAAAATTCTTCCAGTTAGGTGCAAAAATTATTTCACTGTTAAACAACAAACCTTTGATTTTTTTGGCGAAATTATTTTTTCTACACATAAAACTTTTTCCTCTAATAGTAAGTTTCAGCGTTTTTCTTTTAAGTAAGGGTGCTTTCCACTTACGAAATGGCGGAATTTTTCGTGCAAGATAGGAATTTTCACTTTAAAAGACTTCAAATATTTAAAATTAAATATATAATAATCAGAGAAGGGGAGAATTTAATGATACTTCGACTAAGTTTTAACGATTTTTTAGTTATACAGTGGCTCACAGCTTATTTTATGCAGTGCATACTTTCAACTTTAGGGCTTTATAAAAACAAAACTTACAGGAATACAAAAGATAATATCGTGTCATTTAAAAGAGCAAAAAGTCTATTTAAATAAAGGTTTTTCATTAATTTTGAACAGGGTTGCCACTTGTAAACAAATTTAATAACCAAGATTTTATCAAAAAGTTATCAAAATAAAATAAAACTACCATTTTAAATGAATTAAATTGCGAGCTTTAGATCAAGTAAGTTTTTAAAAAAGCAAAAACAACAACAACAACTCTGTATAGAGTCGATCACTTATGCCGTGGTTATGCTAGCCAAACATATTCGGTGTTCATTTTTGTTAATTTGTTCTCTTCGCTGAAATGTTTGTTTGGTGGTTATGCTATGATTGGTGGCACAGTTGCATTATATGTAATAGTATGTCAAAACACAAAAAAGCACAACCCTAATTTGCATTTTTGTACTTAAAATTAACGAATTAAAATATACGAACTGATATTACTTACTCTGAATTTTTATTAAAATATCTTAAACAAAATGGTTTGCATATATCTGACATGCTAGCTAGCTGTTTATGTTAAGGGTTACTTTAAGACACAATCAACTTCACTTTTTAATACTTTTACCTACTTTTTTGATGCTATTATACAAAATGACTACAGCCAACACTGGAAAGTTCGGCATGTTTGGCGTTTCAATCAGCAATCAAAATGTTCGGTCCGAGAGCGAGAAAATGAATATGAGAAAAAGTTCATTTTTTCATTTTATACGTGAAACAATAACAACAAAAAATGTTCAGCAATCATGTTTGGCTAGCATAACCACGGCATTAGCTGACTATACAGTCTGTTCCGGAAATTGCTACATTTTCCTCTTCAGTAGCCTTTGAGTGATTAAGCTGTGATCAACTCACTGCTTAAAGTTACATATGATTTCACACATTTGAAATTCATTCATTTGAATTATATAGAACAAATTGAACGCTCAAATATGCTACTTAATTATATAACACTTTCAAAGCAGCAGGAAATTTATAGATCACCGCCGTTAACTCTACCAAGGTTGCCATCTGTTCTAGTTGCTTCTTATTTATTTCAATATTCATTGGTGTTCAACAGTTTGTCGAAATGCACCATAGAAATGAAGTTATTGACTCTATACAGAGATGTTGTTGTTGTTGCCTTCTTAAAAACTTACTTAATCTTAAGCTTGCTAATTAATTCATGTAATCATTTTATAGATCAAAAAATTAATTAATAAACATATTAAGCAAACATTTTTAAAAGTAAGATTATCAAAAATATTGTAAATTTTGTAAATAAAAAACATTTGTTCAACATGAAAACCCTTAAAATTTATAAACAGAAGTAGTGTTAAAATTAATGCAGTTTATATTATTAAGTATGCAATTTTTCTTGTTTAAAATTTATTATTTTTTAATAATTTAAAATGACAAAATAAGTAAAATTCATAAATTCATATATGTATACATATGTAACAATTACATTTTTTTTTTGTTGAATTAAATATAAATTAACTACATATAAATAGATAAAAGTATTACTTTTTCTTGTTTCAAATGTATTTAGATAAACGTAATTTTTTTTTGTCGCAAAACCAAAAATTATTATTATTATAAAAATGTGACTCTTCTCTTTTTTATTTGAAATAACTAGGAACTAAAAAAGAATTCTGCATTCATTAGAAATGTATATGGATTTTAAGAAATTAAATAAATAAAAACCTATGGCATTTAATGCTTTAAAAATTTATCATCAGGTTTAAATTTTAACTATTTTTTATTAACACGTTTTTATTAGCTTCACTTCATGTACATATGTATGTATGTTTATCTCGTACAAGTCTTGGAATCCATTTTTAAGCAACTTCCCGATGAACTAGGGTTTTGAAATTTAAAATATAGCTCAGAACTGGATGACAACACATATAATTTAAGAAAAAATTTTCCACTCCCCCTTTACCGCCCACAAATCAACAAAAATGCTATAACTACAAAACTACTAGGCCGATTAGCTGAACTTTTGGCAGTAAATTTCCCTCAAGAAGAGGATGATTTAGGAAAAAATTTTGCCACTCCCCTTTTACCGGTGGTATAGGTTAAGAAATCATTCGTTGCATTGCATAGTATTTAAAGCTTTGATTAAAAAATATTAGGTCGAATATCTTTTGTTTACGAAAAACCATTATCTATTTTCGTTTTAGAGATATGTATATTTACGTGGCGACCGTAGCCTAGTGGGTAGAGTGCGTGGCCCCTAAGCTAAAGAACCGCGGTAGCCCGGGTTCAATTCCAGCTCAGACAGAAAGTTTTTATTGAAATAATTTTTCTGTTCGGTCGTCACCTCTCTGCAGACAATGGCAAACCTCAGAGAGTAAAAATTGCCATGTAAAGCTTCTTGAGAACATAAGCCGTTCGGAGTCGGCATAAAACAACACGTAGGTCCAGTTCTCGGTCATTTGTGATCAAACATTTAATAACACGCACAACGCAATTGATCAATAGAAGCTAGGTCAAAGTCCTTCCAAGGGCTGAAATGGCCAGTTTATTTATTTTTATTTATATTTACATAATAGGCATATTTGCAACACTTATTTTTATATTCTTACAAGTACTCCCATAAAAAATATTTTGTTGAATAGAAAATATCTGGCATCTCTGCATACTTTTTACCTTTTGCTGATATCTCTGAACGTTTTAGAAATATGAAAAAAGTGAAAATTTTATTTAATTTATTTCAAGCTATTTCAAGCTATTTCAAGCAACTGGGAAAGCCTAATTTTTCAGAAAGTTACTTTCGAAATTTTCCCCATATATTTTTCATGCAATCAATTTTCGTTATTTCAAAATATATCAGGAAATATCCACAATATTTGCAAGGATAAAATATATTCTTGAGCTCCAAAGGCAAAAGATATTTTTTAGATTCAAAATATTCAGGGTAGCGAATTTTTTTATTATGAAAAATTTTGAAATTCTATAATTTTTAAAGGGCAATATCTTCAAAACAAAAGAAGATAAAGAATTTGCATTTACAAAAATTGTTAAACCTAATATTTTTTAATCAAAGCTGTCAAAGACGATCGAAATCGATTGATGCATTTTGAAGATATAATTCTATTAGAAAAAAAATAGGTTTTTTACATTTTTGCCCATAACTCTTAAATTAGAGCTGAGGGCGAAAAAATTACCTTCATTTGAAATCTAAATATCTTCTTCTTCTTCGCAGAACTCCTTTGAAATCAATATGCTATTTATTGTATAAAAAACCAACTTGATTCATTGCTTCGCTATTATAAGAGAAAATTTACTTTCAGCTGCAGTAGAGCTGTAGGGCAAAGACAACAAAATATTCTCAATTTTCTGGAAAAACTAAACCGAAAAAAGTTACCAAAACTGTAAAAAAATTACCAAATTACCAAGGCAAAAATTTTCTACCATATTTGGTAATTAATTACCAAGCTGGCAACCCTGATTGTGAATACATATATTTGGTTGTTTAAAAAATAAAAGAAGAGAAAATACTGCTGAAACTCGTCTCGCAGCTTATTTTATGCAGTCACTTCTCTCTGGTACGGTACTCTAATGCTGCGCTGTCTAACGGTACTTTCGTTAGCTATGCCTTCGTTCTGTTTCTATAATTGCTTTGTGTTAGCTTTTGAGTCTGATTTTTTTGCTTCAAGTGTCTGCTTCTATGATTATTTAAAATAGGAACGCACACAATGCTACAACAACGAGAATTGGTTATATGCTATTTTAAAAATAGCAGCTCGCAGCGAAAAATGGCTGAAATGTTTATTATCAATTCCTCTACAGTGCAAAAGATCATCGAGCGCCTCGTCCATAAGAATCAATTGCACAATAAGAGCAAAGAAACACCAAACAAAATTTTTATTGCAACCGACGAGCGGCATATTGTACGGAAGATAAAGGCTAGCCCAAGACTCTCAGCTCCGAAAATGGCTTTTGAAGTTCAAACTGACCTGAGCAAACAGTGTAGTGCTGAAACTATTCGACGAGTCTTGCGCAAAAAGAACTTTTATGGCCGAGTAACAAGAAACAAGAGGTTTATTAACCCCAAAAATAGATTATGCAGACTCAACTTCGACAAAGAAGATATGCCCAAGGCCCCAGAGTACTGGAATTCAGTTATTTTTGCAGATAAATCGAAGATCAATTTATTCGGTTCAGATGGTATGTGGTATATGTGGCGAAAACCAAATACCGAGGTCAACAAAAAAACTTAAAACAAACCGTGAAACATGGCGGTGGCAGCGTCATGGTTCGGGCCTGAATGTCAGCTGCTGGTACTGGGAAGTTGCCGTTTATTGAAACAACAATTTAAAAATGTGAGTACCTACAGATCCTGAAGAACAATTTGTTGCAGAGTGCAAAGGTTCTGGGTAAAAAATTGAGTTTCTGATTTTACCAGGATGACGATCAAAAGCACAAAGCGGGTATTGTGCAAACCAGGCTAGTATACAACTGCCCATAATTGGTGACGCCGGCAGCATAGTCGCCAGACCTTAATGTTATTGAAAATGTGTGGTCTTTGTTTTAAAATAACATCCGGAAATATCAAATTTCAAACAAAAACCACCTGAAAGAGATATTGAAAACGAAGTGGGTGAATATTTCGCAACCTATCACTCAAAAGCTGGTCGCATCATGCCAAACCACCTTAGATCTTTTGTGGACAACAAGGGCTATCATACCAAACAATAAAAATATCAGATATCATTAATTAATACGAAAAATTTGTAAATAACAAGTGACTGCATAAAATAAGCTGTGATATGAAATTAAGCAGTATTTTCTGGTTTCTTAATTTTAAGCCAACTTATTATAAATTTTTACAATAAGTTAAGTTAATTTATTAAACTAAATATCTTGTTCTTTTAAATGATACTATACTATTTTTTCTATTCCTGTTAGTTTCGTTGTTATAAAGCCCTAAAATTGAAAGTATGCACTGCATAAAATAAGCTGTGAGCCACTGTATATAAAAATGGATGTGTGTATGTGGGTATGTTTGTATATCACGTATAGACTTAAAAACCGCTAAACCGATCTTTATGAAATTTTCAGTGAAACTGAAGCCACATTTTGAGAGTGTTCCTCTGATGTTTGGTTTCGATTGGACAAGAAGGCCCACAAAACAATAAAAAGGGTATACATCAGACGGTTTTGCTAGTAAAAAAACTAAAATGTAGTCATTTTGTTCAAATGGTTACTGTCGGCAACTGTACAAAAAATGGGCGTGGGCGAAATATATTTAAATACTAACATTTGGTAATTCAGTTCATATTTTTACGTTGGACGTTATATGTTGGACAAAAGGGCGTGGTACCCCATACAACCCAAATTTGAGAAATTGAATAGCTTTTGAGTTAAAGGTCGCACACAGCCACGGAATTCAGTATTCGACCACAATTAACACAAGCAAGATTACATTTGATGGGCGTTTGTAAACAAGGGCGTGACAGCAAAGCACCAGGTTTCAGCTAGTATTTTATAAAATGTAATTAAAATAAAAAAGAATTGTTTTATTTTCTGTATTCTCCAGCCACGAAGTGACAACGCGCACTAATAAGCTTTGAATTTAAGTATTTAGTTGTTGCAAAAAACTACTCCGTTACATGAAAAGTTTCTTGGACCTAAATGTATGTACTATCGAAAAAAAATCGGTAAAAAACAAATTTACTTCAGCAGCTAAATTTTAATTTTAAAAATAAAAAAGGCATGTAAATCAAATAATTCAATGTAATAAAAAAAGCAATGTTTCGGAAATTTTGATTGATAGTACACATAGACTTTTATGGGAATATATAAATAACGTTACTAAGCAACAAAATAAAACAAAAGAAATTCAACTAACAAAAAATTTACGAAATGAATTTAAAAATGCAGAAAATACAAATGAAATATATACGCAAAATAAAAAAAAAATATTGCTATGAAACACAATGTAACTTCTAAAGTTAAAAATTTGTAATATAGTTTAAGAAAAAGACACAATAGTAAATAAGTATACATTTTCTACAAAATGTAAGATGAATGAATAAAAAGGGGAAATGTTGTAAGTAAAGTAAACGTAACATAAATTATGAAGCAACAGAAGCAACTTTGTTTATTGCCATTTCCTCTGTTTGACATTAAACTTCCATGACTGACAACTTATTTATAGTACGACTGGCAAATTAAATTTAACTATAATTATTTAACTTCCATAATAGAAAAAAAAATGCTTACATTTTTTACTGTTAGAGTACTGAGAGCTGATCTTTCACGAAATCAGCACGAAGTTTAATAAAAGTTGCATCAAATGCAGCTTCATTTAATAAATACATGTTTTTACATTCCAGAAATAATGCATCTGACATCAGCAATGAATTAAAAAAGATATGACAAATTTTTAAATAAATTTGACATATTTGTGTTAAGCATTTAATCAACTATACAAAACTATTGAAATATTGAAAAAGCTGATTGTGCCTCATAAAAAATTATTGTTATTACAAAGTTTTAATAATCGATTTTATTTTAATAAAAAAATGTTTGCTTAATCATAATCAAAGAAATTAAATACTGTAATTTTTAATATTAAAGGCCTAAGTAACCGGTATTCAGCTAAGTAATAACTTGGTAATCACTTCAGTAATCAGTTTTCAGTTATGTTTTCGCTTAGTAATGAGTATTCAGCTAAGTAATCAGTCTTCGGTTATGTAATCGCTTAGTAATCGGTATTCAGCTAAGTAATAACTTGGTAATCGGTTCAGTAATCAGACTTCAGCTGTGTAATTTCTTAGTATTCAGTATTCAGCTAAGTAATCACTTCAATATTCAGTCTTCTGTTATGTAATCGCTTAGTAGTCAGTATTCAGCTAATCAATCGCTTAGTAATCACTTCAGTAATCAATCGCTTAGTAATCGCTTAGTAACTGGTATTCGGCTAAGAAATCACTTGGTATTCACTTCAGTAATCAGTCTTCGGTTATGTAATCGCTTAGTAGTCAGTATTCATCTAAGTAATCGCTCGGTAATCACTTCAGTTGTCGATATTTGGTTATGTAATCGCTTAGAAACCGGTATTCAGCTAAGTAATAACTTGGTAATCACTTCAGTAATCAGTTTTCAGTTATGTTTTCGCTTAGTAATCGGTATTCAGCTAAATAATAACTTGGTAATCGCTTCAGTAATCAGATTTTAGCTGTGTAATCGCTTAGTATTCAGCTAAGTAATCACTTCAGTATTCAGTCTTCTGTTATGTAATCACTTACAAGTCAGTATTCAGCTAAATAATCGCTTGGTACTCACTTCAGTTATCAATATTTGGTTATGTAATCGCTTAGTAGATGGTATTCGGCTAAGTAATTGCTTGGTAATCACTTCAGTAATCGGTACTTAGTTATATAATCGCTTAGTAACCGGTATTCAGCTAAGTAATAACTTGGTAATCGCTTCAGTAATTAGATTTCAGTTGTGTAATCGCTTAGTATTCAGTATTCAGCTAAGTAATCACTTCAGTATTCAGTCTTCTGTTATGTAAGCAATTAGTAGTCAGTATTCAGCTAATCAATCGCTTAGTAATCACTTCCGTAATCAATATTTGGTAATGTAATCGCTTAGTAACTGGAATTCGGCTAAGAAATCACTTGGTATTCACTTCAGTAATCAGTCTTCGCTTATGTAATCGCTTAGTAGTCAGTATTCAGCTAAGTAATCGCTCGGTAATCACTTCAGTAGTCGATATTTGGTTATGTAATCGCTTAGTAACCGGTATTCAGCTAAGTAATAACTTGGTAATCACTTCAGTAATCAGATTTCAGCTGTGTAATCGCTTAGTATTCAGTAATCAGCTAAGTAATCACTTCAGTATTCAGTCTTCTGTTATGTAATCACTTACAAGTCAGTATTCAGCTAAATAATCGCTTGGTACTCACTTCAGTTATCAATATTTGGTTATGTAATCGCTTAGTAGCTGGTATTCGGCTAAGTAATTGCTTGCTAATCACTTCAGTAATCGGTACTTGGTTATATAATTGCTTAGTAACCGGTATTCAGCTAAGTAATAACTTGGTAATCGCTTCAGTAATTAGATTTCAGTTGTGTAATCGCTTAGTATTCAGTATTCAGCTAAGTAATCACTTCAGTAAACAGTCTTCTGTTATGTAATCCCTTAGTAATTGGTATTCAGCTAAGTAATCGCTTGGTAATCGATTTTGTATTCAGTTATGTAATTGCTTAGTAATCAGTATTTAGCTAAGTAATTTTTTTTTTTTTTAACACATGCAATAACAATAGAGTTCAGCTACTACAGCTTTTTCGCACTTTCTCCGCATTAGATCATCTTAAGAACCAGCCCAAATAACATTAAAATATCTCAATGATATCGATAAGAGTTCATAATTTATTTATTTAAAACAATCTAAAGTGAGAAAAATTTACCCACCATAATATGGGTTGGGCTCAGGGACAACACAAGACATAACAACTAACCATGCGTTTACATAGATCTAATCATACATTAGTTTTTAATCTACTTTTGAGTTGACCTTTCGATAAGTTAGCATCAAAAAAGCTACAGTTGGTAACAAAGGTACTCATGCGATGTAAAGGAGCAGTAGCCATATAATTTGTTTTACTAAAAGGTAAGTAAATTAAATTGTTAGCATTTCTACTGCTTCTACGGTTAGTGCTAAAATTTATATGAATGAGCCATGGTGAATCGAGCTAAAATGAGTAATGGTGAATCGAATACAGCAGTTATGAGTTGGTGTAAATAGACGATATCTGCAGACTTCCTTCTCTCATTCAAAGATTGCATTTTTAATAGTTTTAAACGATCCTCATAAAAGTGTCAGTTGCACTTAAAGGCCCAACCAAGTTATGCTTAATTAAACAAAAGTCTCAGAGAAAAGTTGACGAAAAGTATGATTAAGTAGAAAAGTTGCCCAAGTTAGCAAATTTCATGCTCAACAAAATGTCAAACGCTCACAAAATCTTGACAAAAATACATTAAAGAAGTTCAAAAAGTCTTTGAAAAGTTTGTTTAAGTTGGCCCTACTTCAGCTTTCTTATAAATGTTTTTAGGTTTTTGTACATTTTTTATATATAATTTGCTTAAATAGACACAAACAAAAAAAAACTTTCTTTTTCATTGAAAAATTTGGCATACAAATAAAAATATTTTAATTAAACACATTCTCAATACTGTTAGCAACCCTATTCTGCTTAGCAAACTACGATGTCAAGCGCTCTCTCTCAAGTTTCAAAAAGTAAACGAAAGTTGAAAAACCTAACGAAAGGAATGCTTAGACAAAACTTGGGCAACTTCATATATTGCTATGTAAGTGCGTGCTTATGCTCTCAAACTTTTGTTTGCTTAAGCATAACTTGGTTGGGCCTTAAGTCTTGAAAAAGTAATAGGGTGTGGTGTTGATTTTCTTTTTATTCAAAATTCTTAGCTGTTTTACTTTTTATAAATATTTTATTTTAGAATAAAAACGATTTTATTTTTAAAATAATAAATTACAAAGGATTTTGTTGAATATATTTTGGATAGTCAAAATTTTATATAAATTTTTTGATATATAAAACTTGACTTGACAATAAAAAATTATTTTTATTTAATTCAGTTTTTTTAAGTAAGGTAATTTTGTTGTGTGTCTTGTGTGTGTGTGTCTTATGAATATGTGTCTTGTGTATGTAATGTGCAGACACCACACGGGGTAGGTCACACATATTAACCCTCTGCAGCCCTCCCTTAAAGGGAAATTTTTATATTGATATATAATGTACAGAAATCATAAAATTTGTATGGAAGCCCCTCTAAGGAGTGGTCGGAGGGGATAGCTTTACAAGGCAAAAATTTTCCTCTTTAAAAATTAATGGGGGTCGATCATACATAAGAACCCTCTCCAGTCCCCCTTTAAGGAGAAAATATTGATTTAATTAACAATAGAGGGTTAGGGTTCTGCGTCCCCCTATAGCTCGAAAACTTAGGGTGACCCGAAAATTCTGACTTAAGATTCGGATTCAGCGGACCCAAAGCCCTTAGAAACCGTTGATAAACCCCTTGGGACTTTTTAACTGTTGCACCGTGTTATTAGTTTATATCACAAAGTCACGTTTCTATACACGCAGAGAAAAAACATAGTTGGAACAATCATGTTTCTATAATGGTTGTACAACAATCCAATTTCTTTATAAATAATGGTTTCTATGATCATGGTAAAATGGAACCAAAATATTACTGAAACAATCTTATATTCTCTTATTGGGACGAAAATGGAATGATTGCAACAACTATATTATGAAAATGAATTTCTTTTTAAGAACCAGAATATTATTGAAACAGTATTTTTTAATTTTTTATTTTCGATGCACTCCAACTATTTATTTTTATTCTGTGCATTCAATTTAAATTGGAAGATGTTGAGTTCAAACACCAGCTTACACAGAAAATGTTACCAATTGAAAAACGGACTAAATTGGTAAATTTTCTACCATTATAAAATAAATAATTTTTCAAGTAAAATATATTAAGTAGTACAGAAAACATTGCATTAGACTATAACTAAATATAAACTTCATTAAGAGCAATATTATTTTTTTATTTCTATGATGTATTTATAATACGTAAGAATATCCCTTACAGTTGGCTAGTCATAAGTAGGTCTTCATAATGTCACACCTGTGCAATAAGTATGGAAGCCATAACCATTTATCTAAAAATAAATCTATTCCTATGTTTCACAACTGTTTTAACATATGTTATAAATACCAAAAGAAATGATTTTCGCAGAAATATAGAAACTTAATCTATAAATTATGGATAAACAATTAATTACATATTCTAATTGTATAACCTCTCATATAGAGGCTCTTGTGAAATATTTGATGGTGTGAAACATTGAATTTGGTACGGATTTGATTTTGAGCTTTTTTGACATAATTTGCTGAATTATTTACTAATTCTTCTCAAGAAGCAAACAGTTATGACGACAAGAGTTTAAGAAAATGATAAAAATAGATGAAAATGTTTGAATAGTATTTCATAACAAGAATTGCTACATAATTTTCTTTAGGTTTTGAATTTCAAAACAAACTCTATATCAATGCAAATCTTAAGGGTAAGTTCAAAACTTTGCTTAAATTAGTAAATGATTGGGTATAAGAACAAAAATGTTGCTATACAAAGAGATGTCTGATGTTTCGGCTTTAAAAAAAGTTTTTAATAATAAATAATTAAATTTCTTAAATGTTCTTTAAATAATTTTTTAAAAGTTTTTAATAAAATTAATTAAATTTTTATTTTTGTATCTCAGTACAATCTGAGATCAATATCAATCAATATGAGTTGAAATAAATGTCATATTTTGAGAATGCGAAAATACTTAGAATACATGGGCGAACTTCGTCAATGTCACTGTTCATCAAATTTTAACTTTAGGAAAAAAGAAAACAAAAAGGATTGATGTTTGAAGGTTATTTGAAGTTTCTAATGATGTTTTTTTTAAATGGTTTCTTTTTAACCTTTATTTATTTATGCATGGTAAGTATGTATAATAAATCTTTATAGATTACACTAGTGAATTATTTGGAAAAAATTTTTGCGCGGCGATACCGACATCTCTAGTTCACTTTAGTATTGTATCTAGATATTTGTTAGAGGTATTTTTCAATTTTTTTTTATATTTTGCAAAATATGTCTCCAGTTATGATCCTATAACTCCAAAAGTCTTAACACATGCAATAACAATAGAGTTCAGCGACTACAGCTTTTTCGCACTTTCTCCGCATTAATCATCTTAAGAACCAGCCCAAATAACATTAAAATATCTCAATGATATCGATAAGAGCGGTCCAAAACAATCAAAAGTTAGAAAAATTTACCCACCATAATATGGGTTGGGCTCAGGGACAACACAAGACATAACAACTAACCATGCGTTTACATAGATCTAATCATACATTAGTTTTCAATCTACTTTTGAGTTGACCTTTCAATAAGTTAACATCAAAAAAGCTATAGTTGTTAACGAAGGTACTCATGCGATGTAAAGGAGCAGTAGCCATATAATTTGTTCTACTAAAAGGTAAGTAAATTAAATTGTTAGCATTTCTACTGCTTCTACGATTAGTGTCAAAATTTATAAGAGTTATGAGTCATGGTGAATGGAATTCACCAGTTATGAGTTGGTGTAAAAAGACGATATCTGCAGACTTACTTCTCTCATTCAAAGATTGCATTTTTAATAGTTTTAAACGATCCTCATAAGAAGAAAGGTTTAAAGTGTTAATTGCACTTAAGCCCCTTAGAGCAAACCGAACAAAACGTTTTGGATTCTCTCTATTTGATCAACATGCACATTGTAACTTGGGGACCAAACATGACTTGCATACTCTAAGTGAGGTCGCACAATTGCATAATACAGCTGTGTAGTTGTAGTTGTGATCATACTATTAAATTCTTTGGCCCAGCGTTTCATAAGCCCGAGCATAGAAGATGCTTTTTTACAAATGTAATCAATATGAACGTTAAACGATAGCTTAGAATCCATGCATATACCCAGATCTTTGACAGCATCTACACGACTTAATGCAGTATCTTTTATCTTATAATCAAAAATTATTATTCCTTTTTCGCGAAAAGGTCATAGTTTGGCATTTATCTGGATTTAGAAACATTTTATTTTTAGAACACCAAATTTCAAAGGATTTTAAATCAGACTGAGGAACACCTGATTCAGCAATAAATTCAGCTGACAATTCGCCTCGAAATCGTATTTGATTAGATCGCTCTGTCAGATACGATTGAATCCAGCTTACAAAAAATTTTGGAAAACCCATTAACTTTAGTTTAAATAGAATTAAGTTGTGAGGCAGTTCATCATATGCTTTACTAAAATCAGTGTAAATACAGCCGACTTGGTTACTTGAATAAAATGATTTTAAGCAAAACGTTGTAAAATCGAGGAGATCAGACACAGTGGATCTGCCAGTAACAAATCCATGCTGACGAGTTGTCATGACCTTCCCACATTCAACTTTCACATGATCATGCACGAGCCGCTCAAAAAGTTTTGGAATCGGATAGTTGTTTATATCGTTCTTACAAGCTTTTTATAAATAGGACTTATAAAAGATTTTTTCCAAAAAAGTTGGAAAAATACTTTCGCTAATTGATTTATTGAATAACATGGACAGTGGTTGATTTAGAACGGAACCGCATCGTGTTAACACTGCGGCAGGAATTCCGTCAGGTCCAGCATTAAAATCCTCATCGATCAATCCAATATACCTTAAAATATCCTCTGAAGTAAAGGATATCGAATCCAACGAAACCCTGGGTGCATAGTTCATATATTCAAAGTACTCTTCATCAGGATTAAAAGAGTCAGAACAAAATGACTCTTTAAAGAGATTGGCAAATAGACCACAAATTACGACGGGATCGTCAGTAAATCCGTCAGAGGTTTTAAATGATGAATGGAATCCATCAGATTTTTTTTTTTTTGTGTTTATGAAACCCCAGAATTTCTTTGGATCAGACAATATTCTCAGCTTAATACTGTCTAAATAATGTACGGAACCAACATTTCTCGAATTGAAAGGATTCAAAAGAGCTTTTCAAGATTTGCATTGAGACGTATGTTTTCTTTCGAAAACATGCCATCTTATGACTTGCGTTGTCGACTTTTAGGTTTACAAAAACTTGCTAATAGACGTAAAACTCAGTGTGTTCTATTTATAAAAGATTTAATAGACAGCAACATAGATTCACCCGAATTACTTAGTCTAATTTGGGTTAATGTTCCCCAAAGAACACATAGAAATACAAATCTTTTTCATTCATGCTTCCATCGAACGAACTATGGAGCGAATGAACCAATTTCTAGATGCATATCTCCTTGCAGTTTAGCTGCGAGTCATTGCGATTTTACAGAAAATAGAAATAAGTTCAAAATTAATATTATTAATTTCTTTTATTCAAATTATTAGTATAATGTATTAGGTTAAGGGTGTAATCTGTAAGGGCATAGCCCAGTAGATGGTTAAGTAAAGAAATAAATAAATAATTTTGAAACAAATGCTTGTAGACTTCTAGGTCATTCAAGTCTCAGCTACAGACATATTTTTTCTATGCTCTTTTTCTGCTGTTGCGAAGAATCTTTAACTCCTTTGTGTACCAGGGGTAAGCACAATTTTTCATAAATTTGAGGCTATACGGCACGGACAGAGAAAACATAGCAAATATTTCCATATAAAAAAAGTTAATTGAATCATCAAGAGTGCTATTATTAACATATTCTAAAATTATATGAAGTTTACTTTGAAGTAAATGATTCAACTTCAAAAAGTCAGCTTTTTTAAAATTGAATTCATAAACTTTATCTATTGAGTTAGACTTTACTATATTATTTATTATAATCGCTTGGTAATTGCTTCAGTAATCAGTCTTGGGTTATGTAATAGCTAAGTAATTGGTATTTGGCTAAGTAGTCGCTTCAGCAATTTCTATTTGGTTAGTTAACCAGTCGTCGGTAATCAATGTGGTAACCGGTTTCTCTAGAAAAGATTCTAAAAAGGGAAGCGAATAAAAAAAAACACCTTTTCCACGGTGTCAAAAAATTCTAACATCACGACGATGACGTTAGATGATTACCCCATATCGACCACGGCTAAGAGTTGTGAGTCCAATCCAAAAGAAAAAAGTCATATTTTTTCTTGATTTTTGACACCAATAACCGAATAAAATTCATTTCAGAAAATAACTGTTATGAGCCAACCTAAAAAATTATTCCTCAAAAATAACAGTTATCCGGCAACCGAAAAACATTTTTCTTAAAAATAAAAGTTATTCATTACTGAAATGTATTTTAACACGTTTTAATAATTAATTTTAAACAATTCCAAAAAAGTTGCATAACAGTTATGTCCCTGAACATAATAACTATATGCGCATAACTGGATTAGCACAGAGCTCACTTTTACTCGTTTAATCGTTCATCGTTTCCACGTTGAGTCTGTGACTCAATTATACTAGTTTTACTCGTACTTTTATAATTGTTTTTTGTATACTTTGGCCGTGAATAAAGTTATTACAATTATTTAGTTATTTATTTAAGTTATTAGTTATTTAATAAACAAATGTTTTATAAGTTTATTTATTTATTTATTTATTTCTATTTTAACTATCAACAATCGTTTAACAGTTTGAGTAATAACATATAAATTATAAAAACAATATGATATAAAACTAATAAAATGTAAACATAATTATATTAAAGAATATTACACTTTTATAAATTCACTAGCTGAAACCCGGCGCGTTGCTGCCACTCTCCCTATTCAAACGCCCATAAAATGTTATCAGTTAAACAGCATGTCTAAATTGAGGTCAAATACTGAATTCTGAGACTGTGCGACCTATATCCACAAAGCTATTCGATATAACAAATTTGGGTTGTATAGGAAGTGCCACTCTCTCTTCATCACCGCTAATAGAATGTAATCAATTAAACTGGATGTCTACATGGAGGTCGAATACCGAATTCCAAAACTGTGCGACATATAACTCCAAAACTATTCGATAGCACAAATTTTGATTGTATGGGAGGTGCCACTCTCCTTTTCCCTACGCCCATAAAATTTTAGCAATGAAACTGCATGAGTACATTGAGGTCGAATACTGAATTTTGAGGCTGAGTTACCTATAACTCCAAATCTATTCGATATCGCAAATTTGGGTTAAATTGGAGGTGTCACGCCCCCCGACAAACTCTAAAAAATTTTATCAGTAAATCTGCAAGCGTAAATTTTGGTCGAATACTGAGTTCCGACGCTGTGCGACCTTGAACTACAAAGCTATTCGATATCACAAATTTTCGTTGTATGGGAGGTGCCACTTCCCCTTGATCAAGGCTCATAAAATGTAATCAATGAAACTGCATGTGTACATTGAGGTCCAATACTGAATTCCAAAGCTGTGAGACCTATAACCTCAATGCTATTTGATATCTCTAATTTGGGTTAAATAGGAGGTTTCACGCCCCCTTGTCGTACGCCCATAAAATGTAATTAATGAAACTGCATGTGTAAATTGGGGCCGAATACTTGTCCACTCCCATAAAATTTCATCACAGAAACGGTACGTCTAAATTGTGGTCGAATACCGAATTTCTAAGCTGTGCGACCCATAACTCTAACTAAAGCTATTCGATAACAACAATTTTTTATTTATATGTGGGAGGTAAAAGGGGGTGTGGCATTGCCCCTTAAACCATCTCGTACTCAAAGCAAAGCGTACTTACAAAATTTGAGCTCAATCGGACCAATGGTTTCGAAGTATTTTGATATTTTCTTTAAAGTAGGCGTAGATGAATTGTGACCACGCCCATTTTTTCAAAGTTAATTATAGCTATCATACGAACTTATTTACCAAATTTTAATTTCATACGACCAAAATCGTCTTAAATACAGCATTTTTATTGATTTGTGGGCGACAAAAGAGGGTGTGGTACAAAACCTGCAAAGATACACACATGCAATTTCTTATGTGCACCCTCCACACAGACCACAGATCATTGAAATCGGGCAAGCCGTCTAGGAGGAGTATGCGAACAGGAAGTTTTGCCACTTAATTTTATATATATAGATATCAAAACAGTGGGCGCAAAAGTGGGCGTGGTCAATTTTTCTTTCAGTAAACACTTAAATTGGATTACTACGAACATTTGAAAAAAAAATTATCCAAATCGGTCCAGCCGTTTTCCGATTTTAGATAAATTGAAAAAAGTGGGCGCAAAGTGGGCGTGGTCAATTTTTCTTTCCGACAAAACTTAAATTGGATTACTATGAACATTAAAAAAAAAATTATCCAAATCGGGCCAGCCGTTTTCCGATTTTAGATAAATCAAAAAAAATGGGCGCAAAGTGGGCGTGGTCAATTTTTCTTTCCGTAAAAACCTAAGTTGGAAATAGTTCGTAATACGAACATTTTAAAAAAAAATTATCCAAATCGGTTCAGCCGTTCTCAACTGATGCAATTACCAACGAACGACATTTGATTTTTATTTATATAGATTTTAAACAATTCTTAATAAATTTTGTTTAAAAGTTTGTCTATTCAGAGTGAAATCTATTTGAGCACTTATGGAATTGAACGCTAAGCACATCCCAGTAGCAGATGGAATATATTCCGAATATATGAAGCATCAATTACCTTGTAATGACCACTACTTCCGACTATATTACCTTACTATGCATAAAAGGCCTTACATTTAACATTGAATGAGACAGGATATTGGGTAATATCCCAGCAGCGGATTTGCCAGTGGCTACCATAGAACTAATACAGAATAAATTACCAGGTAAGGAAGTAATGCGTTTTTCAAAAAGTAATGCGTCTGCATATAGCAGAAGTAATTAACTCATACCTCATTACCTGTAATGTAGCATACAAGGAAAAGTAATGCAGTGATTTTTATAACTTAATACAAGTAGTATGTTACTCCATAACTTCTAGGTAATGCTGAAGGGAGGCGATCACTTACCTCCTGTCTCATTCAATGTTAAATGTAAGGCCTTTTAGGCATAGTAAGGTAATATAGTCGAAAGTAATGGTCATTACAAGGTAATTGATGCTTCATATATTCGGAATATATTCCATCCGCTACTGGGTATTAATAGGATCATTACGGCAAAGTTTGTCCTATGATACGGAATGTAAAAAAATCTCTTTGCCTAAAAAATCTCTCAGGCGCATATATTCTTAAAAGAGCCAAGAGTGGCGCGCAGTCTATATGTGACATAATTATATCGCGAACAAAAATAACAAGAAAAAATTTACGTCTGGAGGCTAAGGTATTAAGTCCTAGAAGAGCACACCTGGTTACGTACGTTGGCATAAAATTCCAATTTAATTTAAACATTATGTAACGAGTGAAACGTTTTTGTATTCTTTCCAATCGCAAAGAATCTACCTCGTAATATGGATCCCAGGTCACACATCCATATTCCAAGATAGACCTTATACTAAAGATAAAAATAACGTTCTAAGGGTATGTGGATCCTTAAATTCCTTCGAATTACGCCTCAAAAAACTCATCATTGCACTAGCCTTAGTAATTATGCAATCGTAATGGTTGGAAAAATAAATTTTTCTATCAAATAGAATTCCCAGATCAGATGTAGACTTGACACGTGAAAGACCACTACTTGCGATTGAGTAATTAAAAAAATTTGGTTCTTTTTTCATATAAAAAGACATAATGTTGCATTTGGCAACATTTAAATAAAGTCTATTAACTGAACACCATTTAATCATATTGCTTAAATCAATTTGAAGAACTCGATGGTCGGAAGGTGAAGAAACCGAATTAAACAGTTTAACATCATCAGCATACATCAAACAGTTAGTATGCTGTAAAAAGTTTGGGAGATCGTTGATGAACAAGACAAACAATAGAGGTCCAAGGTGGCTTCCTTGGGGCACACCAGAATGGTTGGTAATAGATTTTGAGTAGCAGTTACCAATACGGACAACTTGATATCTATCAGAAAGGTAATTCCTCAGCCAGGATAACAAAGAGGAATGAAACCCCATTAGGGAAAGTTTTTTAACCATAATGGAGTGCTGAACTCTATCAAAGGCTTTGACGAAATCAGTAAAAATGGCGTCAATTTGATTGCCTTTTTCCATTTCAGTTTTAATGAAGTGAGAGAACAGTGTTAGGTTTGTAGAAGTAGATTTACCACTAACAAAACCGTGTTGGAATTCAGAGATCGAGTTTTTAATTCTAGCATAAATGCGTTTTTTGACAATTGACTGAAATAATTTAGGGATCAAGGGCAATTCTGATATCGGTCGATAGTTCGCTATATTTTGCCTAGAGCCAGATTTATGGATAGGGACTATAATGGATTCTTTCCAAATATTCAAAAGCTGCCCTGTCTTTAAAGATAAATTAAATAAAAGCGCTAATGGCTGGGCTAGCACAGCTGCGCAGTTTCTTAGAAATATTTGGGGGAATATTATCAGGACCAGTTCCTTTATTAATGTCTGGAGTGAGCAAACCTCGTAAGACATCATCATCAGAAAGAACTAATGAACCCATATCAATAATAGGGTTGTCATTATAATAAAAAGGGCAGTTCACGTCATCTCCGTCGTCTTATAAAAAATTCGATTGAAAATAATCAGCAAAAAGATTTGTGACGTCTGAAGTGCTACTTGCAGTTTTTTCGTTAAAAAACATATTTTTATGGAAACCCTTCGTGTTCCTTTTTTTATTTAAGGAATTCCAAAAGTTCTTCGGATTTTCTCTAATATCATACTCCAGCTTATTAAGGTGAGATTTGTAGAGCGATTCTTTAAGAGATGCGTATTCACTACGCGCCTGTAAATAGTTTTGACGAAAAGATATATTTATTTTACTTTTTTTGAACAATTTGTTCATACGGTTTTTTAATTTTGAAAGACTTTTATGGAACCACTCCGGCTTAGAAGTTTTCCTTACCTTTTTAATAGGAACAAAGCAAGTAAATGCTTGATTTATAATTTCGATAAAAAAGTCATAATTATCTGACAAGATATCACTAAAACCCAGACGCCAATCCACACTCGATAAAAATGTAGATATCGCTGTGTAATCAGCTTTTTTAAATGCAAAAACAAAAGTATCTTCTTCTATGGCAGATGTATCATTAATAAGAATTTCTAATTGTATTAAAAGTGCTTTATGATGAAAACTATTATTTGAAAGAAGTAAATCCGATTCAACACAATTGGCATTTAGCTCATTATCAATAAAAATAAGATCTAAAATTTTGTTCAAGCTATTTGTGACAGAGTTTATTTGAATCAGACCCAAGGAATATATAGAGTCTAAAAAATCGATTTCCAAATTGTTGCACATCGAGTTCGGAATCGTACTTAAAAGATCCTTAGAATAAGTCCAATTTACACTACTTAAGTTGAAATCACCCAATACAATCGGGTATTCATTATCTTTGAGCCTATCATTTACGTTCAAAATATTAATAAAGTGCATATAATAAACTTCACTTGAAGAGCAAGGTGGAATATAAGATACAAATATATATATATATACTTTTAATATAGTTAGAACCATCACCATCCCAAGGGCAATCTACACGAACGCATATTTGTTCCAAGAGATCGGATGTGTTTAGCAATGATATCTGCTGACAAAAAAGTTTTTACACCCTTCAATTTTAATTTTGTTTTTAAAAAACTCAGATACAACCAAAATATTAGCTGTTTTAATAAACTATTGTAATAATTAATTCATCTTGAAAGAGAGGCAAGTTCATTAATGTACAATAAAATCATTATTTTTTTAGCTAGCACCATAAGCACATTATGTAACACTACCAAACACAAAAAATGTGTCTACCAGTGTTAAGCAGTATTTTTAAATAGCTTAGCAGGTACAAAAGTTATTAAAATGCAAACCTTTAAATATCTCGTTGTATCAAAAAGTTCATATATTTCTGTCTTTCTGAAGCGTAAGGACTTAAAGGAAACAACCAAAGTTTTTCTTACGATGGCCTTGTTGACTCTGTTTGTAGATTTTGTATAAAAGGTTTATTTTTTTCCACAACGAGGTTTTAATCTATAAATTTCAATGATTTAAGGCCATTTTCTTCAAGAAAGTTCACGTTTAAACTTTAAAGTGTGTAACTATCATTCTTGTTTAAGAATTAAAAAGAAAAATTACAATAGAAGAATGTTTATGCTATTTTGCTAATCCGCAGCCATTAATTCAAGGCTTTGTTTACTTTTTTTATAGGCAAAACATTTTTCCGAAAAATTCAAGATTTTGTAACATTTATCAGAATTCTTTGATTAGCATAAAAAATGGTAAATTTATCCAGCTGTTCTCCTCGAAATGCCACATAGCTTTTCCAATTTTCTGTGGATTGTTTTGAAAGTGCTAAGTATTTATCGTTAACAGTCATTCCTTTAAATTATCATACCTCTTTTTAACCCGAAAAAATTTACTTTTATTATGTAAACCACTTTAGTTAACATCATGGCGTATGAGCAACATTAATAACAACTATTTGAAAATCGTGAAGTGACACTCTTTTGATGAATATGTTTCAGATACTTATAATAAAAAGTAACTAGTGGCTTGCCAACAATTAATTTAAATGACTAATCATAGCAAATTTTCACATGTTTTCAAAGAAAGCAAAAAAAAATCACTGGCAAAACATTTTCAATCTCTTCGGAGCCACTTACTAATTAACATGAAATGCAGAACATATGTTCCAGCTAAATAGAACGCGACACATGACTTGGAAACGACGTTATGTTCACACCCACAAACATTCAATCACACTCGCAAATGAAAAAGCCAGAATATCCTTTGATTTCAAAATACCTGCTCAAGTGTTTGGCAAACTTTAAATGACGCATGAAGAGCACGTTCATCCACAGCAGTAGCAGTAACACTTTTAATAAAAGAAAACTTTTCCAACGGAAATACAAGTGATGCCATGTAAATACGTTTACAGTGCGTCGGTAGGAATGCGAAGGAAGGCAAGCGTAAAGGAATCACGTTTTTAAAAATAACAAATTCCAAACGGCGCGTAAAAAATAAGTCGAGCAAGTTAAGAAAGTCGTAGAATCAAACGTATGCAAAGATTCAAAACATTTCCACAAACGTGTTCGTCTAGAAAAATGCAAGACTATGAGACGCCATAGGACAATAGCAACAGGTGATCAGCTAGCAACAGCGAACGAACGCCTAGATGAGCTTAAGGCAAAGCGTTAAAAAATTACGCGGAAACTTACACAAATTAAAGATTCACGCGCGCCCATCAACTAGATCAGGTAGCGAGGCAAGGAAAGAGGATTAACAATTAGTAGAGCAGTGGAAAAATTTACAAGTTCAAAGTGGCTGACACTGATTGCTGTCGACAGAGTCAAACTAAAGCTAACTGGCCCCATCCCCATTCACTATATTGCAGCGAATTTTACTACCACTGTCAAAAATCACGTTGTAGCCGTTAAGGACATGCAAAATAACGCCAAACCGCAGCTCAACACGAACGTGCCATGCCTACTACACGACCGACTCAAAGAAGAGTCGACAAGGCGCAGACGCTGATTTCCTTGCGAAGCTTTTACGAACTACGTAAAACAACGAAGGTTAGCCAGCAACTTGGCGAAGGTTAGCTTGGCGAGAGCCAGGACGTGGCATATAAAAGCCATGCATGCTGCACTTGGAGCAACAGACATTAACGTGACTTACAAGAGTTCGCTAGCTTCTATTGGCTAGTAATCTCAAGCATTCGTGTTTTACCAAACAGCAACGCGTAACTGCAAAAAGGATTAACTATTAAATCAAAACAATTGAATCAAGTGACTGAATTGCAAACAAAAAATTACGTTTTAAGGCGTAAAAAGAACTTAAGTGTTTTGCCAAAAGAACTATAGCAAAGAATTGTTTGAAGAAATATTTTAAAAGAACTTGAAAAAATTTCAGTGAAATATAAGCAAGTGAAAATTAAAGAAAACTAAAGAAAATTAATCAAAATTATTGCAAAACAAAAAGGAAATAACGAGAAAAATATTGAAAATGGACAACCTAAACAACAACAATAATCACTCCAGCTACGAAAACTCCATCAGCTCGGAGGAGCTGAAGTCCAGCTCCAACTCGCAGCAACCCAAACTCATATCACCACATCGCCAACGCGCCATGAGCTTCCTGTACTGCATCAGCAAGCGACTAGGACGCCGCGTTCAGCACCAACTGGATGTCTACAATAGTCAGGACGATTTACGCAGCTCCTCGACCGATTCGTTTTCGCTGAGTCTCGAACGCGGTTCCAGCACAGACAAACACTTATGCAGCTCCAGCATTGATCTGTCAAGCGATGGACACTCTTCTCGCGCTTCCAGCAGTTCGAGCAGCTCACGTATGTCCACCTCCGGCAACGATGAAAACGACTTGGATGGTCCCAGCTATCAGCACGATCGCCAACACAGACACAGCTACTCGCCCTTCTCCTGCTATCGTTCCGTTAGCGTGATGAACGATCGCCATAATGATAACGAGAATGAGCACGATAGCGACAACAACCAGCACGCTGATGCCGCAACCGAGTCAGCAAATCGCTCCGGCTACAAGTTTTCTGCACGCACGCCTCTAAAAGGACTCCACTTGAATCGCATCAGCATCTCTTCGGTGAGTCGTGTACTCCAACACATTTCATCCTCGTCCTCATCCTCAACATCGATGCGATCGCTGAGTTGCAACAGCACGCCGCTGAAACGCAGCAAGAACGAGCAAAAAGATATGAAAACCTCATCCGCCAGCAAAAAGATGGAATCCGCCAAGAAAACTGCTAAACCACAGCCACAACAACAGCGTATTCTGCGGCAGCCCATTAACTACGTCTACCTGAAAGGCATGTCTGGTCTGCCAACCCGACGAGTGCCACGCTCTTCCTTGTGCTGCAGTTATGCCTACAGATAAGCAGTTCATTCGAGCTCCAGGTTTGACTGGTCAAACGATAAGCTTGCTAGTTATAGTTGTGGGAACAAAGGCTTTAAAACCAAAACAGAAACTCAAAATCAAATCAAAATTCTATAAAAGTCAAAGTATCTAGTTTTAGTCTAGTTGTTAAGTGTTAATGTTGCAGCTGTGCCTAAAAACGTGTGTAAAAGGTACCTACTTACTGCTATTTTTTCCACTTTGGAAATTTATTTAATTTTAATGCATAGCGATAAAAAATAAACAACAAAACAAAGCCAAGGCACTGAAAAGTTCAAATTAAAAGAGACTCAAAAAGGGCGTTTAGAGAGAAATCACATAAAAAATTTTACTGAAAATCAGCTTTAAAAAAATGCACTTTTAAAGTTACAAAACTAAAATTCAAAATCAAGTTAGCAAAATGTAAGACAACAAAAAAAACACAAGAATTTGGTTAAAACAGCTTTAAGCTAAGAAAGCGATTTTATCGGCAAAAGAGTCTTCCAGAAGAGCAGTTAGGAATTTAAATTTTTGCTAAAGACTTTATAAAACAATTTTAAGTAAATGCAAAGGCATTTTTTCAAAATGCTTTTTTTTCACTAAACTCTTTCGCTTTCATGCTTTCATTTTAAAAGTTTGCTGCTTAAATTAGAATAAATTTTTTTGTATTAATTTAATTTAAGTTTTTAAAAAAAATTATTATTTTTTATAATAAAAACTAAGAAAAGCATAAAAATCTTCGAAAGTTCTAAAATAAATTTGTAAAAACGACTTAAATCAATTGTAAGCTTATAAGCTTCCACAACAAAATTATGTACAACAAGTTGATTAAAATATAAAACAAGTGTTTTGTTTAATAAGCCTTAAATATTTTTTTTATTATTAAAATTATTATTTTTAACCAAAATAAATTAAATTTTAAATCAGATCTCATACGCTTTGAAAAGTTTAAGCAAGCTAAAAAATACAAACAAACTTTAGTAAAAAAATCAAAATGTTATAATTTGCTGGCAACTTAAAAGCACTCAAAAGTTAGTTATTTGCACACAAAGCTAAAAACAAAAATCCTATACAAAATCTTCCAATACTCACTCTAAAACAGGAAAAAAAAACTTTATTTCTAACAAGCTCACTTCAAGAAAACTAACGAATTTAGTAAAGATTTTTTTAAGAAACTTAACATTTGTATAGAATATTAAAAAGTTCTGCATATTCCAAATTCATTTTTATATTAGAAAATAATGATTATTTAAGCACAAATTTGCCTGTCTCATAAAATGCTAGCATACATATTTAACCTACTAACATGTTTTTATATGTATGCTAGTTAATAATTTTACTATTAGTAAAAATTTTCTTTAACAACAACAAAAACCTTAACACCAAAAAAGTCTTTTGAAACAAACATTCATATGTGATTTGAATTGTTTGCGGTAAAACAGGAAATGAAAAACCAAATTAATATGTATTATTTTCTAAGCTAAGCCAAAAACAAATACCAATTATTTTTCTAAATCATATTTAAGCTAGGCAAACTATAGTAAAAAATCTTAAGTACAACTAAGTATCTCAACTAAATCAATTATTTAAGCTGTAAGCTATAAGAAAAATTAAAATAAAAAAATCCCAATTGAAAAAATTAAATCTTAATGTTTTTACTTTACGCTGAACCTTGTGTTGCTCTTACAATTACTGTAATAGAACAACTTTTTGAAAAAAATATTTGCAGACCTCAAAAAATAGATAACCAGAATATTTGCAGACCTCAAAAAGCTTTATGCTCAGCTCTCTCCTGCTTATGGCTAACTGCACTTTACTCTTGCAAGCTTTTTGTAGAGTGCAATGCACTTTGCAGCTGTCTGGCTTGCAGCAATGCATTGTGGCTGCAAGGCGTTCTCATTTGCTTACACTTTTCTAGGTCATGCGCAGAGGATATGCAGTGAGTAGCACGTGTTGCCTTGACACCGGTTTTACTACAGCTGTTCCGAAGTGACGCCCTTATATGAACTACAGCTTGCTGCAACGAAGTGACGGAGGCCCTTATATGAACGTCTTCATTGAATCAGATGACTTTGTAATTGTTTAGTTTAGTTTTTCTTATTTTATTGAGTCTATGGTTGACAAAAATTCTTACAGACTAGAAAAAAGATAATACAGTTATTATAATTACCTTAAAACATACTAAAAATAAGGGTATTCACAGGGTGTGTTATCATGTCATAATGTCATATTGTCCTAAGATTTTAAACTAGTTTAAACATTTTATTGTTGCCTTCCATATAAAAAAGTACTAATATATTACAACTCTAAAAGCTATGTTTATTGAAGTGTCGCACAGTGGGAGATTCGTGGCCATAAGTAAAAAAAAAACAAAATTGTTGATAATCAAAAAAAAAAAGTTAAAATGTCGAGAGTAAATACTTTAGATAAGAAAAACCAATGAAAATTGTTCAGAAATTCTATCTAGTTTAGACACAAAACAACATCAAAGTTGACACTTTTTTGACGAAAATATATTGAGAATATTTTTGAATTTCATTACCTGTTGTGAAAGTGCTCCAGTTTTTTTGTTTTTATAAGAATGTAAAGGAAGTAAAAAATTAGTGAAAGAATGCGAATTTTACTTGCCGAAAATGAATATTTTCTTATTTTTTATACAACAAAAAAGTTTTGGTGATTTTGTAAGTGTATGCATTCTAAATGTTTAAAACTGAACATTTTTGAAAACTTTAGCAGACAAATAAAAAAATACATCAAAAAGCATATCTGATTTTTTTTTCAAAGTATTGAGTAAAAATATATAAACTAAATAAAAAATAAGTTTCTAGCTGCCTTTAGTTGCCTATTGCAGTTGTATATCATTTTTTTCCAAACAATCTCAATATTATTGCTCATTCCAGCACATCTATTTACAAGTGCTACAGGTAAGTTTTATACCTTCTCGTCTTAACGACTGGACCGATTTTGATGAAATTTTGTGTGAAGATTAACCTTACCCCAAAATAAAACAAAAGCAATTCAAGCTTCCGAAAACTTCCGTATGAGGGCGCTTTAAGTAATTAAATGTTTATATGTTAATCACGACCATTTTTCATATTATAATAAAAAAATTTATATAATAATATAAGCATTTATAATTATTTAAACTTAACATTTATACATAAAAAAGTATTTATTTAAAACTATAAATAAATAATGAATTATAATAGACTTAAATCATATTATTCTTTAATCGCCACTACTGTTAAAGCTTTCAACTAAGGTGCATTGTTATTGTTTATTGCAGTTTGCCTCACTTAGAATTGTTTTTTTTTTCATTCTCTTTATGCTTATGATTTAAAATATGCTTCAACTAATTTAGTTAACCCTAAAGTACTGATGTTGGCTTACGGGACCACATAAAAATATTTAAAGTCTATTATTTGTATATTGATCGGTTTGAATGAATTATATCTTCGTCTTCTTTTTATTGTAAACATGCATGGGTTAAAAAAAATTGTACTAAGTTTTATTTATCAAATAACAAAATGCTCGTGGTCCCACAGACCAACATCATTACTAACTTAATTTTTTTCACATCAGTACTTAAGTGTTAAACAATATTTTATCACTCCGCTGATAAATAAAGACGCTTAAACTAAATAATCGAAACAAGGTTTTGGAAATTATTTTACAAAATAGGATTTGGACTTATAAAAGTATGAATTATTTGAGTTTTAACTATAAATGTTTGTGTTCAATAAAGAATAATTTAATTTTTATAGTGGCAAGTGTTATTAAAAATCTTGATCTTTTTGAAGTGTGGCTTGGTGCAAGCAAGTTGGAGCGTAGCAAAAAAAATTGATGGCATGATGCAATTTGTAAAAGATAATTCTTTACAAAAGTTTGATGATGATGCACTGGAAAAAGAACTTAAATACTTGGATTTAAAGTTACATACTCTATGGAAATCAAGCAATCGAACACAAAACATATTTAAAAAGAAAAACTCGGATTTTCTAGAATCTTGTTTTTCTCTTAATAGATGTGTTGACAATTCGGTATGTTATAACTTTAAATAATATACTAAACCTTTCCATCTCAGTCCTGCTCTTCATTCTAGTTTGAATACATTTGAGTGGAACGATTTTGTAAATTAAAAACCAAAGTATAATTTGAAAAACTGCTCGCTTTTTGTTTTTGGTATCTTTAATTCTTTCTGTTATGGAAAATATAAAATCACAGCCACACTCAAAAGTTATGTCGCAAAAATAACCTAGAAGTGCGAGCAGTTCTTAAAAGTATATTGGCAATTCCCAAAATTATTATTTTTAGTGTTTTTTGACTTTCGATCCCAGTAGCTACAAATATCATCTCTGTTTCGTATTACTCTTATATATTTATATATATATATATAGGTATTAATATTTTAAACTTAGAAGCCACAAATAGAAGAAAACCACCAAGACGAAGAGTTATCCTATAAAGCCTCAACTTCAAAATGTGGTCGTCCGCGCTTAAGCAAAATTTCTGAGAGAACGAAACGAAGACGTATCGCAGAACTTTGTGATAATTACGATTATGATTCATTAGCACAAGCAGCAACCAAAAAATATAAGCTTGAATGCTCCACAAATTCTGAAGAAGTGAGAATGCAAAACGGTGCTTTGGCCATGTGCATGGATTTAGGTTTTACAAAATCAAAATATGAAGACCAAAGGTCCTACAATAAAATGTTACTTGGTGAAAAATATTATCCACCTTATGAAAAAATTGCACTTGCTAAGAAAGATTGTTATCCCCAAAGAATTACTGTCAAAGAAAGTGGTGCTGAAGTGAAATTGCAAGAATTGTTGAACCATACTGTTCAAAGGATAATAAGTACACTCTCATTTGAAAACTTAAGTTATGCTAACGGCAAGGAATTTACTTTATTTGGTAAATGGGGAATGGATGGATCATCAGGCCAACAAACATTTAAACAAATATGGAATGAAGAGACTTATATGGCAAATGAACCATCAAAGTCGGCGCAGGCAGAACTTTTAAATGTTGGTAAATTTGCTGATGATAGTGTTTTTATTATATCGTTTGTTCCACTTCAAATCTCATGTGATGAAAATAATGATATACTATGGAAAAATGATCAATAAGATTTTGCCGTCCTATAAAATTTGAATTTGTAAAGGAATCCACTGAAAAAACCTTGCAAGAATATAAATTTTATACAGAGGAAATAAAAAGATTAGAGCCAATATCTTTAGTAAAGGAAGATATAACATTAAATATGAAATTTAGATTGCAATGTACAATGATCGATGGAAAGGTTTGCAATGTTTTAACTGGTCAACGATCTACAGGATCTTGTAATATTTGTGGAGCCAAGCCAACTCAAATGAATGATATTGAAAAACTTAAATCGTTTGAGGTAAATATATACATATAGGTAAACAAAAGTTATTTAACTTAAATTAAAAGATATGTTATTATTAAAGGTAAGAACAGAAAATTACCAGTTTGGGCTATCCACCTTACATTGTTGGATTCGTTTTATGGAGTGCATATTGCATATCGCATATAATTTAGATTTTAAAAAAGGATTTGCATCAGGAGAAAATAAAATTAAGAAACAAAATAGAAAACAACAAATACAAAACGAATTGAAAAAAACACTTTCAATTAGCGTGGACTGTGTTAAACCTGGCTATGGCACCACAAACGATGGTAACACAGCCCGACGATTTTTTGCAGAACCCAAAAAAGTCTCTTTGATTTTAGGAGTATATGAGGACTTAATAAAAAGGTTCGGTAACATTTTGCAGGTAATTTTAAGCTTTGTTAACTGAAGGAGATAATAAGGACTTAATAAAAAGTTTTGCGAACATTTACCAGGTAATTGCTAGCGGATTGGAAGTAGATGCAGAAAAATTTGAGATTTACACCAGAGAAACAGCTGATCTCTACGTACAGTGGTATAAGTGGTACAATATGCCTCCATCTGTGCACAAAGTACTTATTCATGGAGGTGAAATAATAAAGGAGTTGAGCATTCCAATTGGACGCTTTTCTGAAGAAGCACAAGAAGCTTCCAATAAAATTTTTAAAAATGCACGCCTACACAATAGCAGATGCTTTTCAAGGACTGCAAATAATGAAGATATTATGCACCATCTGCTAATATCTTCTGATCCTCTTATCAGCCATTTTAGACTGAAGAAAGAAAAAAAATACAAAGAGTTGTCAGGCGAAGCTAAACTTTTGCTAAAGCTTCAGCTTTATGAGAAGTAAAAAATTTTAACTGTAAAAGCACATAAATGTCTTTTATTTTCATAAGTTAATTGTTTAATGGTTAGTATCAAAAATTTCCTAGGTTATTGTTAAACTTCAGCGGAGTTATACTTAAACGAATTAAGAAATGTCGATGTATATTAAAAGGCGTGTCCATTACTGAATTTCGTTCTAAATGTTTTTAAATATTTTTTTAATTACCAAAGAACCATATGAAAAATACTTCGAAGTGCTCATGAATCAAATTACAAATTTCGTCAAAACTTTCTGTACCGGAAGTGGGCGTTGCCGAAAAAAACTTGGATGGGAGGTGGACGTATCTGTCGGCAGATTTTATCCAGACCTAAACTGGACGTATCAGTCGGCAGCCCTAAACTGGACCCAAAGGTCAAAATTAAAATATTTTTTCAGAATTAATCAATTTTTCTTTAATTAAAATTGTTTTCTCATACTCAGTTATAAGTTTGAATGTGTTTAAAAAAAAAAAAAAAAAAAAGTATAGGGGATAGGCGTTTCCATGGACCAATTTCTTCAAAATTTCAAAAAAATGTATTTTTTACCCTAAAACGTAGCTATGCCAAGTTTTAGAGCCCTAAGTTAATTTTTACTAATTATGGCCAAAACTTATATGGAGACCTCCCACTGTGTGTCGTAGTCAAACAGCTGTTTCTTATTTGCATTTATTTATCTTGTTAATTTTAGTTGTAAAATTTTAGGACAATATAACCATATGAAATATAGCACACCTTGTGAATACCCTAATAATTCATATAACTGATATAAGCTGTATGAATCTCTAAATTTAATTAAAATAAACTAGTGACAAAGTTTTCAAAAAAGGACTTTGACAATGAGAAATCAAAAATGTATTTCAAAAACAATTCATTATATAAACACAAAGATCTAGTTATTGGTTCATTTAAAGCATAATTCGTTCGGTAGAATTTGATATAAAACAGTTTAAAAAAGCGGAACTGGCTTGGAGGCATATTGTATTTTATTAATTCTAATAATTAGGATTCATCAATACTAAACGAGACAATATCAAATAAAAACATTCATGAACTTGTTTTCCTCCTAATTTCAAGTGTTTTTAATCCTAATAACAAGCAACGAAGCCCTCTTCTAAACTTTTTCCAGCCTAAAAGAATGAATTGCCGCTGAAGGATTCCAAATGATAGACGCATACTTTAGTCTTTACCATACAAGAGAATTAAAAAGTGATTTGATTGTATAAGGATCCTTGAACTAATGAGTATTCCTGCGGATAAAGGCAAGAAGGAAATAAACAATAGAAAGCAAAAAGTTTAAGTGATCTAAGAAGGTGAATTTGGAATCAAAAATTACTTTCAGATCACGAATTGTGTTTACTTTTTAATAAATTGTTAGATTTATTAAATGATACTTGAGAACATTTTTCATTGTTAAGCGGTAACCCGTTTTGGAGACTCCAGACATAGACATTATTCAAGTCAATTTGCAACAATGCCGAGTCAACCAAATTTTTTACATTTCCAAAAAATGTCAAGTCATCTGCATAGAAAAGGAATTTAGAGTATCGAAAACATTTCCTTATATCATTTACTAGTATTCCCCGGCAGACGTTGTTCTGCCACAGACCGCCTTACTGCCATATACGAAAATGCCAAGAAAAGCGAAATATATTCACCATTTTCAGTATATCTGCCGAAAGTAGCCATATGCACTAAATAACCAAATTTTAGTCTAATACGATCAAAACCGTGCGAAATGTAGCATTTTTGTTGTTTTTTAAGCAGTAAAAAGGGGTTTTAGTCGAAACAAATCGACTCCCAAAATTTCAGCTTAATTTAGCTTAAGCCTGGCGCACTTTGCTTCACTCCATGCTGACCCCCCGAAAAGTAAGTTTAACTAAAGTGGGACAGGCTCATTTTTAGTGCACTTGCCGAGGGTAACAATATGAACTAAATAACAAAATTTTTTTCTAATACGACCCAAACCAATGAAATAAAACATTTTCATTGGTTTGTGGGCAGTAAAAGGGGGGCGTGGAAACCAATTTTTGGTACAGTTACTGTCAGTAACCACACAAACCAAATTACCAAATTTAAGTCTTATAAGACCAAAACCATCTGTAATGAAGCATTTTCATTGATTTGTGGTCGGTAAAAGGGGGGCGTGGAAACCCATTTTTAGTACAGATGTCGTCAGTAACCGTAAAAACTAAATTTAAAACATTGTGGCCTTATACGACACAATCCGACTGAAATATAGCATTTTTGTTGATTGGGGTGCCGTAAAATGGGGGTGTGGCAACTTTTTTCCTCAACCATCTCGTACCTGAAACAAATCGACTGCCAAAATTTCAGGTCAATCGGTTCAATAGTTTTGGAGTCTATAGGCATCACACAAACAGACACACGTCATTTTGCTTTTTATATATATATAGATATTGATTTGAGGGCGGTAAAAGTGGGCGTGAAAACATTTATATATAGTGACCGCCTCTTAGAGCACCTACACAGCAAGTTTCACTATAAAAATGTGTAGAACTCCGGAATTGCCATGATTTCGAAAAAGTGGGCGAATTTATATTGCGACCACGCCCATTTTTTGTACAGTTACCGACAACAAAATTATTAAATCTTAGTTTTTTACGATCGAAACTGTCTGATATATATATCCTTTTGTTTTGGTTTGTGATCGATAGCGCAAAATTTGGCTTGTATGGGAGGTACCACGCCCCCTCGTCCAATCGTTATCAAACGCTCTCAAGATGTATCTTCAATTTCCCTGCAAATTTTATAAAGATCGGTTCAGCGGTTTTGGAGTCTATACGTGATATAGCCACATACCCACATGTCCTCATACCCACATTCATACATCCATTTTTATAAATATAGATATAAAGTAAAAACACCTAAGGGCCCAATATACTACTCATGAAAAACACCTGAAGACGCTTGAAAGCAGTATGACTGAGTGTTATTAGTTGAGATAAAGCAACATCTACCACTAAGATATGAATTAATCCATTCCAAGTAAGCGGAGTGGCAATTGTGATGCAAATTAACTGTTATAGTTTGATATATTGATTCCTTTTTGACATTTTTATATCGTTTTCTTCTTCGAGCTTCAAACTTCTCACGAGAACGTGTGCGCTTTGCAGATTGCGATTTTTTTAATTTTAGAAAGACAAAAGTCACCTAATTTTTTTGTAGAATTGGAATAAAATAAGATATATTTCCAAAAGTAATATATTAATTTAATTAATAACCACTACATAAGTAGAAGTTAAACTAATGTAAAATTTACATTTAATGCATTTTGTAAATAAATTAGTCAAAGTTGGAACTTTATTCACAACGCTTTTTTTGTTTGCCAACTTTCAACATTAATAAATGTAACCAAAAGACAATTTTTCAATTTTTTTTTTTATATTTATAGAAAACAGTTAACTTTTTATTATTTTAAATATTAAAAAACCCTTGATTTATTGATTAAATTCTTTAGAAGACAGTAATATAAAAAAATAGGTCAATCGTTACTTTTCCTGAAAAATATTAGTATAAAAGCGCTTAGTATTTCTACTTTCAATTTAAAAAAAAACAACTGGAAAGTTTATTAAAATAAAGAAATCTTTATGTATGCAACTGCACCTTATCACACCTTTATTTAAAACATTGTACATTTTTCCTAGAAAATATTACTAGAATAACGCTTAGTATTTTTTCATTTAAATTAAAAAAGATTCATTTTGCAAAATTTATCAAGTTAAAGAAATCTTCATATATTTATATATGTATTTTGGTACCAATCACTTATTTGAAAGACTTTGCGAACATTTGTCTATTTTTTCCAAAAATTCAGAAATTAATTTATGCAATGAATTCTAGTACATGAAACATATATGACTGGTAAATTGAGTTTAGAGCCACTATCTTTTAAGCAAAAAGGTTTAAAAAAACCCCGTGCTCCCTCAAATTTTGTCTGTTATGACATATCCAAATTTCATTTTAATCGGTGGTGGTTTTCCAAAACGATTAAAAAATAAAAATATTAATACAATAAAACTATTTGTTGTAACTTTTAATCCAAAATCTATATAAATAAAAATCAAATGTCGTTCGTTGGTAATTGTATCAGTTGAGAACGGCTGGACCGATTTGGATATTTTTTTTAAATGTTTGTAATAGTCCAACTTAGGTTTTTACGGAAAGAAAAATTTGACCACGCCCACTTTTACGCCCACTTTTTGATTTATCTAAAATCAGAAACGGCTACACCGATTTGTCTACTTTATTTTTTAAAAGTTTATAGTAATCAATTTTAAGTTTTTAATGAATAAAAATTGACCACTCCCACTTTTACGCCCACTTTTTTATATATATATAAAATCGCAGAACGACTGCGCCGATTCGGCTAACTTTTTTAAAATGTTTGTAATAGTCTACAAAAGTATTTAACAGAAAGAAAAATGGGCACTGGTCAAGGGGGCGTGGCACTCCCATACAACCCAAATTAGCGATATCGAATAGCTTTTTAGTAATAGACCGCACCTTCTCGGAATTCAGTATTCGAACTCAATTTGCACATGAAGTTTCACTGATAACATTGTGTGGTGTTGGAAAAGGGGGCGTGGCACCTCCCATACAACCCAAATTTGAGATATCGAATAGCTTTGGAGTTATAGACCGCACAGCCTCGGAATTTAGTATTCGAACTCAATTCACACATTAAGTTTAACTGATAACATTTATGGTGTTGGACAAGGGGGCGTGGCACCTCCCATACAACCCATATTTGAGATATCGAATAGCTTTGGAGTTATAGTTCGCACAGCCATGGAATTTGGTATTCGACCACAATTTACACGTGCCGTTTTACTGATAAAATGTCATGCGCGTTGATAAAGGGGGCGTGGCACCTCCCTTACAACCCAAATTTAATATTTTGAGTAGCTTTTGCGTTTTAATTCACACAGCCCCGGAATTCAGTATTCGACGAGTTATAGACGGAGTTATAGACCTCCAGAGCCTCGGTATTCGAGCACAGTTTACACATGTCGTTTTACTGATAACATTTTATGGACGTAGTACAAGGGGCGTGGCAACCTCCCATAATTAAAGCGATATAGCATAGCTTTTTAGCTAAGAATTCATTATTCTACGACGATTTACACATGACATGTCACTAATCAAATCTTATGGGCGTTAAACAAAGGGGCGTGGCACCTCTCATTCAACCCAAATTTTGCGATATCAAATAGCTTTGGAAGTATACAGGGCTGCCAATATTCGAAGCGCCCATTTTATTTTTAAATAAATCAAAGAAACCACAATTTTTTGTCTGTTCGTCATGAATATCATTTAATTGGGTTCAAGTAGATTTGCTTACATTATTTCTTGAATATGATATCTCGTAAATGGTCGCCATTGGCCTCTACGACATATTGTGCCCGTTTTGCAGCATTTTCCATGGTTTTATTCAACATTTCGATGGGAATGGCGGTTATTTCTTGACGGATGTTGGTTTTCAGCTCTTCTAGGGTCTTTGGCTTGTTGACGTTAACCTTTGATTTCAAATAACCCCACAAAAAGAAGTCTGGAGGCGTTAAATCTGGTGATCTTGGCGGCCAAGGCCAATCGAAATCACAATTTTTTGACATCAAACGGCCAGGGAACAATTGCTTCAAAAAATCGATTGTAGTGCGGCTTGTGTGTGGTGGCGCGCCGTCTTGTTGAAACCAGTAGTGCCTGATACGCTTTCGACGAACGATTGGCATGAAAAAATTGTTTATCATATCGCGATAACGCTCCTGATTGACAGTAACTCTGTGGCCATTATCATCTTCGAAAAAGAACGGCCCAATGAGCATTTTAGCACAAACGCCGCACCAAACAGTGACTTTTGCATCGTGAAGAGGTACCTCTTGAATCTCTTGTGGATTTTCAGTGGCATAAATACGGCAATTTTTTTTGTTTACCGTTCCGTTCAACTGAAATTGAGCTTCATCGCTCATAATAATTTTATGCCAAAATTGCTCGTCTTCTTCAGCCATTTCGATGACTCTTTGGGCCCATTCCAATCGATGTGGCTTATCGGTAGGCAACAATTTCTTTACCAATTGAATTTTGTACGGAAACAAATTCAAATAAACACTTAAAATGCGTTGTAAAGTGGATCGGGGAATGCCGAGCTGCTGAGAACGGCGTTTTTGGGATGTTGTTGGTGACTGCTCAATACTGGCTCGTACGGCTACAATATTCTCATCCGATCGCCTTGGTCGCTTTTTATTTGGCCTCTTTGGGTTACCAAGAGTATTACCAGTTGTAAATCTTTCATACAAACGATAAATTGTTTTCTTGGAAGGCGCACTTTTCACTTTATTTATTTTTTTGAAAGCACGTTGAGTTTTCACTATTGACTTGTTTTGTTGAATGTAAATTTCAACAATTTTAGAGCGTTCGCGTGGCGTGTACTGTTCCATTGTAAACATTTGCTTGGAATGACGCTTCAAACGCGGTATGTCATTAGTCGATTTGGCCAGATGGGCGCTTCGAATATTAGATAAGTGTATAAAAATGATAAAATGATAAATGTAGATCGTACAGCCTCGGAATTCGGTATTCGATTTAATAGCATTTAACATTTTACCATTAATAGACTAAAAACGTGCGTGCTAATAAAAATAGACTAAAAAAATAGTGCTTGTAAAACATTGAACTTTATTATCAAAATCAACGAGGGCGGCCTCGATTGTCTAGTGGTAGCGTGCTTGACTGTCGCTCAGGGGTCCCGGGTTCAAATCCTGGACAGGTCATGGTCCTACGCTATAATCTTTCTTTCCTTTTTTCTAATCAAAGGAACTTTAAAAAATACGTCAATTTACGAAGAAAAGTTGTAGTTGGTGGTGGTAGGAAAAGTCAGGAAAAGTTTGTGGAGAGGAACGCTTAAATACTTGATTTGGCTGAGGTCAAGGCATGAAACTTTCTTCAGATTTAATATCGCATGTTTCTACAGCTTCTGCCACATTAAAAACATCTTACACAAAAGTTTTACTTGATTACTCCCTTCTTAAATTCTTTGGTATCACAACGGATCTATAATATGTTTTGAGTGGGATAGTGTTAAGACCTGCCGCCACCTTAACCTAACCTGACCTAATATCAAAATTCGTGCTAAGCGAGAAATGATGACGCTCCACTTTTTTATCGAAACATTGTCATCAATAGCAAAGCTTATTTTTGGTCCAATAGGAACGTCAACAAACGAAATTGTCGAATTTGGTCTGAAGAGCAGCATAAGGCAGCTTAAGAGCTGCCAATACACCCTGAAAAATGCACTGTTTGGTGTACCGTACTTTTTAATGAAAAATTAAAATCACAATGTTACAGTCAATGGAACAAGGTACCGTGCGATGATTCCCGATTTTTTCGCTCGTAATGGAAGAATCGGACTTGGTTTGCATGTGGCTGCAACAAGATGGTTGGCACGCGATACCATGAACCTATTGAGAGGCGAGTTTAGTGAGCAATTAATCTATCATTTTGGAACAGTCCATTGGCCGTCAATATTATGCGATTTGACCCCACTAGACCATTTATTGTAGGGCTACGTGAAATCTCTCGTGTACAGGGACAAGCCAGCCATAATTGCAGCCCTGGAAAACAACATTACAGCTGCCATTGGTGAGATACCGGCTTAAATGCTTAAAAAAGTCTGCCAAAATTAGAGCTTACGGATGGTCCACTTCAAGCGTAGCCGCGGGCAACATTTACATGAAATAATCTTTACAAAATAAATGTATCGCTCCAGATATATATTTAATTCACAATTGCAAATTTTTTTTTTAATTTTTAAAAACCTAAAACGCTTAAAAATCACCTTTTAGGTATAGCTTTTTGAACTGTTTGTAATAATTTAAATTTAAAGAACAAACAATCAAAATAGCGGCAACTACAGTGTTTCCTCCACAGTCCTTTAATTTTTAATGAAATCGGTAAAATATTATTAATATTGAAAAAACTGGATTTAACCAAATATTTACAACCTTCAAGACCCTAATCAGTGAAGTTTTAATAAATTCTTACAGTACGTAAGTCGTTTATCTCAGAATATTGAGGTATGTAGATGCGCGCTTTCCTTATGACGCACAGCACTTTGAGCCCATACAAAAGTGAGGAATAAATACAAGGAGTTGTTCGATCTTTACGAAGTTTGGCATGTTTATTATTTTTTGGCTGCTGATTTCAAAAATCCAATCAGATTTTATGTACATTAAGTATTTACGCCATAAATGAGGTTTAAAAATTAGAAAAACTGAAATTTCCCTATTTTCAATTAAATATTAAAATTATAAAAATTTTTAAAAAAAAAATAAAAATATATTTTTGAAAAGTTTAAGGTCTCAACTTGTTAAAACTGAAAATTTTATGGCAATATCTTTTTTTAAAAAAAGATATGCTTATAGTTTGATATGCACTTTTTCACGAAAATGTTACTTTTCATGTAAAAAAAATATGTTTTTGCAAAAAAAAAATATTTTTTGTAATTCTAAATTCACTTTGTATTATTAAATTAAATATTTTTTTGTTTAATTGATCAAAAGAATAAAAATTAAAAACAAAATAAAAAAGTTTATGCCAAAAAATAGGTATTTAAGTAATATAAACCTAAGTATCCTCGGTTCTTTCCGTTTCAATATAATAAAGCATATACGTATCTTCCTCATATAACTTGTTCTTGTATTTGATTTTTCTTTGAGATGATAACAAAGGATCTGATGAAATCAGCAGGTATGTCATCAGATCTCTATTTGTATTTTCCCGTGAGCTTTTCCTCGTATGGCTAAGACGAGCATATCGAATGTGTTTGTGGGAAGCCTCCAATGCTTCTTCTGATAAATTTCCTACAAAAATTAAAAAAAAAATTTTATTTATTTTTTAATATTATTAAAGTTAAATATTACCTATAGGTAAATCGAAGAATTTTAAAACTTCACATCCATGCATTAAAACTTTGTGGACAGAACTAGGCATATAATACCAAGGTTAAAGATCTAGGTACAAATTCCTGGTATCAAGAAGGAGCTTACTAAACTCATCAATTTTAATGTTTTTTCCACACGACAAAATCCTCAATATTAATGAGAAGTTATAAATTAGATCTTTGTTAAACTGGCATTAACAAAGATCTAATTTATAACTTCTCATTAATATTGAGGATTTCCGCTGATACTTCGTTATTAACAAAAAACTTCCGTGCGGTGTTTCCGTCATTAGTGGTTCCAGAACCTTGTTTAACAACGTCTATTAACAATCCCATTTTTTTCTCGAAAATTTCTTTGGATGCGGATTTTGTTTTCAGAGAAAATAGCTTTGTTCTCTTCTCTTACTTGCCATATTTTAAATGGCAAACGATATGCTATGTGTATTAAACATTCGAAAAACCGAATCCAGCAGTGAAGCGTTGACAGTCCATATTAATGGGTATTTATATTTGGAGGCTTATATAAATCCGTTTTATTCATTTCAACCAGACTAGCATTGCAAATAAAGCATCTGCTTGCAGAATTTGTTACCGTTAGCGTATTTGCAACTGATCATCGATCATTGTGCAGTGCATTTCATATGTCACCTCAACAGATTTTTCAGTTAGTTCAAAAATATCACACTCTAAATGGCTTATTTGTCTATTGATATCTTCATTTTCTTTCACAACTAATGTCCGGTTTTCTTTTGCCAATAATATTTTGATGGGTCGACAGAATAAAGTAGAGGAGGGCTTACTGTTAACCCAAATTTCCTCTTTGGATGCGGAATCAATTAACCTTAATATAAAAATGGTCGTTTGTTATACAGTAATATATAAATGTCGAATTTTTTACTCACTTGATTGGGACGAATGCAATAAAAAATAAAAATTCATCGCTAAGTTCCTCTGAAGAAAATTTTTGTTTGTATCGACTGTGACCTGAACTGCCATCCATACCCCATTTGCAAATAAGAGTCATTTTATCTGTTGCATCTTTACAGAGCTCTAATACACTTTTAGCTGTAAACCGCAAAAGTGGTTGTAAGCGAACTTCTGCAGTACTTTCCGAAGTTTCAATAGATGGTACTAATCGTTTCTTAAAATTTTGTATCGCATACAAACTCGGAAATAAATTTTTATGATAGACGTTGACAGTGTTGCGCAGAATATTATATTTTTCTTCCGAGAGATTAAATCTAAGTACAGTGACAAAGCCATTTGTACTGATAGACAATTTTGACTGTTAATATTCGAACCATGAATATTTTTTCTTGAAGCAATTCGTCTTCAGAATAATCAGATAATAAGTGAGCCACTTTCCTTTTTTTCATTTGTTCTGATAACAAATGAAACTCCTTTTCAGGCCTTCCGCGACTTGTGCTTGGTTGCTGAAATGTAAACTTTATTTTTAACTGCGCTAATATTAAATTTTATTTTTACTTGCGTACATTATTTGGATCAGAAATAACAATTGCTTCGGCACTTAACCAATTGGAATACTTTTTAATAAGCTTGCTTTTACTATATCCACACTGCTTCCACTTCGTTTCCAATTGCAATATAAAAAACTTAATATTTTCATCAATTATTTCTTCACTGTATGGGATTTTAAAATTTTATCGTTAACAAATGACTTCAAAAACAAATATTTATTGCGTGGACCGGCAGAAATCCAACAATTAAATAAATCGTTATTAGTAATAATTATTGGCATTTTAATTTAAAAATCTTTGTAATGTTTTCGCTGAGAAAAATACGGTAGAAACAAATATGTTGGTATTAGTTAGCATGAGAATGCCCATCATTTTAACATAAATAGTCATTATTTATTTTTAACCTGTATTTAATAGCAGCATTTTAACAAACAATTACAAAAGAATTCATACTCCAATTACTTTTACTTTTAAAACTTTTACAATATTTTTTCGTACTCAAATTACTTTTACAAATATAATAAGTTAAAATCACTATTTAAAGAACCTCTTAAAAAAAACAATTTTCTGCAAACTGATACGTCTTACTTTTGAGCGTAGAGTACAATTCATACTTTAATTCATACTTTAAAAATGATCTAAGTCTTAATTTTTGATGATTTAATAGAAATAAACATACTAGTTTTTTACCTAATGAAAACGATTATTTAAAAAAATGGACTTAGGTCATTTTCGAAATTAGTCACCCATACATATGTTTGTTTACATTTCAAAGGAGTAAACTCCTCACTACATGCTACGTTTATTAGAGGAAAATATGATTTTTTGACCATTTTTCAAAAAAAGATAACTCTAAAAGTCGGATAAAAAAGGTTAATATGTTTTCGAATTTTGAAAGAAAAATACATAAATAACAATATATTTGAAAATAAAAGAAATGTTTTTCGTTGTTTTTTTTTAATTTGCTCTCAAAAATTGGAAATTTTTGGAAAATATTTACAAAAAAAATTTATTTTTTGGCGTGTTTTAATTTTTTTACTTTCAGCTAAATTTTAAACATATTAAAATTTATTTATTTATACAGTATTTATCTTGAAGAAAAATTAAAAATAAAAAGAATTGGGCCAAAATTGCAATTTTGGCAATTTTTTCTTTGTAAGATGTGCAAATTACTAATTTCCATTAATTAAAAGAAAATATGATTTTTAGACTATTCTTCAAAACGTGATAACTCCGAAGGGCGGACGCAAGTGGATATCAAATTTTGGAATTTGAATGATAAATATGTATATTAAAATATATTATTAAATTAAAGAGATGTTTTTTGATGTTTTTTTTTTCTCTCAAAAATTGCAAATTTTTGAAAAATATTTTAAAAAAATTTTATTTTTGGACAATTTTCATATTTTTAGTTTTAGCTTAATTTAAAATTTATTAAAATTGATTTATGTTCACAATATTAATCTTGAAATAAAATCAAAAAACAAAAGAATCGGGCAAAAATTGCGTTTACAGCAATTTTTTCTTTGCAGGATGTCCAAAATCAAATATTCCACAACAATCAAAATGCATAAAAATGGTTGACTTTAAGGAGCTGTAGAGTCTACAAAAATTGTTCAATTGGCAAAAAAATTTGGATTCTTTTTAGTGGAAGTATTTCCAAAAAAACGGTATCAATTTTGTTAGGATCTGCCACAACAAAAATCTTGATTTATTCCTATGAGACAAAGTACTGTGTGACGGCAGTATACGGGTTTGTTTCTATTTCATTTCATTGCGACAGTGGAAAATGCATAAGTGCCTAGGAAAGAATCTTATTTGGTCAAAGCGAAATCACTACTTGATCTAATCAATTTATCTTTTTCAGCCAATCAGAACTCAATCAATTTAAATCATTGATTAAGCCGAATGACGTAAGTGTCATCACAAGAACAACAACATCAACAATAAACACATAAGCATTGCAATTTTCATAACAAATATTTACAACCATTTCAACACTGAACAAAACAAAGCAGTAGCAATAGCAACAGATCAACAAGTTGCCAGGGCAGGGGAGGGTCAAACCACCCACCATTCAATGGAATATTAAGGTTCATTGATATCATTTAGGAATGCATTATTGTTGATACGATGTTTTTTGATTTTGTTATTTCTTGTCTTTCTTTGTATTGTCCTTCTATATGTTTGTTTTGAAAAGTGTTTTTTTTTTCCTGATTTCAGACAAATAAACATTTAATTAATTTTTTCCGTCTCCACCTTTTATGATTGAGTATTTCATGCCTCGCAAAACTACATATCACTTGACAGTATCTGCAATGTAGAGCATTTGAGAAAAATGTAAAGCAAGTTACTTTTTTAAAGATCAAAGAACCAAGGTATGCGCCTTATACAAACAACGTTTGATCTTTGACCTGAAAGGAAAGGGATAGATTATTAGAGGAAAAATTGGTTGGAACTATACGCGAATTATCGATTAGGCGGAACAAATGTGAAAGACAATTTGATTTTGACAAATATTTCTGAAATATAGTAAAGAACAAAGACAGCGAAAATAACCATGCCCGAGCCCTGATTCGAACCGGGGACCTCTGAGTTGATAGTCTAGCGCAATCTTTACTAGACTTCAAACGGCGACAATGCTTAGACTAAGCTGTGAGGCATGTCCTTTGAGTGTGGTTTTGAAGATGATGTCGAAATAACATTAGCGAAAATTCAAGACATTGAGTGAACAATATTAATAAACAAAGAAACAAAAACTGGGAAACATTTATACACTGAAATGGAAATGAATTAGAAAATAGATTGATTCGCTTCACTTGTACAGAGGATCATGGCTATGGGATCACTTGCGTCACCAATAGTAGCGGACGTAATAATGGAAGACCTTTTAGATAAATGTTTAGACGATCTCTCAGTGAAACCAAAATTAGTTACCAAATATGTAGACGACCTTTTTGCGATAGTTAGATATGACCAAATTCAAAACACTTTAGACGCATTGAACTCATACCATAGGAGAATAAAGTTCACTTTAGAAAATTAAACTGACAATAAGCTACCTTATCTTGAGACATTACTAATAAGAAAAAACAATAAATGGAAATTAATTGGTATCAATTACCAACGGCGACAGAACGAATAATCAATTTTTATTCTAAACATCCAAACAATATTATAATTAATACAGCTAAGAATTTTCGAAATAAGTTACAAAGAATTCCACAATACGATTAAGACTAGAGATATTTTAAAGAAAAACTCTTTTCCGGATTATTTAATTGAAAAACTTGTAAAACATAAAGACAGAACAGTAAATTACAAATTGACGACAAATGACCCCCCAAAAATTTATAAAAGCATGAAATACATTTCCGGATTTTCAGAGAAGTTCAATATTTTTAATACGGACCATTTTAGAATAACGTTTAAAACATCAAACACTTTACAAAAACTTTACACAAACACTAAATGTAAACCTGACAAGCAGGACAACTCGAATTTGATATATCAAATTCCGTGCAAAGGTAACGAATTCAAATTATGCAAAAAGGTATATGTTCGAACAACAAAAACAAGCAGACTTTAAATAACTTGACAAACCTTAAGAACAAAACACAGCATAAGCAGACCATGTACCAATGCTGGATACGCACCAGATTTTGACAAAATTAAAGTTCTTCAACAAGAGAAAAAGTATAGGAGACGATACATACTTGAAATTCTACACATTATTAGTGTCCCTAAACGACTGAGACTACATTTTAAGACTGACACAGACAATTGCGCTCACATCTACAGACATCTAATAAACAAAGAGCAAAAAACAAACAACACATAATAAGACAAAACTAACAAAAATTGGTCATCAAATTCACCGTCAAATGTTGTTTATTTTATGCTAGATGTTCTGTTCTTTTTGTCTCATCGTTTATGAAATGTTTTTTTTAAAATCAATGTAAAATCAGTGCATTTATTTAATTTTTGTAAGTTTCTGTATTTTAATTTGTGATTATATTGTAAAAATTTGTAATTATTGTATACAGTTAGTTTCTCCCTGATGATGTTTTTCAAAGAAAAACGAAATATCGGAAATTAAATTTAAAAAAATAAATAAAAATATCTGACCTATTCAGACCAATTTTCATTACTAAAAATTTAATTTATATTGTAATTAAAATTTAAATTATAAATTTATATTATAATTAATTATAATTTAAAATTTATATTTTATAATTTATAGTTTATAATTTATAACTTATAATTTATAATTTATAATTTATAATTTATAATTTATAATTTATAATTTATAATTTATAATTTATAATTTATAATTTATAATTTATAATTTATAATTTATAATTTATAATTTATAATTTATAATTTATAATTTATAATTTATAATTTATAATTTATAATTTATAATTTATAATTTATAATTTATAATTTATAATTTATAATTTATAATTTATAATTTATAAATTATAATTTATAATTTATAATTTATAATTTATAATTTATAATTTATAATTTATAATTTATAATTTATAATTTATAATTTATAATTTATAATTTATAATTTATAATTTATAATTTATAATTTATAATTTATAATTTATAATTTATAATTTATAATTTATAATTTATAATTTATAATTTATAATTTATAATTTATAATTTATAATTTATAATTTATAATTTATAATTTATAATTTATAATTTATAATTTATAATTTATAATTTATAATTTATAATTTATAATTTATAATTTATAATTTATAATTTATAATTTATAATTTATAATTTATAATTTATAATTTATAATTTATAATTTATAATTTATAATTTATAATTTATAATTTATAATTTATAATTTATAATTTATAATTTATAATTTATAATTTATAATTTATAATTTATAATTTATAATTTATAATTTATAATTTATAATTTATAATTTATAATTTATAATTTATAATTTATAATTTATAATTTATAATTTATAATTTATAATTTATAATTTATAATTTATAATTTATAATTTATAATTTATAATTTATAATTTATAATTTATAATTTATAATTTATAATTTATAATTTATAATTTATAATTTATAATTTATAATTTATAATTTATAATTTATAATTTATAATTTATAATTTATAATTTATGATTTATAATTTATAATTTATAATTTATAATTTATAATTTATAATTTATAATTTATAATTTATAATTTATAATTTATAATTTATAATTTATAATTTATAATTTATAATTTATAATTTATAATTTATAATTTATAATTTATAATTTATAATTTATAATTTATAATTTATAATTTATAATTTATAATTTATAATTTATAATTTATAATTTATAATTTATAATTTATAATTTATAATTTATAATTTATAATTTATAATTTATAATTTATAATTTATAATTTATAATTTATAATTTATAATTTATAATTTATAATTTATAATTTATAATTTATAATTTATAATTTATAATTTATAATTTATAATTTATAATTTATAATTTATAATTTATAATTTATAATTTATAATTTATAATTTATAATTTATAATTTATAATTTAAAATTTGTAATGTGAGATTTTTAAATTTAAATTTATAGTTCAGAACTATGCGTTATAAATTTTGCATTTTTAAATTAGTATTGCTAGTTATCATAATCTTTAAAAATTTAACGAAATTCAGTGTAGATTCACCCTTTATATATTAAGTGAGCCAAAGAACAATATTATCTATTCAATAAAATAACATCCTCTTGTCAGCACAACTATTGTCAGCACACTATTTCGTTCGTGACACATCATTTTTCACTGTTAACGTCCTTTTTTTGCATTGCTTCTAATTGCAGCAGATTGTTTTAGTAAAAAAAAAATCAACAAACAATAGTGATTGAACGATATCGATATCCTAGCATGGTAGAAAAAAACATATCAATAGTAGTTTGAACTGCTAAGCGCGTGGGTGCAACTCCATGATGTTTGGTCATAATGCAGTATCACTGAACGGTTCATTGACAGCTGATGGGGTGTGACTCGCGCTGTGACAGGCAGTCGATGAACGGAAGGATTTTGATCGAAGATAATCGTGTCTTCATATGGAGCGTTTGATTGTGGACAGAAAATTATATAGGTATTGATTTAAATACATTTTTCATATTTGTTTAGTGCTAAGCTGCTATTAAGTATTTCGGAAGCGTTCCTACTATTTTAAATAGAAATTTTCTTTTGATTTCGTTGTTAAGAGAGTTAAACTATTTTGTCCGAAATGCCTTTATATCACACACCCATTATTTAGATCTAAACAAAAGCATCAGTTAATTCGTTTATAATTAAAATAAACCAAAATTGAACATCCTTATGCAAAGCCAACTGCGGCATAATAATAAAAAGTTTTTCGGTTTTCAGTTCTGTTGACGTCAGCATTAAAGTTACAACATATCACTTCCCTATCCTAAATTGTGTAGCAGTAAGGATTTAGATTTTAATCCTCCTAGATTTAATTCTCGCGAAAATTTTGTCTGACGTCATTTTGATGACATAAATTAAATTTGTGTTGATTAAATCGATGACATTATCGCAACGTTGCACAGTGGATCAATTCAAATGAAAGGCCGAAATTAGGGAGAAAAAACGAAACTCAAAAAAGTGTATTAAAATACACTTGTATGCATAAAGACACAATAATACACAATTTTAAAAAGCTGTAATATAGCAACTATACGGATAACAACAATTGGTAGAAAGTGACTAATAACATTAACATTAGCCTAATGAAATGCATAAAAAATGCATTTTTTTAATATATATTTCTTACAAATCATTCACATATATTCTTGATAATAAAGAAATCATTCACAGATATTCTTGATCAGCATCACCTTTTGGCTCGATTACATTGGCGTCGGAAGCGGGGGGAAAGGGGGGGCAGTTGCCCCCCACTTTTTTAGCTAGATAAACAATTTAAAAAGAAAACTTCAAAAGTTATTCAAAATGTCAGTTTTTTTTTACAACGATAATATTTTTGTATTAGATATTTTCCTCTTCTTTCTCCCTTCTTCATAAGCATGCTTGTGGATAACCATTTTCTTTTCTGTGTTTGCAAAAAGATAGAACAAAATTTAGAGTTTCTACTGCAAACCCACCACTTCAGTTTAAAAGCACCCTTAAGTATGTAGCTTAATACTGTAATATTGTAGTCGAAGCCTTCAACGGAAAAGTGCCTTCTGAACAAAATATAAAAACAAAACTAGATCTTTATGCAGATGACTTTGATGTGAGCGACCTCCACGCGCAACTTAAATTGCTGAAGGAATTGCCTGGCCAAACACCTTCAAATTGTAGTGGCATTGTATCCCAATTTGCAAAAAATTCGGATACTGTAAAAAAAACTATTAAATTAAGTTGAAAAACTTATTGCTTTGCTTTTGACTGTGCTTGCATCAGCAGCTTCATCTGAGCGTTTTTTAGTGCACTAAGACGACTTAAAACGTATCTTCGAGCAACTATGACACAGAAACGACTCACTCATGCGGCACTTATACACATTCACAAAGATAAAACCGAGGAATTGAATTCGATGGAGGTGGTGAAAGAGTTTGTTTCTCGCAAGGACAGAAAGAAACATTTTGGAATAATTTAAATTGATATTTTTTTTTTACCTTATTGCATTTAAACCATGTAAAGATATACCTAGTCTTGCTTTATAAAAGCAACCATTATTTCTTATATTTTCATATTACCATATGAAAGATCCTTTAAAGAATGATCTCTAATATTGAAATTGGAAGAACTTTTAAAAATAATAAAATTTACTATTTTTTATATATTTTTATATTTTTTTTATTTTAAACTAAAATAAAAAATTTGTGTATTCACATTCATGTTTCTTTGAAGAAATTTTGGTGAACTTTTTTTTGCACCACCATTTGTACTGCCCCCCAGATAAAATTCGCTTCCGACGCACTTGGACGATTAAGTCCATCTGCTTGTGAGCGCGATAACAGCCGTAATTTTGAATCCGTCATTATAAAATTTAATATTTTAGCATCCATTTAAAAATAAAGATCAAGCTTGAAAAATTGGATAAAAACTATGCCTTTGTCCTAAGCAAAGAGACTTCTCAGAACCCTACAACATCATGAAATTTAGCAAATGCCTTGAAACATTGCACATACGATCCTTTGATCGTATGGATCGTAGGATGAAGCTTTGATCCTAAGACAAACTTTTTTAATTTTACTACTAATCATGTTGTAAATACTTAGCAGGTGTCGAAATTTACTTCAATGAGACTAGTGGATTTAAAAATATTGCTACACTTATTGAATTTAAATCATGTTAGTCATGTTTTATTTTGCTCTAATATTAATAAGGGTTCTCAGCAAAGCATGTAACTAACCGGTAAACATTGTAAGCCTTGTGAACTTACACGCGCGTAAGCTATCTGTCAAAATTTGTATGGGCGTGAGTTTACATCATTTCCAAGCCTATTCTGTAGTGTAAACTAGGATGTAAGTTTACGTGTGTGAATAAGGAGTTGACTTTGGCGCTAATCATGACATACTCAAAGTAGTTGAAGTAAATACAATTTTTTTTTATTTTTCTGTGTTAATAAAGGTTTTTAAAAGATTTAAAATTGAAAAACGGTGATTCCGCAAACGTAACTGCAGCTGTAATTTTGTCGTCAGTTACGCTTTTTACTGTTTATCGCTCATCAAAAGTTTAAATGTTTTACATGTTTACATAATCACATGCATAGATAAGAACCCTTAATATTTAATTCAGTGTTGAATATTACTACAACATGTGGACGTTTAGTAGATGTGTTTATTTACAACAGTAGCAGCTGCAATCCAGTTACCTTCAAATATTACTTATAGTAAATTTTTCCAATAACATTTTAGAGCGCACATTTGCTATTTAAAATTCGAGTTCAGTAGATCCAATAACTATACCACAAACACAAAGATTTAGTTACCAGAATTGCAACTTGACTTCCTAGTTCAGCATTTTCCTTGTTTCGATCCCACTGTGCATTGGGAGATGCCAAACATGATTTTAATGGCGTAAAATAACAACTATGTGACCATTTAAAGGGCACTTAAATTAGTAACTTGATGGTTATTTATATTGTAACAGCCGCACAAGACAATATTTTAATTAAAAGAGTGTTAAGACTTTATCCTTATGGCAGATTTATGTGCATTTAATAGTTTGTGGACACAAATTTGATGTGTTTTATTTGCATTTTTGGTAATAAGTACCTAGATATTACTGGTATTAAGTTTCAGTTTATGTAAAAAACCCTTAACTCAATAGTTTTAGGTAAATCTAGTGGACCAGATATTGCATTTTTCAATTTATATATATATGGGATAATAGTACCAAGATAATTTTGTCATGGGTTCATGGACATCCACAGGGGGGGGGGGTGCCCCCTAAGCAGTGAACATTTTTTAAGTATCTTCAAATTAAATCAAAAAATTAAAAAATTTTGTGGGAGAGTCAAAAAACTTTCTAAATTGTAATTGTAATTGTAAGTTGCGCTCAAACTTAGGGATTTTAGAACTTTTTTAATAAAAACGTCGTTTTTAGTTGTAAAATTTAAAGAGTGTAAAATTTAGCAGGAGCATGTATTTTGATAAGGTACATCAATAATCGATCAAAAGACTTTGCATTTATTGTAACTTATACCTTTGTTGATTTTATATGACGATATTTTTAAATGTTAATATATTTTAAAGAGAACTTAAAAATACTTCATTTAAGGTATATTTAAGTAGCTAAACCATGCATTCATTTTTAAATAGTATGTTGTACCCGTCGCAGTGATAAGTTTCCATACCATTTCATTTACCCTTGTTTCACAGGCACTTTTTAATACGTACTCTTACACTCAAAAAGTTTTGTGTGTAAATATTACTAATAACTGCGTTCATTCTACGATTTTTATTCGTAGTTTTCAGTCACGAATAGAATTCGTAGATTGGACGTAGTTTGGTACATATTACAAATATTTTATTCGTTTTCGTACAAAAACAAATGTATATTCTATGAATACATTTGTTACATTTACTAGTAACGAAAAAAAAAGTTCTATCTGAGCTGGGTTTTGAACCACGGTCTTTTAGCTTACGGGCCACGTACTCTTCCAGAACTTGCACTCATACCAGAGCTGTAAAGTCTGCATTCATATTCAGAATTTTAAGTACAACTGAATAACGACATAAGAATGCATTCAATAAATGCAAAATTGATTTATAAATAAAATTTTTAATTCACATTCAATTTTAAAAAAATGATTAATTAATCATTTCAATTATTCATTTTCGTTATTCAGAATAATGGATCAATTTTTTTATTCATATGAATGCTATTCACAAAGAATGCCATTCACAAAGAATTACAGAATTTTCAATTATTCTATTTGTATTCATTATTCATTTTTTATTCATATTTTATTCTTTATTCATTTGTTATTCATTATTAATTTTTTATTCATTATTCATTTTTTATTCATTGTTCATTTGTTATTCATTATTCATTTTTTATTCATTATTCACTTTTCATTCATTATTCATTTTTTATTCATTATTCATTTGTTATTCTTTATTCATTTTTTATTCATTATTCATTTTTTATTCATTATTCATTTTTTATTCATTATTCTTTTTTATTCATTTTTTATTCATTATTCATTTTTTATTCATTATTCTTTTTTTATTCATTATTCATTTTTTATTCATTATTCATTTTTTATTCATTATTCACTTTTTATTCATTATTCATTTTTTATTCATTATTCATTTGTTATTCTTTATTCATTTGTTATTCATTTTTTGAGGACTCGGGCTATGTTTTTCTTTTATTATTTTGACGATATAGAAAACAGCAAAAAAAATTTTATAAATATCTTAAGAAATCAAAAAAAAAAACATAACAGACAATCCTAAATCGTCGTGTCTTCAATCGAATTTAAAGAATTTTATGATTACAAATCAACCAGGAAAGATTCCGATAAATCAACATATAAAAAACACTTTGACAAATTAATTCTGCGTGTTATAGCAAACAATATGCTCCCAATATCGTTTGTTGAATCTATTTCATTCAGAGAATTGATATATTTCGCAAATCCAAACCTTAAAGTAATTAGTAGACCAACAGCAACTAAATTGATAACAGAAGAATATTCTCAAAAGATTTCCGAAATAAAAAGTACTATAAAAAATGTTCGATACTTCTGTACGACTGCAGATTATGGTCAACAAAGCACAGAAGCTTTTTTGGTTATACTTGCCACTGGATTGACGAAGATTTTAAAAGACATTCTGTAGCATTAGCATGCAAACGTTTTTCAGGAAGTCATACCTTTGACTGCATACACGACTATATTTTGGAGATAAATGCAAAGTTTCATTTAAATATAGAAAATATAAGAGCAATTGTAACCGATAATGGATCAAATTTTGTTAAAGCGTTTAAGGAATTTGGTATAAACAAAATTGCAATCGATGAAAACCAAGTTGATGAAGATGAAGATGTTGGGGAGCCCACCGAGTTCGAAAAAAACTTTTTTGCTTCTTTATTACCGAAGCATATCAGATGCGCAACACATACTTTGAACTTATTGGCCACAACAGATTTTACAAAAATGTTGAAAGCGGATGTTTTAATGTACCAAAAGCATGTCATTGTAAGTTTTTTAGTACAAACATCTGTAGGTTTTTTATACAAATGTATGTGTTTCTTTTACAGATTATTGAAAAGTGCTCAAGTGTATGGAATAAGGTGAATCGTCCAAAATCATCAGAGCAAATCAAATTGTTATTGGGCTAGCAGTTAAAATATCCCGTTCCTACTCGGTGGAACTCATTATATGATTCATTAAAAAGTCTTTTAATCCATAAGTCTAAATTAAATGAATTATGCAGAACGTTGCAGGTACAAACATTTTTTGATAAGGAATTAACGTATATTGAGGAATACCTGCAACTATTGCAACCGATTGCAAACGGAATAGATTTTCTGCAAAAAAATTATGGAATGGTGTATGGATTCCTTCTTCCAACTTTGGCAACTATACGAACCAAATACAGCACGATGCGCAAAAACTGCACCTTCGAGTACTTTACACATACTGTTGCGTCTCTTGAAGAAGCGTTGGAACGCCGGTTCTATAATTACTTTCAATTAAAGGAGGACGTTAATGATGCAATTGTGGCTTCAGTTTTCTGTCCAGAAGCTAAATTTAAGTGGGTGACGGCACTCAATCCATTATTTAATGATTCTAAAGTGTCGGAAATAAGCATGATTGTTAAAAACGAAGTAATGAAAGAATCGGGATTCTGTACACCGTTAAATAACGCAGACGAGCAGTCAAAAAATAATTACTTCGATTTTGGAATTACAGGTATTGTAATAAATTAAATGGTTATAATTTTTATAGTTTTAGACCACAAAAATATGTTTTCTTTTCACATATTTGTAAAGAATCCATTAATACTACTGGAGCTAATGACGCAGAGTATTTTGCTTATTTAGCAGATCCTTCAACTTCACTTGAAATGCTGAATCGTTATCCCACCATAAAGAAGGCATACATCAAATTCAATACTCCCCTACCGTCGTCAGCTGCAGTAGAGAGGCTTTTTTCATTTGCATCCCTTATCAACACTCCACGGCGTGGAACACTTTCAGACTCAAATTTTGAAAAACTTATTTTACTAAAAGTAAATAATGAAATTTAATTCTTAACTTTTATATTTATTTTTTAATGTATTTTTTGCTTCAAATGTGTTTTTAAAAGTAAAATAAATGCATTTGATTCCGTTACTATAACTTATTGTGAGACAATTTTTTTATGATAACTCGGTGAGTATTAGCTTTAAATTTTGTCTCTTTGGAAATGGTAAATTCAACTGATTAGTTTTTACCTTTTAAAAGATTAACAGATATCTTTTTGTTCCTGAAGTTAGAGAACGACGCGTTTTATATCAAGGTTTATGTTGGATTTCTTTAACCAATTCTTAAATAAAAATACTTTAATTGTGAGCTATTGATCAAATAAGTTTGAAGAAGGCAACAACAACTCTGTACATATGTATATTAATTTTTTTAATTTTTTATTCTGTACTTATCAATATCGTCAAATTATTAAAGAAAAACGTAGCCCGAGTCCTAAACAATGACAACAAAATTAATAAAAAATGAATAAAGAATAAAAAATGAATAATGAATAACAAATGAATAATGAATAAAAAATGAATAAAGAATAAAAAATGAATAATGAATAACAAATGAATAATGAATAAAAAGTGAATAATGAATAAAAAATGAAAAATGAATAAAAAATGAATAATGAATAAAAAAAGAATAATGAATAAAAAATGAATAATGAATAAAAAATGAATAATGAATAAAAAAAGAATAATGAATAAAAAATAAATAATGAATAAAAATGAATAATGAATAAAATATGAATAATGAATAAGAAATGAATAAAGAATAAAAAATGAATAACGAATAAAAAATGAATAATGAATAAAAATAGAATAATTGAAAATTCTGTAATTCTTTGTGAATGGCATTCTTTGTGAATAGCATTCAAATGAATAAAAAAATTGATTCATTATTCTGAATAACGAAAATTAATAACTGAAATTAATAATTAATCATTTTTTTTTTTTAAATTAAGTGTGAATTAAAAATTTTATTTATAAATCAATTTTGCATTCATTGAATGCATTCTTTTTTCGTTATTCATTGACTCATACATTTCTTTATATGTATTTGGTAATTGCTCAACTGTAATGTTGGGCGCGCGACTTTTACTTATAGGCGGCTTACGCGTTTTACGTGAATTAAAAGTTATACGCGATTTTCATAATAATTCGCGTTTATTATTTTTGCCAGCGCTTAAGAGCGCTACTGGCCAGTTTAAAAAAAAGTTTCTTTAGCGCCGTCACCCAAAGGTGCCTTCAGGCGCTTTAGAATAAAAATAAGGAGCAATCTGTTTAAAGCTCAAAACTTAAGTGATTTTATTTTTAGATTTTCTTCGGCTTATAAAGCTAAATAACAGTATTTTTTAGACTTAATATAAATACAAAATTAAATATAAATATATAACTTAATATAATCGTAACTAAGTAGAACATTAGTTTATGTTGTCATTGTAGTGTAGTTATGTAGTGTAGTTATGTTAACATAAAGTGCACTGACCTTATTGATGTGCAAGCGAGTAAGAATGTAAATAGTAGTTCAACGCTGCAAAAGTCGTAAAAATTAACAAAAAATTCAAATATATTTGGGTTAATAATGGCAGAGTTTTAATGCGGAAAAAGGAAGGTGATAGCATAATTGTTGTGAGTTCGTTCCAGGATCTTGATAGAGTCACTTAAAACTTTGTTTTACAACATATAGCTCATGATGTCAGATGCTTTTGATTCTCACAATAGTTTGCTAGATCTTCCTTTCGAAATATTGTTAAAAAGTAAATTTTTATGAACTAAAATTGTGAGCTTAAGATCAGGTAAGTTTTTAAAGAAGGCAACAACAACAACAACAAATCTGTATAGAGTCAAGTCACTTAGCTGACTAGACAGTCTGTTTCGGAAATCGCTACATTTTCCTCTTCAGTAGTCTTTGAGTGATTAAGCTGTGATCAACTCACTGTTTAAACTAGTATATGAGTGCACAGATTTTAGAATTCATTCTTTTGAATTGTATGGCTGCTAATCATATGACATTTCAAAGCAGTAGGCTATTTATAGTAAATTGTTATACTGTCTCCTCAAACCCAAATTATTTAAACGGTTTTTATATATATGCCCAAAATATTAGAAGTTTACGGAAAAATTTTGACACCTTTCTCCTTTATCTTGAGTCTTTTAATACAAAGCCAGTTTTTATTTTCTTTACCGAAATATGGATATAGGACTATGAAACGATGCTTTTTGATATTCCTGAGAATTAAATAACTTATTGGCGAGTGATAATAGTGATAATATGATAGTTATTGGTGATATGAATGTTAATATTCTGCAAGACTCATTGCAAGTGGATAGTTATTTATCGTTACTTTCTGCCTTCGGCTTCGAATCTTGCATTAATGAGCCATCTAGAATATCTGACCATTCCGCTACATGTATTGACCATATTTTTGTCCGTTTAAGTAAATCGAGTGATGTAGCAATTAGTAGTTTAGTTTGTGATCTAAATATATCGGATCACTGGCTGACTTGCCTCTGTTTTGCAAACGTTAATTGTCAAAAAACCTATGCTGCTTTAAGCCCCTCAAGAACAATAACTGTCTTCGACGTCTTAAATATATTTCTACTTTTTGAAACTTGGAAAAGTGTTTACGATGAAACTGATCCATCAAGGGCTTATAATAATTTTATAAATTCCTTGACGCATTATGTTGATCTTTCCACTAAACAGTCCAGGCCAATAACTTCCTATAAAAAAAACTAAAACCATGGATGACTTACGAACTTCTTGATAAGGTTAAAAAGAAAAACCAGTTTTTTAAAAATGCAAGAAATTTCCTGGTAATATTACTCTTAATCTTAAATATAATTAAATATATGTGCAAGCAAATATCTATGGAAACTTGAACTTGTAAAAATGCATACTATGAAAAAGAATTTATTAAAGTTAAAGGCAATGCTAAAAAAGAATGGAATCTAATAAATAATATCGTAAATAAGACTACCGCAAAAGTTAAAATAAGCGAACTTGTCCTTCCACGTCGATCGGTTTATTTGACAGATACAAAAATTTGTTTTGCTTGCACAATAAAAGCAATAAGAAGCAGTAAGCTGAAGCAAAGTGAATTCAGCGAACAGCAACAACAACGAAACATATGGAAATATTTTTTCAACTAACTTATAAACTAAATAGAATTTTGAAATTTTGGCTTCGTCAGGAAATAATATTGGAGGCATAGAACAGTTTAGAAAAAACAATTTTAAAATCAGTCAACCCATTTAGAAGTTATGCTCTGTCCAACATTTTCAAATAAGCTGTTCCATGGGAAATTCGATCACTCGCTCCAATTAGCTCTTTCTACTAATAAAAAAAATTTTAAATTTCGATGCAAAGCTAGTTTTATAAAAAATTCTGTTATCCAGATATAAAAAGCACATTAAAAAAAAAACATTCGTTCGGTTTTTATTTGGCTTTTGAATGATTTCAACTATCAACTATCGTTCATTCATTTACTTTAAAAAAATAGTAAATAATGCACAATCGAATGATTTAATTCATCGAATAATTAACTCATTCATTCAAATTAAAAAATAGTAACTAGTACAAAGACCTATCGTACAATTTTTACTATCGAATAAATTATTCTTTCATTCGAATTATAAAAAAAGTAGGTAGTACAAAGAACTATCTAATGATTTTTGCTATAAACTCTAGTATTCATCCATTCGGCTTGAAGCCCTCTAAATAGCTATGAACAAGTGTAATTTCATTATAATTTGCATTTAAACACAAATCAAGCAGTGATGTTAAACGTACTTTTTCATTTAAATTTGCAATACTCACGATTCGTTCAATCAGTTGAAGGTTACGATGCGTCACACGTAACAATTGTTATAACAATAGGGGTATTCACGATTCAGTGCACTTGCCCAGATGAGGGCTTGAGCACTTGTGCAGTTGTGCAGTCAGGTTTTCGTGAACACACCACCATCACCATTTCAAAGCTGTCAACATTTTTCAATGCACACAAGTGCACAACCGCTCAAGTCCTCAAGTTGAAGGTAATAGTAGAAAAGCTCTTGTGCAGATTTTTGATGTACGTACATTTTGCTTTTGTAAAGTGCACAAGTCCTCAAGTCCTCAACTGCAGAGGCAAGTGCACTGAATCGTGAACACCCCTAATATTTTTTATCCGTATTAGTTGTCAAATTTTTATCAACTGCAAGCAGATTGTCTATTGTGACGTAAGTCGGCTAAGCAATTGCAATACAATAAATGGCATTTGTTTCGTTATTTGACGTTTCCTTTGAAAGTAGCCACCTAAAACAGGAAGTTGTAATTTTTATATACATTATGGATATTATTTAAGGGTACATGAAAAAAAATAAATTGCATTTTTGAAAGTTTTTTTTTTCAATGACTTACAAAGTATTTAGTTTTAGGCCACTTTTTTAGTAAAATTAATTTTGCTAAGTAACGGCTTGTTAAAATTTCATGATTTTTGAGACTGTCGAACACAAAAAAAATAACAAGGTTCCGACAACGGATTCTGGTAGTCTAATATTTGTATTTTGGCGCTTTGTAAGTTTACGTCTGAGTTTTTTTTTAAATTTTATTGTAAAGGGGGCTTAAGCTTCCCCCCTTTTACACACTCTTATAGTAAATCGGTATAGGAAACCAGGAGATTCTTACATTTTAGGTATAGGATGTGTTCAGCACATTTAAGTAAAATACTAAGAGTAACATTTTTGTGGAACATTTTAACCCTCTGACCCTTCAATGTATGGGTCTTTTTGACATTTTTATGAAAAAGGGCACAAAAAACCCATAAAAAGTGATTTAATGGGTTGAAAAGTCCAGCAAAAATATTTTTCATTGAATCTTACTATAAGTCTTTGAACACACCAAAGCTCAAAATTAAACTTGAACGCCAGAAATAAGTCGAAATTTAAAATGTGTTTAAGGGTTTTATTTGTACTTATTTAGTATTGGTGTTAAAATGTCACTCAAAACTTGATGTTAGGGCGTTAGTATGTATGAAAAAATGTGTCACGTAAAATGTCTCTATAAGTCACCATGCAAAAGACAGCCGTAGAAAAGATACCATTCGATGCTCTGGTAAAATTTCTACATATTTTAACTTAACGTAAAACATTCCTCTGTGCGTATTTTGAGTCATACTTTTCAAAATTGCAGAGATAAGCGTTTCAACTGTATTATTGTCTTCGATTAATATTTATATTTTCTTCGTTTTCTGCAATATCATAGTTTTTGATCTCATAACTTAAGGTAGCACTCCCTATTCTGCGATGTTACTTTCAAAAGAGGAATACAAAATTAAAATGCTCACGGGTTCTTTTTGTTTTTGTTATTATATCCAACCCAAATTATTGAAAAACAAATCGAGTGCATGAGTAGTAGATAGATAAATTTAAAAAAAAATTCACTGTCCGTTTCAATTTTAACATATTTTCTCACATATATTTATGACTTAAAATTAGAATAAGAAAAGCCATACAACACAAAATCGTGAGTATTGGTTTTTATATTGTCCTAACAATTTTCATCCCATTCAATAAATAAATACTCTTCTTTAAAAACAAATAATACTTCCTATAATACCACTGTCTTGTTAGTCGCATTCAACAGTCCGCAACAAGTGTCAATCACTGTAATTTGCAGCATGCAGCTTGCGAGAAGTAAAATTTCTGCCGTACTTTAAGGACATTAACCTTGACTACGCCGCATATCCTGATGACCAGAATGTGATATATTCGAAAATAAAATAGAAAAGTGCTAAGCGACTGTCAGAGAAAAGAGTTTGAGTGCCTGCAGAGCTAATGCGCAGCCGCTCAACAGCTTGCAGCGCTTACAGTAGGATTCTATAAAAAGGCGCCGCAACGACAGTTTGTTTTTATTCGCAAACGAGCACAGTGGCTGCTAGAACCATTTTCAACCGAAGTGGGGAAAAAACCAAATTGTTGTAAAATCAAAGACGAACAATTAGAAAGGCAAATAAAGAGAGGTAGACGAGTCTGAGTCAAGAATTGCAGTGAGAAGTTCACAAAAAGATTCGAAAATAGTTTTAACATTGCTTATAAATTGCTAAATCTTTGGGTCTTAAGATCCTTAAATTAATTTTTAACAAATAAATCCAAAAATTTCAATGTGGATTCTCTCAAAAACAAAACAAAATTAACTGTAGAGAAAAAATACACAACAAGTAAAAGAAAACATTCAAAATGGCTACCCGAGTTTGCTTCATAGACATCCCACCAAAGGAATTACATCGTCTGCAGCCAAACAGTGAGCACACAAAGCGCGGTTTGTCGCCCATGTCCATATCATCCGTTCAGAGCTCACCGCGTAACGAACGCAACATGAGCTTCTTTTGTCATCTCAGTCGCCGCTTTGGGCTCAAATCCAGTGATGATCTAGGTTATGCAGCAGGCGATGACGATTCGTACCCAAGTTCATCGACCGATTCATGCTCCTCAACAACAGACACAGTAACATCCTTGCAAATGTCCTTAACTGCATCGATGTCGTCATCGTGCGCATCACACTCCAGTGCAGTCAAGGATGGACTGCTGCTTCATCAAGGCTCCAGCTCGGAGCATCTGTCATGCACTTCCAGCAACATCAGTAGTAATGTCGACATCAACGACGAGATACAAATGAGCGATGACTACACCAACAGCAACTCCAACACTGCCGTCAACGTTGGCGAACGTAAGCTATCCCGTATCTCGCGTTCACATCATCGTTCGACATCTTCTATATTTAAAATGTTTGAAAGCATTTTATTACCATCAGCACGCTCGCAGTCATGCAGTGGCGACGGATCACCTCCACAGCGGCAGCTAGCAAAGCAAAGCGGTAGCGGTAGGGATCGCTGTGGTAGCGGCACGCCACCAAAGTCAGCGCTAAAGACTGCATCTGCATTGGAGCTGCGTAAGCGACCTACTGCTTCATCAGCAACATCTAGCGCAAAGTCAAAGTCAACCCAGCAGCAGCCGCCACAACGCATACTGCGACAGCCAGTGTCGTATATATAGCTAAAGGGGATGTCGGGATTGCCGACGCAGCGTGTGCCACGTAATTTAGTCTGCTGTGCTAATGCTAGACGGTGAGCAGGGTAGCGACAAAACCAGAGCCTTAAAGTATACTTATAAATCAAAATAGATAAAAGTTGAAATAGTTAAAAAGGGTTTTTCAGCTGTTAATCAGCGATAAATAGTGCGCGAAGAACACATCTCCTCTCCTCATTTTTTACTATCTTGCAAAGACATATTTTTACTTAAGCCATAAACGGCAGGTGAATAGAAAATACTGCACAGTAGGGAATTCTTTGGCACAGTAGAGTAGCGTAGAAAGAAGCTAGAGGCAGGTGCGAGAGGTTGTCGGTAGTTGGTTTGCATGAGCAGATGGAAATAAAATATGTAACATTCCTAACAGCAAGCTAAAATACCTCTTATAATTTTATTGTACTCATTTAAAATTAAAATTAAATAAATTTAAATCTAACAATTTTTTAACTATGTCACTTTAAAAAAAAATTAAATTTTAAATTAAAAATTAATGAATTTTTGTATAAAAAAAAATACTATTGTAAAAAAAAAACTCTAAAGAGTGAGTCCCAAATATTTTGTACAGAACCCATAATCTTACTAGAGGCTTTTATTACGTTATAAAACATACAAAACAAAATTAATTCTTTTAATGTCATGTAACTTGTCGCGTTATTGCAATTAGCCCTACAATTATTTATTACTTGTGTGCTGTATAAATGTATGAATTTAAAAATTAAGAAACTTAATTTTATAACAAATATTTATTAAAATGGAATTGAGATAGAGATTTCATGGCATAAAACATGCAAAGGTTTAGACGATGAACCTTTGATAAAAATATGGATATCCAATATTCCAACTGTTGCTTTTTCAACATTAAAAGTATCTCTTTTTTCGCTACAACATATATGTTCGGGATAAGAACATAATAAGTGACGTCATTTTCCATATATGTTTCATAGTTATAAGTTAAGTCTAAGAACTATTTAATGCTTTAATTTCAAAACCGATCAGAAACTTCAAAACTCAGGGAAAATACTGCCATAAATCGTACAAAAATAGTGCGTTAGTACTTAGATTCAAATGGTTATTCAAGCTACATCCGGTATGAATTATATCTTTTTTAACACAGAGATATGTTTTTAGCTATGCACTAGAAAGAAGTCATATGTTTTAAAATTGATCACAATGTATTCATTTTTAAGCAAATATGTTATAATGTATTTCTTAAATGTATATCTAGGTATGGTGTAATGTATGTAAATATCTCAATATTTTATAATTTAAAAAATTCTTGAAAATGTAAATCTACATATTTTTGTATGTTGCTCGAAGAAAGCTTTTAATATTATTACTAAAGAAAATATAAAAAACAACAATAAATTACGTTAATATCAATATTGGTCATGTACTTTTTAGTTATATAGTTTATTTCATAGTAATAAAAAGCTCACATTTAAACTAAAAAGCTTGCTTTAAAACTCTTAAAACTTAGCTGTATCTTGGTATGAATTAGAGATGTGCAACTGCCCGCAAAAGTCGACTTCGACTTTTTCAGCAATTATAATTGTAAAAGTCCACTCATTGACTTTTTGAACCTTTAAAAGTCGACTTTTCAACTTTTTTCGACTTTTTTCGAATGACTTTTGTACCGGCTTGTGTTCGGCAGTTAAAAAGCAAATGATCCATATGAAAAATGTGATTTATTGTTAAATAACTAAGAATAAACTAAGAAGTGTGGGAGTGATTGCTGCTGACCAAAATCAAGCCAATTTGGATGTTGAGGCGCTAAACCACAATTTCGTGTTGCCACCTTTAACATACTCCCCCAATCTTATCCATCTTGGTACAGATTTCCAAGAAGCTTTCTCCTTTAGATCAATAAACGAGCTGGAGTTCTGGAAAGCTATAATATCAATAACATCCAATGCAGTAGGAGTAGATGGAATTTCTGTAAAGTTCTTAAAAATAATATATCCTTTCATATCTCAACAACTCTTGCTCATGTATAATTCAATACTTACAACATCAGTTTTTCCATATGAATGGAAAGTGGCGAGAGTTATTCCAGTTCCAAAGAAAAAAAACCCAGTAACATTCTTAGACTACCGTCTCATTAGTGTTTTGTCAGTATGTTCCAAAATTTTAGAAAAAATTATCAACCATCAAGTGCTTGATCATTTATACCCAAATAGACTTATTTCTAAATTTCAATCTGGCTTTAGAGAGAAACACAACACTACAACTCTGGTATTAGATCTAGTGGAAAAATTGAGATCGAATGTTGACAACAAATTTATTTCAGTGCTTATTTTTCTTAACTTTCGGAAGGCATTTGACTCAATTGATCATGCGATTCTTCAGGCCAAGCTCTTGACCCAATTTCATTCAAAACCGTTCAGCCTACAAATTCTTTAGCCTACAAGCAAATCTCAACTGCGCAGGAGATAGACTCTTCCATGTAGGCCTTTGAGCAAACCATTCAGGTTGCCTTTTGAGTCTCATGTCCCACTAGCAGGGGCAGAAGAAGAAATCTCTTCCTCCGTGTTGGAGCAAAGATCTGTCCAACCTTAGGAAAAGGGTTAGGAAAATTTTCAACTCGTGTCATAGGCAGTGTCCTTGGCAACCATACAGAGATATCCTAAAAACTTACAAGAAAGCAATTCGAGACGCGAAAAAGCATTCTTGGCAGGAATACACCCAATCAATCGACAATATAAAAGAATCGGCTAGACTAAGCAAAATTCTGTCTAAGAAAAGCACCAGTCTATCTTTCATTCGGAAAGAAGATGGTACATGGACAGAATCTACCAATGAATCACTAGAACACATACCCAACACACACTTCCCCGGCTGCAGGAGCAGCTGCAATGAGACCTTAGGTTTAGAATCACCCGAGGCAGCTGCGGCGGTTCCGACTGGCTCCTTTATCTCAATGGAAAGGGTTATCCAGCTTAAGCAGCTTCTCTCCACACAAATCTCCAGGTCCCGACGGCATTCTTCCAATAATATTGCAGAAACTACAAGATGTAGTTGCACCTATCCTACTCTCTATCTTCACAAATTGCCTCTGCCTTAACTACACTCCAAGGAGCTGAGAAGAGTTAAGGTAATATTTATACCCAAAGCTGGGAGGAGAGGTCATGAATCAGCAAAGGATTTTAGACCAATAAGCCTCACATCATTCGTACTGAAAACCCTAGAGCGTGTACTGAATATTCATCTCAGGGACGTTCTAAAGGGTGCTAACATATCCAGCGCCCAACACGCATACCTCAAGGGCAGATCCACAGATACCGCCCTACACGAGGTTATTACTACTATTGAAAGATCCATCTTCTTTAATCAATACACTCTTGCGGCCTTCTTAGACATAGAAGGGGCTTTTAACAATATTCATACCAGGGCCATTCTTGATTCTCTCACCAACCTTGGTGTACAAGCACCGGTGAGAAACTGGATAGTCTCAATGCTCAGTAACAGAATAATCCAGGCAGACCTGGGTGGCTGTCAACCCACGAGATTTGTCAGTAGGGGTACTCCGCAAGGAGGAGTGATCTCCCCCCTACTCTGGCTCATCGCCATGAATGAAATTCTTAATACACTAAATTGCAATGGGGTCAAAGTGGTGGCTTATGCGGATGACGTGGTTGTAATGGTGTCAGGACTGTTCCCCTCTACGCTCAGTGAGCTAATGGAGGTTGCTTTGGGAAAATTCAGTATCTGGGCTGCCAGGTGCGGCCTAGGAGTTAACCCTAGCAAGACGGAACTGATGTTATTCACCACAAAAACCAAAGCGCCACAATTTGTCCTTCCAAAGCTAAACAACCAACCTCTTACTCTATAAAATATCTAGGTATCATTGTGGATCCTTAGCTTAGCTGGAAAACTAACATCGAACAAAGGGTCAAGAGGGCCTGCATAGCCTTCTACGCCTGCAAAAAGACCTTTGGTAGAAAATGGGGTCTTTAACCAAAAATGCTCTTATGGCTACACTCACAGAACTGGAGATGCTATCAAAACTTCGATTCTTCTAGCCGTAATATTACGGTTCTCAAAAAATTTAATATGCGAGGCTCTGACAATTTCCATAAGGGCTGTTTGATTCCTGTTTAAGAGATGCTCTGCCGGTTTTGACAACCTCACAGAAAGTTGTAAGATCTTTTAATGGTGAGAGGAATTCGTTTTTGATAACCGAATTGTGGAGGGGTCATAACAGCGCCTTTTGCGATGGCGAGAGGAATTCGGTTTTGACAGCCAAATTGTGGAGGGGTCATAACAGCGCCTTTTGCGATGTTGAGAGGAATTCGGTTTTGACAGCCGAATTGTGGAGGGGTCATAACAACGCCTTTTGCGATGGTGAGAGGAATTCGGTTTTGACAGCCAAATTGTGGAGGGGTCATAACAACGCCTTTTGCGATGGTGACAGGAATTCGGTTTTGACAGCCGAATTGTGGAGGGGTCATAACAACGCCTTTTGCTATGGTGAGAGGGATTCGGTTTTGATAGCCGGATTGTGGAGGGGTCATAATAGCGCCTTTGCGATGGTGAGAGGAATTCGGTTTTGATAGCCGAATTGTGGAGGGGTCATAACAGCGCCTTTTGCTATGGTGAGAGGGATTCGGTTTTGATAGCCGGATTGTGGAGGGGTCATACCAGCGCCTTTTGCAATGGTGAGAAGAATTCAGTTTTGATAGCCATAAATCCTTATGTTGAGGTTGTCAGAACTTTTTCTATTTAAGCTACTTACCTCTGCGCTTTTAAGGTTATCACCAATTTCTTAACGCCGTTTGCTTAATAAAAGTGTTATTTTTAAATATCTTTAAATTTTTATTTCAAATCATTTGAAAAAATATTACTTTTTTGATCAAATAAATATAACATTTTAATTGTTCATAGAACTTTTTTTAATTTTTTTTTTATGAAACTTTAAAAATCCCATATTCTAAACGACAAACCATTAGCATGCATGTGAAACATGCTTACAAATAAATTTAGACAATGTAATTGTAAAATAGTCCATGCCTTTTTCAATACAATAGGCATAATATTTATTATCAAAGTAAAGCGATTATCAAAGTAAATACCGTAAAAAAAAATAAAGTAAAATCAATTTTTTAATATTTGCCAACAAGCGCGCAGCAAAGCCAAAACTAAAATGGAGAAATTTGTCTTTTGTGGTTTAAGTATCTTCAGTAAAAGCGTGAAAACCATATTGAGGCTCCAATAGCCGTATTGGAGTTTCTCTACACGCAAGATTTCAAAGTTGGTTGCAGTAGCCACATTACTGAATGTATCACAACTGTAACCACAGCTCTTATTTTCAAAAGACGCTCAACATAATTTATGTTTTTTTTATGATAATTGCAGATTCAATTAGGGCTATGAGAGCTCTCATAAAGTGCTTGCAATAAACTTTCAGCTAAGGTGACTCCATTTCATATATAATAACTCTAGTATGGCTACTACAGCCTCATCTTTTTCATGGCAGCCGTGTACGAAATTCAATAATTCCCTGAGTGTATACATAGCGGTAGTGCATCCTATCTTGGCGTATGGTGCACTAGTATGGTGGCCTCCACTGAATAAAGCATACAACACAACAAAACTAGCTCGGATCCAGCGATCCGCATGCATAGGTATCACAGGGGGTATCCGCCCATGCCCCACTGATGCACTCAATGTCCTGACACATTTACTCCCCATAGATCTTCACATTAAGCTTACCGCAACAAACAGTGCAGTCAGACTCAGAGAGTCGTACAACTGGCGGAATAGGCCATATGGACACAGCAACATTCTAAATCCGCTACCTCGGGAACTGATTCCTGGAAAAACGGACTACGACACACCCAAACTCGACTTCACGAAATGCTTTACAACCAAGTTTCCCACCAGGGTGGAATGGCGCAATGGGGGAATTGATATAGCCTTCGATGTGTCCTTTTACACGGATGGCTCCAAGATGGAGTGCGGAGTGGGAGCGGGCATATACTCTGAGAAACTGGGGGTGGCGGAGGCTTTTCGTCTGCCAAACTCAGCCAGTATCTTCCAGGCCGAGCTTTTTGCGATAAGAGAAGCTTGTCGCACCTTAAGTAGAGCTAACACCAATCACCTTAATGCAGCTATTCTGACGGATAGCCAAGACGCCGCACAGTTGGGCCTCGGGCCGAAAAGCGTTGCAAAAATTATTTTTTTGGACAAACGCTTTTGGCAAAAAATGACATGTAATCGATAGAGAAAACTCCAAGGATTATGAATCCAAAAGATTTTTTAATTCGGTTTACAATTATGGGTGCTAGAGCTCCTCAAAATTGAGACATTTTTAGTAAGTACGAATTGATGAAAATTTTTACGAAAATTCGCAACTTTCAAACTGAATATTGGGCGATTTAAACAATGGATCTTGAATCTTTTTATTCTATCTGAAAAGTATGTTTATTTTAAGTAATCTGCTGTATAAATTTTAAATATTACTGAAATACATGTTAAACCAGAAACGTTTAAAAATACAAAAAAATTTTGATACTTTTTGAACTTTGGTGGAATAGAACTAGCAACGGTCAACTAGGGTCAAAACGAAATCACATACACGTGATAGGTGAAATATTTACCTATCATATGTTTATAGTATAAATGTGCGAAGTAGTGCGATGTAAAAACGCCAGATATAAAACTACGTAAACCTCGCGTTAAAAATTCGCGGCAGGTACAAGGAAGAAGAAGAGCGCATGCAATTTTGGCTGCTGCGTGGGTGTTGATGATTGATAACATTGCGTAATGTTGTATTATAAATACTACCTGACTTGTATGGTTCTTTTTTTGGTTTTCCCTGTTTACCTATTTGAATGTAAATCAATACCTTACGTTTTCCTTATTTATGGACTTGGGATTGACTAAGGAGAAATTGTTGTTGTTATTTTGTTTTTTACATAATTATTACTGTTTGGTCACCTCAACTAACACTTAATCACTCATTTTTATGCTTATGCTTTGTTAACTCTCTCTAACTCTATTGCTATTACGATATCTACGCACTCATTCTCACTCAACTCTGTCATATATTTTTCTTTATTGTAACATTTCTTGCTAAAGCCATGCATTCCTTTCAGTAATAAATTTAAAGTAAGCTGAACTATTGAACGAAGCAGCTGATCTATTATTTTATAGTATTTCATAGTATTTTGCAATATAATTCAATATAATATAAAACACAGTAATGGTTTTAAAAAATTCTAAAATTTTTGAGATTTTTCGTGCTTCTCAAAATGTAAAAGATTTTGAAATTGCATTGCTGGAAGAGATTGGCGTTTTACTCGAAAACACACTAGTAACGATCTTAAGGCAAAAATTAAATACACTCACAGAAATGTAAAGCAAAAATGGTACGGGAGCTCAAGAAATATGTTCAATTTTATAAAGAAGAATGAGAATTGGCTTGAGGAATACACAAGGAAGTTTAACCATCTACTAGACGAGGAAGAGGAAGTCCACATAAAAATATACAAGAGTGTTCAGCCTTCACAAGGAAACGTAAGCTTGAGGATGCTACGGAGAGCATTACAACAGAACATCTATCAGAAGCACTATCTTTAAGGTATGTGAAAGAACAAAACAAGCCAAAAGCGACAATTACAAAAGCTGTGCAAATCGCCAGTCCATTACGGCTAAATAGGATCAAGGAAAGTATTCCAGCGCCACAAAACTCAATCGCCATTAAGTAATCTAATGGAGTGGCGTTTTCCTTATTTATGGACTTGGGATTGACTAAGGAGAAATATGCTATTTTACGGAGCTCCTTAAAAAAGCATAACGTCGACGTTATGCCCGGATATAAAAAAATTGTATCTGCCAAAAAGGAAGCAGTCCCGCCCAATACAATTATAATAGAGATATCTGCAGAATTAAAACTCCAGGACTTAATGGATCACACTACTAGACGTATACTTGAAAGTTTGCCTGATGGAGAGGTTGCGCTACTTCCTGAAAATCTGACTCTACTCAATAAGTGGGGATGTGATGGATCGTGTGGACAAAGCGCATACAAACAAATTATAAACACAGATGACGAAACTATTTCTGATGAAAATATGTTTATGGCTTCTGTAGTTCCTTTACGCCTAAGAAGTGAAACTTCTGAACATTGGAGAAATCTTCGACCGTCATCGATTCACTATTGTCGGCCTATTTTCTTCAAAAATGCGAAGGAGTCCTCGGAATTTATCAAATCTACTATTAGCGACATAAAAAATCAAATAAGCCAACTGAAACCTACTGTTTTTCAAAGCAAAACTGGAAAAACATTCATTAACCTAAAAAAAAAAATCAACCAAAAATAAAAATTTTAAGTTCATGTTTTTAAGTTAGAAAATCTCATTAAAACGCTTAAAAATGTAATAAAGTCATTGAAAATATATAAAATATGTTCATTTATGAAAAAAAAAATTTAATTCGAATTTTACAGGTAAGATATGCCCGGAAATATTTTTCAACTTTGACCTTGAATATTGAAGCACCACGGATACTTGGCATTCGTGACGAACATTCATTTTAAAGCTTGAAAAGTTTTCTATGAAGTGCTTTTCAAATCGCTTCATTAGTTCAGTAGATATGATTTTTGCAACGTAAAATGAGCATCGGCCCCACTGTGCGCCGTTAAATCTTTAGCTACGATCAGCACCAACTCCAAACTGGGAAGGCAGTGTAAGGATGAACTGGCCCGGCTAAGTCACCAACTTATTTAGCATTACTATAATCTGGGTTCCTGGCCATAGGAACATTTATGGTAATGAAAAGGCGGACGAATTGGCTAGGCGGGGTTCTTCCCTTGACGTTTCAAGAGCTGAACCAGTCTAAGTTTGTAGCGTGGTGATAGTGTATGTTGCACTCTACAACTCACCAAAAAACAGAGCTAATTAAAAGAGAGCTTTGAGTCCGTTTATTTTCTCTCTTATTACCTTGCCAGACTATGCTCAGCGATCTGTCGTGGGACCATAAACGGACAACCATAAAAATTTACAAAAACAACTAAAAAGAACTAAAACGTCATCTTAGTTAGTGCATAATAAAATGTTTACAAATTAAGTGAGAAAGATTATCACGCTATTGAATGTTGCAGACTTCGAGCTGTTAGAATCATTCCAACCATCAAAATGTTTCTGGATCTTATTATGTTGCTTTATAACATTATGTTGCTGGAAATGATTGTGTCACTACAGAACACAATATTATAAGCTTAATGTTAATGTTAAGACGATGTTGCTTAGAAAACATTTTGTTGCTAAAAAACGTAATGATTTCTTAAGGAGTACGATGTTGATAACATTGCTGCAAAGAAGATCTGCTGTCGCTAAGGCCCTGAAATGTTTCAATGCCCGAATAAAGACATTTGTAAAGTTTTAACAATTAAAAAAATGATATGTTCTTTAATGTTCATGTTCTTCTCTATATAAAGGTATATTTATGTACAATATTTAAGTTTTTTTTTATTAAAGTTTACAAAACAAACTTGAAAATAGAAGATCTCCCTCCATAGAAGTAATACATTAATCATATTATTATACATATTTATATGTATATTGTTTTAACAAATAAACTCATATCTTAGAGAAATTATCGCAAATTTTTCTTGAAGTTATTTTAACATTACCTCAAGAGCACAACTTCGCTGTGGGGTAACAGTAAGATGAAAAAAAAATGAATTTATATAATTTATGCACTTCAATTTAATTTAAGTAGCTATACTTGTATTTTTATATAATAATTATTTAGTTTAAGTGACATTTAATAGTTTAGTAAATAATACAATTATTATTATAAGAAGACTTACATAGATAGCTCCTGAATCTGACGATCGTGACATGCCATGAGCGTTCGCTGTTCCAGAGTTTACTAAAGTTTTTTTTTTATATAAATATATATGGATATGAGTAATTGGACTTAAAACTATTAATGATCACTTTTTACACTGAATTATTTAGATTCTCTTTTTTTTCTTTTTTTTTATATATTAAGAGCATTGAGTTCAAGCTTTATGTGCATTTTAAACACATGACTTTGATATTATTTGCCATTTAGATTCACTGATGGAAGAAACTTGATCCAAAGAATAAATTCTGATCTTTCCTTTGTTTGCACGCATAATGTGATGAATTCCAGATTGCAAAAGATTAAATTAAGTTATTAATTAAAAGAGAAGCATCATGCTTTCTATAAATTAGAGAAATTTGATTACGTTAGAATTGGTTTGCTTTGTTAAATTTTACCTTACTGTACCTCTTTTTTTATATGTATATCACGTGGGTATTAAAACCAATTAATATAGATTTTTATTTTATAGCATAAAATAGTAACTTGCTTCGTTGAAGTATAGTATTAGAAAAGAACGACAATTTGCTATCTTTCATATGACATGGCTCGAATACCGAAATTTTTAGTAACAGAATACTACTACTTTTATATGGGTGGTCATGTTGTGGTGTAGCGTCTATTTTATTTTTTTAAGAAATTCGTAATTTTCCTTATAATTTCTTTAATTTTTTATTTTCAACTTTTAACTGAATATCCAATATATATCTATAGGTTTTTTATTTTCTTTTAATTTTAACAGAATTGTGTGAAAATTTCAATAAAATATTATTAATATTAACTAACCTTTCCTTCTTTGTGTGTCGATAATATTGTGATTCGAAAATATATGAAACACATTTAACGAAAACCATATTATTCACTTCACATGAGGAATTCCTTTAGCATTACACTAAAGCCCAAAATCTAAGCAGTTTTTTTGTTTATATTTAAAAAAAAAAATTATTTTTAAATAAACCCCAGAAAAATTGTTTCTTTAAATTAGATGATGACAGTACAAGTTCCACTGAACACAGTTAAGGGAGGAATTCATTCTTACTACTTAACTTTAGCCGGTCGTAAATGGAGAGAACTACCAACCTGCAACTCAGCAAGAAAAATATGGCCCCTTTACAACATAGGTAGAACCCAACAGATGCTCTCAAAACCCCGGAACGACATAGCCAGCCAGAATAACGGCTATTATTACGGGTCACTGGTGCATCGGAGCTCACGCCGAGAGAATTGGACTACCCTTCAACACCCACTGTCGCAGCTGCTATGACCCAAATAAAAAAGGAACACTGACACACTTTCTGTGCACCTGCCCGGCCCTGGCCAGGCTCAGACTAACAACGCTTGGCAAACCCTTTCTCAGCAATCTAGAGGAACTTTCAACAAAAAAAATCAATATTCTCCTAGCGTTCATCAACCGCACCGGATGGTTATAACCTAACAGTGCGTTACCCACCCAACCAACAGAAACACGAGGTTATGGTATCAAAACGGCTCACTAGAGTTACTTGGATCCTACTTGTATGTAGAATCACCATCTAAACCAACCTAGGTCATTTGAGTCAAAACTACAAACATATTATGTCCAAGCCCTATTCTTATTGTTGCGAAGAGGCTTTAAATCCTTTTTGTACCAAGGATACGCAGAATTTTTTGCAAATTTAAGACTTTATGGTACAGACTGAGAAAACATGGCAAAGAGCTCCATATAGAAAAAATTGCTTGAAATATTAAGACTATTAATATTTATGTACTCTATAATTATATTTAATTTTCTATAAAGTAAATGATTCAACCTCAAAAAGACAGTGCTTTTGAAATTCAATTCATAAACTGTGTCAACAGAGCTTGAATTTAACATATTATTCCTATCAGATTTATACCAAATACTCAATGGGGGATGGTAAATATCAATAGTAGCAAGGGTATGAAGTGTCTTCTTAACAATGACATAGTTACTGTCTGTAGTTAAGACTAGGTCAAGCAGTCTTCTTTGACTATTATAAATACAACTAACTTGTTGTAAGTCAGAACATAGATTGTCAGCAAATATGTATGTTCTTGGCGTGTCTTCGAATTAGATGCACAAAATTGTGTTTCATCGTCAGAAGAATGCCATTTTAAGTAAGGCAAATTAAAATCGCACAACAATAAAATGTTGTCATTAACGTCAAGTATATTTAAGATTCTATGCAATCCGTAAGGCTTAAAATAAATATGAAAATTTTGGAACATTGCATTTTATAGTTTTGAGTGGTTAAATGGTCATTCGAGCAACTGTGTGCCGCAAGAGAGACGAACAAGACAAACCAAGTTTTGTTGCTTGTTCTGTTGTATGAAATTCTTTCGAGACTATCTCATGCAGAGAGTTACTTTAAGAAATTAGTTTAGTTTAGTTTAGTTTATTGATAAAAAATATTAGCATATAAGATTGATTCTTTTAAATGCAACAATACAATAATTTACAACAGAAACTCAAAGTAACAATTTAAATAAATAACAACAGATTCATAGGAAAACTTAGTGCTAGATAAAATTTTAAGTTAAATGATTTAAGTATATTTATTGTGGGAAATTAAAGTTAGACGGTTAAGTTAGAAGTTAAAGTATAGAGTATATGTAAGAAATAAATAATGAGAAAGTTTGAAAAAAAATAGTTAGGAGAAATAGTCATAGATGAGGCGCTTAAAGGTTGTTTTGTTGCTAATGCGTTTAATACTATTTGGAAGGGTATTCCAAAGTCTAATTGAAAAACAGTAATGAACAACAGACAACAAACTAATGAAAAACAGTCTACTAGATTCACTGTATTTGAAGGGGGGAACTAGGAAAAAAAGGCTTCTGGCGGACCTGCAGAATTCAAGTTTTTCAAATAGATAGTAAGGACTTTTTGAATATATAAGTCGATGAAGGAAAATACAGTTTCTTGCATTGAGAAAGCTTATAATACCGCACCCAAGAACGCGATTAATGTGTGTTGATATATGATCAAACCTTCGGATACCGTAAACATATCGAGCTGCGTTGTTATATGCCACTAATAGCTTATGTGATGACCTCGAATCGAGCTTGCTATATACAACTTCAGAATAGGTTATTATGGGCACGACTAATTGTACTATCAGTCTTCTTCTCGTTTCTGTTGGAATAAATTTTGCAGTTTTTCTTAGGTTACGTAAGGAATAATAAACTTTACTTACCACACTGTTGATATGGTCTTCGCACGTAAGTGAAGAATTCATAATAAAACCGAGATTAGTTACTTTGCTAACAAGGCTAAATTTAGTTCCATTAAGGAAGATATGAGGCAGTTCAGTAAATGGGTATTTATATTTCATAACAGGTAGCACATGAGATTTTTTGGGGTTTAAGCAGAGGTTGTTTTCATTGGCCCATTTGGCGATTTCTAGCAGGTCATCGTTTACTCTGGCACATAAATCTTCAATGAGACCTGAAGGTCGGGAAAGATACAGTTGCAAGTCATCTGCGTACGCGTGCATTGAGACATCTTTGCAGACCGAAAAAATGTCGTTTAAGAACATTGTAAAGAGTAGCGGCCCAAGTACTGATCCTTGGGGTACTCCACTACTAATTAGCCTGATCCCTGAAAATCCATTCCCTATTTTAACTCTCTGCGTCCTCCCTTCTAAGTAACTTTTCAGTAGTTTTACAGCACTATCTGAAAAGTTGAAGAACATTTTTAACTTCCTGCACAGCAAGAGGTGACTGACACTATCGAACGTTTTCGAGAAATCCAACAAACAAACCAAGGTGATCTGTCCCCTGTCAAACGGAGTTCTTATATCATCCAGAATTTTTACGACTGCGGTAGAACAGCTATTGTTGTATCCCCTCTGAGAGGATACGCGTTGGTCCTACAGTCGCCGAGCGACGTCCTACCTACGGTTTGTTTGCCGGCGCTTAAGAGCGCCACTGGCATCTACTCAAAAAAATACCTCTTTCGCCGTCACCCTTAGGTGCATTCAGGCGTGGAGGTTTTAGTTTATACTTTTTTTTTGGTATCCTCCAAATTGAAAAGCTGGTCTTCTTTAGTAAAAAATGATTGTGGGTGTCCTCCGACTGGAATATCTGACCTTCTTCCGTAAAAAGAAATTGGTTGCAATTGTTCTGACTTTATTCACATTAATTCTTTTCTGTTTAATTTAATTAATTAAATTAATTAATTTCTGTTCAGTTATTGCCATTGAGTTGACCGGTCGTTGCTTTTCGTTATGTCTCAGCTTCGTTCTCGTTGTGCGACTTGCAATAAGTCAACGGTTAAACTTGCTGCTCTAAGCTGCAATGTTTGTAATAGTGTTCATCATAAATCGTGTGTTAATATCGATGACAATTTATATGATTCTATTATTAATCATCCTAATGTTGTATTTAATTGTGCGTGTTGCATTGGTGTATCTGTAAACTTTGCTGATACTCTGTCTAAATTAGTTGATGACGTTAGTATCATAAAAGCCTTTTTAGGCGCTAATAATGCTAGTGTTTTGCAAAAGAACAATGTAAACAATTTGCCAAAAAAAGGGTCGATGGCCTCTAGCTCTGAAGCTTGCATTAATATAAGCACAGCTGATATTGTTGCTGTTCCTGCTAATGCACTGTCGGCCCCGTTGTCGCCTGTGTCCCCCGCTGTTGTGGTATCTTCTTTGCCCACTGCTGCTTTTTCATTTTCTTCGCCTGCTGTAGAGCTTGATTCTCGCGCTGCCTCTAAACCGGTTTTGAGTGCTGCTGTTGTACCTGCTCTTACTTTTGCTGCTGCTGCGTCAATGTCATCATCTGTTGTGTTGCCTGCTGCTGCTGCTGTAGAACCAGTCTCGTCTATTATATTAGATAAATCACTCTCTGATGTAAATCTTCTACCTTCTCCCTTGCCTGCGGCATTAAGTTATGAGAGGAACTCCGTGCGTAATAAAAAGCTAATGAATAATAATCAAAACATAGAAAATGCTATTGTTGGATGTAATGCTAATAATGAGCTTGATGTTGCTGTATCAAAGAGATTTCTTCATCTTTCTTATTTTAAACCTTCGGTTACTTCTGATAATGTCATCGATTACATATGTTCGCATACAAATATTCATAGAGAAAGAATTACTTGCTACCGTCTAGTTAAAAAAGGTGTGGATGAGACTACTTTAAAGAGAGTTAGTTTCAAATTAGTAATTTATCAGAGTGATTTAAACAAAGTATTTAATCCTAATTTATGGCCGGCTGATGTTCGTGTTCGGCATTTCTCTTTTTTATGGAAAGAAGAAGAAAATCCGTTGAATCATTAGAAGACAATATGCATTCTTCATTAATTGCTGCTTATGCTTGTTCACCCCCACTGCCTTCGTTGTCATCAAGCTCTTTAATTTTACCTCTGCCGTTGCCGTTTGTTCATTCGTCTTACTCGCTTATTAATTTGAATGATCTTCAAGATCAGGAGCATGTTTCGCGAACACCATTAGCAACATCTGTGGGTGTTTATGACCATAATAATGCATCTGGATTGCGCGCTAAATTGAAGTTATATTTTCATAGTATGTCTGGTATTAGGACGAAACATCATTCTATTTTTAATTGGACGTCCCAAGGGGATTTCGACATAATCGTCTTTGTGGAAACATGGCTGAATGCTGATTTTTATGATGCGGAATTTTTTAATCCAAACATTTTTCAAGTTTATCGTAAAGACAGAGATGCTGTTAAAACTGGTCTTACTCGTGGAGGTGGTGTTTTAATGGCAATTAAGCGCAATCTCTGCTCATCTATTTGTGTTCTGGATAATAGTGATACGCTACTTGATCAACTTTGTATTTCGATACATAATCTTGTGCCTCATACATTCCACCAAACAGTTCATATGATTTATATGCAGCGCACGTTGAAAATGTTGTCAGATTGCAATCATCGTTCAAGAATGCTGATAATCATCTTTGTTTTTTGGGTGACTTCAACCTTAACAAAATCGTTTGGAGTCCTCATGCTAATGTGCTGATCCCCTCTAATGTCAATAATTCTTTTGAAATTAACTTCATTGATAGTTTATTTAGCATTGATTTAAGTCAAATTAATTACTTTGTAAATTCTCTTAATAAGATTTTAGATCTTATTTTTGTCTCAAAAAATTTTAAGGCTCAGTTATACGAATGTTTATGCCCGGTTTCTCCGTCAAGTATCCATCATGTTCCTATAGTTTTAGAATGTGAGTTCTATGAATTTCTGCAATGCATGACTCCTAATAACTACTTTAACTTTAAGTTGTGTAATTTTGTTCTTTTAAATCATATTTTTATTAATACTAACTGGAATGAGTTGTTTCTGAATTTAAAGTTGGAAGATTGTTTTGAGTTGTTTAAAGCCAAATTGTTTACTATCTGCACTGAAAACATCCCTCATTTTGCGCCTAATGTGTATAAGTTACCATGGTACACAAAGGGTCTTAAAAAATTGGAAAACTTGCGCAATAAAAACATAAAATTGTATAAGCTTACTAATGAATCTCAGAATCACTTAATGTATTCATTATATGAGGGAATTTAATTTTTTAAATAATTTCTATATAAGCAATATATTTTGCGGTGTGAAAATAATATTAAAATTAATCCCAAGTCTTTCTGGCATTTTATACAATCGAAGCGAGATGGTTCTTATATTCCTACAGCGACACACTACTTGGATATTCATTCTTTTACAATTGAAGATACGGTAAATCTATTTGCTGACTACTTTAAGTCCAATTATGTTATTGTAAACTCTAGTTTTGATGAGTCAATTTTAAATAATGTGGATTCATTTTTAAACTTTGGATCTGTAGTCGTAACTGAAGAGGAGATTTGTGAAGCTATGTTAAAAATTAAAGTTTCGGTTAAGGCAGATAATGATGGCGTTGCATCTATTTTGCTAAATAAATGTGCTTTTTCGTTATCTAAGCCTTTGTGTAAACTTTTTAACAAGTCGTTATGTACTGGTACTTTTATAGACTGTTGGAAATTGGGCTCTATAACTCCGGTTCTTAAAGGGAGCAGTAAAAATGATATTTCCAACTATAGGCCTATTTCTAAGCTCTCAAATGTTTCTAAACTCTTTGAAACTGTTATTAAGAATAAATTATTCTTTGCTGTTAAGCGTCACATATGCCTTGAATAGCATGGCTTTTTTGCTGGTCGGTCAACGGTGACTAACTTAGCAGTTTTCTCAAGATTTTGCATTAATTCTTTTGAGCTGGGACATCAAGTAGATGTAATTTATGCGGATTTTTCTAAGGCCTTTGACAAGGTCCCTCATAATGTTTTAATAGCTTAACTTGCCAAAATAGGTTTTCATTCTGTTTTCTTGAATTGGATCCAGTCTTATCTGGTAAATAGAGTATGTCTTGTTGAATTAAATGGAGTTAAATCGTATCAATTTATTGCCTCTTCTGGAGTACCGCAGGGTAGCATTCTTGGCCCTTTGCTCTTTACTTTATTTATTAATGATGTCAGTAAATGTTTTCATTCAGCATAATTTTTACTTTATGCTGACGATTTAAAGTTATTTAGTAAAATCTCTTATTTGAATGATGTTGTTCTGTTACAGAATGATCTTAATAATTTGCTTTCTTGGTCTTTAATGAATTTTTTAACATTAAATTTTAATAAATGTCTTTCTATGACGTACTCAAAATCCATTACTACGTTCATTTCTTCTTATTATCTCTCTGGTACTCCCTTACTGAATGTAAATTCCATTAAAGATATAGGTGTGGTATTTGACTCCAAGTTCACTTTTGTTGAGCATATAAATTATCTGGTTCCAAAATCATATGCTTTACTTGCTTTTGTGCGTAGGAATAGTACAGAGTTTTCTGATCCTTTTACTCTAATTTGTTTATATAATTCTTTTGTGAGGTCAAGGTTAGAATATGCTTCCTTTATTTGGAGTCCGTGTTATTTAATTCACTGCTCGCTATTGGAAAAAGTCCAAAAATCGTTTACTCGGTTTGCTATTCGTTCATTAAATTTTGTTGAGCCTTTGCCATCTTATGACGCACGAATTATGCTATTGGGTTTGAAAACACTTGAAACAAGAAGAAAGATTCAATCATTAACATTTATCCATGATCTTATATCAGGTCATATTGACTGTGCCCAGTTGTTACAATTTGTTTCTTTTAATATTCCTGCAAGGACATTACGCCATTACTCGTTATTTCATTCAGAAATCCATAGAACTCTTTATGCACTTAATGAGCCAATTACTCGTACTTTGTCTTTGTATAATGAAATATCTATTGAAAATAATTTAGACTTTTCTTTTTTAAAATTATCATTTAAGAAATTACTTAATAACTGTTTTCGTATATAATTTAGAGTTTCTAAAAATATATATAAGTTTTTCTTTTGTTAAATATATATTATGATATTAGTTTGTAAGTTTTAATTTTAAGCAGTCTGTAAGGATATTGTAATCCAAAGACATTGAAATAATAATAATAATAATAATTATAATTCCTTTATTTTAGCGGGGACCAGATATTTATAACATATCTGGCCGCGCTTCTTCTTCTTCATTTTTACAAACTTATTACATACTTAATTCTACTTATTGAATATTCAGCGGTTGCGTAATTTGGTCTTCCGCCTCTTGCACAATAATTTAACTTTATTATTAGGTTCTTAATCTGGTTTTGTATTATTTGTTTACAATTAATTCTTATTTTAAAACATATTCGTACATACTTATTTAATAATGCCAACTTGGGCTAAACAAACATACAAACATGTATAACATGTGTAATTGGGTCATATTGCCCAACGATAAATTATTATTTAAATTATTCTTGTTTTGCGTTATTCGCTTAGCCAAGCTGTGTGTATGCTAAATACAACAATAATATTGTATATTGAAATTAATTTACCTCTGGTTTCTGCTTTGTCAGCATTTGACGCTGGCCGCACAGAAGCAAATTGTTGGCTTTATTTTATTGTCTTTAAATAAAATGAAAACTGATCGCCCAGTTGTTGCGGTAGATCAGTGTTCATTTTATTGTCTTACTTTTATTTTACTTGACTCGGTTTTTACTTTACTGGCCTTGGCATTGAATTCATATAAAAATGCCGCAATGCAATGAATGCTGATCGCTCGCTTAGTTGTTGCGGTGGATCAACTTTCATTGCCAGCACTTGGCCACTAGTAGAAAGACAATATTTTGGGGAATACCTCGTTGTGAGTCACAACACTATGTCCAGGACGAAATCCAGACTGCAAGGGAGAGAGTTAATTCTGTTCAGGCAGATATTTAGAAATTTGTTCCGCCATTAGAGATTCAAGAACTTTTGAAATTGAGGATAGCAGACTAATGGGTCGAAAATCACTAGGGATGGCAGCTGGAGTTTTTTTTCCTATTGAAATTATTGTCGCGACTTTCCAGATGGAAGGGAATGTAGAACTTGTTAGACAGTGATTAATAATGTGCACAAGGGAACTAATAACGTAAGGAAGTATGAGTTTAATAAACCTAATATCTATTCCATTTTCACCGACAGCATTCGATTTAATCTTTAAGATACACCTTACAACATCATATTCATCAACTGCAGTGAACTCAAACTTCTGAAACATATTAGCGGCATTCGGACTAATAGACGGATAAGAGATTTGGCCATCGGGGCTGGCTGCAAAGAACGAATTTAGAGCATCTGGATCTAATTGACACCCTGCAATTTTGTTCTTATATCCTATTCCCATCGCCTTTAGGTTATTCCAGAGTAAAGTTCGTCAATGATGAAGTTCGTCAACACAACTACAATCAATAGGTCTGTTCCAATACTATTATAAATACCAGTAATTATAATAGAATAGAGAGTGACAATTTAAATGTTATTCTACTTTCTTGAGCTTTAAAAAAATCTTTGGAATAACGCTTTTAAGCAACTTCAAGTTACTTGAATCAAGTACGGAAACAGACCTAATATCAACTCAAAAACGTTTGCAAAACTTTTGGGTTGAGTTTCAAAGAGCATTTCTTTTCCTAAACACATGAGGAAAGCCGCTCGAAGCTGATGGTTTGAAACGAGCGTAATAAGCAATAAAGCCAAGGACACTCTTGTAATGCTTGTAAGCCAACAGAAGCAAGAAGCATAAAAATTTTTAACTTTTATTATGATTTTAAATACAAATACTAAATAAAATGCAAGGTCGCCTTTGTAATTGTAAACACTATAACTCATGTAATTGTAAACAATAATAACTCATTTAAACTGACCCAGTTCATATTGAATTGAATTTGGTATATCAAAATACCATTTTAAAAATAATATTGAGGTTAACTACTTTAACACTCATACTCGTATAAAACATAAATATTGTACGTCACGAAAATAAATAACAACTCAAGGACAAAATCTCATTGATTTAATAAGAAAAGTTTTTATCATATTCTCATATATAACAAAAACTCAATTCATTCAAGTATGTGAACTAGATGCCGAATCAAGCTAAAAGAAAACATAAAAGTTACTCCTATGAATAAAAGTGGAACAAAAACAAGCTGAATTTTATTTTAAATAGGTCAAAGCTATGAAAAGAAGAAAAAATGCCTTGGCAATCAGAATAACTTTAATTATTTTTTAAGGTCTTACACAAATATGCCACATGCGAGAAACTACCAAATGTGCTGTCGTAGTAAACAAAATTGATTATTCTAGGAATATTTGAAAATAATTGTATATTGTATTTCAAGGTTCAGAAAAATATTTAACAAGTTTCATGTACATAAGTATGCTATTTTAAGTTGAAACTAAAATTTTAAGAATAAAATTACTGCAATAGCTTAGAACTTAAAAATAAGCATCGTACATTTTGGATGGGATCAAATTCTTTAGAAAAGCTTACTAAGAAGTGTGGCTATTGGCATAATACCTTTTATAGTGTATTGTGTTATTATTAAAAGCCACTTTTTCTATTTGCCAAATTCCTAAAATAACTCAATAATTTGTATTTCTTAGTATTTATTTTAACTTTTTTTTTTCTCTGACCAGTATTGCGACTTAAATAAACCTACGACAATTGACGTTGAAGTGAGAAATCGTAGACCTAAACAAACCAAGTGACAACAAATAAGGAGTAATTAATATTGATGCAAATAAAAACAACAACACACAAAAGAGCAAAAAACACTTCATTTAAATGCACTATGGTTCAAGAGACCAAATCAGCGACAAAAACCTAATGTTGACAAAAGTCTTTACAAACGATATAAGAAAATATTTCCCATAAAGAACTATATGAAAAAAATTGTCCTCATTTACAAAACTGTTTCTAAGACCAGCTGTAAAATGTAACAGTTTGAACTAATTTTAATCCATTTCACACACATGCTAATAAAAAAGATAAGCAAAAGTAACCAATATAAGTCAATGAAGAAAACAAAATATTTAAGCTATGGTGGTTAACAAAGTGGTTATGTAGTTGTGTCAGATTAAAAAAATAATAATGTGGTTAAAAAACAATGTGCGCTTTTTTGCACCCTTTTTTAACTGTATTTGATAATTTAAACGTTTTTCACTAATCTTGTGGTGACATTGTTTTACTACTTTACCGAACATTTTAAAACAACATTTTTTTTTCTATATATTAAAAATTACTCAAATTATGCACTCATTTTCATGTGATTACTCTTGAACCATTATGATTTTCACTATGGTTTCTGAAGCGAACTTCTTCCTATTATTCTGAAAAACAACTTTGCTGAACAAATAAATATAAAAAATATGTCTTACAAAAATTCAAAAGTCAAACGAAAAAATTCGAACAACATTCCCAGCTAGACACGTAACTGTTAGATAACGTGTTATTTAACACGAGCGCTAACACGTTTCGTGTTATTTCCCCTTAAAAAATCCATACAAAACTTGTTACATTTGTTCTAGCGGTAGGTAAAATTATAACAAGGTTTGCATCTCTGATTATCATACGTGTGATCTGGCATCTCTGTCTGCCACTCATGTTTTATCCATAAGAAAAAGTATACCTGAACTGCTCAAACCAATTACAAATTCAGCTTTGCTCACTTTTCCCCCCAATCCGTTGTAACATGCCCACCCCCTGACCAAAACTCTGGCAGAGTTTTTTCAATTTCAAAACACAATATTTGAATTACTTTCTTTTATATTTTTAATGAAACAATTATCTTCAAATAACGACGGTATATAAATTAAGCCAATAAAAACAAGAACACACACATTTCTAACATAAATTCATATTTTTTCATTAACACTTTGCTGCAATGGTGCCAGCGACAACAGCAGTTTAGTTGGTTTATCGGTTTTCTTGATATTCTTGGTTTTCTTGATACTTTTTTTTTCAGACAACCGAAAATTCTTCTCAGCAATAAACTATTTGGTTTTCTGAAAAGAAAATCTGTTTACTTTTTTTAATTTGATTAATATAATTTTAAACTTCCTTTCGATTGCAGCACAGCTTACTTTTTTGGTTTGTTTATTATTTTGCTCGTTCAGTAAATATTTGGCCGTAAAAGAGCAAGATATGCGAACATATACAACTTTCCTTGTTTAATACAACATCAGAACATATGAATGTATTAGTAAAACGAAATTGTGTACCATTGTGTTAGTAAAGTTGTTAGAGCTGTCCAGCTGGGTTGCGTATGAGTAACATTATTTGCTTTGAAGCGATGAGAGCGGGCAAGACATATAGGCATTTCCATGTCATCGTACGTGACATTTGCACACCTACAAAGTGCAATAAATTGTGCAAATATAGGAGCAACTCTAAAAAATTTTGTCGTTATGTTCCATTCACAGGGTACTATATATGACAAAAAAAGTAATACATTAGGAATTCTGATGTCGAAAATATCGAGCGAAATAAGAGCATATCGTTCGTGACATAAAACGGAAGTGCATGTAAAAATATGCGAAAATCTGCGAATTGTGTGAAGCTTTTTTGTTATTGTAATTTTTTAAAGTAAGCCAAATATTTTTCCTTTAGTAGTTTTTAAATAAAAAAAAATTTGTTGTTGATTTTATATTCGATTTTAATATCGTACGTGACATACCGTACGTGACAGATTTTTTTCTTATGTGATTCTTAAGTAATAAAATATATGCATACAAAAACTTAAAAACAAACAAAAAATAGTTATTCAGTGATAAAATCAATAAAAACCAAATAAAGCGTTAAATTCATTTCTTACTACATACTATGTACTTGTACTAATTAAATTTTTATTTTGTCTCTTAATGAATACGCAGTTCGAGAAATATTTATATATTGACTATAGTGATATGCAAACGTATGAAGTTTTTTTATTTTTGGAATTGGCTGGACATTAGACCGTATCACCTTGTATGGAAGAAAAATAAACCTATTTTGACACCGACTCAATCGCTAGACCTTTAAGAGACATTTTCAAAAAAAAATTTTTTTTTTTTAAGTGGTCGCTATGGTGCTATTTTGATTTTTTCGTTATATCTTTGGTGTTTTTCATCCGATCCGGAAAAAAATTTATGTGTGTGCTTGTTGATGTAATGCAAATAAATTTGCATTTTTTTTTCCTCAAATGTTTTTTTTTAGACTTATTGCACAATCTATCTCAGTTCCTACTATATCAACATGTTCTAAAAATACCAAAAAACGAAAGCTTACAAAAAATCATTATAACCATGGGAACAAATGAAATCGAAAAAATGCATTTTAGAAGCACTTCCGACCAATTATATGCAAAGAATAACACTTTAATATCAATAAATGAAACGAAAAATTAGTCAACTGAACTTTGTTTGCGGCATGTAATGTGGTGCTCGTTTGCGTTTATTGCTATTGAACTACGTTCAGTTAGCCATCAAACCAACCATCGAAAGCAATGCCTATTATTTTCACCATGAAAATATATTACTTTCTATGATAACAGATTTTTTCCGGATCGGATGAAAAACACCAAAGATATAACGAAAAAATCAAAATAGCACCATAGGGACCACTTAAAAAAAAAAATTTTTTTTTTGAAAATGTCTTTTGAATGTCTAGCGATTGAGTCGGTGTCAAAAAGAGGTTAGTTTTGATGATACGCTCTACTGGACATTTTGTCATTTTTCACTGAGAAGAAAGGGTTTCAATCTCTTCGGCAGCAACATACAACAAATTAACTCCTTCCACATATTTATGAGCCCATTCATAAAATGGGAAAGCATCTGGCAATATTAGATCATTTGCTTTCACAACTTGCCAGACCTTTCTTTTAACAATTGCACCAATTCCATCATCTGCACCTTTACCATGTGATGTTGCAAAGAAGTTCCATTCTAAATATTTGCAGCGAAATTCGTTTATTTAATACTTTTCAATACTTTTCAATATGAATTTGTTTTTGAACTGAGCGCTACTCCCATCGGAAAATATGTAAATAGATGATATGTCTTTATATTGTTCTCTTATTTGCAGCATAATTTTCGTGATGAAACAATAAACGTCAAACTTGTTATGCATCAATGTGTCGCTAATAATAGCAAAAGATTTACTTTTTCCAAAGAGCCACGCAACGCACGTGAAAATTGTGACCTGTTGATAGCTGAATTGAGCATCTTGAATTTCATGTTGATTAACCAATCGATAGTTTTCAGCGAAGTCTATTTGTAAAACCACTTCATCAGGCGTAAAATTTATCTTTTTATCGGTAAAATATCTTTGCTGGCATTGCTTTACAAAACTATACAGTTTGAAAATCGGCAGTTGAGCTTCTATTTCACGAATTAGCTCCGACAATGTACCGATCGTATAGCTTAACGTTAAACGGTTATCAATTTTTCTCCAATACTTCCATTTCAAATTTTTTTTCCATTTCTTTATGGAAACGTAGAGGGATCAAATAATGTTCTATATCTCGCACGCAATTCTGGCAATTTTCAGCCATACAATTTTCATCCAGTACATTGCAACAGACTAATTGTAAGAACCTTTCAAATGTATTTGGAAACGTTGGTATAACTTTTGCACAGGACTCCAACAAAAACGCAAAATTTGCGTGGTATTTACAAACGCACATATTGTGCGGCATTTTGTCTATTAACTGTATATAGCTAGGTCGGTGCTGATAAAAGAAAGATTTTCCTACACTTTCTATGGTAAATTCGTTTTTGTATAGTTGGTAAGCTTCTCCAACAGTCAAAAGCATAAAGCGTTTAGGAACTATTTTGCCATCATAGATAACATAGTGTCTTTTCGGCCAGGAGCTTGCACGCTTATTCCATCTCGCATGAAGAATTCTTTGATTATATTAATACTTTCAACTGGACCAAGGTGTTTTTCCTGTTCACGCTTTAAAGGTTCCACATATTTCTTATATAAATTTTCAATTATTTCAACTTTTTTGCTTATGTCTATTGGCCAGGCCTTCTCTACCTTTCCTATAGCTTTACCCAAAGTTTGCTGACATTTATACGAAGATTCGGGGATAAAGTTACGTACACTTTTATTTATTTCTCCTCTTCGCCTTTGCTGTCGAATGCGATCTTTAGTTCTTTTTTCTTAAAGAAGTTTTTCGTCTTTTTTGGCTGCATCTGCCATCTTTCTTCGATAGACACGCTGTCTTTCAGCCTCTTTTTTTCGGTACTTCTTAATTTTTTCCTCATTTTTTTTTAAATCCTCCCTCCATTTTTTTTTTAGTCTCGTAGCTTGTTTTAAACACTTGCGACCGGTCAAATTCAAATGACGTAGATAAATTATGTTTTTGCACTATGTACGTGACATTAGAATAACATCCAAAGCAAACCAAAAAAAAAATACCGCTAATCGAACTCCACATTTTTTCTTTCCTCGTGGATCTTGTCTGTTGTTGTAACGTTAATTTCAAATTTGAATTTAGTCGCTAGTTAAGAGAAAACAGCTGATTGCAATTGCTTAAGTGTAACCAAAGAGATGGTCAGTTTAAACTGTTATTTTTTGCTCTTTAATGATTGTTATAACCTCTAAATACATCTTCTTAATAAAATTTGAGTGCTTTTTTAAATATTTGCCCTGTTTGAAAAATGTTTCAAAGGTTTTTATTTTTTCAGTCGCTGTTGACGTTTTCATGGAAACGCCGATATGTGACTTATTAAAGATTTAAAGACAATTTTAAACTATTTTTTCATTTATATTTCTTCAGCAAAGTTGTTGGCCAGAATAAAAGGAAAAACTTTGCTGGAAAAACCAAAGTGAAAATCCTAATGGTTCAAGAGTTCAGAACATGCAAATAAAGGCATATCTGTTGCAATTAAAAAAAATCTTGCACTAAAGTCTTTGGTAAAATGGCATAATGGATGTTACCACGAGATTCCTCATATTGAAATTAAGTGAAAAATACAGAAATTATTAAATACAGATTTTCGTGCCACACAGTGAAATCGGTTCCTTTCAAAGTGTTGAAAATGTCTTGGTTTTTGTGGATACAAAAATCGATACACAGGGTGTCCCAGATCAACGTTTCAATTTTTGGGCCAAGAAACGAAAAAATTTTATGGTAGGGTGGGTCCATCTCCCCCCTGTTTCGAGCTATAAGCGGAAGTATAGCAAAATATGGGATTCATAGGTGTCATCAGTTTTAATGCAATAACTTAAAAAGTATTACAGATAGGAACCTATTTGAAACGGTTTTTGAAGCTTTTTAATTAATTAACTAAGAGTTGTAAAATTTTTTTGGTATTTTTTCACATAAAATAAATTATAGCTACTTAAATATGGAAAATATGTTTTCTATTTTCTTTTTTTCTCTTTAAGCTCGTTTTACATAAAATAAGTTCTAATTTTATTTTATTTTTTTGTGATGCAGTCTTAATCGCCAAATAATGCAGTATTTCATTATGCGGTCTCACCGTACAGCCACGAATAAGAGTTATTTTAGGAAAATTCACACTCAAAAAGCACATACCATTAACATGTGAATCTCCGTACTGGCCAGATAAAAGTTAACAGTGTGAAAATTGATAGTAAATCCCATAAACCAAGGCTTAACCCTGCCTTTTTTTATTTAGAAGTACATTACATTACATTACATTTTACATATTATTTCACGCCATTTTTATTAATAGTATGGTCTTGATTTACAATCAATAATAATAAAGTAAACAAATTCAAAATTACTAATCAAAAGTTAAAAAAAGTACAAAAGTTATTTCAAAAATTTTTAAAATGGAAAAGAATGAAATCATAATAATAATAATACTTCAAAAATATAACAAATAAAATATAAAAAAATAAAATCAATATTTGTATGGCCCCCTCTAGCTTCAATAACGGCTTCTATTTGCCTTGGCATTGACGATATCAAATTTTGGCTATATTCCAAGGAAATGTAATTTTTCCAAGAATCTGAGATGGCAATTTTGAATTCTTATTTAGTTCTGGAATTTTTCTTGGAGATTTTCAACATTAAAAGGGACCAGCAGTTTTCTATTGGGTTTAAATCTGGGCTATTTCCAGGCCAGATTAGGGTTTTTAACTTAACTCCCGATACAAAATCCTTCACCTATTAAAAAATTATGAACGAATTTTTATTTTTTTTTTCTTTTTGTTGTATTAATAAAACATAGACCACTATAAAACAAAAGTGGCTTAATCATCTAGCTCGATGACAGGGCGCAGAATCGTCCTGGAAAATTGGGTCGATTATGACCGAAAATAGTCTATCAATTGAGGGAATAAGATGGTCACTAATTACACGGTGTTACAAAAAATAAATTTTTTTCTGTCCTATGAACCAAATGCACATATTCGGAAAGAGGGGAAAAAATAAAAATACACGTATATCGTCGATTTTCATGTACACGTCAGAATTTATTTTTTTTAAGTTTGAAGTATAAAGCTCGTAGTGGTCTGTGTGGAAGCCTTTGGACCGATTTTTAACCCTTTTTCAGTGATCTAATCGAGCTGATTTTTTGCAGGCAGACTCGTGGAAATGTCGGTAGCACGTCAAATTTTTTAAAAACAATTTTTATCAATTCTCAGATTTTCCCCAATTTTTATTATTTTTGGAAAAATATATTTTTTTTCACTTTTCTTAGCATAACTTGAAAAGACTCCAAATTTTTAAACTACTAAAGCATTCGGAAAAAAAAATGTTTTTTGACCCATCCTATTCGATATAGTTGTAGTTAATCAATAGTAGCCTTCTAACACTAAATAGTTTTTGACTTTTACAACACTTACAACTGGTCTAGGGGCCCTCAAACGATACTACATATCCATCCAACTTCCATCGGACATGTCCATCCGCCTTGATTTCTTACACACGAACGATACTACATGTGTGATGACTTGACAGGTCGGATGGACATGTAGTATCGTTTGAGGGCAACTTCTGACAGATAAAATAAGGAATTGCAATATTGTTTTAAGTTCTGTTGTGCGAAAACGTATTTCTATATATTTAATCTGAAAAAAATGCAGTATCCGACGCGAAATAACTTTTGTTACGTTTGTGGCTTATTCGCACCAAGTAAAAATTTCAAAAATATTACTAAAACAGTGGTGAATTCGTTTCAGAAAATATTTAAGACTGCTTTTAAGAAATTTGTACAAGTTTACTGATGTCAACAATAAAGTACGCTGTACCAACAATTTGGCTACCACGCACGGAGCACTGCAATGAATTGTGCTACTTTTGTGTAACTTTTGCTCAAACAAAAGGGTACCAATACATTCACCGCAACAAAATTCGCTACGCTAATGTAGAATCGGTAATTCCTGCAGTTCTATACTCACCAGAAGACCGTGTAGCGGCTTCAGTGGAGATTTTTGATAATGTTCCCGAAATAAGCGATGCAGAATCAACAGTTGTACCAAAACTGCTATCAACTTTTCTTCCATCGAATGCGAGATGCGAGAGTCCACAAGTATCGGAATTTGTGGCAACACCCAGTGAAATTGAGACTGCAATGCCGCATTTTATAACGCAAGCCGACTTCAATGACCTCGTACGAGACGGAAATTTGTCGAGGAGAACAGCAGAACTCTTTGCATCACGCTTTAAGCAGTGGAATATAGTGGCGGCTGATTTTAAAATAACAGCCGCTCGTGATCGAGGTAGCACTATTCCATATGACCAATTTTTTAGATTGCACGAAGATCGGGAAAAAAACTTGGCTTATTGTTGTGACATTGATTCGCTGTTTGCAAAAATCGGTCATTAAATTAAAACATTAAAATTTTTAATGTAACAATTCTTTATTTTTATAAAACAAAAGTAATAAAAAAATTGTTTTTTTAACGAACTGAAACCTTAAAAAAACGATAAACATTAAAAAAAAATATATACTTCAAACTTAAAAAAAAAATCTGACGTGTACATGAAAATCGCCGATACACGTGTATTTTTATTTTTTATCCCCTTTCCGAAAAAGTAAATTTGGTTCATAGGACAAAATGTGTGTAACACGGTGTTATTTTCAGGTAATTCTCAGAGTTTATGGAGCCAGGTCAAAAAGCCAAGTCACCAACTCCGTAGTAGCTAAGACGTCCCCATATCATGTAACTGACCGGAAATTTGTGCCTGGTAACCACGCAACCATCAATAAATTTTTCACCAGTTCTACGCCGAACATATCGCACCCAATCCGACTGGTTCATGACACACTTCGATTCATCTGTGAAGATGACCCGTTTTCACTCATCCACAGTCCAATTTCTGTGAGCTTTCGCGAACTCTGGCCTTGCTAATAGTATTTTAGTGGTTAGCCCCGGCTTTTTACATGGTCGTCTTGCCAATAATCCTCTACTCTGAAGCCTTCTCCTGACCGTTCGATCGCTTATTCTTGTACTTGTCATTTCAAGAAACTCAAACTTAATTTCGCGGGATGTTTTTTCCCCATCCTTATGGCAAATATTTGTGATAATGCGATCCTCACGCTCCGTGGTGCGATTGTTAGCATTCCCTGTACCGGATTTTCTTATGCTCGTACAAAAAGTGCTTATTTTTTTAATTAACTTAGCAATTGTGGCATGGCTACAGCCTATTCGAATTGCAATTTGCCGAGTTGATAACCCTTCTTTATGCAGAGCAACAACAACACAGTTTTGTTCTTCACTCAACAGACGCATCATGTAACAGCATGAACTTGAAATTGAAACTGAAAAATGGAGCCCGTAATGCAATAAAGGAAATAGATGATGCAATAACAGGGTTGCCACTATGTCTCAAAGTAATCTAATTTCTAAATTGTTGCTTATTTAAATAAATAAAAATAGTTCTAAGTGCCGTTTTAAATGCTAAATTAAAATATTTTAATGGTGTTAACTTTTATCTGGCCAGTACGGTATTTTGATTTTTAAGAGAAGTTAAAAAAAAATAAATATCGGAAAAATAAACAGATATGCATTTCTAAGTTATGGTCTTATGTCTAAAAACTTTTTGACGTAGAATTACGTCTTACAGCGCGGATTGTATGGAGGTCTTTTTCACAAATTTTTTAAAAGTGATTATTTGACACTTTGGGCACAGATAATATAATAGAAAGTTGTGCCAGCGCCATACAAGCAAGTGGCACAGTAAAATTTGAATGTGGATTTATCATAAATCCACATAAAAGCTTTATGAGAGTCAGCGAGCGAACGATTTAAAGCTTTTGAGAGCGAGAGAATAAGTAAGCGACAATGGTGCATGCCACACACAGCGGACACGGACAAATTTGTTGTTGTTTTCGCGGGTAAAAGAAAAAAACTGGAAATTGAGAGAGCTTCTCACTCATCAAAAAATTTCCAGGCAACCGACAAAAATGTTCACGGCCCAAAGCTGAAAAAAATTTGAACAACGGTTGCATTTTCTTGATGTTTTACGTTTAGTAGTAATAAAACTGCACTGCAGTAGGAAATGTACTATTTGAATGCATCAGTAATGCGATGTTTGTTGTTTAGTATTGAATTGTACGCTGCTAGTGCTATACATGGCTTGAATGGTATTTATTTATAAAAAGAAGAAGAATACTTGACGAACATGCAAAATGCAGCCCGGCTAGCTGCAGCAAATGGATTCAACTGAACAGCTGAATATTATTTGTGATTGTTGTGAATGTAATATTAATGATTTAATATATTGTTTTTTTAGTGATTGTGTATTTTTTAAAATTAAAAATATGAACGTAAAATGTGTATATGATGTTATTTATAAAAATGTATAAATTTTTTAACTATATTTTCCATTTATAAACTATTCCATTGCATATATGAAAGTAACACGTCATTGTATATAGTATTTTTAGTGCTTGTATGTACAGCTGCAGTTGTCTCTTTCACCCTTGTATTTTAGGACAATCGTCAAGAGAAAATGTGAGCAGTAGATTTACTGATGGTATAACTGATCAAGCTAGTCATACATAACAGCCGCGTAGTTAACAAATAAACTGTTTACATATACATATATCTTGTAATATCGTTTAAATCGTTAAAATTTACAATATTCTAAGAGATAAGGTTATGGCTATTAATTGGAGTAGAAATATTACTGAAATGTTCATAAATGAATTTCAAAGCCAACCGGCTTTGTGAGATATTCTTAAAAAAATTGTAAATACTTTATCATCAGTGAATCTTAGCTCCTTTGATAAATTTATCATCCCTTTCTTATGTCTGCCAATTCTCCATGGCTTAATCCAGCAGGATCTTTTTTCACTTTTTTTAACTCCATCCAGAGTTTCATCAACTCAACAATTGTTTTTATTGTGACCATATCGTTGTCATCTATATATGTGGATACACTTCCTGCATACATATTGGCCAATATAATAAATTTTAAACCCCGGAGATCAGAATTTAACCCATCAATTTTAAATGCAAATAAAGCCACTTATAAACAGGAGAGGGTTATAAACCTATAGAGGGTAGCCGTTTTATTGAATCGATTGCATAAAGGAGCATTACCAGCACGAAATGGTAGCAGAAACGTAGTAAATTTAGCAGAAAACAGAAAACTATGTGTAGCATGCCGTGGACAAAACAATGAGAGAGAAGAAAAAAATGGCGAAAATTCCAATGTTTGACGGACAAGCAGACACCGTGTGACATGCCCCAATGTGAGCGAATGTGAGCATAATATTGAAAAGCAATAGAAATGATATGTAAAGATTTGATGCACGAAACATCTCAACAAAAGATCTAGCTGCCAACAAAATGTAGCAGAATTTCATTAGGTTTTGCTTAAAAAATATAGGCAATTTTTTTTCTAAACTACCCTACGAACATTATATAATTTAAAGTAATTTTATTTTTTTGCATTATCTTTTATCTTTTTTTTTTATATAGTTTCAAGAATATAATATCATACAGATGACATAATCTAGGTATATTTTGTGCGTTGACTTGGTTTTTTTTTGCCGTTTTGACATATGATATTTTTAGTATTATATTATTGTAAGGGCGATTTCATCAGTTGAAGCTTAGCCGCGAATAATGTTGTAAGCAATATTTTTTAAGTTGTTTTTTTTTTGCGGAAAAATTTTTTATTTAACTACTTTTATATATTTTTATTATATTATTGCAAATACATGCTTTACTATATAAAAAGTACTCAGAAATGCAATTTTCAATTGTTCTTATTTATACAACAAAAACATTTTTTTAATCATTTTTTCAGTAAAAATGCAATATTTTGGACCGTTTTTGAAAAAACCTAACGCTGCAGTTGAAACTATTTTTTTTAAGTGCTTTTATAAAAACTTTGATCAAAAAAATTTAAATTAAATATATTCAAAAATAGCAGATATATTTGCATCGAAAGTCAAAGTTTTGATTTTCATGTCGTTTTTTCTCATTCTTGGGAACGATGTTTTATGAAAAAGTCGTTGTTCCAAAAATTTCTGAAATTCTAAAGATATGTGAATGTTTTTGGTATTAAAATTACTGAAATTTTTAAATTTAATTTGCGAAAAAATTTTCAAGAAAGATTTTCAATATTAAAATTTACGTAAGTGAAAATAGGTGGAATGAGCGTGATCAAAACTAAGTATGTTACAATCTAATCTAGGATGCACACAATATGTGTTCTCAAATTGAGCGAAGTCCGTTAAGCCATTTAGATTTGTATAAATGTCAATTTAACAAACAAACCAGAAAACAAGTTTTATTAATATAGACTTTGTGTTAAATAGTATGAGTATTATAGAACGAATGCAGTTTGAAAAGAATTGAAGAATTTTCAAAGATTTTTCGATTTTTTTAAGATTTGAAAAATATGTCCCCAGTTATGCTCCTTCAAATACTTCAAAAGTATTTTTTCATATTACAAAATTTATACATGTCTAAGGATTTTTATATAAATTTTCTAAATACTACATATGTAAAAGAGTTTAAAAAATATGGTTAATTCTCAAAATTACCTCCTATACAAATCGGATAGCTTAATAATTATATTTCGCAAAGCCTCAGAATTCAGTATTCGACCACAATTTGCAAGTAGCGTTTCCCAGATAACATGTGATGGGCGTTGGGCAAGGGGGCGTGGCACCTCTTACACCACACAAATTTGCGATATCGAATTGCTTTGGAGTTATAGGCCGCTTAGCCTCGGAATTCGGTATTCGCCTACAATTTACACGTTTCAATGATAACATTTTATGGGCGTTAGGCAAGGGGGCGTGACCCCTCTCACACAACTGAAATTTTTGATATTAAATAGCTTTGGAGTTATAGGTGGCCGCACAGCCTCGGAATCCGGTACTCGACCACAATTTACTCGTGCCGTTTCACTGATAGCATGTTATGGGCGTTTGGCAACGGGGGCGTGGCAGCAACACACAGTGTTTCAGCTAGTTATTTATACCAGCGTGAAGATTTCGTTGTTTTGTTTTGATTTATTTTTGACGTATCTTTGTTTACGTTATATCTGTTATTTTATTCATTTCAAAGAGTTTACAGTGTTGCAAATCCTATAATAACGTAAAATTGCGGTTTAGGGATTTTTAAATTTAGCTTAAAACGCTAAGAACATTGTTTGTAAGCAAAATCTTAAGTTAAATATAAGGTAATGGGGTGTTTAAAGTCTGAAGAATTTGTTTAGTACGAACACACCACGTCGACTTTGATGCAGGTAATTTTGAGTATTTTTACTAAAACCAAAATACGTAAAATATCCAACCTGCTACAATCATACTTTTTACCTTAATATTTTCGTTGAAATATTTTTTTAACAACAAAGTAAAAATAAAACCAAATGATATATTTTTTGGTTATAGGATCTTTTGGAGGGAATACTTTTGGAGTTATAGGATCATAACTGGGGAAATATTTTTCAAATTTTAAAAAAAGTCAAAAAATTCTTCTAAAAAAATTCGAACCAACCTGGAAAAGTCTTAATGTTTTTTATTATCAAGAAAGAAATACTCAATCGAATTAGCAATGTCGTTTTTGTCTCGCAAACTTTTTTTCGAATTATTTACCACTGATATTAATTTGTTATTCACTTTTAAATAATAAATACAATGAATAAAAAATTTTGTTATTCACTACTATTTTATGAATAAAATGTTCGCTTTTAATTTTTTAATTATTTTTTTATTCATTAATAATTTTTTATTCGTTATTAATTTTTAATTCATTATAAATTTCGTATTCATTTCTAATTTTTCATTCACTTTCGAATCATAAATAAAATCTTGTACTTCACTTTTAAATAATGAATCAAATTAATAGTAAATAAAAAATTAATAATGACTATAAAATTAATAATGAATAACACATGAACAGTCAATGAATCAAAAAATAATGATGTACAAGAAATTAATTATTGAAAAATTTTAATTCTTTTTGAATTTCATTTTTTGTAAATACCATTCATATGAATAAAAAAAGTATAGCAGTGAGAGGACTGCCGACCGAAGCGAAAACCTATACATAAAATATAAATGGAAGACGTTGTCCTGCCACGGACCGCCTTACTGCTATATAAGAATTTTTATGCTAATAGGGGGTTTCGGACTATCCTACATGTAGGATGGATTTTACAGGTCGGACGGACATGTAGGATGTGCAAAAGCTCAAACTGCAGCCCGTCCTACATGTAGGATGAAATCCAAAAGTTTTAAAAGTTCCGCTCTGATCTTGTTCTTCTCTGTGCGTCCTTGTTTGTAGATTTCCTTGGTAATTGTTGTTGGCGCAGTTAGCCGGAAATTTTTTGTAGGTGTTGTGAATTCTAATCGTGTAGCTGCAGTTGGCATATGAAATTAGAATTATTTTTGTTAAGAGCTTATAACAGTTTATTAAATTTTTTATATATTACTGAAACTATTTCTTTTAAGCAAAAGTGTTACCATATCAAAAATACATATAATTAAAGTAATTTATTTAAATTATTTCATTATTGATTAATATAAAATATTTAAGCTTATTTATATCAATTTATATCATAACACTAACACAATATACATGTTCACCATATCTATATTGCGTTGTGTATTAAAAATAGAATATTCTAAAATTAAGAAATATCTATAGCTTATAAATTATATAGAATTCATATAAGAAATTCATGGTAAACAGTTTTAAAAAATAGAATGCTTAGGATAAGCAGACCTTAGTTATTCAATTACTACTGAAAATATTAATTATTTTGCAGGTTTAATACGTAATTGTTATACATACATTTATACATAAATATTCTTTAAATTTCCTCAATGAGCTAAATTGTTCATATATATGAACTATATATATGTAAATATGTAAATATATACATATATATATATATATATATACATATATTTCCGATACGGTAACACTTTTACTAAAAACAAATAGATTTACCAATATAATATATACTCTTTAATTCACATGTATAAACTGTTTTCTAAATTAGTTCGATGCTGACTGTAGCTACAAATAAACATCCACAAAAAATTAAAGCTTACTGTACAACAATAACTACTTAGCAAATTTACAATAACAATGCAAAGAGAATTACAAGATCCCAGCGGTTGCGCAGCTTTAGAGGGGATGAACCGAATTGGCGGCGTAAAATATACAGCACTTTGCATGCTATATTTTCTGTTTGTCTGCTGTTTCGTTCATTTTTTTTAATTTTTTAACGGGTTTTTAAGTTTACAATATTACAAGTTTACGAAATATGTTGCAAGTACAAGCTCTCGAATTAAATATGTCGCAAATTGATAAAATGCAAATAAAATAAAATATTTGCGCTAAAACACGACCGAAATGTCAAAATTTGTAACTGTCAAAATTTCATCGTCTATTTGACACAGCAAAAAAGACAAATTTATTTCAACACACTCAAATTTTATTCAACTTGATATTTGCTATCCTACCACGACTGATTGACACACAGCCATAGTTGAGAACTCTGAATATAAACTGCCGCAGTGGTGAAAATAAAAAGCCACTGACAAATACAACAAGTGTGAAAATTTTCAAACTTTGTTTGACGATATGTAATAAAATAAAAGCATGCATGTAATTATTTGAATGTTCAACATATGCCTTTATCACAACTTAAAGATTAAAATGTTAAAACACTCAATCCATACATTATTTTTCTTGTTTGCAAACGAAGTTCCAGCAGAAAAAAGCAGAAAGAGAAGAAGATCGATCCATTTTTAAATCTCACCATGAATAGCAGCTGTTTGAGTAAAAGCAAATTTTTCAAAAATGTTAACAAATACAACAAATGAAGAAATTGCCAAACTTTAAAGGCATATATATTTAAATATAAACCGAATTAATAATAAGTTTTGGTTGCAAACATCTTATTGCAACTTAACTTAAGTACTTATATACTTAACAAACAGATTATATGCATTAATTTCAGGAGTTGCCAAGTGATTTCTTTGTGAGCTTGCGGCCGAATGACGAATTCCTTGGAAAAATACGATGATGCAAACGAATGATTTACCCTCTACCAAAATCGTTCAACGCGCCTAAAGAAGTTTTCACTTCAAAAATTATTTTGCTCCTATTCGGCATAAAATTTTTTTTTTGGGTTCCGTGAAGGTTTTTCTACCTTTTACATTTTTTTTTATATATACCTTCCTAATATTCTTATCATTTAAGCTATAAAAAGGCAAAAAACATAAATTGGATTTCAGTCCGGTTGGTTTTTTCTTATAAAATAGGCCAACAAAATTTTGTTTGCTTTTCTTTGGCACAAAGTTGAAAATCCAACTGACTTTAATGTGAAATATCTCTCTAAGTTTATTTTTACTAATCAGATGAACTTTAATTATTTTTTAAAACTGTTTTTCAGAGAACTAAAAAATTTGATTTTAAAAAGCGTTGCAAAATATAAATAAAAATTACTTTTTTACGTGTTCAATATATTGGACAAATCTACTGAAAGGGTTAAAGTTACTAAGCTTACGAATGCATACATCATGAGTAGAAATAAATGTGCCAAATTTTAAGACGAAAGCTCACCTTCAACAAAATGTTACCACCAATTAGGATTCTTGACCCATAGTGCAATGTCAGTAGCGTAGGTAGTTTAGACTCAAGCAGACCCAAGCCTATTAGTCATAAAATCCATTAACTGTTATTATTTTTGACTGGTTCCTCGCCGATTTGTACCAATCTTTCTATGACACTGTCGCAATCATCAATATTTGCTTAGACGCAAGCAAGAAAATGAGGCTTAACCACTATAACTCAGTCCACGCGGGTGGCAATGTATGTTTTAATGTTCATATGTATACGTGCTTAAGAGAACGTAGGAATGCATGTATTTCATCCTCTGTGTGTCCTTCCACATTGTACGACACTTTTTTTATATAGGCGTATTTATTCATATTAATCTGTCTAAGCAGAATGCGTAACATATCTCCTCAGATACTCTTAAGTAAGCTTTCATTTCTATTCAACACAAAGCAGAAAATTATTTAATAGCAAGACAGTTCTTAATGCTAAATACATATACACTTGAAAAAACTTTTATAAATGGCTACGACTCAGTAAATGACTGAGTTGTAGACACAGTCAAATTATAAGAAATCATCCTTAAAACATGATAGAAACAACAAATAACAGAACTTTCTCATGCTTCTTACAGAAATAATATTGACTAAATCAAAATCAAACAGACAGAATGATTGAATGACTAGAAATGATGAAATTGTCTTCGTAACATATACTATGACAACATTATAGCAATTAAAGCTTTAGATGTTTTTCGATGGTGTTGTTGTAAAAGACATAATCAGTGTGTAGTCAGCCTACAAAGATTTTGAACGATCTATTTCTCTCTTGTAAAAATAGTTTTATGAGATATTTATTAAACCTCAACTGTCAACGGCTTAACGGTAACCATTAATATTTTTTATTTCAGCTGAATAAATACATTACATTATAAGAATAGAAGCGATAGTTAGCTTTACTTCGTAGACACCACAAAACGAAAACTCTTCTATCAATCATTAATATTGATTTTTTTTCTTTTCAAAATAATATTCCTTTGCAAAACATTTTTCATAGACCGATTTTACTTTCAGCTTCTTCTCCGTTAAATTCTTCTTGATCGCTTCAATCGATTCAGGTGAATACGGAGCTTACGGAACGGAATATGTTGTTTTTAGCTATATAGTTGCGTACAAGATGAGTTGGTGCATTGCTGTGGTTAAGAAACCACGAGTTGCTATTCCACAGATCAGTAGCGGGATTCCCAAACATGTTAACGTTATTTACGTTAACGTTAACTGGTCTAAGCTACAATTATCGTTAACTCGTATTCCCAAACTAAGCCTAAGCAATTTTTGACAATAACTTTGACAGTTATTTAACAATATCTGTTGCTCGCTTAACGACGAATTTTTAGCCGTTGTTAACTATAAAAATAACAACGTTAAGAAATTTAGTGCCATATATTTTACTTTATTAGTAAATTTGAGTGGTTTTTTAATAAAATAAAAATATTTAATGGCATTTCAATATTTGGCAATGGATGCAGCTGTGTTGGAGAGCGAAATTGAAATGCGCGACAGCGCAAGGGACTGTGCTGGTCTTCGCCAAATGGACAGCCCCTTTGATCCAAAGAGCAATCCAAATTTATAAAGCTTTACCGCTTGACCTCCGAGACAGCTCACAGTCTCATAGGGCCATTTTGTCCACAGAGAGATAAATTTATCCCCGAGTTAATTCCATGATTTTTCCAGTTTTTCATTTGTTCACAGTGAGTTAAGCATTTAACTCTTCAGGCTGGAGATAAAAATGGTGGCGAGATAGCTTAACCCCAAAAATATTTAACTCGTGAAAATTGGTGAGTTAAGATTTTTAATTCGCTCTCATCACTCTCATTTTAATATTTTTTATTTACTTGGTGTCAAAGTATTGAAAATACAGATTTTTAAACATAGGGAAACAGCATTGGGGGTTATTGATTTCGAATCTGAACTCAAAATTTTTAAATTCAAGATGGTGGATATGGTTTCCACCTTAATTTTTTAAATTTTTACGAATTCGGGGCTGCCAAAAAAATGGTATACCAAAAAATGGTATACCAAATGGTAGAACAAAAAATGGGTCGCTGAATCCGAATCCGTGGCCAGAATTTCAAAATTATAAAGTTTTGAAATATTAGAGTTGCCACCTAATAATATTTATTTTTTAGAATTTTAAACATCATTTAACAGAGTTAGGGAATTACTGATTTCGAATCTGAAGCCAGCATTTTAAAATTCAAGATGGTGAATAGGGTTGCCACCTTAATTTTTTTTATTTTTATGAATTCGGGGCTGGTGCGAACTTAAAGGTAAAAATGGGTCGCTGAATCCGTATCCGTGGTCAGAATTTCAAAAAGAAAAAATTTTATAATAATAGGGCTGCCACCTAATAATATGTATTTTCAAAAGTAAAAGCAACCCTATTATTTCAAAATTTTATAATTTTGAAATTCTGACCATGGATTTGGATTCAGCGCCCCATTTTAGCTATACAATTTTTTTTGCCAGCCCCGAATTCATAAAAATACAAAAAAAATTAAGATTGCAACCCTATCCTCAATTTTGAATTTTAAAATTCTGACCTCAGATTCGAAATCAGTGACTTCCTAACACTGTTAAATAATGTTTAAAATTCTTAAAAATACATATTATTAGGTGGCAGCCCAATTATTTCAAAACTTTAAAATTTTGAAATTCTGACCATGGATTCGTATTCAGCGACCCATTTTTGGTGTACCATTTTTTTGCCAGCCCCGAATTCATAAAAATACAAAAAATTAAGGTGGCAATCCTATCCTCAATTTTTAATTTTAAAATTCTGACCTCAGATTCGAAATCAGTGACTCCCTAACACTGTTAAATAATGTTTTAAATTCTTAAAAATACATATTATTAGGTGGCACCCCTATTATTTCAAAACTTTATAATTTTGAAATTCTGACAATGGATTCGTATTCAGCGACCCATTTTTACCCTTAAGCTCGCGCCATCAACGAACGTATTTTTCGATTTTTCTTTCGAATCTTATATTTTTCTTTCAACCCTTTCCCAAAATTTTGCTGTCAAACGCCAGTGCTGTTATATTTTAAAAAATTTTTAACAATATATACGCTAACTTTTCTAACGCAACTCTTAGCTATTGTTGTAGCTAAGCCTCGAAATGAGAATACGGCAAACGTTACTGCAAGCTATAAACGTTGTTAGTTAACGTTAGCGATTGAAGCACGTTAAGATTTTGGGAATTCCGCTACAGGGCTCTCATCACGTAACTTTTAAAACGACTATCGTTTGAACGATGCTATCCGACGATATCGTTCTTAGTTTGCTTCATATAAGTCCATCGCTATCGTCTCGTCTATTGTTGTGTTTTCTACAGTTTGAAAGGCTCTGCAAAACATATATTCAGTGCCAAAAGAGATATTTACTTTTGTGTAGAATTTGTTTTTGGATTTGTTTGCTTCAAAAGTGAAAATTTAAGGTAAAATGTAAGCATATTTAATAAGTTATTTTGATGATAATGTTTTGAAAATATATTATTCGGCAGCGACACATAAGTAAATGGAAATATTGCTACACTTTATTGATGAACATCCGCAGCTTGGCCACAATTACAAACATAGTGCAGGAACGAGTTGATGGTGGTGATCTAAAATGGCCTCCTGCTTTGAAGTGTCATATGATTAGCAGCCATACAATTCATGAGAATGAATTAGAGGATCTGCCCATTCATATGCTAGTTTAAACAGTGAGTTGATCACAGCTTAATCACTCAAAGACTACTGATGAGGAATATGTAGCGATTTCCGAAACAGACTGTCTAGTCAGCTAAGTGATTGACTCTATACAGAGTTGTTGTTGTTGTTGTTGCCTTCTTGAAAAACTCACTTGATCTAAAGCTCACAATCTTAATTCACGACATTCCATCTATTTAACCACTTTAACACAGAAGCGCCCAAAACATTTTAAAATTATTTTTATTATTTCCAACCAGAAAAATAGCCAAATACCGCTGGACCAGCGGTAAATTAAGCAGAAATTTTGAAACATATCCGAATGTTTTATATGATCTCTAACATACAATTTTGCTCCGAATGTCACTAGTTCGATTGTAAGTGAAAATGTTGCTGATTGAGAGGAGCAAAGAGCAAAAGCACAAAGAAAAATTACGAAATAAGTAGGAAACTTTTTCATATGGAAATATCTCCAAAAAAATTCGAGACCGACATTTTATTTTTACGCTTTTAGAGTAAAAAATCCCAAATACATTTAATAAAAATTACCAAAAAAAAATGTACGCTTGGGCCGTAAACTGCACTTATGCCAATACTTTAACCAAACTTGAATTTTCAAAAAGTGGAAAAAGTGCAACAATCCCTCTTGAATGAAGAAAAAACTGACTGGCAACACTTACACGAATGTGAACAAACAAACTTCAAAATTTTCAAATTCGATCAACTCGTGCTTTTGTTAACAGTTTTGTTTGTACACACTAAAAAATTTCAAAAATAAATTCACACCGGTGAGCGGATTTTCTACACCGAACGGTGTTAATTTACACCGCTTACTCAGTGTGAAATGACGAACTTATCCGATCGTGTGAAATTAAAAAGGCAAAGAAGAAGAGTAATATGGAAATCACATTCTCATTGATAAACAAATTAAAAATTGAAATTTCCCAATTTAATTTGTTCATTTTAATTTTGTAAATCTTGATTAAAGATTCAAACTTTATTTTTGACACCACGAAATAGACCCAAAAAAAATTAAATAAGCCCCAAAAAATATCCATACATTTTTGGGACAGTTTCATTATTTTTGGGAATTATTTCATTTTTTGTTTGGTTCTTATTCCATTATGAAATAAAGCCGAATAAAATAAGCCCCAATCAAAGTTTTTTGCGACTTATTTCATTTGACAATTAATAAATTTAATGACAATTTATTAAAAATTGTAAAAAACATCCTTTCGAATAGTAAAAATTACACCGTTCGGTGTTAAATAAAATTATAATTTTGCATATTATAAATAAACACCTAACAGGTAAAAAACAAACATCCTATCTTATGTTTACTTTTTTACACCGATCGGTGTGAAAAAATATGCTCTTTCGGATATAAAACTCTAACACTTTGACACGGTGTTTTTTAACACCGAACGGTGTAGGACTCCCTGGAACACCGATCGGTGTAAAAATTCTATTCAAATTTTTAAGTGTGTATTAGAGAATAAAAAAGTTTTGTAAACAAGTTTTGATATTTTATTCAATATTTATTTCAAGTGAATCAATTACATATATATATATCTTAAGTAAGTGTTATTTAAAACATATCAACAACATCAGGATGGATGGATTCAGTAGCAGAAATTTAAAGCGGCTGGCAAAAAAAGAGGAGGAAATTTATATAAAAAACAGACGTGTGTCCACCCATATAACTTCATTTGGTAATGTAAAAATTCCCCTTGCTAATTTTAGTGTACCTACTGAGGCAGAGATTCCAGGTGCAAGTACTGAGAATAGGTTTACAAAGTCAACATCACCCGCTGCAAACAGTGAAACAGAAATTTCTTGTGCAAGTGACGAGTTTGACTACCCCACAATCCCAACTGAAGCAGAAATTGAAATACCCAATATCTCATTAAAAGTCAAACTCGCCTCTTGGTATCGTAAGTACCTGCCAGGAAGTTTTTGAAAATGTTTATAGAAAAAATTGGAAAAAGACAGTAATACTAAATTTTATTTTGTACAGGGTGTCGCAGACATATTGCAATCCCCTTTTTCATATGTTTGTATTTAAACTATTATAAGAGCTTAATCTGTTAATTTAGCAATACTTATATACGAGTAATAAATACAATTGAATGGAACACACATATGTATAACAAGCATTCATTAAGCTACAATGTTTTCACATAGGATAATTGGACTTCCTTGTACAATGTTTCTATATCGTATATATCTAAACTCTCCTTACAATGTTTCCACCTTAGATTTATCCGAAGTCACATACAATGTTTCCACATTAGATATATCCGACGTCACATACAATGTTTCTACATTAGATGTATCTAACGTCACATACAATGTTTCCGCATTAGATATAACCAACTTCACATGCAATGTTTCAAGTTAGGATGTATCTGCTTCCTATGACAAGCTTGTGTAAATGTAAAGTACAATTAAGCATAGGCTTAGGATTTATCCTACATACATTGTATGTTAGAGATCATAGGTCTTGTTAAGATCATTTTTACCGCTGGGTAGTTTAGACGATGCATAAAATTAAAGGTTACGTGATGTTAAAGTATCGTTGAAACGATTTCGTCAAACGATTCTCGTCATACGTGATAAGAACCCTGGCTTCTTGTGACGAACATTTTCCCTCAAATCATTTAATGCGCTCACGTAGTCACAAAAAAAGCTCGTCGGTAACTTCAAACGATCTTTGCGGTCACTTTACCGTCAATACAATTGTTGTTGCATAGTTACTATTTTTTCGTTTGAAATTACCGATCAAAAATTGTAGATTTACAATTGTAACAGTAAATCTAAACGTTTCGAACAGTTTAAGTGGAAGTTGTATATATAAAAAACAACATATTTCGTGAATTCCATTGTGGTTGCACAGTTACTATTTTTTCGTTTACAATTACCGAGCAAAAATTGTAAGCATTGTGACAGTAAATCATAACGTTTCGAACCGTTAAAGTTGGCAGCTAATATTTTTTTCATCGAACATGTGTTTCTCATTATTCCAAATATGTTCTAAAAATTTCTAAAGTAAATATGTACATAGCAAAAGTGTTATGGGATATAATATAAAGCAAGTATCCAACCCAAATTTTTTTTTTGAAACGAATACAAAAAAATGTATGACTTCTTGTTAGTATTACAGTAGTAGTTAGTATTACATATTTTGCGGTAAGACTACTGTATAATTGTAATCTTATAAGTTTTTGAAGTGAAAATTTTTTTTGGGGGGGTTGAACGATTTTGGTAGAGGGTAAATCTTTGGTTTGCGTCATTGTATTTTTTCGTGTAACTCTCGTCATCAATACAGACAGCAAAGATAAGAACTTAGAAAACATAAGCAAGCAACCATCAATAAGTTCCTCTGCTGACGCATCGTTCTTTCCCCTCCCTTTGCTCCGCTGAAACCTTTGCTTAGCTGCATTCCCGTGGCACTAGATCAGATCAAATTTCAGTAAAACAACGTTAGTTCAACTTTATATCAATTTGTCATCACAGTCTTGAAACAGCTGTTTTAAGAACAATGACAAAAGAAAACAACAATACCAAAACGCCCATTGAGCGGTGAAACGTCAAAATAGGAAAATGAATAATTATTTAGAATTGCCAACTATGTTCGTTTTGATAAAAAATGCTTGAAACTTGGCAGCATTTTAAGATCAGAAATAGAGCTAGAAGTCGAGCTTGTTTTAATTTTTGTTTTTGTTTTGTGAATAAATAGAGCCGCTCTCTAGATCAACGACCACGGGAATGCAGCTATTGAATGTTACTGTTTTTATAAGCTTTTATTTAACTTGGTTCGTATGTATGTATGTATGTATGTATGTCCTTAAAACTTGCAAGCCATTTTTCGACAACTTGTTGGTATCCGATTAAGCTGAAATTTAGCATACATATGTAAGTCCGGTGACAATGCAATGTTATGAACAATTTTTGCCACACCCCCTTTTACCGACCAAAAATCAATAAAAATGCTATATCTCTAAAACTACTGGGCCGATTCAGCTGAAATGTTGGCAGTTGATTTTCTTTCAGTAGAGGATAATTAAGGAAAGTTTTTAACACTCCCCACCCGCCCACAAATCCATAAAAATGCTTTATCTCTAAAACTACTGGGCCGATTCAGCTGAAATTTTGGCAATAAATTTCATTCGAGTAGAGGATAATTAAGGACTTTGCCACTCCCCCTTTTATCGCCTACAAATCAATAAAAATGCTATATCTCCAAGACTACTGGCTCGAATACATTAAAATGCGAATTTAATAAAGTATATTCTAGATGCAGAAGAACCCCTCTCTTGGTTACTCATCATCATAGTATAAGCACACGTAAATTGGTTAGTTCTAAGGAATTATATAAATTTAGAATTTTTCAAATACATTTATATTTAAAAGCTTGAGGCACCGATGTCCGCGATCCGTTATACAGGCTTACTACACATTATCAGTGGCATTGAATCTTTTAGTAAGCTTACCTGTATATATACTGCGATCCATTATACAGGTTTACTACACAATTTCAGTGCCTTCAATTTTTAAATATAAATGTATTTGAAAAATTCTAAATTTATATAAGTCCTTAGAACTTACCAATTTACGTGCGCTTATAAATATAACCTTTTTATTGGTTTGTGGGCCTTCTTGTCCAATCGAAACCAATTATCACAGGAACATTCTCAAAATGTAACTTCAGCTTCCCTGAAAATTCCATAAAGATTGATTCAGCAATTTTTGAGTCTATACGTGATATACAAACATACCCACATATACTCATCCATTTTTATACATACACATCAAAAATCATTAAAATTTAGTCGAAGTATCAATAAATTCTCCCCTCAACGTTCTCTGATTATTATTTATTTAATTTTAAAAATTTTGGTGGTCATTTGAAGTGAAAACTGCTATATTTAACGAAAAATTCCACCATTACGTAAATGGAAAGCCCACTTAATTTAAAAAAAAAAAAATCTGAAAATTACTGTTAGAGGAAAAAGTTTTTTATGTAGAAAGTGTGTACCAAGTTTGAAATAAATAAGTAATGTAGTTTTTAAACGGCTTTAAACACGGACTTTTAATGAAGTAGTTTTGAGAAAAACGCGTTTAAAATTGTCGCTGTCGCAGCTATAGCTTAGGGAAGAGGGAACTAAGTAGTAAGCAGTTTTGCTCTGATTGACTTTAAACATTCTTCAGACTATATTCTTTAGATGTTTGGCTATATGAAGAGACGGAAATAAACCGATTTTTCAGAAGTGCAAGTCCTTACGCCCACCCCTCAACGCCCAACCTTAAGTTTCCAGCTGGACCTTTCCCTTTCTGAAATCCGGCGCGCTTAGTATAAAACTCCATAAAATGTTACCAATGAAACTGCATGGGTAAATTGCGGTCAAATACTTAATTCCGTGGCTGTGAGACCTACAACGTCAAACCGATTTGATAATCAAAACGTAACCTAATCATAAAATCCTTAACTTTTGCTTGGAAAGAGATATTGGGGTATTTTTTCACATAAATTATTTTTTAGACTTAGCTTTTTTGTAAAAAATATAAAAACAACATTTTGGAAAAAATTAATTTCGTGAAAAAAATCAAAGGGGGTCCCTTGTTGTTTTGATGACACAAACAGTAAATTTATTTTTACACTTAGCTGGAAGAGTTTTTGCAAATAAATGCTGTCATATGAAAGGCAGCCAGATGTCCAATTTTTAATTGATTTAATTTTTACAACAAAAATATTTTTTGAGTCATTTTTTGAGTAAAAAGTCAATACTTTGGACCTTTTTTGATATAATTATGCATCATAGTTACACTGACTTCACGGTACAGTTTAACCTATTTTTGTGTAGTGATTTTATTGAACTTTTGAACAAAAAAAATTTGAATGATATATATTAAAGGACAGCGGAGATATTCGCATCGAAAAACCAAACTTTGTTTTTAATGTCGGTTTTTCTCATTCTTAGGTAACGATGTTTTATGAAGAAGTCGATGCACTATAAAATTCTCCAATTTTCAAGATATGCGAATGTGTTTGGTGTCAAAATAATAGAAATTTTCTAAAATTTAATTGGCCCATATTTGTTGCAGTAAAATGGATTTAAATAACTAAATTCACGTTAGTTAAAAAAAGGCGTAAGAGGCGAGGTCAAAACAAAGTATGTAAAAATTAAATCTATGATGCATGCAATATGTGTGCGAAGTTTGAGGGAAATCCGACCAGCCGTTTAGATTTGCATTAAGTTCATATTTGTACCACAGTACCCTCTGCCGTTAAGGATAGATCAACATAGATAGAACTTATAGATTTATTGTATCTGGAAACCCCTAAATACAAATTTTCGTTGTAGTCATAGAAGCGGTTTAAGAGTTTTTGATGTTTTGTAAAAGATTTTTACTGCATTTTTATTGATTTGTGGGCGGTGAAAAGGGGTGTGGCAAATTTTTTTCTATCTAAACCATCTCACCTTCGAAACAAATCGACTGCCAAATTTTCAGATTAATTAAGTTTATACCTGGTGCACTTTGCTTCACTCCACGCTCTTGATGAGCTCAACAGCTGCCGAAAGTAACCATACGAACTGAATTACTAAATTTTAGCCTTATATGGACCAACACTGTCTGAAATATAGCATTGTCAGCCATTTGTGGGCGGTAAAAGGGGCGTGAAAACCCATATTGAGTACAGTTGCCAACAGTACATACAAACTTAATTATCAAATTTTAGTCTAATACGACAAAAACTGTCTTAAATATAGAATTTTTGAAAAGTAGGCGTGGCACGATTCAGTTAAAATAAAAATCTTTTTGTACCATTATTGTACTGTTATTTTCTCGTGTTATTGCGGAACATCCGTTCGTGTCACAAGGGCTTTTATATAATAGTATAGATGCACAACTCGGGAATTGTAATCGTTTCTAAAAAGTGAGCGAAGTTATATTTTGACCACGCCCAGTTTTTTCTGATATGCCGAAAATAACCATACAAACTTAATTACAAAACATTAGTCCAATATAGCATAATAAGTCTGAAATATAGCATTTCAATTTATTTGTGGGCGGTAATAAGGGGTGTGGCATTTTTATTATTTGAGATATAAACGTTGAGATGTTGTTAATTTGGTGGCCTATTATGTTACCGAGAGAGAGCTTAAAAGACACTGCACAAACGATTTTGTGTGTAAAGAAGGGGCGGTAAAAGTAGGCGAGGCAACATTTATGTATATAGTGACCACTACTTGGTCTCATAGCACATATACACCAAGTTTCATTATAAAAACATGCACAACTCAAGAATTATAATGATTTCTGAAAAGTGGGCATAGTAATAGTTCGACCACTCCCATTTTATGCAATTTTTTTTTGGTATGTGGCAATTTTTATTTATATATTATTTGAGATATGGGCCTTGGCAACAAATGTTGTAAATTTGATGTCCTTAGGTGTTACCGTTCTTGAGATCTTAACGGACACCAACCCGCACGAACGATTTGTATGGGAGAATGTGGGAAAATTTTAAACCTAAACTTAACAAGAACCATCTACGGACTATACCCAATGTACCCTGAAATTTTGGTTTAAATCGGTCTACCCGTTTTTTCAGTTAGTGGCGACATCAAAATGTACACTTCTTTTTTTATATAAGCTTGCATGCTTAAGAGCCGTGTCTCAAGAAAGAACTCATATTGCAAACAATTTATGGTCCGTGCCAAATTAATTTTACCCTGCCAAATTAATTGCCAAATACAGATCACCCTTTATCCTAGCTTTGGACTGGCAGACATACGAAGGTCAAGGCTGGCTAATAATATTATAGTACAGAAAGCCACTATGTTTTTAACGTTGACCCCTGCCGCGAAGGCTTAATTCAACGGTGCTCCAAAGCTTGGGACAAATATGAAGCGTCGGCCAACGCCCCTTCGGAATTCAAGAAAGACCACTTTTGAAAGGTTCCCCTAATAATATACAACAGCACCTTTGTCGTCAGATTGACGCGATTCATGACCGTAACACTTTCAGCTACTTGAATTTATACTTGACTTGGTTATTTTAAAAACCTTGGGCTATCTCAGTAGTCAATACCAGTAATTAACCCATTATTTTTGAACCACAATAATCTTCCACATCATATCAGAGGTCATCACTCTCTGACATGATAGACTAATGCAGAAACATCATAGGCCCGTTGTCTCTTTATCATCAGGTTCCTCAATCTGAGTGGACACAACTCAGACTATTTAGGTTTCCCCGTCGCCTGTTCTCAAATTCCAAAGGTAACAGTATATTGATCCGGTAGTTGCTTACCTTCCTAACATTTACTGTTTGAAATTAGCGAGATTCAATCTACTATCATTCTCTTAGTAATTTAAGGGAATCACCAACCCGAGTTCAACTTAAGTGTAACTCACACCGACCTTCCTGGCCTAACCACAGCCAGAGCGAATTTAAAACCCGAGGGCCATGCCCAACGACATTCAATACCTGGGCTCAAGGCTCCACCTGACAAGGCTCTTCAACATCCCGTCTTACAGACCAAAAGTTCTTAGAACATTTATATTTGACTGTAACACTTTCAGCTACTAGAATTGTACATGACTGGGTTAAAAAATAACCATTGGTGTCCCAGTAAAACCGGGTAAACCTCAATCCTACTTATGCAACGTCTTTATCCTAATTAAGACTTAATTAAAAGCCTTTTTCAGAAAACTAGGAAGCATGAGCCGTTGTATACCAATTGGCTTATACAACGGTCCGAAGATTAAATGTTTCCTACATAATAACCTTTATTCTAAGATAAGGTCTGCAGAACAACGATAGATCAGGTCTCCTCATCATTGATGGATGACTGTCACCGCTCTTCAAGTTATGTTGGATTGATCGTCCATCGAAAGCATATTACAGATGACGGTGTTATGATAACTTAATATCAAAACCATGCTTTCTCCAAGAATTTGGCAGCAACAACCAAGGCTCAAGGTAAACCTTTTTCTTTTACAGATTATCAGATGAACATTCAAGAGCCGTGCCTCAAGAATGAACTCATTATGAGATCAGTTCATGAACTCATTATGAGATGGGGCACGGCCCATGAACTGCCCATCCAATAACAAACCCTCACCACTGCTATTCCTGGTTTGGGACAGGCAGATTCCCAGAAGGTCCTCTGGCGGGTTTAATATTATAGTACAGTACTCAGTATAAAGATTTTTCCAGAAAACGTGAATTATTTTCGATACTAAAATCGGCAAGAAATGTATAGAAGACTGAGTCTACGCTGAGATAAAAATGAGTATTCATTAAAATTGGTTAAAAATTCGAGTTTATTGGCTCAATGAAACATTCCTTAAAAACGATTTTTCTAAGGCTAAAGCCAGTATAAATGTATTAAAGTTACTTCACATTTATGTGAACCATTTCTCTAATACTTAAAAGGAAATTCCGTATTTCGTAAGACTTTCTTGAAAAAAAAATCCTTTAATTATTGTTATGTTCATTTAATCAGTTAATTCTAAAATCTGCTAATGTCGCATTTTGGAATAACAACCCCAATCTACAATGCCACAGCCAACCACTTTATTAAATTAAATTCGATTGGCGCAAATTAATTTCCGCTTCCGCTCACCCAAACACTCATTAAACTTTTACCACCTAAACATTGGCTTTACCCTGCGCTGAGTCAGCAAAACCACAACGATGCTAGATAAAAGTTTATAACAATGGAAATTTTTTTACAACAATGAGAGCAGCTAAAAATAGCATCAGAAACTAACAAGATAAATGTAAGCTTATCTATTAAAATCGAGAATGGTGGAAAAGAACAATAGCAAAGTTTCTTAGAACAAAGTTTAAAAATAAAACAATTAACTTTCCATACATAAAACATGCCTTTTTTAAAAGCAGGTCAAAAGTAGTATCAGGTCAAAAAAGCTTAGTAAGCAAAAGTCTCAGTTGTAGATAATATTGTGATTAAGATTGATTTTAAAGCTGACATTATTATTCCAAACCTTTAAACAGTGATTAAAGGTGGTAGACGGTGAAAAATCAAAAATTTTTTAATTTTTGTTTAGTAATACGATTTATGAATGCGATGAAAATAGTTTTTATTGTTTGCAAGGCAGATACCAGGCTGTACAGAGCAAAGAGCAAAGGCAACCAAATTTACAGTTTTTATTAGAGGTGGGCGTGATTCACATATACAGTGTGTTCACGATGGAATCACGTGGAAATCGCTATCGAATTGCTAGAATTGCTATCGAAAATTATGTGCCAAAAATAAAGAAAAAGAATAAACTTTCGGAGCCATGGCTAGACAAAAATCTCAGATTTTTGAAAAACCAAAGAAACAAAATTTACAAACTTCTCAAAAACACCGATAATGTAAGCGATGAACTGAAGCTAAGATATGACGAGCTATCTAAAGAGTTCTCTATCAAGTCAGAAGAAGCGTATAAGTTGTACACTAACCTTATCGGCGAGAAAATTGTCGAAGAGCCACAAAAATTTTTTGACTTCGTTAACATGAAGTGAAAATCTAGCGGCTATCCATCTTCTATGTTTAAAGGTGATGTCAATTCCTCCAACCCTCATGAAATAAGCAACTTATATGCAGACTATTTTAAAGAATTTTTCTGTGTTTTCACAAGTAATACTTATAATTCCCCTCCGTTTTCAGGAATTTGCCCTATAATTAATCATATCCAACTAACGTGTGATGAGATATCTAATGCGATTAAAGAAATTGATACAAATAAAGGACCCGGCCCAGACTTGTTACCCCCGCACTTACTAGTCCGATGTTTAGACACACTTATCTTGCCTTTATATATAATATTTAACAAATCTCTACTCCAAGGAACTTTTCCATCGTATTGGAAAATATCTCACCTAACACCAATACATAAAAATGGCGATAAAAGGTCTGTTGAAAACTATAGAGGCATCGCCATATTATCGGCTATTCCAAAATTGTTCGAAAAAATTATATGCGCAAAACTAACATCTATTATAAATCCTTTACTCAACGAACAGCAACATGGTTTCCGTAAAGGTAGATCAACCACAACAAATCTAATGACTATGATCTCTGATGTTTTAAGTAAAATGGAAAAAGGACATCAAGTGGAGGCAATATACACCGACTTTAGCAAAGCTTTTGATCGAGTCGATCATGATATCTTGGCTTCCAAATTGGAAAAGATTGGTATCTCAGGATCTTTGCTCAGTTGGCTGAAGTCCTATCTCCACGACAGGTCTCAGTTCGTAAAATTTCAAGGTACCTTATCCAAACAGATTTTAGTTACATCCGGCGTACCACAAGGTAGTCGCCTTGGTCCACTTCTCTTTAATATTTTTATCTCAGACCTATCTGATATTCTTTGCGATATCCCACATCTAATGTATGCAGACGACCTAAAAATGTACCATGTTATTAAATCGGAAACAGATGTAATTTACTTACAGTCGAAACTGTCATCTCTTGAGCACTGGTGCAATCAAAATAAACTACATCTTAATGTTAAGAAATGCTGCGTAATAACCTTCTCCCGTAAAAATTTGGTAACAAATAACAGTTACTTCCTCAATAGCATTGAACTTAAAAGAGTCAATTCTAAAGAGATCTAAAGAGATGATAAAATTGTATCTAGGGCCAGCAAACTACTCGGTTTTATAAAACGGCGTGCAAAAGAGTTCAAAAATGTTTGGGTCACGAAAGCTTTATACTGCGCGTTAGTGCGCCCTATTCTTGAATATGGATGCATTATTTGGAATCCTGCTTTCGAATCACACAGTGAAAGACTTGAATCTATTCAAAAGCAATTTCTGCTTAGGGACACGTATAACCCCCGTGAGTACAATATATTGCCACCTTATGATTTTAGGCTTAGCCTTCTGAATTTAATGCCCCTTTCATCAAGAAGGACTTTACTTAGTTCATGTTTTACCTTCGATGTCATTAACGGTGTTGTTGATAGCGAGTATATATCAAACAAGATACGATTTAATGACCCGATCAGACGTACACGGCATACACGACTATTAAATGAATATCAACATCACACTGTCTACGCAAGAAATGAGCCGATAAATAGGTGCTGTAGAGAATTCAATAATATCAGCGAGTACTATTCACCCCCTATGTCTAAATTAACTTTTAAGAAAAATCTTTCCAAGTCCCTATTTCCGTCATAATACCTTCCTTCAAGCAACTAGGTTTGAAATCTTAATCTATAATTAAGCATGCCCTCTCCAAATCTTTTTTCCCTACTAAAAGCCCAATAATCCTGCGCTCTTCATTTATTGTCCTTTTAGACATTAAGAATTAAATGCTAAGACAATAAATAGCCAGTCCAATTCCCTATTCCCTTCTCAGATCTCTCCCAATCTTATCAAATAAAATTCATAGCTATATTACTATGTATAAAATATGTTAGCATGTAAGTTCCTTTTCTTTTTCTTTTCTTCTCTCCTTTTCTTTTTGACGTGTTATTGAATTCATGTCGATCAGGTGGGCGGATTACGCAAACATTGATTTGCATATCTTCGAACACTAAAACAAGGAAATGGGAGAACGAAAAAAAAAGAAAAAAAAATGAACAAACCTGTTAGAATAAGTAAATTGCCTTGCTTGGCCAATAAATAAATAAATAAAAATACACGTGAATGTGCAAAATTAAAAAATTTTCACACGTGAGTGTGAGTGAATGTGCAACAGCCTCTTCGTGAGCGTGAGTGAGTGTGAAAATGTTGTTCGTGAACGTGTTCACAAGAATTCACGACAAATAAAATATTTTTTTTAATCTAATTCAGATTTTTTTGGCATCACTATTTTTATGATTAGTCTGGTAACCCTTAGTGCGCGAAAAAAAGTCACATGAAACAACCTGTTTATTTTGACATTTGATTGTCAAAGTTGTAAAATAAATAAACCACAATTAAAATTACAAAATGAGTATTAAAAAACAAAAATTGGACATTGAAATTGATATTAAAAAAAACGAGCATTTATATACATTTGTTCAACCCAGTGGAACTACAAGTGAAGTGTGGAAAAACTTTAAAATAGTCCAAAAAGACGAAGAAAGCGTGGGTTTTGTCAAATGCAATAAATGCAAAGCATTGATAAAATTTTCACCAAAAGGTGGGACAGGAGGATTGTTAAGACACAAATGTCTTGCAAAAGGTCATGTTCAAGCATCAGTTTACAATTTTTTGGTGAATGCAAAAATCTCCACGGAAGCCAAACACATAATTGGTGAGAAGCAATTGAATTTTATTGTAAAAGATTTGCGGCCGATTTCTGTCACTGATGGTAATTAGTTTTTTGTATTCGATTTTATTTTATTCTTTAATTAGTTGAACTTTTTCTTTCAAGGTGAGGGATTCAAAGAACTTGCACAGGCTTTGATAGCAGTTGGAGCGAAGCATGGTTATATTCCAGTAGCAGATGTACTGGTGTCTCGCAAAACGTTGACAAGCAGAATTCTTCATGAAAAATATAATGATACTAAAGATGAATTGATAAGTATCCTAAGCAATGCAAATATGGCATTTACAACTGACATGTGGACTGATGAGTACAATCAAAGGGATTTTTTAACATTATCATGCCATTTTATTAATACACAATGCGAGCTTAAAGTAAAAATCTTAGGCAATCGCGAATTCGATATCGGTAAGCATAAGATATAAATATGCAATTTCATACAGAAAATTTTCAATAATTTGTTATTTGATTTGCAGGACGAAAGACTGGAGCTCATATATTAGAATTCGTCAAAAATATATTAAAAGATATTCATGTTGAGGACAAAATTGAAAATAGCGTATTTGTTACTGATAATGGGGCCAATGTCGTTGCTGCTTTCAAGTCGTATAAAAGGATACCCTGTGCATGTCATAATCTTAACCTGGCAATGGAAGACGTCCTATTTAAGGATAAGATTTCTGATGTACAACGATTGATAGATGGCTGTAAAAAGTTAGTTGGATACTTTAAACATTCTGGTTTAAATAAGAAATTAACTTTTTCGCTCAAACAACACCTTAAAACCAGATGGAACTCTGTATATTACATGTTGCACAGTGTTGAACGAATGAAAACAGAAATTAAAACAATTTTGAATGAAAACGATGAACTTGAAAGAATATCTAATGTAGATTTTTTATTTTTGACAACCATTTTAAAATTTCTTCAACTATTCACGGAATGCTCTGAATTTTTGAGCATGGAATCTATTCCCACAATTAACATGTACTATTTATTATGGTATGAAAGACTGATAAAACATTGTGAAGCAGATATTATCGACTCCGAATTAATGCAAGAACTGAAACTTTGTGCAAAACGTGCAATTAAAAAACGATTAAAACCGGAACTCGTGCAATATATTGCGTTGTTTTTCTATCCTCCATTTAAGGAATTGAAGTTTTGCACAGAAGATGAGAAAAATATGGTTTAAGCAACTATTAAATCCATGGCGCAAGACATTCCTAAAGAAACAATTGTCGAAATAGAAAATGAACCATCAACTTCCAAAAATAACCCATTTTATGAATATATGGACGTATATCCAACTACGTCAAGTCAACATAATGATATCGACCAAGAAATTAAAAATTATTTACTCAAACAAATCAAAGCAGAATGCGATATTTTAAAATTTTGGAAAGAAGCAAGTGATCTTCCTATATTGAAAAAAATAGCATTAATAATTCTCTGTATACTAATCAGTTCAGCAACGAGCGAACGAGTTTTTTCGACATCTGGAAGGATATTGGAAGAAAGTCGAAGTAAACTGCTGGGAGAAAATGTAGATATGCTTTTGTTTCTAAATAAAAATATATAATAATTTTATATATTAAAATACAAATCATAAAACTTTACATATGTATATGTATTACACTTTCTTGTATAATATACAAATAAATATGTTTTTTGTTCTAACAAATTGATTTTAAGTTATATGTGTTTTACCAATTTCTCTAAAACTTCTCTAAAATTGTTATAGGTAGTTACTTAAATAACAGACTTCCGATAATTTTGCCACCTTTTGCTCTCAATAGCATTATTTGTCAGTTGGAATTTAATATTTTCTCTATTTTCTGTTTTTTTTTTCTTGTCGTGAATTTTCGTGAATATTCGTTTACACGTGAATGTGAGTGAATGTGAAAAAATATCTTCGTGAGCTTTCGTGAATGTTCAAAAATGGTTCGTGACCACACGTGATTGTGAAAAATTAAAAAATTTTCACACGTGAGTGTGAGTGAATGTACAACAACATGTTCGTGAGTGTGCGTGAGTGTGCAAAAATGTATTGACGAATCCCACCTCTAGTTTTTATAGCATTGCTATTATGAATTGTAACTTATTTTAAAGGAAAAGGCTAAGTCTTTTACAAAAGCATAATAGCAGGTTACTCGCCAAAATTTTGCTCCCTTGGGTGTTCTTGAAACCTTGATTCTTTAATAAAGAAAAAAAGGAGAGCTCCAACGCGCAACGAGAGCTTACTCCTTAAGATCCTTACCTTGTAATTTGAAATGTAAGTGATTATATAATAGGCAAAAGAGGTGAATGAAGACATCTCTTACATTGCTGAAAGGATTATTTTTCCTTTCAATACTTTTTCATATATTTAGTTTCAATATGAAAACATTAGTACTAATCTATTATTAGTCATGTTTACACAGCGCAGGGGATTCTTTAAGTAAATGGCGCTCATAAAAATTAAGCTTGCCTGTCATAAGCGCTGTTTTTAAATCATCAAAATATTAACGGAGGCTTTAGGTGAACAATATTTGGAAAATCTATTTTTTATTTGAGTACTGTTGTAAAACTATTCAAGAATATGAAAAAAGTCAATCAAAACAATCCCACTTACAATTTAGATTTTACAGTGCTAAAAACCCGGTGCGCCAGAGTACCTTTAACCAACCAGAGTAACTTTAAGCACATTTTTGTTGAAACGTACTTTTTTAGAACGGGCCACATTTTTTATTTTAATCTGTTTGTAATGAAATTCTACACAAGTTTTTCGAAAATTAGCGTCTTTGCAAAATTTGTCTAGTTTTAACACGCAAAAAAATTAATTTTTAGCGTCTTTGCAAAATTAGCGTCCTTGCAAAATTTGTCTAGTTTTAACACGCAACAGTATGGTAAAAATAACATTTTACTACTTTTTCGACGCTTCATAACTTTCTTAATTTTCCATATTTCATTTCATTTTGGTAAAAGATGTGCATTAGACCAGCGATGCCCACGAAAATTATTTGAAGAGTGCAAAACAACAACAACAACAACAACAAAAAGCAACGACATCAAAAAATCTTTAAATCAGAATCTGCGACAGCGAACTTATGCACATATATGTACACTGTAAAAATAATGAATCAAGTAATTCCAAATGTTTCAGTTTTTTGCTAGTTAGAATACATTCTGATTTACCCAGTTTTAACAGCGTGGAGGTTTTCAGATATCCTTTTTTATTTTTTGTTTTATAGTTTTTAATTTTTTTACTTTCTTTTTTGTGTTTTTTTTTTGTGAATTTTTTTATTATTATATATTTTTTCATTTTTTAATCTTATAATAATTTTTATTGCCTTTAACCTTAATTTTTTATATTTTAATTAGCTTACTGTTTTATTATTAACTAAATTGTTATATTATTAAGATTAAAATATTTTTAATCTTTTATTATCTATGAAAAAATAGGCATACTCCCAGTTTTCCGCAAATTTTTTTCTTGCCATTTTCCAAAGGTATAACAACCCCTATGAAATTAATTTATTCTGATGCAATATAAAAAAGTACCAACCTGCAAATATTCAATAACTTTTTCTCAATGTGTATTCGCACAACGAAAATATAAAGAATACGACGCATGCTGCTAACATCAATGATGGGAATGCCAAAAATAGTGCAAAACAGCGGCGATCGATGTTGCCAAAGAACAAAAACGACAACATGCAAATGCAGGACTGTTATCGATGGTTCGAAAGAACAAAAAAACAGAAATTGCAAACTGAATTTGGCGAATTACAAAAATCATAAAAATATTGAAGTTGTTGGTACAGAGTGAGAAGAGTGGAAAGAGTTAGGCGCTGGGCATCGCTGCATTAGACCATAACTCAAAAATAAAGTTCGCCGCACACTAGCTTATCCGAAGTATTTTTGAAAGGTGATTCCGAAAAAAAAATTTTTGACCGAATGTAGGGGTCGCATATTTTCATTTTTCATCATTCTTCGCCATAAACAATCCGATCTTAAAGTATGATACATTAATTTTTTGTCTCAGGAAGACCAATTTTTTCAGAGGACCTCTGACACCCCGTTTTGGTACACACCAGAAATCATTAAACTTCTACAAAAAAAGTTTTTCGATTATTCCATTGGAACTGTTTTTAAAAAAATAATAGATAATGTTTTTGCCGAACGTAGGAGTCACTTTTTTAAATTTTTTCCTCACATTGATAAAAATGTTATGAAAGTAAACGTATTTTTTTAATAAAAAATTTCCAAAGGAATTAGAAAAAAACAGCCACAATTTGTTTTTGTTTTAATATGTTTTTATTTTATTTTTATTTGCTTGCAAAGCCATATTACACTTCATAAAAATATTATACATTGTTTTATAAAGAAATATGCATCAAAGCAATCTGATGAAAGATTGAAAGAAATATATTCTTCAATGGCCTTATTTAAAAAAAATAACTAGCTTAGCCTCGTCGAGCATCGAACACGGGAGCCCTTGCATTAGAGATTAGAATACTTCTGCTATACTATTGCCATTACACATTATTGATTGTCAAAGTGTGTTTTAAAATTGGTAGATTTAAACTTTGTTGTTTTTAAAAAACTTTTTGTGTGCGGGTGGTCCGGGTTCGATTCCTGACCTGACCCAACTATTTTTTAATAGACCGAGGCAGACCAAGAACACCTCGCAGACAAACTGTTTTTTTAACAAACACCAAAGTTCACATCGCCTACTATAAATGCGGTATAAATTTTTGAAATTTCGAATTTTTAAAGTTTTTGACGGAATTTAATTTTTTATAAATTTTGATTGATAAATAAGTTGTTTTTAAGAAAACATAGCATAAAACTAGGTGTATGTGTAAAAAGTCTTTAAAAAAGTCTTGAAGAAAAAATTTCAATAGTCAAAGAGACAACCACAAAACGCAAGCGACGCCTAGAGTAAGTACCAAAGTAAGTACAACAAAAATATATTAAAACAAAAACAAATTGTAGCTGTTTTTTTCTAATTCTTTTGGAAATTTGTTATTAAAAAAATACGTTTACTTTCATAACATTTTTATCAATGTGAGGAAAAAATTTAAAAAAGTGACCCCTACGTTCGGCAAAAACATTATCTATTATTTTTTTAAAAATAGTTCCAGTGGAATAATCGAAAAACTTTTTTTGTAGAAGTTTAATGATTTCTGGTGAACTTTAATTTTTTGACATTGGAGTGTTACGTTAGGGTGGTAAGAACTCAGACCTGGTGGGTAAGTACCAAAACGGGGTATCAGAGGTCCTCTGAAAAAATTGGTCTTCCTGAGACAAAAAATTAATGTATCATAGAAGCACATCCATCGCTTCAGGTCGATAAAGAAGTTCCTACCGAAAATGAACAAGAACCAGAGCAGAAAGTAAATGCATCGCAGTTCAAAAGAAAGACTATAATTTGGCAAAGTCTAAAAATCGGAAAATAATTATTTAAGTAAAAAAATTTTTAATATAACACGTTTTTAAAACGAACTAAAAAGTATAAAAACGTGTTATATTAAAATCTTTTTTGCTTAAATAATTTTATAATTTCATTGTAAATTTTTTTATTAAATAAATATGTTTACTTTCATACCTTTTTTTCGATGTGAGGGAAAAACTGAAAAAAGAGGCCACTACGTTTGGCAAAAAACATTAATATTTTTATAAAAATAGTTCCAGTGGAAAAATCGAAAAACTTATTGTGTAAAACTTTAATGATTTTTTGTGAGCTTTAATTTTTTGACATTTTGGTGGTACGTTAAAGTGGTACAAACTGAGATCTGTTGGGTAAGTACCAGAATGGAGTATCTGAGGTTAATGACCCCTGAAGCAAAAAAATCTTCTCTTCTTAAAACAAAATAAATCGATGTGTCATTCTTTAAGATCGGATTGTTAATACCGAAGATATGATGAAAAACGTCATCCCTGGATTTTTAATAAATGACATTTTTAAAATGCAAATTTTTTTAAGAAACGAAAGAGATATCTGTAGTGTGCTACACTTTCATATAATATGCTTAGTGTAGAGTATTTTCCGTTTTTGTTATTTTAATGTTACAACATTTGTTGAATGATCACACATTCTTTCACAGCAAGCATGACATAGATTTGTATACAAAATTGAGCTGTGTAAAGTATTGTGTAAGCATTTCTTACATTTGCAATGTGTCACGCCCCAAAATATTTCATGTCACCAATAGAATGTAAGCACTCAATAACTTTATGTTAATTTCTTTAGAACTCAATATTTTGTAGAAAATGATTTTGTAAAACAGCTAAAAAATTCGGTCGCAAGCCACTATAAAAGCAAGTGCTCGCAAAATAAAGATTGACTTAAAGTTAAGCATACTTACGACATAGTTGCCATTGTTTTTCTACCTGTTTCGGAATAGCGGCCTTGTGGCCTAATTTTGTAGCGTGACTCGCCCAAATTCAAAAGTTAGGGAACCAAAAATAAACATAGTATAATTCTTTACGATCTTATTGCAAATTTGCATATTTATTTTTATATAAAAAAAATTATACAAAAAAGTTTATTTGGATTTTTCCAGCGGGTTTTTTGGCTGCTGCAGGTTTTTAGAAATAACATCAAAAAATCACGGCGGGCGTGATTTTGGCTCACTGGAACGTTTCAAAAACAATATAAACGGGGTTTAAATCATTATCGAAGCCGCTAAAGATTGAACTTAATGAAAAATTTGTTGGCTAAAATTGACAAAATGGCGGTGTTTTTTCGAAATAAGCTGATTTTAGGACCCAACAAATCCCTTGAAAACAAAAAAATACCTTACCGATCATTCCATCCGTAGTTCAATCTATAGATTTATATGTGTACAATAACATATTAGAATTTCAGAACGATCAGTCCCGTCGTTTTTTTTATCACGCCAGCCAACTGCGTTTAAAACCTTCACCATTTAACATAGAAATTAACTTCGAATTTTATATCACTAAAAATTGATTTTTTCAGGTCTTTTGAGCCAAAACCAATCATAAAAAAAAAATCGATTTTTTGAAAATTCAGGATTGTATTATCCCCTTAAACTGATGAAGTAAATTTTCTAAGAAGACAAGTTTTTCGAAATTATAATATACTTTTTTAGAAACATCTAAAATATGCCTTGATTTTAACCGCTTTTGCCTTAAACCTCCCTTAAGGATAATGAAAAAGTATATTATACATAGTCTTCTAAAAAAAAGTGTAGCAAAAAAAAACTACTTTTTTTAAAAAAGAAGAAATTATACTTTTTTTTAAAAAAAAAAGACTAAACAATGTTTGTCATTAATTTCCGAGAGAGAATAAGTGTTTGTTTACCTAAAATAAGGATATGTCAAATATATACTTAACCTTATTCTGATTGAATCATGGGCCCAGGTGATAACGGCGCTTGAAGCCATCTGAAACAAAAAATTTAAATAGATTATTGTTCAGTAGGCTTTTCGTTCTGGCGAAACTTGACTTTAAGTCAATCTTTATTTTGCTTGCACATGCTTTTTTAGGGGCTCGCGACCGAATTTTAGGGTTTTTTTTAAAAAATCATTTTTTACAAAATATTGAGTTTTAAAGAAATTAGCATAAGGTTATTGAGTACTTATATTCTATTGGTTACATGAAATATTTTGGGGCGTCACACATTTTGCAAATGTAAGAAAAGCTTACACAGTACTTTACACAGCTCAAATTTGTACTCAAATCTATGTCATTCTGCTGTGATAGAATGTGTGACTCATTCAACAAATGTTGTAACATTAAAATAGCAAGAACGGAAAATACTCTACACTAAGCATATTATGTAAAAGTGTGGTACACTACAGATATCTCTTTTCTTTCTAAAAAAATTTGCATTTTAAAAATGTCATTTTCTAAAAATCCAGGGACGTAACAAATAAATTTTTTTTTTGTTCTAACATATGTATCAGAGAACTGCACAAGCCTGCTTGAAGTCTATTTCAAGCGCTTGCTTAAAATACAAGTTCAAGCTAGCTTGAGCTTGATAATTTTGAATCAAGTATAGCTTGTAATTAAATATAAATAAGCCCACGCACAGCTTGCAAGTATTCTATCTTTCAAGCGAACGGCACGAAGTTTCAAGTAAAGGAAAGCTTGATGCCTTCGGCAAAAGCTTGTAAGCTCGCAAGTATCCAAATTATTGAATTAAAGCAAGTATCCAAAAATTCAATAAGCTTCTTTAGAGAGAGCTTAAGCGTAATAGGACTTTTAAGGATTCTGTGGACTCCGTGGTGTGAAGTTTTAGGGTAAATGATTTCGAAGATACTGTCAAACTTTAAAATTTAAGATGGCGGATAGAGTTGCCACCTAGATTTTTTTGTATTTTTGCGAATTCTTGTAATTTTGAAATTCTGACAACGGATTTGATTTCGAATATACTGTCACAGTTTTATAATTTAGGATGGAGGTTAGGGCTGCCACCTAAATTTTTACCACGGTATTGCCACCTAATAATATGTATTTTTAAAAGTTTTAAACATCATTTATCAGTTTTAAGGGGTCGCTGATTTTGAATCTAAAGTAGAATTTTAAAATTCAAGATGGTGGATAGGGTTGCCACCTTAATTTTTTTTAGTTTTATAAATTCGGGGCTGGCAAAAAATGGTACACCAAAAATGGGTCGCTGAATCCGAATCCGTCGTCAGAATTTCAAAATTATAAAATTTTGAAATAATAGGGTTGCCACCTAATAATATATGTTATATCTTATAATTTTGAAGTTCTGACGACGGATTCGGATTCAGCGACCCATTTTTGGTTTACCATTTTTTTTTGCCAGCCCCGAATTCATAAAACTAAAAAAAATTAAGGTGGCCACCCTATCTACCATCTTGAATTTTAAAATTCTAACTTTAGATTCGAAATCAGCGACCCCTTAACAGTAATTAATGATGTTTAAAACTTTTAAAAATACATATTATTAGGTGGCAGTACTGTGGTTAAAATTTAGGTGGCAGCCCTAACCTCCATCTTAAATTTTAAAACTGTGACAATATATTCGAAATCAAATCCGTTGTCAGAATTTCAAAATTACAAGAATTCGCAAAAATACAAACAAATCTAGGTGGCAACTCTATCCGCCATCTTAAATTTTAAAGTTTGACAGCATCTTCGAAATCATTTACCCTAAAACGTCACACCACGGAGTCCACAGAATCCTTAAAAGTCCTATTACGCTTAAGCTCTCTCTAAAGAAGCTCATTGAATTTTTTGGAGACATGCTTTAATTCAATAATTTGGATACTTGCGAGCTTACAAGCTTTTGCCGATCGTTTTAAGCTATTCAACTTTCTGCCCGACAAAGTAAGCCGAAACAAGCCAAGCCAACAAGCAAGCATGAATATGGCTTGTATCTGTTTGGTATTTTTGCAAGCTGGCTAAAGCTTGCTTTTTCAAGATTGGATACATACTTGAATTCAAGTACTTGAAAAGGCTTGAACTTCAAGTAGTCTTGTGCAGTTCTCTGATATGTATGTATTTTTTATTTATAAAGATGGCGCTGTAGTTGATGTGCTTAAAAAATGGTAGTCCATTTAAACATTTTCAATAAAAAATAACAAAGAGACGGATTTCTAAACAGAAATTTTAAAAAATCGAGTCTTTTTTGTGGGAAATCGGGAAAAAAATATAAAAAAATAATTACAAATTAACAATTCTACTGCATGCGAGAGCATTACAGAACTAGAGAAGGTATATGCATTTCAGACTGCGTGCTCTTTCTCATATCCAAAATTGTCAAAGTCAGCTTTTTGCGAATGAGAACAAAAGGAAATCAAGGGCCGCATTCAGCGGAGACAACAGTTGGTATCTGGTTGTGGTGTTAAAATTCGCTGAAAAACTGAAATTTCAGTGAAAAAGGAAAATCACCACCCGAGGGATTAATGCTATATCTAGGACATCTTGTATATAATTCATGCAGCTTTAAATATAAAAATACAAGTGACCCTATATCTTTGTACATCACTGTACATTGTAACTTGGGGACCAAACTTGGCTGGCATACTCTAAGTGAGGTCAACAATAATACAACGTGTAGCTTTAATCGTGCTATTAAATTCTTTGGACCAACATTTTATAAATCCAAGCATAGGTGATGCTTTTTCACAAATGTAATAAATATAAATATTAAAAGATAGCTTAAAATCCATGTATTTACCAAGATCATATACCAAGAGCCTGAAAGCAATATCTTTTATCTTAAAATTAAAAATTATATTATTCCTTTTTCGCAAATGGTATAATAGTTTACCATCGAACTTGAGTAGATCTGAATTATCTATACCATCTATTTTTAAACTTTTATTTTACTACTAGCTGATATACCCGGTGTTACTCGAGAGTCATTTATATAAACATTTTAACATACACTGCTCGATTAAATGCTTTTTAAAATTGGGAATAATGAAAAACATGTTGAATTTTATTTTATTTAATTTTATTTATCTACCGTTAGAAAGGTAATTGAACGAACATTAATACAAAAAAGTTTAGAAAAATTTTTGTTGTTGATGGTTCCATCTCTTGCGGTGAGCTAATTGAATTCAAAGAAGGGGTACGAAAAACATATTTTAAAAATTAAAAATAATTTTTATATTTACTTAATATTAAAGCAAGCACAATTACCTTTTCAACAAAATAAAAATTATGGTGGGACTCAATGCGTCCTTGAGATATGGATACATTTTAACTCCTAAACAAAGATTTATATTAAAAAACATATTGAACTTTTTAACAAAAAAATTTAATGAAATATATTAAAAACAGCGGAGTTATTGGCATTAAAAGTAAAAACTTTGATTTTCATATAATTTTTTTCTCATTATTAGCTATCAATGTTTTATGAAAATTCGTTGTACTAAAAATGATTGTACCTACTAAAATTTCTATTAGCTGCGTTTTTTCATTGGAGATCAGGATCATATAAACGCATTTGCAAGCAAAGCAAAAACAACAAAAAATCCAGCAAGTGAGCTGAGCTGAGAGGCAAAAAAATAAGTAGATCACTATAAAGAAGATTTTATATAATCCAAAATGTTCGTAATTACTTTAGACACACAACTTGCATTCTTAGAGATAAATGGGGACGTTCAAACTATATAGAGAATTTTAACACAAAACTAAGTTTTATTAATAGTCTGGTATGAAAAAATAGAATTTTAGCCATAACTTTTGATTGGAAAGACATATTGGAGTAATTTTTTCACATAAATTATTTTTGTGACCTGACTTTTTTGTAAAAAATATAAAAACAACATTTTGGGAAAAATAAATTTCGCGAAAAAAATCAAAGGTTGTTTTTGATTTGTTTTGATGACAAAAACAGTAAAATAATTTTTGCGCTTGGCTGGAAAAATTTTTGCAAATAAATGCTATGTCATATGTAAGGTAGTCAGATTTTCTATTTTAAATTGATTTAATTTTTACAACAACAACAATTTTTGAGTTATTTTTTGAGTAAAAAGTCAATATTTTGGACCTTTTTTTAACATAATTATAAAATATAGTTACGCTAACTTAAAAGTACAGTTCAACCTATTTTTGTGAAGTGATTGTATTGGACTTTTGAAAAAAAAAAATTTAATGAAATATATTAATGGACAGCGGAGATATTTGCATCGAAAGACCAAACTTTAATTTTCATGTCGTTTTTTTCTCATTCTTAGGTAACGATGTTTTATGAAAAAGTCGTTGTACTGAAAATTTCTCCAATTTTGAAGATATGTGAGTGTTTTTGATGTCAAAATAACAAAAAAATTTTAAAACTAAATACACAAAAATCTCCAGTATTAAAAAGTTTTATAATAACAAAATTACCGTTAGTTGAAAAATTTCAGAGGGGGCGTGGCAAAAACTAAGTATATAACATTTTAAGTTGGGACGCACCTAATATGTATACCTAGTATAAGCAAAACCCGTTGAGCCGTTCAGATTTGTATAAAGGCCAAACAAACAAACAAACAAACAGAAAATGAGTTTTATTACTATAGATGAAATAAAAATTTTTAAGCAAAATACTCCAAACTTCTGAACCACCCACTTAAGCGGCTTATCCCAAAATAGTTTGCAACCTTTAAATAACGAATAACGTGCACAAACTAATCTCCGCAACCAAAATGGTAATAAAGACTCGCCTACGTGACTTGGAGCACGTTATATTTTTTTTTTTTTTTCTCAACAGATTCCTCCTTCGATAATCTGTTAATTTTCGGCTGCTTCTGCTTTGGTTGGTGTGAATGAGTAGTGCAAAGGGGAATTTTGCAAAAATGTAGGCACTGCAGGAAGTGGTCACAGAGGCTAAAAAATTTGTCTTATTTTATTCTATTATCGTTTATAAACGTATGGGTGGCTGGCCACGTGCTTTGAAGCTGACAAACAAAATTAGGTCAAACTTTTTAAGCATATTCTTAGTATCTTCACAAACTGGCAGTAATGGTGTTCGAACTAATTTTGCTCCCCAAACTTCTCATGGCTTTTGTCTACATCAGCCTAGTTATTTCATGCCCATATTTTATTCAGTTTCATTGTTATTTTCGAAAACCACACCGACACCGGATATAATTTAAAAAGACATCAAGCATATGATTGATTTAAGAGTTTTTGGGGCGTAGTAATTGATTTTAAATGAGAAAATATAAATAATGTTTAGCCTTTTCTTTTATTTTTCAAATGACGTACAGATTATTTCTTTCCAACTCGTTAGGAAAAATGTCTGGAGCTTTAAGTTTAGTATGCTGTAGAAGCGAAAATAAATCTTCCGTAAGAAATGCATTGCGTTTTTGACAGTTAAAATGTCAAAATTTCGCTGCAGCTGCAGAAAAGCTAAAATTTGGCAAAAATTTTTTACATATTATTAAATGATTGTGTGTATCAAAAGCTTTTGTAAAGTCTAGCAAACAAAGTAATGTAATGTGATCCATATCATACTGTAAGGAACCTTCTAGGCTGGGGTGTCGCTCGCCGACACCAGGGTTCTTGACAATTATTTATACTTTATCTAACTATGGCACCAAGTCAAAACACCCGCCTATTTATTGTTACACGTTACAACAGCTTTATTATTCAGTATTTCTTACTATTTGCTTACAAATAAATTACTATTTGAATAACTTACGACTATAGTCAAAATATATTAAATTGTTAATGGTAGGCCTATTTCTGATTATCAAAAATGAATTTAGGATTGATTGCTCAGTTTATCTGAATGGGTATAGATTTGATTACTACTATTACACGGTTGTCCTTGTTGACATACGTAATTACCGCACGAAACCAATGGGAGTGAAAATATAGGGTGGGATCGTGAGACAAGGGAAGAAAATTATGGCGGGAACTGGTTGCGCTAACGACTATGAATCCCAGTTCAGGCCGAAATCGAATTGAAGATTCGGTTAGGAAATAAAATTTAACACTTTGAAAATTATGGCGGGAACTGGTTGCGCTTAACGACTATGAATCCCAGTTCAGGCCGAAATCGAATTGAAGATTCGGTTAGGAAATAAAATTTAACACTTTGAAAATTATGGCGGGAACTGGTTGCGCTTAACGACTATGAATCCCAGTTCAGGCCGAAATCGAATTGAAGATTCGGTTAGGAAATAAAATTTAACACATTGAAAATTATGGCGGAAACTGGTTGCGCTAACGACTATGAATCCCAGCTCAGGCCGAAATCGAATTGAAGATTCGGTTAGGAAATAAAATTTAACACTTTGAAAATTATGGCGGGAACTGGTTGCGCTTAACGACTATGAATCCCAGTTCAGGCCGAAATCGAATTGAAGATTCGGTTAGGAAATAAAATTTAACACATTGAAAATTATGGCGGAAACTGGTTGCGCTAACGACTATGAATCCCAGTTCAGGCCGAAATCGAATTGAAGATTCGGTTAGAAAGAAAAATAAGAATTGACACTTTGATAGTTGTGGCGGGAACTGGTTGCGCTTAACGACTATGAATCCCAGTTCAGGCCGAAATCGAATTGAAGATTCGGTTGGAAAGAAAAATAAGAATTGACACTTTGATAGTTGTGGCGGGAACTGGTTGCGCTTAACGACTATGAATCCCAGTTCAGGCCGAAATCGAATTGAAGATTCGGTTAGAAAGAAAAATAAGAATTGACACTTTGATAGTTATGGCGGGAATTGGTCGCGATGGGATGACTAACGTCACGCGGTAATAATTCTAACGGTTTCCGAACGACGCGAATTTACTCCCTTCAGATATCCTGGCACCAAAATAATACAATAACACTCGATATACTCATTACATTGATACTTCAACCATTTCACACTCTTTGTTCTTGTCTATACTATGCCTGTGTCTTTGATGGTATCTGCCGCTGCTTCTGCCGACGTTCTTCCTTTGGCCTCTGTCGCTGCCTCTGTCGACGTCCTTTCTTTGGCCTCTGTCGCTGCCTCTGTCAGCGTCCTTTCTTTGGCCTCTGTCGCTGCCTCTGTCGACGTCCTTTCTTTGGCCTCTGTCGCTGCCTCTGTCGACGTTCTTTCGCCTCTGTCGCTGCCTTTTGGTTCGCACTAGCGGAGCTGCACACGTCTTATCGTCTCGGTGGTTGATAGGCACTCAACTCTTGTGACTAATTTGAAATTAAAACTTTATTCGCACTAGCGGAGCTGCACACGTCTGATCGTCTCGGTGGTTGGTAGGAACTGACTCTTGTTTCTCTTCAGATGGCCCTTTAAAGTCCTCTGGCTGCTGGCGGCCCAGCCTCATGTTGCGGCAACATCTCTCTCACACGGTGGCAACAGACGCTCCGTTCGGCGTTCTGATTGGCCAACAACGTCGTGTGATGTTGCGGTCTCTACTGTAAGTGCTCACCTCGCCATTGCAGTCCCGTTGACGTGCCGAAAAGAAAAGAAAATAAACAAATGAGTCATACTGCAGTGAAATGACCCTGTGGTAAATCTAGGCATATGCCTCAGTAACTATATATAAAACATAATACCCATGTTCTTCTATTTTAAATTCATTCTTAAAGTTTATTATTTTATCCTAAAATTCTAGCGGATCACTAATAATAATAATAAAAACATGCCTTAATTCTAATACAAAAAAAAATATAGAAAGTTAATTCAATGTGCTACAACTAATCTAAGACTGGCTGTCGTGTCCCCTCTCAATCTCTGCTTCCTGTTCTCGTTTAGGCCGTCATGCCACGGTGGTCTGTGGGACTGTGAGTGGTGGACGACCCAGTGGTAAATCTGTAATGAAGAAATAGAAGGTGAGTTGAAGCTAACATGTAAGGGTAAAACTTGGTAAAAGTTTTAGTTCTTACATCTCCCCCTTACTACCGGTAGGTGTGCTGAATATGCACCTCTCCTTGGCGCGTGATGGTGACTCGGAACTGATGGGGTCCGATAACCTCGCGGAATCTGATGTTTTGTCCTGGTCTCCACGATTGGCGTCGCTGATCGATGGTCTTCTGCAGACGTGTAGTTAGGCCCTCGGGTAATTGTGGTCGGAGGGTTGAGGTTGCTGGCCGTTGGTTGATCTCTCCTGAGTCGATCTCACTTCCTGGGTCTAAGCTCAGGTACTGTTCATGATTGGATGGGCTCTTTTGGTCTTCGTCTTCTGACGGTGGTGCAGGGTGCCATTTAGGCACCTGCTCATCCTGCTCTACGTCCTCATCCATCTCGAATGCATTTTCGTTGCCGATTTGTTCTAGCCGAACTCTTATGGCACGTGATGGCTCACTGTCTTCGCTTGACGTCCACTGTGGAGAACCGAAGAACTCCTGGAACCTTAAAGCCTCTCTAGTTGGTGGTGGTGAGTCGTGTCTGGCGTCGAGGTCGTGGGCTGCATTGTCCTGCGTCGACGACGATGTTTGCAATTGCGAGCGCCGGTGCCTTGTATCGACTATGCCGGCCTGGGTGGGACCACTGAGGTCCGTGCGGTATGATGGTGGCGCTGTGGGTGAGCAATCGCTTGTGTTGTCGCTCGAATCGTCGGAATAGCCCTCGGGTACGAGCCTGCGTGCAACTCGTCGACGTTTTCGGAATGGCTTTGCAGAGCTGGTGGTAGCCGTAGGGGTTTCACGCGTGATTTTCTGCATGCCTGGCAGGTATAGTTGGGGCAGCTGTGCTCGTATGGGTTCGCTCACAAGACCCTGGATGAGTTGAGCGAGCTCGATTCGTTTATGGGCTGCCTCCTCTGGTGAAAACCACTGCTGACCACCGACTTCTCGAAGGTCTCGTTCTGGGTTGCGTAGAAATAGGTCCACAAAATGTAGCAGAAAAGGCCCGCAGTCGCTGCTATTGGGTTGCTGTGGCACTGCGATTTCGTGGCAAGGCAGCACTTGTTCATCCCAGGTTGTTTGGACTTCCTCTGGGTATTTGGCTTGCCATTCGTGCTGAAGGTAACCTCTAAGGATGGGTGCCACATGTGCTCTGGATTGTGTAGCGAAGGAATCCAGAATCCACATCCAGCCGCGCTGTTTGGACGGACTTGGCCGTTGTCGGAGGCAGATTATGGCTACGTACCAGTGTAGCGCTTCATTGATTGGTACAATGATGAATGTTTTGTGTACCAACTGTATTCGTCGAGTCCAACCTTTCACGGTCGCATGGCGTTGTTGATGTGTCACATTTACGCCTGCCTGCATGAGTTTGGCGAAAAATTGTGTGCTGAAAATGTGTGTGTCATTTTGTAATTTTTCTGCCTGTTGCGCCAATAGCCATTTGAGGAAGACGTCAATGAGCGTATCGTTGAGGAAAAGTCCGGTTTCGATTCGTTGGTAGTCGTTTCGGTACACGGTATAGCTGCCCGGTCCTGGGGGATATCTTAAAAGCACCTGCGGTGCTGCTGACTCTGATCGCAGTAACTCCTGTCGACGCGTGGGTAATGTTGTAGACGATGTCGTAGCTGCCATCCTTATTGAATCGATTGAGCACTCGGGTTCAGTCTGAATGCGAAATACTGCTTCCTCCGTGTTATGCTGGTGAGCCTGCCCTTTGCCTTCATGTTGCATGTTTGATCTTGCGTTGGTATTGCTTCCCCTGGTGATATGGTTTTCTTTAAGCGAATTACATAACTTTACTTGTTAGTACTTACTCAGATTATACAGTGCTGTTTATAAAAAATTCTAAATTGTTGATGCAGTTTTAGCGATAATACCTCCTGTTCATGCAACTCACTAGCACTGACTGGAATGACGCATTTGTTGTTTATCCCTTAACGGTCAAATATTTGATTTGTTTTTAGCGCTGCCAGACTGCTGTGTATGTCACGAAGTTGGTCGCTTGTGATCAGTATATGACCTAATGTCTGCACGGCCGATGTTGCACATGACTTCCGTTCAGACAACCGTCGTAACGTAATTGTAATGTTGCAGTCAGGTTTAATTACTTTTCTTTCTTAGGGCTGTTGGTGGTAAACGCTCCATTTTACCTACTTTTGCTCGCATGGTCGTTGACGATACTATCGATGGCTATCTTCACGCGCTACCCAACCTTTTCCATTCCCATTATAACAAACAACTTAAATTTCTGTCTCGACTATCTTTTGTTAACATATTTGGCCCTGCGATCTCAACAGTTGTTAACGCAGATGCGGCTGCGCTCTGCAGTTTTCTACGCAGATGCCGCTGCGGTCAGCAGTTGTTCACGCAGATGCCGCTGCGGTTCGCAGTTTTTTAAGGCGGATGCTGCCGCCCTCACGCAGAAAACTTCTACTCATTATGCCCTTTTGATAACGCAGTTGGCCCTGCAACATGTAGTTATTTCCGCGGGTACGGCCGCGCTTTTCGCTCAATTGTATGAACCGAAGTCTAATACACTTTTGATAACGCAGTTGGCCCTGCGCACATGTAGTTATTTCCGCGGGTACGGCCGCGCTTTTCGTTCAATTGTATGAACCGAAGTCTAATGCACTTTTGATAACGCAGTTGGCCCTGCGCACATGTAGTTATTTTCCGCGGGTACGGCCGCGCTCAGCAGTTGTTAACGCAGATGCAGCTGCGCTCTGCAGTTGTTCACGCAGATGCCGCTGCGGTCAGCAGTTGTTCACGCAGATGCCGCTGCGGTCAGCAGTTGTTAACGCAGATGCCGCTGCGGTTCGCAGTTTTTAAGGCGGATGCTGCCGCCCTTACGCAGAAAACTTCTACTCATAATGCCCTTTTGTTGACGCAGTTGGCCCTGCGAACATGTAGAAACTTTCTGCTCACTATTTCTCGTTCTCTGCCACATCGCCGTAGTATCTTTTCAGATCACTCACGTGGGCTATCTTAACTCGTGTCTCACCTCTCCTCTTTACCTGTGCAATAACTGGTGAACGGTACCCCATCACGCAATATGGTCCCTCGAATTTTGGCGCTAACTTGGCCGCGAAGCTATTTATGGCGCTGGACAGTGGATGCTGTTTCACCAGAACGAGGTCACCGACGGCAGGTTTCCAATTGCGACGACGCAAATTATAGTAGCGTGCTTGGTCGCGAGATGCCTGACTGAGCTTGTGGCGCACAATTTTAAATATTTCTTGAAGTTGTGCAGCGCGCCCTGTTGGTGATTTAACTTCTCTTCCTGTGCCCACCGTATATTCGTCAAACAGTGCTCCTGGTAGCCGTGGCTCACGGCCTTGAACTAAAAAGGCAGGGCTATAGCCTGTAGTGTCTGACTTACTGCTGTTTATGGCCAGTGTGAGTTCCGGTAATTGCTCATCCCAAGTCCTGTGCTGCTCCTGGCTAAATTGAGCAATCATCGTTTTTAGCGTTTTGTTTACGCGCTCCGTCGGGTTTTCTTGAGGCGTATACGGAGCCGTAAACTGTTGCCTGGTGCCGATGTCTTGCAGGAACTTGCGGAATGAGCGGCTGGCAAATTGGGTTCCATTGTCAGTAATAATCACTTTCGGCGCACCGAATCGAGCCAAGATTCGCTCACGGAAGCTCTTCTTTAGGCTGTCGCTGGTTGCTTTGCGTAGGGGTATGGCCTCGGTCCACTTGCTGAATTTGTCGAAAAATACCAATATCATGGTGTTTCCATGCTTTGACCGTGGTAAAGGCCCCACAAAGTCTGCGCAAACCGTCGCCCATGGTTCCTCTGCGATATGCGTCAGCATTTTTCCCGCTGGTGCCTGTTGGTTTCCTTTATAGCGCTGACATGTCTCACAGCGCTTAACATACCGGCTTACATCTCGAAAAAGACCTGGCCAATAGTACCGACTGGTCACTCTACTGATGGTTTTCCGGATTCCAAGATGGCCTGCGCTCGGTTGATTATGATTTTCGGCCATGACCCTGGCGCGTAAGTATATTGGAACGCACATCTTCCATGGTGCTGTGTCCTCGTCGCCAACCTGGTTAGGAATATGTCGATAGAGCTGTCCGTCTTCTTCTAAATAATCAGCGAACTTCTCGGGGTCATTTCTTACCTCTGTTTTGCGTTTTTCTATCCACTTACAAGTCTGCGTTTCTTCTGCCGTTCTGCGTAAATCTTCCATGGGTTGGCGCAATAGTGCATCCGCTACTACATTTAGTTTGCCGCGTCTATACTGTACTTCAAAATTGTACTGTTGAAGTTCCAGTGCCCACCGCGCTATCCGGCCGGACGGGCTGTCAATGGAATTCAACCACTTTAGAGACAGGTGATCCGTTATGACGATGAACCGGTATCCTTCCAGGTAGCATCTCATCTTTCTAATGCCCCACACGATAGCCAGGCACTCCTTCTCTGTCGGACTATAGTTCTTCTCAGCCTGTATTAAGTGCCGGCTTGCATAGGCTATCACTCGCTCTGTGCCGTCAAAATCTTGGGTTAACACTGCTCCTAACCCATAGTCGCTGGCGTCGGTCTGCAACACGAAGGTTCGATTAAAATCGGGACAAGCCAGAACTGGTGCTTCAGTCAGCTTCTTTTTTAACAAGTCGAACGCCATCTGTTGGTCAGAGCCCCATCGCCAGTGTTTTCCTTTCTTAAGGAGCAGTGTCATCGGGTGTACAATGGTAGAAAAATCAGGTACAAATCGTCGATACCATGAAGCTACGCCCAGGTATCGACGCAGCTCACGAAGATTCGCTGGTGGTGTCAACTGCTTGATGGCTGGAACTTTTTCGGGGTCGGTATGAATGCCTTGCTCACTTACCACGTGCCCTAAGTATTTCGTTTCGGCACGGAAGAATTCACACTTCTCAACATTCAACTTCAAATTTGCTGCACGCAACCGCTGGAACACTTCCTTCAAGTTCCTCAAATGTTCGCTTTTAGAGCTTCCGGTGACGATAATATCGTCCAAGTAAGCAAACGCGTATGGCTCTAACTCGGGTCCGATTACCTTATCCAAAGCTCTCTGAAATGTTGCTGGAGCCGAATGCAGTCCGAAAGGCATCACTCGCCACTGGTATAGGCCACGTCGGGCACCGTGAAAGCGGTATACTGTTTGCTATTTGGGTCCATTGGTATCTGCCAGTACCCATTCTTCAGATCTAGGCTACTAATGTATTTTGCGTTGCGTAGCCGATCAAGGATATGATGAATTCGTGGTAGAGGGTAGGCGTCAGGGATAGACCTCGCGTTCAGTTGGCGGTAATCGACACAGAGCCTCCAGGTGCCCGTCTTCTTCTTCACCAACACGATTGGTGCACTATGAGGGCTATGTGATGGCTCAATGCACCCTTTCGCGAGCAGCTCGTCGACCTCTTGATTGATTATTTCCTGCATCGCAGGATTGCGTGGGAAATAACGCTGTTTTAAAGGTCTGTCATCCGTCATAATGATCTTGTGACTGACTCCTCTGGCAGGCCCTTTCAGTGCCTCAAACTTGGCTAATTCTTCCTGCAAAAATGCATTTACTTGGTCCGTTGTAGCATCTGGCTCTTCGTATATGGTCGTACATGCTGCTGCACCAACGTCGGTCTGATTAGTGGCTCGTAAGGTGATGGTTTGGCCACCACAACTAAATTTAGCCTCAGTTTTTAGGAGAAAATCCATGCCTAAAAGCAAATCATCTGCTACTCCTGGAAGAATGAGTAACATCAACTCACATCTTGTTGAGCCCATTTCTACTTCAACGACTAAAGTCTCTTCTATTATCCGTAATGAACCGTCGGCCATTCGTACATTCGTAGCTAGCAGCTGGCCATTCTCCGGTGTCCTTAGCTTGTCGGCTAGTGTTTGGCTGGCGAAACTCCGTGTAGCGCCTGTATCAATAGTCGCCTCGAGCTGGCAGCCCTCGATCAACACCTGCGCAAAAATCCGACGGTTGTTGTAGTGTAGACACTTTAGTGTCGCCGAGGAGGCTGGTGACCGGGCTCGTTTCTTCTTCGGCTTGAGACGAGTCCTCTTGCGTTTCCCGTTACATGACGTGGACAACATTCCATGGTCTTCCGGCCACGTCGACCGCACGCCCAACAAAATTGTACTTCTTCACCTCTACATCCTCGTTGAATATGGCCCTCTTGACCACATCTCCTACAAGCCGTACGAGGGTTGACATATTCCTCCGTATTAGATTTGACTGGCGTAAGGCGGGAAGATTGTTCATTTATACGTTGCATGGTCGCCTCCTCACCACGTGTGTTTGGAGTAACCATCCGATGGTATTCGTCTCGGTGATATGACCCCGACCGATCGGCATGAGATCCTCCCTGGACCAGTTCAAAATCTTCTGCCATCATCTGTAGTTCCTCAAATGTGGAGAAATCTCGCCGCCGGATGTACAACTGGTAGTCTTTTCGGCAATTCCGAAATACCCGTTCTAGTGTCTGTTCATCTGTCCAATTTGCGTGCCTCATTAAATCAATCAGTTCCAGACTGTACGTTTTGAACCGCTCCTGCTGCTTCTGCACTCTGCCACGGATCTGATCTTCCAATCTCTCGAAGAAGCGGGCTGGTAAAAAGTATGTCAAAAACTTTTCTTTAAACTGCGCCCAAGAATCACCACTCGCTCTGTTGTTGCGCCACCATATGAGCGCACTATCCTTAAGTAATTTAGGCATCGTACGAGGCAAGTGGTCTTTGTCGAGGCCGTATACATTCGCCAACTCCTCGACTCTCTCTATAAACCCCAATGAGTCTCGGCTACCATCACACTTGATGGACCACTTCCTCACCTGGTCTATAACCCTGCTATATGCCACCGCTTCAGTGTGCTCACTCCGTCTTGCTGCTATCTCTGGCACCAGCACCCTTAGTGGCGTCTCTTCGAGACCCTGGAAACTTGCTGCAGGTGGGACCCCTAAACTTTTCGGTGATACTGCCCTCTTATCGCCGTATTTACTTTCCAGCTCCTGTAACCGCTGCTGTATTTGAGGGTCCTCCTCACATTCGGCCACCACTGCTGCGAAACGTTTCCTCAGCTCTTCAACTGTTCCATCTTCACTGTAGCCGAACTCCTGTGCATAGACTAAGAGGTCGTCCTTCCTGAGTGAGTATATCCACGACGTTCGGACCATTGTGGCGTTTATGTCTAAATGCGTATGATGATAGAATCTGCTGACCCCTTCCGTTTCTCTTGCACCGTACCCCCTACCGGCGAGTATTCGAGTTCGACTAAACCTTACCCCCACCAAGAATTACCCCCTTAATGTCCTGCCTGTGAAAGGACAGCCCTTCTTGGAGTATAAAAATGTATTATCGGTAGTGACAGGCCAATTCAAAGTTGATTACGTATTATTATATTTTTTTTTTTTCAAACAGGTGTGAGCTACCTGGACTCAATATTTTCCGCTAAATTTGTTTCGATTTTTTTTTATTCAAGACTTATCGAGTGTCGTCAACCAGACACAAACCCTGTCAGCACTTTTGTAAACTCGTAGAATCGTTAGACTAGATTTGGCCCCTCTTTGTTTATTAATTGGTCACGAGCGTAGTATTTTTCGACTACTTTCTTTACTGTCGACTCCTTCACTGTAGTATATTTTCAACTACTTTCTTTATTGTCGACTCTTCACTGTAGTATCTTTTCAACTACTTTCTCTTGCTGTCGGCAAACTCCTTGACCCAAATGCTCATTGACCAATGAATAAACCGTAGTATATTTTCAACTACTTTCGTATCAGACACGGGCCAACTCTATCCCGAAAGTATTGGCTTTAGAATTCCCGCTCTATTTGTCGCGCAATTATCGAGATTTGAAAAGACACGGGAAGCAATCGCAAAGCTATTGTAATTCTTGTAACACGACTAAATATTTAGTTTAGTGCTCTAGCTGTGAATGACTTGGTGTCCCTGCTCGGGCGCCATTGTAAGGAACCTTCTAGGCTGGGGTGTCGCTCGCCGACACCAGGGTTCTTGACAATTATTTATACTTTATCTAACTATGGCACCAAGTCAAAACACCCGCCTATTTATTGTTACACGTTACAACAGCTTTATTATTCAGTATTTCTTACTATTTGCTTACAAATAAATTACTATTTGAATAACTTACGACTATAGTCAAAATATATTAAATTGTTAATGGTAGGCCTATTTCTGATTATCAAAAATGAATTTAGGATTGATTGCTCAGTTTATCTGAATGGGTATAGATTTGATTACTACTATTACACGGTTGTCCTTGTTGACATACGTAATTACCGCACGAAACCAATGGGAGTGAAAATATAGGGTGGGATCGTGAGACAAGGGAAGAAAATTATGGCGGGAACTGGTTGCGCTAACGACTATGAATCCCAGTTCAGGCCGAAATCGAATTGAAGATTCGGTTAGGAAATAAAATTTAACACTTTGAAAATTATGGCGGGAACTGGTTGCGCTTAACGACTATGAATCCCAGTTCAGGCCGAAATCGAATTGAAGATTCGGTTAGGAAATAAAATTTAACACTTTGAAAATTATGGCGGGAACTGGTTGCGCTTAACGACTATGAATCCCAGTTCAGGCCGAAATCGAATTGAAGATTCGGTTAGGAAATAAAATTTAACACATTGAAAATTATGGCGGAAACTGGTTGCGCTAACGACTATGAATCCCAGCTCAGGCCGAAATCGAATTGAAGATTCGGTTAGGAAATAAAATTTAACACTTTGAAAATTATGGCGGGAACTGGTTGCGCTTAACGACTATGAATCCCAGTTCAGGCCGAAATCGAATTGAAGATTCGGTTAGGAAATAAAATTTAACACATTGAAAATTATGGCGGAAACTGGTTGCGCTAACGACTATGAATCCCAGTTCAGGCCGAAATCGAATTGAAGATTCGGTTAGAAAGAAAAATAAGAATTGACACTTTGATAGTTGTGGCGGGAACTGGTTGCGCTTAACGACTATGAATCCCAGTTCAGGCCGAAATCGAATTGAAGATTCGGTTGGAAAGAAAAATAAGAATTGACACTTTGATAGTTGTGGCGGGAACTGGTTGCGCTTAACGACTATGAATCCCAGTTCAGGCCGAAATCGAATTGAAGATTCGGTTAGAAAGAAAAATAAGAATTGACACTTTGATAGTTATGGCGGGAATTGGTCGCGATGGGATGACTAACGTCACGCGGTAATAATTCTAACGGTTTCCGAACGACGCGAATTTACTCCCTTCAGATATCCTGGCACCAAAATAATACAATAACACTCGATATACTCATTACATTGATACTTCAACCATTTCACACTCTTTGTTCTTGTCTATACTATGCCTGTGTCTTTGATGGTATCTGCCGCTGCTTCTGCCGACGTTCTTCCTTTGGCCTCTGTCGCTGCCTCTGTCGACGTCCTTTCTTTGGCCTCTGTCGCTGCCTCTGTCAGCGTCCTTTCTTTGGCCTCTGTCGCTGCCTCTGTCGACGTCCTTTCTTTGGCCTCTGTCGCTGCCTCTGTCGACGTTCTTTCGCCTCTGTCGCTGCCTTTTGGTTCGCACTAGCGGAGCTGCACACGTCTTATCGTCTCGGTGGTTGATAGGCACTCAACTCTTGTGACTAATTTGAAATTAAAACTTTATTCGCACTAGCGGAGCTGCACACGTCTGATCGTCTCGGTGGTTGGTAGGAACTGACTCTTGTTTCTCTTCAGATGGCCCTTTAAAGTCCTCTGGCTGCTGGCGGCCCAGCCTCATGTTGCGGCAACATCTCTCTCACACGGTGGCAACAGACGCTCCGTTCGGCGTTCTGATTGGCCAACAACGTCGTGTGATGTTGCGGTCTCTACTGTAAGTGCTCACCTCGCCATTGCAGTCCCGTTGACGTGCCGAAAAGAAAAGAAAATAAACAAATGAGTCATACTGCAGTGAAATGACCCTGTGGTAAATCTAGGCATATGCCTCAGTAACTATATATAAAACATAATACCCATGTTCTTCTATTTTAAATTCATTCTTAAAGTTTATTATTTTATCCTAAAATTCTAGCGGATCACTAATAATAATAATAAAAACATGCCTTAATTCTAATACAAAAAAAAATATAGAAAGTTAATTCAATGTGCTACAACTAATCTAAGACTGGCTGTCGTGTCCCCTCTCAATCTCTGCTTCCTGTTCTCGTTTAGGCCGTCATGCCACGGTGGTCTGTGGGACTGTGAGTGGTGGACGACCCAGTGGTAAATCTGTAATGAAGAAATAGAAGGTGAGTTGAAGCTAACATGTAAGGGTAAAACTTGGTAAAAGTTTTAGTTCTTACAATACGGATCTCTGATATCATCAAGTATTTTGACCATTGCAGTCGAACGAACAGCTGTGACCAGGCCGAAAACCAGACTGGAGATTAGACATTAGTCCAGGGTTCAGAATATTCACACACCTTCACTCACAAACATTTGCTTGAAGCACACAACACACAATTTTATTTTCATTTCATTTTTGTGTGTAACGCAGTTATCGTGTTGTTGATCATCCAACATGAATTCTTCGTTTTAATATTTGCTTGTGCGTCACAAACTCAAACAATGATCGATCTCAACAATTCTCTGTGTTTCAGTTTTACACTTATGTTTGCGTCAAAATATTCATGTTGGAGAATTCAGGCCTTTGTCAAAACCAAAACAAAGACAATTTTTCCAACATGAACAAGTGGTGTTTGCAAAATTGGCTTTGTTTGTGTCGGTCATTAAGATCGATCACTACCGTCGTGTGGGGTAAAAAACAAATGCTGTTCTGGTTGCTGTGCAGCGTATTGAACTGGTTTTTGGCCAAGTGTAGCAAATTTCGGCGTCAATTAGAAAATATTTTAAAATATTAAAATAATAACCTAATAATATGTCTTTGCAAGAGTTTTAAACGTCATTTATCAGTGTTAAGGGGTCGCTGATTTCGAATCTAAAATTAGAATTTTAAAATTCAAGATGGTGGATAGGGTTGCCACCTTAATTTTTTGTAGTTTTATGTATTCGGGGCTGGCTAAAAAAAAATGGTACACTAAAAATGGGTCCCTAAATCCGAATCCATTGTCAGAATTTCCAAATTATAAAATTTTGAAATAAAAGGGGTTGCCACCTAATATTATGTCTTTTCAAGAGTTTTAAACGTCATTTATCAGTTCTAAGGGGTCGCTGATTTCGAATCTAAAGTCAGAATTTTAAAATTCAAGATGGTGGATAGGGTTGCCACCTTAATTTTTTGTAGTTTTATGAATTCGGGGCTGGCAAAAAAAAATGGTACACCAAAAATGGGTCCCTGAGTCCGAATCCGTTGTCAGAATTTCCAAATTATAAAATTTTCGAAATTCGAAATCAGCGACCCCTTAACACTGATAAATGACGTTTAAAACTCTTGCAAAGACATAATATTAGGTGGCAACCCTATGAATTCAAAATTTTATAATTTGGAAATTCTGACAACGGATTCGGACTCAGGGACCCATTTTTGGTGTACCATTTTTTTTTGCCAGCCCCGAATTCATAAAACTACTAAAAATTAAGGTGGCAACCCTATCCACCATCTTGAATTTTAAAATTCTGACTTTAGATTCGAAATCAGCGACCCCTTAAAACTGATAAATGACGTTTAAAACTCTTGAAAAGACATAATATTAGGTGGCAACCCTATTATTTCAAAATTTTATAATTTGGAAATTCTGACAATGGATTCGGATTTAGGGACCCATTTTTAGTGTACCATTTTTTTTTAGCCAGCCCCGAATACATAAAACTACAAAAAATTAAGGTGGCAACCCTATCCACCATCTTGAATTTTAAAATTCTAATTTTAGATTCGAAATCAGCGACCCCTTAACACTGATAAATGGCGTTTAAAACTCTTGCAAAGACATATTATTAGGTTATTATTTTAATATTTTAAAATATTTTCTAATTGACGCCGAAATTTGCTACACTTGGCCAAAAACCAGTTCAATACGCTGCACAGCAACCAGAACAGCATTTGTTTTTTACGCCACACGACGGTAGTGATCGATCTTAATGACCGACACAAACAAAGCCAATTTTGCAAACACCACTTGTTCATGTTGGAAAAATTGTCTTTGTTTTGGTTTTGACAAAGGCCTGAATTCTCCAACATGAATATTTTGACGCAAACATAAGTGTAAAACTGAAACACAGAGAATTGTTGAGATCGATCATTGTTTGAGTTTGTGACGCACAAGCAAATATTAAAACGAAGAATTCATGTTGGATGATCAACAACACGATAACTGCGTTACACACAAAAATGTAATGAAAATAAAATTGTGTGTTGTGTGCTTCAAATAGTGTTTATTGACATTTATGTTGGAGATTTCTGTTACATGAGTGAAAATTTCTGAACCCTGCATTAGTCCAGAAGTGCGTACATGATTAGAAATCTGCTCGGCCATGAGCGAATCACAAACTTAGACAAACAAGATAGCAGACTTATTGGTCGAAAGCCACATGGTTGGCAAGCGAATGATTTTTTTGCAATGGGAATTATAATTGCTACTTTTTCAGGCTAGCAAGAAAAAGTGAAGCAATAATTTATTCTATGGGTAAGCGGGCTTAAGAACACAAGGCAACAAGAGTTTAATAAATTTAATTGAAATGCCATCCACCCCAGAGGCGTTTGATTTGATTTTTTTCAGGCAGCGCGCAACATCTAGCTCATTTAATGCATTAAAATAAAATTCATTATAATCATCATTATTTACAGATACAGTAATGCTACTATCAACAACATTAACAGCTCTATTCTGGCAAATTAACAAATTGTTAACCAGTATTTTGAATATTTCTATGTGTTTGTTGTTTTCAAAACAAAATTTAAAGCTCAAAAATCAAAATTTGTTAATGGAATTGCCAATAACTGAAAAGCAGTTCACAATTTTTATCAACATTTTTTATTTTTGAGCTTCAATTTTTGTTTTGAAATCAAAAAATTACAACAAACACATAGAAATATTCAAAATACTGCTTAACAATTTGTTAATTTGCCAGAATAGGGCTGTAAGTATGTTTGAGTTATCACGTGAGGAGATAGCAACAAAATACTCGTTCATCAGATTTGTGTCAATCCTGCACAGTTTTCAGATTGTTTTTTGCATACTCCGTTACCTTTCAAATTGTTCCACAGCTGTCTTGAGGACAGTGAGGGATCAATCTTTGACATAAAAAACGTAGATTTAGAAAATCTTACAGCAGAGGTAGCCTCGTCTCTTGTTTTTTTATATGCTTCCCAATTTAAAGTAGTGGGATTGCGCTTCCATTTGCTGTAAGCTTTAAAATGGTTTTTATGGCTTGTTTTACAGAAGGTGTGAGCAATGGATAAGAAGTATTTATGATCTGGTGCGTACGAACGGGTACATGCATATCAAAAAGAGTATTAATCTTATTGATAAAAAAGCTCAGTTTTTCATCCACCGTATTTAAATACCAACAATCCGTCCAGTTTGTTAGTGTTAAATCAGGGGCCGAATTACAGCATCCGTGATCGAGCAAAATTGTACAAGATTGGTAGGCACTTATTTCGTCGTGCTCTTCGTAATTTTGCTTGATCACGGATGTTGTAATTCGGCCCCAGTATTCAATAGAGCATGTTCTATGGACTTAAAGTCACGATAAGAAAAGAACATTTCACTAATTTCAGGGACACCAAGAAGTGCGGTACAGACATTTAACGAACAAAAAATGAGATCGTGATCAGATACGAAAGATATTTGATCAAAGAGTAAAACAGACGATGAATTTGACACGAAAAAGATGAATAATAGACTGGGTTAAGCATTGTTTGCAAAAGGAGTTGGCATCGAGCTATTAACTAAATTGAGACTGAATTCAGATAAATGGTCAAGAAATTTTCTTGACACGCTATCATTGTGCAGCAGATTTATATTAAAATCCCCACATAAAACAAAATGTTCATTGTCGATAATACAGTAAGACAATGTTGCAAATAAGCGCTTAAGACTAAAATTACGCCTAGGATTATACACACAGAACATTAACTGCATTATTCTGTATCACGAACATGCACACCAACGATGAGAAAGACACGAGAAGCAATATTTTCTTCCATACAAAATTGTATTGCTTCTCGTGTCTTTCTCATCGTTGGTGTGCATGTTCGTGATACAGAATAATGCAGTAAAACTTTACTATGGTTACTACCTGATAGCTCAACATTTAAAAATTCAACACCAGATTGACACGACATGCAAAATTGCAGCTGAATTTAGCTTATACCTGGCACACTTTGCTTCGCACTACGCCTCTCTTCTGAAAATGGGGCGTAAACATAATTCGACAACGCCTATTTTTAGTTAAGTTTCCGCCAGAGCAAAACAAACTACATTACCAAATTTTAGTCTAATACGACCCAAACCGTCTGTTATATAGCATTTTTATTGGTTTGTGGTTGGTAAAAGGGGGTGTGGCATTTTTGACGTAGAATTACGTCTTACAGCGCGGTTTGTATGGGGGTCATTTTTACGAATTTTTTCAAAGTGATATTTGACAGTTTGGGGTATACCTACAGCCTTTAATATTCATCGTACAAAGAAAAAAAAATGCCAAAATATCAGTTTTAGTGGGAATAAAACGAATATCTAATAATTTTATTGGCACCTAACTTTAAGCAAAACCTAAGAAAATGAAAAATTCATCTATTCGTATGAGAAATGCACAAGCTGTTTAGCTGTTTAGCTGCAGTAGCTGCTTATGCTGTTTTTTAAGGTTGTTGTTGTTGTTGTGTTTGCTTGTTTGGTTCGTAATCACGTCGTTCACTGTTGTGCTGCTTTTGTTGTTGTTGTTGTTGTTGTTGTTGTTTTTTATTAATATGTATGTAAATCATACATATATAAATATACAGTCATGTGAAAATAAATACGGACACCAGAATTTTTATACTTATAGCTGCATAAATTACATACAAGGTGCAACAGATAGAGCATTAATTCCCTCGGGTTGTGGTTCCTCCAGATAAGGCGAGTATAAAACTGTATAGAGTTTCCTCCCACATTGTAAAACTTTCAAGATACAGGGTGTTTTACGGTTTTGGTACGTGTTAAGTATTATTGATCTAGAATCTAAGCTACTCACCATAAAACAAAAAATAATATTTTGTATTTTAGAAAAAATATCAACTTTCTCATCAATATATCAACCGCTTTCGTGTCATGCGCTGCAGCGGAGCTAAAATTTTGAGATTATCAAACGAAATATCAACAAATTTTGTATCTTTTGTTTTAGCGGAGCTGTAATCGTCAAAATTTATAATCTCTGTTTTTCATGTTAAAAAACACTTAGTCAACAGTTTTTCTAATTCTAACTTTGGATGATAACAGCTCCGCTAAAAGAAAAGATACAAAATTAGTTGATATTTCGTTGGATAATCTCAAAATTTTAGCTCCGCTACAGCACATGACACGAAAGTGGTTGATACACTGATGAAAAAGATGATATTTTTCTAAAATAGAAAATATTATTTTTCATTTTATGGTGAGTAGTATAGATTCTATATCAATAATACTAAACAGGTACCAAAACCGTAAAACACCCTGTACCTTGAAATTTTTACAATGTGGGAGGAAATTCCATAAAGTTTTATACTCGCCTTATCAAGAAGAATCACCAGCCGAGGGAATTAATGCTATATATGGGGCACCTTGTATATAATTCATGCAGCTTCTTATATAAAAATACAGGTGTCTCTATTTATTTTCACATGACTGTACATCAGTTGCTTTCATTTTTTTCGTTTCCCAGACAGCCAATCGGCTCGGTTGAAAACGGTGTGCACTTTTAAAAGCACTGAAGCGGACCGTTTCGTTGTCAGCAAACTATGCATTGTGTGTTTCATATAAGCGTACCATTTATTAAGTTGTATATTAATGTTGATTTTCTATGATTTAAATATAAATTCTAATTGTTTGATAGTTTAAATCATTCTTGATTTTAAATACAAATTCTAGTTGTTTGATAGTTTAAAATCGTTAAATTGAGCTTTAGGTCAGGTTAGAACAATTAATTGCTCTAACGAATTTTTTTCAAAGAAACAACAGCAACAACATTTTCAATATGAAAAGAAAAAAAAACATCACTACTAATTAATTAGTTAGCTGATTAGCTGAACTAGTTAGAGCAATTAATTGTTCTAACCTGACCTAAACTCAATAAACGATTTTAAACTATCAAACAACTAGAATTTGTATTTAAAATCAAGAATGATTTAAACTATCAAACAATTAGAATTTGTATTTAAATCATAGAAAATCAACACAAAAAATAACAAGGTCATATAGAAAACTTGAAGTTGTATATTAATTTTATTTGTTTTTAATTGTAACCTTTTCTTGAAATGGTTTTTATTAAGTTGCAACAATAAACTAAACAATAAACGGCAACTCAACTGCACTACCTTGATTTCAATACCAGATTCAATGCATATTTCAGCGTTTTTTGGCGAACGGGTCAAAAAGAGAGGGAAAAAGGACGAGAACAAACGACACATCAAGCGAATATGACATAAATTTCAATTCGATTCTTGATAAATAAAAAAAGGGCTTTACAATTATATAGACAACGGTTTAAAGGTACAGAAACCTGTCGTTTTCATACCAGCAAGTCAGACGCTGCCGTTTTAAGTACCGTTTAGCTGGCACAGTGACATTCATGGCTTGTTGGGTTGAAATACAATAGAGAATACAGATGCATGTAGCTAGAGAGCCAGTATGTAGCTACAAAAAATGTATTACTACTAGCCAAGGGTCCCAGTTAAAATTTAAAACAATTCCGACAAAAAGTTTATTTTTTCACAGTAAAATAAATTAAATACAACAAAAATTACCATGGTAAACATAAACCACAATAAAAAAATATCAAAAAAATCCAACGATCATTTAAAATTACCACAAAAATACCACGCGTTTTCAAAATACCACCACAAACTCCATATGCATTTAAAATTGCCACAAAAATCTCATTCGCATTAAAAATACCACAATAAGTCCCATATCCACAAACAATTTAAAAAATATTTAGAAATATTACAACGAAATTTTGCTTACTAAAAAGAAAAAAAAATTAAGAAGAATATTACCAAACTCCTACGGAAATTCAAAAAATACGCCACTGAATTCCCACGCCAATTAAAAAATACCACGCTGAATTAAAATATTTAATAGGATTTCCCAAAAACAAAAATTCCTAAGGGCAATTAAAAATTACCACGAATGGGATTTTTCCAACATAAATGGCAACGTCGCTTCTAGCTGCTGATATTGTTGTTTTGGTTCTGCATGTGCTGCAAAGGGCCGTTTTTACTCGGCAATTCTTTGAGCAATAATTGCTTTTGCCGAAGGTAATTTGTGGACTACTCGGGTTTAAAGGGGACTTTCGTAAGCCCCCTCATGCGGGCGCATAATCCACAAACTGCTTGCGGAAAAGGCAATTATTGCCGAGTGAAAAATGGGATAAAGAGATCTTACTACCAGAGCAATGATTGCTTTCGCCGTAAGCTCGAGAATTTTCGTGTATAACGAGTGAAAAGCGGGACATAGTTAGCAAAGTTCTGATTATTTTCTGTGGGCGATTCGGTTCATCCCCTCTAACGCTGCTCAACCGATGTGATCTGGCTCTTTTCTGTGCATCGTTGTTTTAGATTTGCTTGGTAATTGTTGTTGGACTAGTTAGCTGAAATTTTTTTAGATGTTCTTAATTTTTACTCGACATAAACAGCTGTGTTTGACAACTAGCTCGCTTTTCTCTGCTTTCTACCTCATTCCTCTCCGAGTCGGCTCTACCTGGTTATTCTGCCATGAGTTGGAGTACTGGTCCATTTAGCCTCGCATGGCATAGCAGTACATGGCTTAACAAGCGTCACATCGAAATCTGTTTAATAGGATTTGTGTGTATCTGATTATGCACAACATGGCAACGCATGGCAATGCTCAGATAAAAACAGAAATGCATCTCTGACTACATAGATAAACATGGAAGATATATTTCATTTTAATATCTGTGTATTCTTCTATGTATTTGACATTTTGGCAAAACAGATGTGAAGTTGTAAAATTGTTTGATCAAGTGCGGTTAATTTATTAAAATAAAATCATTGCATTCTTCTTTTTTATTGTTTTATTTTGACCATGTGACTATGCTTTGCATAATCACCATTTATTTAGCTGTGTGCTAGCTGCTTATCTGCGTTGCATGCGCTGCTGTGCCATGCGAGGCTAACTGGACCATACGAATAAAACGAATGTTTATTTTCAGCATGTATGTATACTACTACGCAAATTTGCGCATGCGTTACCAAGCATGCGTTGTGCTTTAAAAACTACATTTATTTTTTAAATACCATAATAAATTCCAACTATTTTTATTATGCATTATATTCTTTCCATATTAAAAATTTATTTTGTTAACTAAAATTTTAATTTTAAATTACTTTTAAAATATACATATATGTATATCTGGATGCATACATATATGTATATTTACTACAGGAAAAATAAATAATTCAAATTTACCCATATTTATTTCCATTAATTAAACATTACTTTGAATTACATTTAGTTTTAACCAGTTGAAGTTTTAACCAAATGAAAAAGAACAACAAATTCATCACCATAAATATCAAATGAAAACTTTTTATCAAACAAAACAAATTTTTACATGAATTTAATTGTGAGCTTTTTAAATCAGGTAAGTTTAAAGAAGGACAACAACAACAAATTTGTTTTTGAATAATTTTTATTTAGAAGATGCCAAAAATAGGTGCAATCTGTTGCATAATAAGCAAAATATTTAAACTTTAATATAGCTATCTTTAATATAAAATATTTAAAAAAATGCCTTCTTTCGAGGCCTATGAAACAAAAAGCAGTAATATGTGTAGATTGTAAACCGCGAAGAAAAAAAACATTCCCCACAACTTGTTGATTTTCTCCAATGCGAGCGATTTTGCTATGTTTTTCCCATTGTGCGATGCATATTCGAGTTTCGACCGACCAAATGTTGTGTAAAGCAATTAATGCGTGTAAAAATACAAGTATACGTACTATTATTAAGAAGATACTATTTAAATAAACTATATTTAAAAACTAGCTATTAAATCTTAAGTATATTATATTTGATGTTTATTTATTGCGTTTTGTTAATATGTTTATTATTATTTAAATTTTACTTTATTTAATTTCACTTTACTGGCATTATGTTGTCAAATCTATATTCTCTACTCTATCCTCTATTGCATGTTTGTAGTTGGTTCGTTGTATGTTTATTATGCTACATTCTGATATACTGTCTAGTGGTGCTGTGAATAATCATAAGACCCTAATCAATATTTTGTGTAAACAGCGCATCGTTCTAAATGTTGTTTACTTTAATGCTCGGAGCTTAAATCGGTTAAAGCTTGATAACTTCAGAGATGTCTTTGAAAACTCTCTTGCTGATGTCATATGTGTCTCGGAAACTTGGTTCAAGACTGATATTCCTGACTCTTATTACAATTTAAATGGCTTTAATATCTTTCGTAATGATAGGTGTGGTAGACGGGGGGTGGTGTAGCTGTATTTTGTAGGTCCAATCTTAATGTTAAATATGTCAATAAATGTATGTCTGATGATGCCTGTGAGTTTCTAAATGTTGAAATCTTTGATCAAAATTGCAAAATATTAGTATCTTGTGTCTACAATCCTCATCGTTGTTATAGTATGGAGCCATTTTTTACTGATTTAGCTAGTAAATTAATCGATTATGACTTCTTCTTTGTTTGTGCTGATTTCAATGTAAATTTGTTGCATAATGACTCTGTTAGTGATAACTTTCATTACCTTTCCTCTATGTGTGGACTTAAAATCACAACTAATTGCATTCCTACTCGTTTTATGCATGGTTGTGAACCAAGTCTTCTTGATGTTTGTCTAGTTTCTGACTTTTCTTTACTCCTTAAGTATGATCAAATAACTTTCTTGTCTGATCATGACTTACTTTTTTGTTGCCTTGATATTAATCTTGGAAAAACTTCTCCTGCTAGTTTCTCATATTACGACTATAAACCTATTGACTTTTCTGCCTTATTTCAAAGCTTATCTGCCGTGCAATGAAATGACTGTTGGTTTTTTGAGTCGGTAAACGACAAACTTAAGGTTTTCATGGATAAGTTAGATGTTTTATTTGTTAGTCATGTTCCGTTACGTTCTGTTCAAGTCTCTAATAGGAGTTGTCCGTGGTTTACGAATCCTGTATTAGTTGCCATTAGGTTAAGGAATAAGCTTCACTCTAAATGGAAAAATAATCCTTCAATTACCAACTGGGAAAACTTTAGAAGAGCTAGAAATGATGCCACTGTCGTGGTCAGGCAAGCTAAGACCAATTTTTATAACTCTTAGCTGAACCCCAACTTAAATTCTAATGGCAGAATATTAAAAGATACAGAGTTTTTACTAAAAATTCTAGTGAGTGCAATTTAGATCCTGAAGAGTTAAATAACTTCTTCCTAGCTAGCGGAAACCATATGCCGGAAAGTAGTGCTAACAGTGCTGAGCTGCCAGTGGTGATAAGTAGCAATGTGTTCCCTTCCTTTGAATTTAATTCAGTAGGTGAGGATTATGTGGCTAAGTGTATAGTGAAAATTAACTCAAGTGCTATAGGGGCTGATGGAATGCCTATAAAGTTTATTAAATTAGTTTTGCCGTATATTATATCATCTTTCATTCACTTAATAAATCATTGTTTGACAAGTTCCCAATTCCCTGGAAAGCTGCCATTGTCCTGCCTGTAGCAAAATCTTCTTATGCTTCTGTACCGAATGACTACAGACCTATTAGAATATTGCCCGCCCTAGAATATTGATCCTTGAACGTATCATGACTGACCAAATTTCGGAGCACCTTAATTTAAATAATTTGCTTTCACCGTTTCAGTCAGGTTTCAAGACTGGCCACAGTTGTTCTACCACTGCAGTTAAAATCCTTGATGACATCAGAATTGCTTATGAACAGAACTTTCTTACTCTGCTGTGCCTTGTTGATTTTTCTAAAGCTTTCGATTCTGTCAGTCATTCACTTCTTTGTAATAAGCTATGTAACTACTTTAAGTTTAGTCTTAGTGCTGTTAATCTAATATACAACTACTTGAAAGGTAGAATGCAAAGGGTTAAAGTGGGTAACGTTTATTCGTCTCTTAGACCAGTTGAAACTGGAGTTCCACAAGGTTCCATCCTGGGCCCACTACTTTTCTCTATTTTTATAAATGATATTTTTTCAGTTTGTAAATACGCATCTGTGCACGCTTACGCTGATGACATCCAACTGTATATCTCTCGACCTACTGGACTCTTAGAAGACTTGACCTATAAAATGAATTATGACTTAACCTCGCTAAATAACTGGGCTATTACAAACATGCTTCTTATTAATCCCTTGAAATCTAAGGTTTTGCCCATTGCTAGGAGTGGCTCATGCTTTGTTGATATCCCTCCTTTATATATTGGAGCTCAGCAACTCGAATTTATATTAAAGGCAAAAAACTTAGGATTTATAATCAACACTAAGCTGACCTGTACTGACCATATAAACAGCACAATAGGAAAAATTGACGGGACTTTACGTTACTTACGCACGTCCTCTAACTTCACTCCTCTTGAAACTCGGCGCAGACTAGTCGTACTATTAATAATGCCTCATATTAATTTCTTTGATGTTGTCTATAGTCAGCTAGATTCACAATCCCAGCATAAACTTCTAGTTGCATTCAATAGTGCGGCTAGGTATGTATATGGGGTCAGTCGATTTGATCATATCTCTCAAAGGAGTAAAGGCATTCTTGGATGTAGTTTACTTGAGTATATGATCATCCGCAACATTTTATTCCTGTACAATCTTATGAACACTCATTGCCCTCATTATCTTTTTGAAAAACTTCAATTTTTCCAGAGTCACCGGTCTCATAATCTTATTGTTCCTAGGTATAACTACCTCAATAGTAGCAGATACTTCTTCATCAGCGCCATTAGACTTTGGAATGCATTACCTAATTCTCTAAAACAAATCACTTCACGAACCAGTTTTAAACATTCCATTTATAATTATTTCAATACTTTAAACCAATAAAACAATGTTTCTTTTTCTATACTAGTTTTCTCATCTTATCTGTGCTCAAATCCTAGCTATCTTTTTCTCTCTCTCTCTATAAAATACCTACTTTTAGTTGTATTCTATAGTAATATATAGCCACTAAGATCATTATATATAATCGATTAACCATTTTATTTAATTTAATTTGTTTATTAAAAATATCGTTTTCATATCATAATAGATTTATTGTTGTTTTAAACAGCTTTTATCTAATGTTAGTTTTGAACTACTTTTTAATTATCATTGTCCACATCTTATGTAGTACTAAAAAAGACCAAGTCTTAATGTTCACCATTATAAATAAATAAAATAAAATAAAATAAAATAAAATAAAATAAAATAAAATAAAATAAAATAAAATAAAATAAAATAAAATAAAATAAAATAAAATAAAATAAAATAAAATAAAATAAAATAAAATAAAATAAAATAAAATAAAATAAAATAAAATAAAATAAAATAAAATAAAATAAAATAAAATAAAATAAAATAAAATAAAATAAAATAAAATAAAATAAAATAAAATAAAATAAAATAAAATAAAATAAAATAAAATAAAATAAAATAAAATAAAATAAAATAAAATAAAATAAAATAAAATAAAATAAAATAAAATAAAATAAAATAAAATAAAATAAAATAAAATAAAATAAAATAAAATAAAATAAAATAAAATAAAATAAAATAAAATAAAATAAAATAAAATAAAATAAAATAAAATAAAATAAAATAAAATAAAATAAAATAAAATAAAATAAAATAAAATAAAATAAAATAAAATAAAATAAAATAAAATAAAATAAAATAAAATAAAATAAAATAAAATAAAATAAAATAAAATAAAATAAAATAAAATAAAATAAAATAAAATAAAATAAAATAAAATAAAATAAAATAAAATAAAATAAAATAAAATAAAATAAAATAAAATAAAATAAAATAAAATAAAATAAAATAAAATAAAATAAAATAAAATAAAATAAAATAAAATAAAATAAAATAAAATAAATAAAATAAAATAAAATAAAATAAAATAAAATAAAATAAAATAAAATAAAATAAAATAAAATAAAATAAAATAAAATAAAATAAAATAAAATAAAATAAAATAAAATAAAATAAAATAAAATAAAATAAAATAAAATAAAATAAAATAAAATAAAATAAAATAAAATAAAATAAAATAAAATAAAATAAAATAAAATAAAATAAAATAAAATAAAATAAAATAAAATAAAATAAAATAAAATAAAATAAAATAAAATAAAATAAAATAAAATAAAATAAAATAAAATAAAATAAAATAAAATAAAATAAAATAAAATAAAATAAAATAAAATAAAATAAAATAAAATAAAATAAAATAAAATAAAATAAAATAAAATAAAATAAAATAAAATAAAATAAAATAAAATAAAATAAAATAAAATAAAATAAAATAAAATAAAATAAAATAAAATAAAATAAAATAAAATAAAATAAAATAAAATAAAATAAAATAAAATAAAATAAAATAAAATAAAATAAAATAAAATAAAATAAAATAAAATAAAATAAAATAAAATAAAATAAAATAAAATAAAATAAAATAAAATAAAATAAAATAAAATAAAATAAAATAAAATAAAATAAAATAAAATAAAATAAAATAAAATAAAAAATAAATAAAATAAAATAAAATAAAATAAAATAAAATAAAATAAAATAAAATAAAATAAAATAAAATAAAATAAAATAAAATAAAATAAAATAAAATAAAATAAAATAAAATAAAATAAAATAAAATAAAATAAAATAAAATAAAATAAAATAAAATAAAATAAAATAAAATAAAATAAAATAAAATAAAATAAAATAAAATAAAATAAAATAAAATAAAATAAAATAAAATAAAATAAAATAAAATAAAATAAAATAAAATAAAATAAAATAAAATAAAATAAAATAAAATAAAATAAAATAAAATAAAATAAAATAAAATAAAATAAAATAAAATAAAATAAAATAAAATAAAATAAAATAAAATAAAATAAAATAAAATAAAATAAAATAAAATAAAATAAAATAAAATAAAATAAAATAAAATAAAATAAAATAAAATAAAATAAAATAAAATAAAATAAAATAAAATAAAATAAAATAAAATAAAATAAAATAAAATAAAATAAAATAAAATAAAATAAAATAAAATAAAATAAAATAAAATAAAATAAAATAAAATAAAATAAAATAAAATAAAATAAAATAAAATAAAATAAAATAAAATAAAATAAAATAAAATAAAATAAAATAAAATAAAATAAAATAAAATAAAATAAAATAAAATAAAATAAAATAAAATAAAATAAAATAAAATAAAATAAAATAAAATAAAATAAAATAAAATAAAATAAAATAAAATAAAATAAAATAAAATAAAATAAAATAAAATAAAATAAAATAAAATAAAATAAAATAAAATAAAATAAAATAAAATAAAATAAAATAAAATAAAATAAAATAAAATAAAATAAAATAAAATAAAATAAAATAAAATAAAATAAAATAAAATAAAATAAAATAAAATAAAATAAAATAAAATAAAATAAAATAAAATAAAATAAAATAAAATAAAATAAAATAAAATAAAATAAAATAAAATAAAATAAAATAAAATAAAATAAAATAAAATAAAATAAAATAAAATAAAATAAAATAAAATAAAATAAAATAAAATAAAATAAAATAAAATAAAATAAAATAAAATAAAATAAAATAAAATAAAATAAAATAAAATAAAATAAAATAAAATAAAATAAAATAAAATAAAATAAAATAAAATAAAATAAAATAAAATAAAATAAAATAAAATAAAATAAAATAAAATAAAATAAAATAAAATAAAATAAAATAAAATAAAATAAAATAAAATAAAATAAAATAAAATAAAATAAAATAAAATAAAATAAAATAAAATAAAATAAAATAAAATAAAATAAAATAAAATAAAATAAAATAAAATAAAATAAAATAAAATAAAATAAAATAAAATAAAATAAAATAAAATAAAATAAAATAAAATAAAATAAAATAAAATAAAATAAAATAAAATAAAATAAAATAAAATAAAATAAAATAAAATAAAATAAAATAAAATAAAATAAAATAAAATAAAATAAAATAAAATAAAATAAAATAAAATAAAATAAAATAAAATAAAATAAAATAAAATAAAATAAAATAAAATAAAATAAAATAAAATAAAATAAAATAAAATAAAATAAAATAAAATAAAATAAAATAAAATAAAATAAAATAAAATAAAATAAAATAAAATAAAATAAAATAAAATAAAATAAAATAAAATAAAATAAAATAAAATAAAATAAAATAAAATAAAATAAAATAAAATAAAATAAAATAAAATAAAATAAAATAAAATAAAATAAAATAAAATAAAATAAAATAAAATAAAATAAAATAAAATAAAATAAAATAAAATAAAATAAAATAAAATAAAATAAAATAAAATAAAATAAAATAAAATAAAATAAAATAAAATAAAATAAAATAAAATAAAATAAAATAAAATAAAATAAAATAAAATAAAATAAAATAAAATAAAATAAAATAAAATAAAATAAAATAAAATAAAATAAAATAAAATAAAATAAAATAAAATAAAATAAAATAAAATAAAATAAAATAAAATAAAATAAAATAAAATAAAATAAAATAAAATAAAATAAAATAAAATAAAATAAAATAAAATAAAATAAAATAAAATAAAATAAAATAAAATAAAATAAAATAAAATAAAATAAAATAAAATAAAATAAAATAAAATAAAATAAAATAAAATAAAATAAAATAAAATAAAATAAAATAAAATAAAATAAAATAAAATAAAATAAAATAAAATAAAATAAAATAAAATAAAATAAAATAAAATAAAATAAAATAAAATAAAATAAAATAAAATAAAATAAAATAAAATAAAATAAAATAAAATAAAATAAAATAAAATAAAATAAAATAAAATAAAATAAAATAAAATAAAATAAAATAAAATAAAATAAAATAAAATAAAATAAAATAAAATAAAATAAAATAAAATAAAATAAAATAAAATAAAATAAAATAAAATAAAATAAAATAAAATAAAATAAAATAAAATAAAATAAAATAAAATAAAATAAAATAAAATAAAATAAAATAAAATAAAATAAAATAAAATAAAATAAAATAAAATAAAATAAAATAAAATAAAATAAAATAAAATAAAATAAAATAAAATAAAATAAAATAAAATAAAATAAAATAAAATAAAATAAAATAAAATAAAATAAAATAAAATAAAATAAAATAAAATAAAATAAAATAAAATAAAATAAAATAAAATAAAATAAAATAAAATAAAATAAAATAAAATAAAATAAAATAAAATAAAATAAAATAAAATAAAATAAAATAAAATAAAATAAAATAAAATAAAATAAAATAAAATAAAATAAAATAAAATAAAATAAAATAAAATAAAATAAAATAAAATAAAATAAAATAAAATAAAATAAAATAAAATAAAATAAAATAAAATAAAATAAAATAAAATAAAATAAAATAAAATAAAATAAAATAAAATAAAATAAAATAAAATAAAATAAAATAAAATAAAATAAAATAAAATAAAATAAAATAAAATAAAATAAAATAAAATAAAATAAAATAAAATAAAATAAAATAAAATAAAATAAAATAAAATAAAATAAAATAAAATAAAATAAAATAAAATAAAATAAAATAAAATAAAATAAAATAAAATAAAATAAAATAAAATAAAATAAAATAAAATAAAATAAAATAAAATAAAATAAAATAAAATAAAATAAAATAAAATAAAATAAAATAAAATAAAATAAAATAAAATAAAATAAAATAAAATAAAATAAAATAAAATAAAATAAAATAAAATAAAATAAAATAAAATAAAATAAAATAAAATAAAATAAAATAAAATAAAATAAAATAAAATAAAATAAAATAAAATAAAATAAAATAAAATAAAATAAAATAAAATAAAATAAAATAAAATAAAATAAAATAAAATAAATAAAATGTTTGTAATTACTCCAGACACACAACTGCATTCTTAGAAAAATATTAGTTTAAAATGGGGAAGGGGTCTCAAAGGAAAGAAAATTTTAATACAAAAATGAGTTCTATTAATATAGTCTGGTATGAAAAAATAGATTTTTAGCCATAACTTTTGATTGGAAAAAGATATTGGGCTAATTTTTTAACATGAACTATTTTTGAGACTTGACTTTATTGTAAAAAATATAAAAAAGACAATTTGGAAAAAATGCATTTCACGAAATAAATCAAATTGGGTCGGCCTGTCCCTTGTTGTTTTGATGACAAAAATAGTAAAATAGTTTTTACACTTAGCTGGAAGAATTTTTGCAAATAACTGCTATGTCACATGAAGAGTAGTTAGAAGTGCAATTTTGACTTGATTTTATTTTTACACCAAAAACAATTTTTGAATCATTTTTTCAATAAAAAGTCAATATTTTGGACATTTTTTGACATAATCATAAAACATATAGACACTGACTGATCGATACAATTCAACCTATTTTTGTAAAGTGCTTTTATTGAAATTTTGAACAAAAAAAAATTGAATCAAATATACTAAATTAGTGTGAAACAAAAAAATTTGAATTAAATATACTAAATTAGTGTTGTAATTCATTGAAGGTTTTTCAACCCTTTAGATATTTGTTTTAAAGATAAAAAAATTAAAGAGATAAAAAACATAAATTTGATTTTTGTCTAGTTGATTTTTTTCTTATAACATAGGCCAATATTTTTTTTGCATTTCTTCGGCAGAAAATCGAAAATCCAACTGACTTGAATGTCAAATATCTCTCTAAATTTGTTTTTATCATGTTGGTTCATCCTTTTTCTTATAACCAAACGATTTGATTTAAAAAAAATCGTTGCAAAATAAATATAAAAATTACTTTCTGCCGTGTCCAATATATTAGGCAAGTCCACTGAAAGGGTTAAAAACGGTCAAATACAAAGTGGCGTCATTAAAATAATTCAACCTTTTATTGCTTCGAATGTTTTTAATGCCCACAGGTGAGAGTGAATTTTAACTTTCTTTTAAGCAAAAAACAATTAATTACTACTTTTTTACTGTTCACAATTATAAATAGTTATATCTTCGGAATTTATTTATTTCATTCACATAACTTACTTACCAAATGAAGTGTATTTTGATTTCCCAATTCAAGATGTTCGAGCAATTACGTTCTTTATTATAACATTCCACAAACAAATTGCATTTGTGAAAGGATTGGAAACTTGATATACTTTGTGCTCTTAGGTGCTGCTCTAATTTAATATAAGTGGAATACAATAAATAAGAGTGTGAAGTTTATTCGCACTCGAAAATGTATGTAAATGTTAAAATAGAAATATATACTTTGACCCAAATACAAGTTTAATACTATAAAGAGGCACTAATGCTATAAAAATGTCAGGATAACAATAATCCGCAATAACTGGCAGATAAATGCAAAGATATACGGCTTTTCCTTTTCTGCATCAACAACAAACGTCATGAGAATGAATGAAAAGAAATAAGTAATCTTAAAAAAGGAAAAAAAAATTAACGCCATAGAAAATGATTTTCCTATCTAACGCTTTAATTCAAGTGTTGCGAGTCATAACCTTTGCGCTGGCAGGCTTTTGTGTGATTAGGACCTGGTAGCAGATGTCATAATATGTATATTTGCTTCACTAAATCCTGTGAATTATATAAGTATTTATTTTTTTAGCGTAAAATAAAAGCCAATTCCATTTGAGTCAAGTAATAATGGTATTCATTTGAGGCAAATGGAATTATTAGCACTTTAGTGAGCAAAAAACTAGAGCACAACACTCCAAGCCCTAGCCTAGGGTTCAACGTTCATTTTAAGTTGTTGTACTAATTTTATATTTTTTTCTAATGTTCTTAAATTAATGCTTCCTTTTATGGCTTGCGTGATTACTTTCACGTTTTTGCATTCATGGTTTTTAAATGACACACAAAAAGGTCCTTGCCACTCATATACTAGATGTTTTCACTTTTAAAATTTCAAGGTATAATATTTACTAGCAGGTTGTGTGTTGGCAATTAATCATATGTGTCTTACATGATTCCGCTACGTATCAACAGTTTTGATGTACGTACATGTGTATGTTTGTATTGAAAATATTTACATTTTTACAATTGCTTTCTTGTTCAGTGAAGGCACTTGAGGTTGCCGACCTCGACACCGTGCTTCATATATTTATCTAATTCAATATTACAGCAGTTCAATGTCCTGACAATAAGTTAGGAATTGTTAGGAAGTATTTATGGCAGAAGGAACTTAAGAATATTTTTAAGGTATGATACCTACATTTTGCTATGAAAAAATACAAAAGCCCTTTGCTGTTGGAATCTTTAAAATACATTTAATTTTCTTTTTAAGTGCAATTTTTTACATAACATATTTTGTTATCGTAAAGTTCACTGAGCTACTAACAAAGCTGCAAGCTAAGAAAGAAATATTTTTTCCTCACATACTGAAATGAACGACTTTATGAAGGTATTTATTTAACTCAAAACTTTTTCTAAAATTCTTCCTGATTCCCCAATAAAAGTGATAACAAATATTAAAATTATTTCTATGGTCATTTTTAACTAGCACATGAACTTCAACAAGATTAGAAAAATGTTTTCTCCGTCAGCTGAAGATTTGATTAGGCTTCTTTAGAACCTGCGACCAGAGATTTTTTTGCTAGTAAGGCGTACTTTAAGGGAAATATGTGTTAAAATTAAATGAAATTGTGGTAATATTAAACGAATTTGTTTTTGAAATAGAGCTCAAAACAAATTCATTTAAGCTTAACACAAATGTTTTTAAAGTTTAATGTAAAACAAAAGTTTTTGTTTTCGAAACAGTGTTTTTAAATATACTTTCATAGTAAAAATTTAAAGTTTAAACACATTTATTTTAACGAAAAATTTAATTCAAAAACTTTAATATTTAAAACAAATATTTTAAAAAATAATTTAAAAATATGGTTATTAAATTTAAAACAAATAAATTTAGCCGCCATCGATGCCATTTTTTTAACTTTTTCGATTTTTCGAAGTCAGATTCGTGACCAGCGACCACTGGAACCCCCCCGAATAAGAAATTTTTTAACTTCATTTGACGAAATTTGCGTTTCATTGCGACTTGAAATATTTTCAATATCAAAATAATTAATTAGTTCGTATCAGAGAACTGCAATGAGTATCCGACAGAATTCGGATACTCAAATCATACCCGAGTGTCGTGCTGTTCTCAACTCTATCCATACTTAATAATATGTGTAAAATACTTATAGGCATTCGGCTCATAAGCATTTTTCGGGTATAAGTACATTCTCATATCCGAGAGCGGCGTGATCCGATCCACTTCGAGCCGTTTTCAATGAGTGCGTTGAGTCAGTTTATTACAAAGGCGCTCGATCCGAATGTATTTTGAGTGTACTCTGAGTACTGCTCCTTCTCTGCCAACGTCTCTTAGCGACAATAACTTTTTTTTTGCGTATGCACTTTTCGTAAGTACTTGTCTGCAGGCCATGTGAGCTCTTAGTTTTTGTTTGTTTTTTTCTCGAAATCTCCTTCTTGGTATTTTATTGTTGCACTCTATGAAGAAAAAACAATAAAAACGCTTGTGATTTTGGTTTGTTAGACATAAACAAAATCAAAAGGCCGGCACACAGTTGTTAAAAGTTGGAAATAAATACCAAAACTGATAATCTCTTTTTTTGATTTTTTTTTTCTTTGCGTTGTTTAAGAATATTCTATCTATCATGAAACCAAAATATTTATCAGAAATATATATAGGTTTTCTGTGTAGACGCCTTAAAATACGATTGATGTAAAAATGTTGAAAAAATTAAGTAAAATATTGATATAATAAGAGTTATTACAGACAATTGAGAAAACGTATTGCAATCTGTTTTTTTAAGTACAAAAAGCATTATTGAAAAAGTCATTTGCATACTTGAATTTTTGTTTATTTTTGCAATAAATTTCTTATGCAAAGTTGATATAACAAAAAACGTAAATTTATTTTTTTGCAGTAAAAACATAATGGTCTTCAGATGTCGACGATATTTTAAATAAAAAAAATGCTTTTATTGGACTTTAAGTTGAGCGATTAAAAAAAATGACTGAATTTTTTGCGTCCGTGAACAACATTTGATAAAAACTTAATGCGTTTCGAAGAAAGTATAGATTTGTTTAGTCTCAAGGTTTATTACTATAGTCATTTTCTTTAGTATGCTTTTAGGCATTTTTTTATTTAACGATCACTTCTTACGAAAGTGAGGAATATTATTATATAGGTATATTTTTTTAATATTTTTAAAATCGTTTAATTTTTAATGTAAAAAGTGAAAGCATTTACTTACTAAATACGATAAATGGTTTAAAATGTTATAATTCTTCTTTTGCAATACTAGAATATATTTACAGAGTACTTAAGTATTATAAAGTGTATTTCTCAGTCTAATAATTTGCTGTGTTAATATATAGCATACATTTTTTAAATAATTACAATTAAATTGAATTAGTAAAATAGTAATGTGATATGTATAAAGTTAAATTAATTCACATTATCTTATAGCTTACTATGAACCATTTTAATGAATTTCGAAATAAAATGCTTTCCAAACTATTAAAATATTCAAAATCCCTTATCAAGAAATGTTCTTCAAACATCGTCAATTAGCTGAAAGTGAAATATATATTCTTTGATTCTAAACAACAGAATTAGAATACGTACACGGAGAAAATTAATTTACTTGAATCAAGCAAATGTTTTGCTTAAAAGCAAATCAGCAAAACTTAATTGGAATAGCACATTTTGATTAGTTTTTGCTGAAATTAAGCATAATTTTGAAGTGGCTGCGAATCAAGCGCAAGTTTTTCTTAGCCACAATACTAATTTAGCAAATAGTTTTCTCCGTGTATGCAAACCATGTTTTTACGCTACACGACCTGTGCTCACTTTATTACAATGCTAAAAAGTATACTATTATCTTTTTTTAACTGTTGATAGTATCACATTTATAACCAGCGCCAACTTGTGGCAAAAAGCATGCGGTTCACTCATTTTTTTTTGGAATAAAAACGAAACGATAAGCTTTTTTGATGATGATTTTGAAAAGCAAACAAATAATATCTTTGAATACTATTAACCACTAATTTTAACAGTTTAGATGCTGCACTTCATTGAAGTTGGAATTGGGAAAAACACGTAAAGTGGAAAATTTCGTATGGGAGGTGGGTGTGGCAAAAAATACTTTTTTTATGTTAGACATATATTGAAGATTACTGACAGAATGGTTCTTGTATTTGTTCAAGACAAAAAAAGTATGACGTTTTAAATATTTGTGTTGTATGGGAGGTAGGCGTGATTGAGCGCGGATTTAAAAATATTTTTGTGTGTATTCTAATAAAACAAATTCCAAATAAAACACAAAATATAATTGGTTTACGATGAGCCCTTCTATTTATTGACAACTTTTGTATGGGGCTCAACCACTGTGCGGCGCACGTGTCTGTTTGCTTCTTGTGCGTAAACACGTGCAATAGAAGTTGAATTTAAATAATGCGCATGTGATTTAGCAACTTAAGGCCCTATTCTCCTTCAGCTTGCGGTTTTTGGACCCTTTTTGAAAAAATTCTCATTTGAAAACACAAAAAGATATTTGAATTTTGTTTTTTTTATTGAATTAGTAATAAATGAAAGAAAATAAAAAATTTTTTTTCGCCGCGATATAGGGGCTGTCCATAGATGATGGCACCGTCAAAGTTGGCCCTCAAAAAAAAAAGGCATGGTGCTGGCGGCCACGATTCCGGCCCTCAGGAGCGTCTGAAAAAAAACAAATATAGGGTTATGATCAGCATAGATGTAATTCTGGCCCGTAGTAAAATAAAAATTTTGCGATTTTTTTTGACAAAATGGCGGCCACTTGAAATTGACAAATCGAATTTGGACCCATTTTTTTGTAGTTTAGTGTAAAAAAAAAATAGTAAAAAAAATCGCAAAATTTTTATTTTACTACGGGCCAGAATGGTGACAATTCTACGTCGATTAAATTTTGTTTCATTTAAATCGGTTCAGTAGAACTGGCGGAATCGTGGCCGCCAGCTCGAAAAACGTGGTTTCGAGATAAACGCGTTCAAAGTTCAAAGCAACATAAAAACTATTCATTTTAGCGAAGACATGACCCCACAAAAATGGCCATATCTTCTAAAGTATTTCGAATTTCAAAAAACCCTTTTAGGGTTATATTCTTAAATGTCCAAGCTATAAAAAATGCAAAAAAAAAAGTCGAAAAATTTTTTGCTGAAAGAGAATAGGGCCTTAAGGCTACAGAAAAATAAATAAAAATACTTAACAAATTTAATAATAATTGCTGTTCGCAGAAAATGAATGACACTTACGATACTATCGAAACTGCCTATTATTTTTAAGCCTCAACAACTTTACCTCATGCGCAGCTTTCACTGCGTAAGATATAAACAAAAAGTAACACAACAATAGCACATCCGTTATTCAGCATTTAGATATGCTTAGGAAAAAATAGCAAAAATCAAATACAAAAAATTCGCTCACTATTTACTGCTGCGCTCTACTACGCTCTCTTTCATATCTGTGGCAGATGAGCCGAGTGATTCGGCTACTTGTGTCGATTATGAGTATTTCGGCAAGTAGGATAAGTATCAGCAGGACGACAATAACCATAAGTATTTATGAACCGAAAAACCCCGATCTTTTTCGATCCGACTCATTACTAAGGATACTCATGAAACAAAGATATACAGATAGCTTACTCCGTGCGCAAAAAATGAAATCTTCTGCGCACTACGTCACTCGAGCTTGTCAGCTGTAACACGTGGTGCATACACACAAATGAAAATGTGAAAAAGTAAAAAGTAAACACAAGCAGCAAGCAGCACAATTGCAAGCATTTAGGAAATATTGCATTCATTTAATTCAATTTCTAATAATGTGCACTTATAGTACGCGTAAATTATAATTTTCAATTATATTTTATGTAATTAAAATTAGTACTAATGTTTTAGATGCTTTTGATGAGAATAACAACGATTTTAATTCGGGCCATAAAATGAATTTACAATTTTTTCAACAAACGAAACAACAAACGAGAAGAACAAGAAAATGAAAACGAAGCAATCAAAGTGCTGTCAAACACATCAAGTAACGTAGCTATTTTTTTTTTTTGTGTAGGAGAATAAATGGGAGAAAACACCCCTATTAGATATGCATTTCTTTTCAATAATAGTACTGAAAAATAAATTTGCTTAAATTAATTTATAAATATATTTATAATGTAATTTATATTATTTCAATAAACCCAGTTTCAATAAGAAAATGTCGATATTTTTCGTCGCTATAAATAAATTGTCCCCTTTAAATATTGAAGAAATGAGTGAGGATTGGATGCCAGTGAAATGGTGAAGCAAGAGATTTATCTATAAATGAAATACTCAAATCAAGTTAATTTGAGTTTAGCGAAATGAAAGAAGTGGGTGTAAGTTTTAGTTTTCTGAAACAATGGATTTATTTACAAAGATTTGTGGATGAACTTACTCAGGATGTGGTTGCTCGAAAAGTGAACGAGTACCAATCTTGATACAAGAAAGGAAGTTAACAATGATTAAATATAAGCAATTTTGACATATTAAAGCGACAGGAAATAGATAAATTGTAGTTTGTATAGATGAACGTGAAGCGCCATCTAGGTTTCAATATAACTTTATCGTAAGTATAAATTAAATGAAAGCTTAGCTTAAATATAAATATAATGTAAAATTTTCACCTAAACATTCCGCCCGCCTTGCAGTACGGCTGCAATAAGATTTATGTATAGATACAATTGTCAAAGAAATGTATGAAATATTTATGCAATTAAAATATATTAATTCAAATAGGTAATTCAAATTTTGTAGATAATATTATAGACTCATGATAAGATGAAAAATGAATATAATTAGATGTATAGTATTTTCTAAGTATAAGGAATAATATAAATTTTATAAAAAATATAAGTAAAAGATGTGCATTTGCATATAATTTCAATAATTCAATATAATAGTACGTGCGTGCATATACGTGGATGGAACAGTTAATAGAATTTGAAATTTTAAAGGCACAAGGACCGGAAAAAGTATACCCAAACACTGTGTTTTGAGCGATTTGTAGGCCGCCTGTGCTTTTTTCACAAAATGCGTGGATGTTATATTCTGGAGAATATAGTATCCATATTGGAATATGGATTTCATTAATGTGTGGATAATTGGATGTGAAAGTTTGCCACTTCTTAAGGCAGGATAGGAGTTCATCGCGTGGTCGCAATGCGGTATGGATGTCATGAGCTCCAGCAAGCACATCATTAACGTACATGCTATTTCGAAGAATCTTACTTGCAAAGTGAAAAGTTTTTTCAACATCATCTTCTAGTTGGAGAAGCGTACGGATGGCAACAAACGGAGAACAATTAACTCCAAATGTTCCCGTTTTGAGTTCAAAAACGCAAACCATTTGGATTGAAGCACAGGCCTGGTGTAAAAAACATCACTGAGGCTTGTTCCATTGGATGATGGACTGGAAGCATTGAATACGACGCGTGCTTTCGTAGTGGAGATGTATTGTTTGATAACAGTATGATGAGACAAAGAGTAATGTTTTGGAGCATATTCATTTTCCGGTTTCGGAACTGCATGGATATGTCCAAGTTCTAGATAGTCACACACAACGTCATTATATTGCGTTTTAAAAGTAGGATTTTTTAATAATCGAGCTTTATTTAGTAGAAATTGCCCATGTGAGATTGATGTTGAATGACTTAGCTTAAGGGTCTCTAGATACCCTTCTTTGAATGGTAATTGGACAACATAACGATCATCGTTGTTGTGTTTTGTTGGTTGAACATACAATTCTTCACAAAAACGATCAGCTTGATCGAAGAATTGTTTCTTCGGAAGATCCTCTACCTCACAAAATCGAGAAAGTGTCTTGTCTAGTGACGCTTTATTGTGGTGTGACACGCCTGTTGAAAATGAAGAAATATATGTTTTGGATACAGGCCCAGTTAATATCCAACCAAATATGGTCTCCTGGCCTAATAAAGTACCACAAATATTATGTTTTATTCCATCTAATAGAATAAGTGGAAGAAGATCACCGCCAATCAGCAGATCAACCTGAGTGCTTTTAAAGAACTGTGAGTCTGCGAGCTGTATGCTAGGAAGATTACTAAAAACTGAAGGATCTATAGGAGATGTCGGAAGATTTCCTGTGAGTTGCGGTAGAACTAAAGCACTAGCTTCAATGTGAATTGCAGTATTATTTGGAGAGCTTAAGATAAATGAACATATCTTATCAACTTTGGCGGAAGTAGTGTTATTAAGACCGGAAATGTGCGCTTGTATTGAAGTAGATGGAAGTTTTAGTAGCTTAAACAATCGTTCAGAAATAAAAGTTCCTTCTGAACCAGTATCAATGAGGGCTCGAGCAGTAAAAGTTGTACCTAGATGGCGTATATGAACAATCGCGGTACCTAAAAGAACGCCTTTGGAATTAGTAGAGAAACATGTTTAAACGTTATCAATAGGCATAAAAGAGTTAGTGGACTGTATTGAATGAAACTGGGGCTGCTGCATGCCTGAAGTTATACTGGAATTATTTTTCGTAGTATTAAGATTTTCAGAAGGTGAAGCATTGGTATTTGGACTTGGATTATTCCAATGTAAAAGCGTATGATGTCGCTTGTTACAGGTATAACAATTATATGAACTTTTGCGATCTCTGACACTATGGCTACGAGCAAAGCAATTTATGCAAAGTTTATGTTTCTTTATGAAATTTGTTCTTTCTTCGATATTGAAGTCTTGAAAACGAGCACATTGACGAATTGGATGTTGCTCTTCTGGACAGAGCTTACAAAGTGAACCAGAGATCTTGGAGTGATATGTGTTCACCCTTATTGGTGGATTTGAACTTTTTGAAATTGTAGGAGGTTTCTTAGATGAGTTCTTTAAAGGATTTGAATTTCGAATATCTGAAACGGTTTCCAGCGTTTGGTAACGACTGGTCAGGAAGTTATCTAAAGCTTCCCACTTTGGAATGTCTGTTTTATTTTGAATGGATTGCTCCCAAAGAGCTAAAGTAGTTTCGGGCAGACGCGTGGAGCATAGAAAAATAAAGATACAATCCCAATCATCAATCCTTATATCGTTAAGTTGAAGGGTTGTAATACAATTGTTGATATCTCTTTGGATACCTTTTAACGCATGACTAGATTCAGTGGATATGAATGGAAGATTAAATAGAACTTTCAGTTGGCTATTAACGAGTATACGTTTGTTTTCAAAACGTTCACATAAATTATGCCATGCTGACCAAAACCCATCATTTGTTAACGGAGCTCTTTTTACAATATCTCGAGCTTCTCCTTGAGTTTTATTGATTAAATGGAAAAGCGTCTCAACTGGACTAAGCCGAGTATTATTTACGTAGATGGCTGTGAATAAGTCACGGAAAGAAGGCCACTTTAAATAATCTCCACTGAATACATCGGTATCACATGGAGGTAAGTGGAAATTGGAACTGGATGGAATGTCTGGTGACCTTGAAGAGGAAGACGACTTAGCAGATCTGTGCTGAATATTTTCAGTAAGCCGTGAAATGCACCGAACATAGTTTTGATAACAGCTATGATATCGATGCTTTATTGTTTCGATATCGTATTCGCATTCAGTTGCCTTGTCCTTAGGTGCAGCTAGCTCCTTTGAGCATGCTTCATACGCCGACTTAACATTAGCCCAGATAGACTTCATCTCATCTTTATGGACTTCTATTGCAGCTGCTGAATATTCCGAAATATTTGCATCACTAAAATCTGCCTCAAATTCAATTAAATTATCCGAGAGACGGATAAAAGATTCCAATGCACTCATATTGGTGAACAATTTCTTTGGTTTTTTTGGATTAAGAAAAAATCAGCAAGAAATCAGCCAAGAAACACTTAAGAATTTGTACTCGATATGATCGATGATAGGAAAAATCAGAATGAGAAATAATCGGACAATTGATATAAAACAAGATCGAATTAAAAGAAGAAATAACTCGATTTAATGTAAAATTTGAAATTGAATTTATCGATGAAAAGATTGGAGGTAACAAATAATTTAGAAAAATCGGATTCGATGACAAGATTTCATAGGTATATCAATTTAAAGACCAAAATTCGGATATCGATTATCAAGTTTTTGAAATATAAATTCACTGTATGATTTGGATTGATAATTTAAACTGTTTAGTTTCCAGTAATATTATTAACTTTTTGAAAAAATGAGGAAAAATAAATTTCGATTTCAATAACGAAAATCGTATTCGAAAAATCAGGTTTTAGTAAGGGTTGAAATTTAAATCGAAACATTCAAATTGAAAAATCGATATAAGAAATTATTTTAATTTCAATAATCGAGGAAATTGTTATAAAAATTAATATATGAAAAAGATTTGGATATCTTGGATATATTTGGATATTTATATTCACAGTGAAAAATTGCTAAGAGAAAATTATTTTATTCTTATAACCGATGTTCAGAACGAAAAAGGAAAATATTTAAATTTCAGCAGCAATCTTAATTATGACAAAATCGATGACGAAATAATGTCGATTTGGATTTGAATATTTATTGTAAAAAAAATGGATGGATGAAAGTGTTTATATTTTGACACTAAATATTTGCTTTTAAATGAGTATAATCCCAAAAATGTTGATTTAAGAGCAAATAATCACTGATACTTAAATAATTTATTGGCACCTTGGTAACAGCAAATATTCATTAGAAAAATTGATATATGAAAACATTTTATAGTAGCGAGAAATTTTAAATATGAAGTAATCGACAAACGAAAATTTTTTTTAAAAAAGCCAAACTGCACTATGAACAGATCGAATTAAAATAAATATTTTGTTTTTCACCACTAGTTTTCACTCGTACAATCGAAAAACAAAATTACTTTATTGTTGCAGCTGCTGCACTTCGATAACCAAAAATATTTGACTTTTATTCACTATAAATCAATAATTTGGAATATTTTCTCCTGTAACAACAAACTTCAGCAAACTTATTAGAAAAAGTCGATAAATTAAATTATGTGGAATTCGGCAGCAAATATTCACTTAAAAAAAAAATATATAACAAGTTTGGATAACGAGAAGTGTGTATTTCGATTATCACAAAATATTCAAAAAATTATAAAATAATTCAGCTATGAAATTGATGTTTAGTATCACTATGATAGATTTTAATTTTTTCAAATTTTTAATGACATAAATAATTATTTTGTGTGTGTAGGGATGTGTACACTTATATTTTATAAGTGTTGAATTATTATATGTATTATGGATATTATGTGCATATTATGTATGTGTGTATTTACGTGTTTAGGAAGAAGAAGAATATTTAATTTTGCATTTATGTTAAATTTTGAATCATTAAAAATTTAATCCTTCATGAATTAAAAATTGTGATTAAGATTTGATATCTCGGTGGCCACTGTTGTAAAGTTCAATACACTGCACTTAGTTGTAATAAAGAACAGCTGTTCGAATGCTCTATATGAAATTGTCTTTGTGTCTCTGCTTGATTAGCATGTAAACGAAATGTAAGGAAACTAACCACTTATAACTAAATCCACAGTTAACTAACAGAGATTCACCTTCAGCTTAGAACATCAAAGCAACAGTTTAAGAAGCACTGTTAGAAAAGCACTGAAAATTATACTTTTCTGTTAACCTGTACAGATAGGTTCGAATATCGGCTAAGCATAATGTAAGCTATTTCAATGGCGTGTAACCGATCGTGTTGAGATGAGAGTGCTGAATTGCGATCGTTCTCAAACCCAAAATGGATGCACACAATTTTATATCAAATAATTTATTTTTTGATGCTTTTTAACAATTTAAATGATGTTTCTCTTAGATGAAATAAGTTTCTAATGGATAAATTTTAAATGATAGGCATTTATAGCGATGTTTAAATAAAAAATATTATTTTTACATACCGCACTAACTAACACGATCGCTCTTGTTTGAATGTCAATATGTATGTATGTATGTACATATATTTATCCTATATGTTAATGAAGGGAAAAAAATAACTCCCGTTGTTTGCGCTTCGGTAAAAATGTTTTTTTTTAACTTTTTTAAGCTATTTTAAGTAATTTTAACACTTTTTTACTTTTAAATTATGACTTTTTTTTTAATGAAATTAGGCACTTTGAATTATTTTAAGATTTTGATTTGACCGCGTCTCTTACAGAACTGTATGGGAACCGTAATTTTTTAGAGATCATAGAAGCGTTTCTTCTAGTTAACGCAATGCACTTGTACTGATATATGAACATAAGAAATAATGCAAACACACCTGATTCTGATGAGATCGATGATGATGGTGAAATGCGTGTGAGGTGAGTAAGTCCTCCTTTGGATAAGATGATCGATGTCTTTTTATTGGATGAAATGATCGATGTCTTTTTGGATGAAATGTTTCAGCTTAGACCCATGTATAAATCTATTGCTTCCTAAAAATCCGGCTCGAAGGACCATGAAGAAATGAGTGAGGATTGGATGCCAGTGAAATGGTGAAGCAAGAGATTTATCTATAAATGAAATACTCAAATCAAGTTAATTTGAGTTTAGCGAAATGAAAGAAGTGGGTGTAAGTTTTAGTTTTCTGAAACAATGGATTTATTTACAAAGATTTGTGGATGAACTTACTCAGGATGTGGTTGCTCGAAAAGTGAACGAGTACCAATCTTGATACAAGAAAGGAAGTTAACAATGATTAAATATAAGCAATTTTGACATATTAAAGCGACAGGAAATAGATAAATTGTAGTTTGTATAGATGAACGTGAAGCGCCATCTAGGTTTCAATATAACTTTATCGTAAGTATAAATTAAATGAAAGCTTAGCTTAAATATAAATATAATGTAAAATTTTCACCTAAACAAATATATTGTGACTACGTTTTTATTTAGCCACTTTGACAAGCTCGAACTACGTCACAACAAAGATGGCGGACATGCGCAATACTTTATCTGTAGTTCTTTGTATCATGAAGGATACTCATATTTATTTGAGCCGCCGCATTCTAGCTTCGTAGAAGAGAATATGAGTCGAGCTGCGTGCGCTGAGGGTGAGTAGGTTTTTGTATTTATTTTTTTCGGATATACTCAGAGTCGCAAAAATGCTATCCGTTGCAGATCTCTGGTTCGTATCTCATCTTATTGTCAATATTTGTAATAGCGAAATTACAATGCAGCAGTGGCAGTGTCAGTGGCAGTGAGCTGTTTTCTAATATATCACTGCAGCAAAATTACAATTCAGCAGTGAGCAGTAGCAGTATTTTGACGTCTAACATTTTGTGTTTTTTTATTTTTTGGCTCCAAATGTTTATGTTTGTTTTATTTTTTCAAGTTGCCACTCTGTTTTTTCATTCACTATATTGGCAGCAGTGTGGCCGTGGCAGTAAATTTAGAAATAGAGCTAAAATCAGCAGCACTGGTTACTGTCGCTGCTGTTATGTGAGAGCTACCATTGAATAACATTATTTTTTAAATAACAGCTGATCACTGCCACTGCCACTGACGCTGCCACTGCCGCATTGTAATTCCGCTATCAGAATAATTCAAAAATAGTTTCAAACATTCAAATGTAAAATCTCAGTTGTCTGGCAATAATTTTCAATGATTCTACTGTACATAATTTTTTAATTTAATCTCTGATAGCGACGTATTTTTTGTTATTGGACGGAAATAATAAGAAAAATTTTTACAAAAAACAGAAATGAGCTCATAATTGAAAATAAAACACGCTTGTTTTACATTTTGTTTTGTAGAAAAGCAAATGAGTTAAATTTCTATTTTAAAATTTTTTTATTTAATTTTAAAGTATGTTTTTTTTTTTAGCGTAGGGGACATAATCAGAAATTAAATTTACAGGGGCTTAGCTTATGGTTTCTTTTAAGCTTAAAACAATTCATTATAGAAAGCTATAACTTCAAAAAAGCTTTGATAAAAAACAAACGAAATTTAAAATTATATTAATTTTCGATTTATAAAGAAGACAAATTCAAAGCTTGCATAACTTTTCTAAACTAGAAAGTAGCGGAGATATTGGCTTGTAAAATCAAAACATAAAATTTCAATAGTTTTTTTATCATTTTGAGGTGATGTCCTTGCCTTAAGCAATTGAGTTATACAAAAAAAATCTGTAGTTTTCAAGAGATTGCAATAGTTATGATGTCAAAATAACGAATCATCATACTACATACTATCTGTAAAATCAATATCTAAAATTCCGTCTAACATCATGTCCTTCAATCACTTATAATTAAACTTTTATTTTGAAAATTATCTTCTTGTGCCCATATTACAGGTTAAAGGTTAACACTATAAGAACCAATCATATTGTGAAAGCCTCCTCACTTATACCTTTCATCCGATACTTCATTCACATTCTACCTGTTCCTAGCCCTGAGAATTCTTACTAAAATTAATATAAACTTTCAACGCTCATATTTCGGGTCACAGGTCATCAATTTAAAATTGAACATGATTTGGCTCATATATGGTGTTGTGGCTTTCGAGCGATATACGTTTCATTACCCTTCTAAAATAAATACTAAAAAAGTGTGCAACAACATTCGATGTTCGCGTATTAATACATAAGATTATCTACTGTTACTCACCTTCCATGGCAATGCACACATTTAAGCTTATTCTTTCTAATTCTCTATTCCCTTCTTAGATCTCTCACCCATTCTTATAAAATTTTATAATTTGAAATAGTATATATCGTATCTTAGGTATAAATAGATGTCCCACTTTTTTATTTTATTTTTATATTATTTCCTCCTTTTATTTTCTTTTCTTTTTTTTTCTTTTCTTTTCTTCACTTTTCTTTTCATGGTTTTAGAAACTATGTCAATCCTGTGGGCGAAAAATGCCCACTTCGAGCGTAAATACAATAAAAAAATAAAAAATAAGGAACAATTTAATGAAATAATCAATGTTAGCAAAACCTGCTTAGAATAAGTTAATTAAACAATCCTGTTAAAATAAGAAAATTACCTTGCCTTGTTTAGCCAATAAATAAATAAATTTGCTTTATGCAACTGAAACTGCATCAGAGGATGTAAAGTAGAGTAGAACAAAATCTATGAAAGCAAAAAATCTTCATCGGCTTCATATATATTTGAAAACTCCTCGTCAAAACAAATTTTTCTGCATCCTTGGTTTTTTCTGCGACATAACTCTTGGCTTTGCCCGAGGGTTTTTTATTTCATTGACATATATTTTTTTACTAAAATTTTTTTTAATCTAAAATCGAAAAATTTACGTTCAAATTTTTTGATGCAAACCTCTTAATTAAGTCATTATTAACAACCTGTCATGAATTCCCTAATTCCCTGAATTCCCTCATTCCTAATTCAAAGCTCACCAAATCGCCAATATCTCCGCTCTTCTATGTCGGACATAAAATATGATCATAACAAAATTGTAAATTAGATAATTATCTTCAAAAATATATCACATAAATTTAACGTAAAACCAAAGTTTACACCAGAGATGGGACGCACGAAAAAGCACGATTTAGAACTTTGCAAAGTAGATATGAAAAAGTTACACATACTTTTCAAAATTTATGTTTCAACTTAAATGTTCTTATTTTTTTTTATTAGTTTCATTTAAATAAAATATTAGTTTTGATGAAATAAAAACGTAGTTGCTTAAGTAAAAGTAGTAAAATGTTAGTGCACGACCACGGAAAGCACGCATGGCTTTGAGTTTTTTAAGCTTGGGCACGCACGTGCACGCACAACATTATTTTGTAGGCAAGTCATTCCGTGACACGAAAGCTATGAGACTATTTAGTCTAAACAGTGCAAAATAGAAATTTTTTACTATTATAGATATTACATTTATGATTACAGTACTTATTTTAGTATTTTACTTATTTTACATATGGACATAACTGGCGTTACGGACGATTTGCACGAATAAATTTTAAAAAAATAGAATGTTAAAGTCTAATTTTTAACAAGTTTTTTTGTATTTGCGTAATTATAAAGTAGCACTTTATTAAGTAAAAACAATGACTACAATTTACACAAAGGATCTAAGGATATTAGCAAAAATATGTGTTGGTGTTACGTTACAAAAAACGGAAGTGATGTCTGACTTGAATGGCAAAATTTTAAAAACTCTCTGAATTTTTTAAAACTCTCTCAGTATCAGAATATTAACCATGCATCACTAACCTTAGCAAAATTTAATCTACCATCAATGCAAAAACTTCTATCCTGACAGTCAAGGGACCTGGGTTAAGAAATCAGTTGTTCACTGACGTACTACAATTGTACTCCCTACTATTGTCTATAGCATGTGCCCCACTCTAGGACAAATTATTTTACATTATATTATGTTATGTTATGTTATGTTATGTTATGTTATGTTATGTTATGTTATGTTATGTTATGTTATGTTATGTTATGTTATGTTATGTTATGTTATGTTATGTTATGTTATGTTATGTTATGTTATGTTATGTTATGTTATGTTATGTTATGTTATGTTATGTTATGTTATGTTATGTTATGTTATGTTATGTTATGTTATGTTATGTTATGTTATGTTATGTTATGTTATGTTATGTTATGTTATGTTATGTTATGTTATGTTATGTTAGTTATGTTAGTTATGTTATGTTATGTTATGTTATGTTATGTTATGTTATGTTATGTTATGTTATGTTATGTTATGTTATGTTATGTTATGTTATGTTATGTTATGTTATGTTATGTTATGTTATGTTATGTTATGTTATGTTATGTTATGTTATGTTATGTTATGTTATGTTATGTTATGTTATGTTATGTTATGTTATGTTATGTTATGTTATGTTATGTTATGTTATGTTATGTTATGTTATGTTATGTTATGTTATGTTATGTTATGTTATGTTATGTTATGTTATGTTATGTTATGTTATGTTATGTTATGTTATGTTATGTTATGTTATGTTATGTTATGTTATGTTATGTTATGTTATGTTTCATAATGAAATAAGGCCCAAATTTGTATGAAAATTTTTTGGGCTTTATTTAATTTTTTATTTTGGGCGTTATTTCATTGGGCGTTATTTCCCTGAACCTAAAAAATAGCTTGTTGAACAGATATTTTTATATTTAATTCGTTTATTTATTATATGATTGAGAAACTTTATTACAGAATCTTTAAAAATTTAATAATTTGTTTGTTTTCGCTCGACAAAAAATTTTATAGATTTGAGTTTTTTTAACTAATTTTGAAGTGTGATAGCTTGTTAGAATGTTAATTTTATGTTAATATGATAATGTATTGAGATGTTAAAAAAATTTTTCATATGATAATTTTTATTATTTTCTAAAAACAAACCTATTTTTTTCCATATAAATGGTATGGACCAACTTTGGGGACTGGGCGAATTGCCTTCCCGTTATCCGATTCTTAACATTTTTGCAGAACAGGTTTTTATACCTAAAGGAGTATTTCTAGTGAGAGTTATGCTTTATAGCTTGAAGTTGAAAAATAAGGAACACGCTAATGTATACATACATTTATTAGACGATGTGTTTAGTTGGAGATAAATGTGCGAAGTGAGAAAATAGCAAACAATCAGCTCATAGTAAGAAATTTCTACTTTGCTCTGTTTAGAAATAAATAGTCTCATAGCGTTAGAACTATGGGTTTTGGGTTAAAACTGTTTTTGGCATTTTTGAAGATAATTATCTCATCTACAATTTTGCTGTAAGTCAATTTTATGTCAGATATAGAGGAGCGGAGATATTGGCGAATGACCGATTTCAGTTAACTTTGAACCCGAATATCTTCTAACGCGTTTATGATATTATACATGATATCAACTCATGACCGGTTGTTATTTAAGACTTAATTAAGAGGTTTGCATCAAAAAAAAATTGAATGTAAATTTTTCGATTCCTATTAAAAAAAAATATTCATATTTCATATTTATTAGATATTAATTAGTACAATAAGATACAGGAGATCTTTTAACAGTACAACAGAATTATATGCATAATTAACTTAGTTAACTTAGAATTGAATACTTAGAATAACATAAAATACTTAATATATAATTATTATTTTAATAGTGCAACAAATTTATATGTATAATCAACTGTTTACTTAAAATTTCACAACTTAAAATAACTTAAAATACTATATATAATATTTATGATTTTAATAAATAGACAGTCTTATAAATATAAAAACAAAGATGAAACATAGTAAGAAGACAAAATAAAAAATAATTAGAAAAAAGAAGTAATAGATAGTTAGATGTTTGAAAAGTATAACATAACATAAGACTTAAATTTATTCGTGCTGACAATAGATTTTAAACTAGAAGGTAAAGAATTCCAGAGTTTGATGGCGTTAATGAATAAAAGTCGCTTAGTATATAAGGAATTGAATTTAGGTATTATAATGTTTTGTGTTCGAGTAGAAACACTGAAGCGTAACTTCTCATAGAAGTATGCGGGAGTTTTACAGGAAATTAATTTATGCAAAAATAAACAATTTCTCGCAATTAAATAGTTTATAATACTACAACCTAAAATGCTTCTACTCTCTTTAGAAACATGGTCAAAGCGTCCCAGGCCAAACACGTATCTTGCTGCATCATTAAAGGCAACATGAATTTTATGCGAAGAGTGCGAGTCAAGATTGCTGTATATTAGTTCTGAGTAAGATATGATTGGAAGTATTAATTGTACAACAAGCCTCTTTTTTGTCTCAATCGGAGTAAATTTAGCAGACATTCGCAAGCATCGAAGCGTGTAGTAAACTCGTTGAACAATATTGTTAGCATGATCAGAGGATGAAAGTCTACAGTTAATAAGGTTCGTAACATATTTATAACCCACTTGCCAGCATTGCATGTTTTAACAAAAAAAATCATTTTTCGACATCACTGTAAAAAAGAGCATACTAAATGAGAGAAGTATGAGACAAAGCGATCTTAGTTTTTGTTGTACATTATTAGTATTCCAATTGATTCTAATGCACAGTTAACTTTTTGCTTGCTGCTACAAATTTTGATGCATTTTTTGCGTAACATATTTATAACCCACATTCGATAAAGTGTTTCCAGAGTAAAGGGACGTATATTTTAAAGAAAAAAAATTACTCTTTCTGCAAAAAATAATTATTTTCTGCAAAATGCCACGCGGAACTAATTTAACAGGTGAAGAAAAAGGAAAAATTTTGGCATATAAGGACAGTGGGCTTAACATAAGCGAGATATCCAGAAATATTGGCAGAAGTCGACAAGTTGTGAAAAACTTTTTGGATGATCCGGCAAAGTGCTCCGGCAATGGTGCTAAGAAGCGATCCGGAAGGAAACATTCCCTTAGTGACCGCGAAAGAAGGCTAATTTTTCAAAAAGCCAGCAATTCTACTGCGTCCTGCTCCAAATTGGCCTCGTATGTGGGGAACAAAGTCAGTAAGATGACCATTTGCAAAGAGCTTAAAAGGTGCTCACACATTTGCAGCGCAAAAATGGCAAAAAAACCTAAACTGCTACAACGTCACAAGACTGCGCGCCTAGAGTTCGCTGAGAAACACATGGACACCAATTGGCAATCCGTAAAAAGATAACAATTGACACTTTTATATATTATTTAACGGTATATCATCAAAATAGCTAATTTTTTCGGACTAGAAAAAATGGAATTTAGATGGCCCTGATGGATTCCGTCACTATTGGCATGACCTACGTAAGGAGCCACTATACTTTTCCAAAAGAAATTTCGGTGGCGGATCAGTAATGGTGTGGGGTGCATTTACTAGCCGCGGCACTCTGCAATTGATGTTTACATCTTCCAAAATGAAAAGCTCGGACTATGTTGCTGTGCTGGAGAGAAGCCTAATCCCTTTTTTAGAAGAAAATAGAGAGATACCTTTCCTGTTCCAGCAAGATAACGCCCGTATTCACACCAGCGCTGAAACAAAGTCCTTCTTAGCAAGGTGTTCTGTTGAAACTATGGATTGGCCGGCCTGCTCCCCAGATCTCAATCCAATTGAGAATATTTGGGGAATTCTTGTCAGAAGGGTTTATGCCGAAAATCGTCACTTTGAAAGTGTTGAGGAGCAACGACGAGCCATTGAGGAAAATTGGGAAAGCCTTGAAATCAGTTTATTGGAGAATTTAATTCGATCAATGAGGAAAAGAATTTTCAAAGTAATTCAGGCCCATGGAAGCCATATATCTAAGTAATTGCTTACATTCTAGCTTTAAGAATCACTTTAATACTTAATTTTAAAACAAAAAACTTTATATGGGTTATAAATATGTTACGCAAAAAATGCAGCAAAAATTGTAGCAGCAAGCAAAAAGTTAACGGTGCCTTAAAATCAGTTGGTATTCTAATAAAGTACAACAAAAACTAAGATTGCTTTGTCTCATACTTCTTTCATCTGGTATGCTCTTTTTTACAGTGGTGTCGAAAAATTATTTTTTTTGTTAAAACATGCAATGCTGGCAAGTGGGTTATAATTATGTTACGAACCTTATAAAAACCTAAACTTTTAACTTTATCAACCATTAGTAGGCAATTATTACTTAAAAAGATCGGTGGTATTTGTTGGTGGTCAAGTTTATCCCTGGAGATAGGAAGAACATATAATTTTTTGGCATTAAGGCATAGATCATTATCTGATGCCCACTTTGCGATTGCAGTTAGGTCTTCATTTAGTCTACAACATAAGTCCTATTATTCTGTAAATTTTAATATTCTGTAAAAAAAAAATGAAATACAAAAACTCTCTGGCAAAGTCAAAAGTTATATCACAAAAAAAAAACTAAGGATGCAGAAAATTTTGTTTTGACAAGGAGTATTTAATAATATAAGATGCTCGTGAGGTTAAAAAACCGTTTCACTCTAATGTACAGTTTAACGAACGTTGCTTCTTAAATTTTAACATAAGTACAATGAGCTATATCATGAGTTATATCAATAAATCAATAGAATGTTCGCCTCTTCGTCCTTATAAAAGTTAAAAGGCATACTTTCAGAAGTAAAGTAACTTCGGCAATAAGCTACTGTAAAACTTCCCGCAATGTTTACAAGATTTTGTGTGCTACCTGAGTTCTTCTTAGAAAAAGTACGTGTTTATAATATTTTAAACAGTTTTAATAAAAATTCCCATTTTATTAATTATTTCAGCAATCACAAAAAACCTTAAATTTTGCTCTTACAACTTGAGTTTAATTTCACAAGAGCCTTAAATGACATCCACTTTCTTGAGCAAATAGATATTTTTACCTAAATACTTCATAAAAAAGAACATTTGTATATATTTCGATAATATTTTTAACGTAAAATGGAATTTTTATTTTAGCTTTTTGGAGATATTTACTTGAATGGTGGATTTAAAGCCTAGCGGGTTGATTTTAGATATTTTTGTCTATAGTTTGTGAAACTGAGTGAATTGCAAACCCTTTTCTATTCTCCTATTGATCCAAATTGATTGAAACTTAAGATTTTTAGATAGATTGTGTTCAGATCCAGTTAAGCGAAAATCGTCAAATTTAATGTTATAATCAACCTGTTTTTCGGTTTTTCCTGAAAAAATTGTTTTTATGGTGTGTACCGCAGTTCAAACCCCAACTCAGACAGAATGTTTAAACCAATTTTAGGTGAATATTTCAGATGCAAATATTCTTTTATTTGCCTTTTATTATTCTTTGTGTACTTTTCCTATTTAATTGCTATTTTACATTTTTAGCTAAGCGCTTTGTCGGCCAAAACGGACTATGTACCAACATTATTCCAACCATACTTTACTGTTGTATCCTTGACATTTTGGCTTTGATTGCTGCAAATTCATTCATTTACATTTAAACTCAACATAAAACTGAATACCAGGTAGTAGTTGGGATGGCAGAGGAGACATAATGCTTAACAAGATGGAGTTTACCTTATACACAGGATATACCAAATGAAAGCGGAAGCACGAAAGTTGAAATAACTGTGACGCAGTCAAAAGCTTTGACCTAGTTTTCCGTGAAAGTAGCACACATACAAAACTGTTACGTAGTTGATTCAGGCAGAAACAAAAAATCACACACACTTACACGCACTTGTATGCACCAAACGAATGTGTTTGCCGGCATTTGAAACACAAACTCTATAAGATACACAGTGAGAGAGGTCAGAATATATTTTTATTGCTTGAAGTGTGCCATTCATGAACGAACACATTATTATTATAAGCGTGTTGAAGTTTTTATTTAATGTGTTGAAGTTTTTATTTGTTCTTCTTAAACTTTAGGGAATATTTATTGCCCTTTTTATTGTTACGAGTAGTTTTAATACTAGACAAACTTTGTTTTCAAGGACGAAATCTTTGTCTAAACAATCATCTCTCAAAATAGGTCACTTAACAAAACGAGAATAATAACACTGTGCGGCACGAAAATCTGTATCTAATAATTTCAACGTTTTTCACATTTAATATGAGGAAGCTCGTGGTAACATCCGTTTTTCTACTTTACCGAAGACTTTAGTGCAAAATTTTTTTTAATTAGTCCAGATATTCACTCATTTGCATGTTGAGAACTCTTGAACCATTAGGATTTTTATTTTGGTTTCTTCAGCAAAGTTATTTCTGTTATTCTTGCCAACAACTTTATATAATATATAACGAAAAATCATTTCAATTGTCTTTAAACCTTTAATAAGCGAAATATCCATGTCTTGCTCGCTTTCAACGCTTCAAAGCAAAAAATGTTACTCATACGCAATGTTGTTCGAATTTTTTTTCGTTTGACTTTTTGTAAGAATCACTCGATAACGATCAACTGCAAGCGATTTTTTCATATTCATTTATTCAGCAAAGTTGTTGGCCAGAATTATAGAAAGAACTTTACCTAAGAAACTAAAATGAAAATCCTAATGGTTCAAGAGTTATCAACATGAAAATGAGTGCATATCTTGAGTAATTTTTGATATATCTTAAAAAGGAAAATTTTGTTCTAAAATGTTTGGTAAAGTGGTAAAACAATTGTCACCACAAGATTCCTTATGCCAAAATTAAGTGAAGAATGTTTAAATTATCAAATACAGAGAAAAAAGATACAAAAAAGCGCACAGTGTAATCAAACAAAATTATATTTTTATGGTGCACATAATCAATATTTAAAGAACTGCCAAAGTGACTGTTATGCTGTTCGACAAGCATTTTACATTCCCATGTAACAGAAGCTGGCAAAAAGTCGCTTTGATAGTTCAATATTGATTAAATTTGGCCTGATGAGAGAACATTTTGCACAAATAAAAAATATTTTAGGATATTTTTGTGACTTTGACAAGGAAAAATCTTGTTTTCACATTTTTTTTAACATTCAATTCTTGCAGTATTATTTATTTCAGTTAATACTTGTTGATTGAACACAATAAAAATATCAAACATATTTTGAGATGACATTTAGAAATATACATATAAAATATATACTAAATGAAAAAATAAATCCTATCAAGAATGAAGATGTATGGAATGTTCGAATTCGCAGCGTAGAAATTCTCCTGAGAAAAGACCGATTTAGCTAGATCTCAAAAATGCCAAAAAGGGTTTTGACATTTGGAATAGAAAATGTTTGGATGAAAGGAATGTTTCACGAATGTTTGTGTAGTACCTCAGTAAAATAATTACATGAGCAACACTTCAAATGCAATTCTAAGCAAACACAACTTCATTTCTTTTTATATTATTTTTTTATTGAAATAGTATTAAGGACTTATATATATAAAACAAAATATAGCTTTTTTAAAAAACTTGTTCTTATTAAAAATATTATAATGTATTTAACAAGTTCATAGAAAATATTTATGTGTGCAAGACCTATTTTTATTGATTTTATGGTATAAAATAGAAATATGTATAGATTTTATAAAAGAATATGTCTTCCTTTCTGATATATGACTTGGCTTAGCGTGAAAGACTTGAAGTACATCAACGATCTAAGGATGGAGCCATCAATTTTCTGCCATTCATCTTAAAGAACTGTTTTCAGATGCTTCAGCAACTCGAACGGGTGCCCGTTTTTTGTAAACTTGGGCCAAAAGAATGCCCCACAGGTTTTCAATAGGATTTAAGTCATGACTAACAGCAGATCACTACAGTTCGGATATATTTCAGATTTATTGAAAGTCATTTGGGGCTCGGGAAGAATTTGTTGGTGCGCTGTCCTGCTAAAAAGTCCAGTTATCCTGGTATTTATAGCATGTAACCTATATAAACACATCATCTAATAACTCGATATACATTTGTATATTCGATTTGCATGAAATAAAATACAGAGGAAACTTTCAAATTATCTGAAACCGACTGAAATCATCTATGATCCCCGCCAATAGTTACGCGCATACCTAATTAGTCGTGGCTGTCGCAAATTGTGCCGATATTTCTGGCAACTGTCGTGCCCGTCAAGGTTTAACCTTTTCTCATCACTTAATATAGCATTCCCAAGTTCTTTCTCACAAAATTTGTATTTTTCGGCATATGCTAGACTGGCAGCAATGTGTCATGGTAGAAGCCTTGGTTGAGAGAAGGGCGATTCATAACTTCTTCTTCTGGTAACCCTTAGATCCAAATTTGCAACAATTTCATCACAACTCATCACTTTCTCTACAGCAAGTCTTTTGTGCCGTTGGTCAATCACGGATTTTCTTTCATTATACGCTTGATTTAAGCATAGTTGCCAGGGTCTTCTAAACGATTTCTTATGGTAGTTCGGTGACGATTTGTCCTAGCAGCTATAGCACCTACTTTTATGCCGGCTACATTTAAGCCTTTTATATTTCAACGATCTCCTTCAGATAAAGTGGTTCGACGTGGCATTTTTATTTGAAAAATAAAATATCTTTAAAATGTGCTCATATTTTGTTCCAAAAATATATTACCGTTACGTTTATGGTCTTTCTGACTGAGCTTGTCAACAAACTTTCGTAATTTTTACGTTATAGCAGTTAAAACACAAAAAAAGCAATTAAAAATCAAAAGAAAGTGTTTGCAGTTAGACTCAAGTAATATGTAGAAATAAAAAATGTGATATATTTTTTAAGGCGTATTTTTAATTATATTAGCAAGGTTTGTATTGTTATGGTTTTTATTTAAAATAAAACACTGAACGTTATAAAAGGGGGAAAATACGGGGAAATGTTAAAAAAAGAACGGGAAAAACTTATTGAAATTAAGAACAAAAAGGAAATGATCTCTCCCAAAATCTGGCAACACTGAGCATAACACCCACTCCAATAACGTAAAATATCGCTGCTGCAGCATTTTTAGGATTCTCTGAGCGACAACACGCTGAAATGGCGTTAAAAACAGAGAAAATATACATCTTTAGGGCTCTCTGAGTAAGAAACGCTGAAATAGCGTGATTGTCGGCCCTTTTGGTCTAGTGGAGAGTGTGTTAGACTATCAACCCAGAGGTCCCTGGTTCGAATCCGGGTTCGGGCATGGTTTTTTTCACTTTCGTTGTTCCTTCCTACATTTAAGAATTATGGAAAACTAAAAATCCACAGCTAAATTGTGGAAAATGTGGAATTAAAGGACAGAAACAACTAAGGGCTGGAAATGCTTGCTGAGGTTAAGGCATAACACTAGCCTAGGTTAAAAGCAATTCAAATTGACTTTCACGGCTGTTTCGCCTAATCAATAATTCACGTATGTTTCCTTATCGTTTTCCTTTCAGGTCAGAGACCAAACCTTGTGTGTATAAGGCACATGCCTTGGTTGTTTGATCTTTAAAAAAAAATAAAGCAGAAAATATACGTATTTAAAAAAAACGCTGAATTTTAAACAGAATTTAAAAAACCGCTGCTTATCGTGATATTTTTACAAAATCGCCAATAAATGTTGTGAAATTTCATTATATTTATTGGAAAAATTTTTCAATCAGTTTTAAGAGTGTACGCTAGGGTGGGTCGATTTATTTTTCGACAATTTCCCTATGAATTCCGTATTCTTTGGGTTATTCCATGAAAATTTGCCAAAGGAACCATACCTCTATCGTTAAAATCGAGTCCCCTACTTTTTGTTGGTAGATTTTTTCCCAAATTGACGTTCGTATGAAATATTACCTACACGTTCATATCCATAACTCAAAAACTATCGATCAGGTTTAATCGTCAGTAGGCGCGTTAGAAAGGTGAGTTCATTTTAATCAATTTACAAAAAAAATCTCCAACATTGGTCCAACGGTTCAAAAGTTACGGGCATTTTTGTCCAAATTTTGGACCATTTTTCCATTTTTTTCATGATTTTGTCCAAATTCCTTAACACATTCAAGGCACGGAAAGACATGTCCAATTGCTGGCTGCCACTGCTAAACGAGTTGAAGGAAAAAATGTAGAAGGCACTATGGCGACGACATTAGGGAGCCGTACGAAAACACCAAGACTTGAAAGCAAACAAGACTTTCAGAAAAGATAATGTTTTTTTTCACATTTTGTCTTTTACTACACTCAAATTGAATATTTTTTTTTGATAATAGGTTGATAGATACTTTATTATCTCTTAATTTGAATTTTTGTAGAAAAAAAAAATAAAAAGGGAAAAAAATCAAAAAGTTGGTTTTATGTGTTATTTTGTTTTAGCAATATCGCATGAATTAGTCAACCGAATCCGATAAATTTGGGCTTAAACTCTTCGTTTTGAATTGTAAATTGAATTAAATAATGGATTGAGTCAAAAAAATGCCCATGAAAGTAATATTCTTGGACAAAATCATGAAAAAAATGGAAAAATGGTCCAAAATTTGGACAAATATGCCCGTAACTTTTGAACTTTTTACCAACAAAAAGTAGGGGACTCGATTTTAACGATAGAGGTATAGTTCCTTCGGCAAATTTTCATGGAATAACCCATAGAATATGGAAATCATAGGGAAATTTGTGAATTTTTTCACTCCCTACAAATCGACCCGCCCTAGTGTACGCATTTCTAAATATTAATCTACGGTTGTAATAGATTAATATTTAAAAACTTAGGCACATAATTAATTTAAAGAATTGTCTTTAAATTAAGTCAATCCCGGGATTTTTAAATAAAAAAATTTATATTACAAATCTGAGCAGTTCAGATGAAAGGACTTTAGGAGTATTCGAGAGAAAGATTAGCCTTCTTCTACTTCGTAAGATCTACGGACCAATCTGCGTCAATGGCGAGTACCGAATACCGTGGAATGATGAACTGTACGAGCTGTACGCTAACATCGACATAGTCAAGCGCATTAAAATCGAGCGGCTTCACTGGCTTGGTCATGTTCAGCGCATGAAAGACGATGCTCCAGTGAAGAAAACATTCGATTCGGTACCCAGCGGCGGTCAACGCAGAAGAGGACGACCGCATCTTCGTTGGAAAGACCAAGTAGAGTACAACCTGACGAAGCTTGGAATTTTCAACTGGCGCCAGCAAGCGAGAGACAGAAATGGCTAGCGCACATTCTTAGATGAAGCCAAGACCGGCATACGTTTGTAGCACCAACTAAGTAAGTAAGTATTTAATACATAACAAAAAATTCTATTGAAAGCGTTATAAATTATTTACTTCTTAAAATGTTCAATCCCGATCTAATTCCGGGATCGAGAAAAGCTTCCGGGATTGGACTCCCTAGTATGTATGTATATATATGTTCATGTATATATCCTCTCTCTCTAACTTCTAAACTACTAATCATAATTTGACAAATGATTATTGTATTTGACAAATGAAATTATGTATTAAATCAGTGTCGGGAAGCCCCAGTAGGCATTGGCAGCGCTGCAAGCAGGTCTTCGTCTGGATTTTAGAGACTGCCGCACTCATATACAATTACACTTGCTTTTTTATATGAAATGGGAAAATTTGTCAGGCCTTCCGCTCTCCTTGCTCAAAAGAGACCCACCAGAAGCGCTCTTTTGAGAAGTCACGTTAGAAGGAAAAGCAATATAAATATCAACTTCAAATAAAAAACGATTAACAATTTCAGATTTGTACCATGGTCTTCAAAGTCGGCGGTCCGAAATCTTACCCACTCGTCTACCGTGGTTGTTAAGATAAATGCTTATTTTGCATCAATACAAATGAAAGTAAGCTTTTGGGAGCTCAGGTCCAAGACCCAACTCGGACAAAAAAAATAATTTTTTTTTTAAATGTAAATTTTTTTACAAACTCTTCTGTGTATTTAAAATTTTTTTTGAATTTTTTTAAATTTTCTTCATACAAAAATATAAGAAAAGACTGAGTTTTCTATATAAATATTTTCATATAATATAATATGTAATGTGTTAGTTTTCGGGAGTCCGGGTTCGAGACCCAACTCGGCCAAAAAAAATAATTTTTTTCTGTTTTTTTTTAAGTCTAAATTTTTTTACAAACTGTTCTGTGCTTTTAAAAATTTTTTTGGAATTTTTTTTGTAAATTTTTTCATATAAAATAATATGAAAAGAATAAGAACCTTCAAAAGGTAGGCCTTACAGAAGTACTCATTGATGCAGTGATCATGGAAGGTGTATTGACGCCAGTAAAAGCAGTGCTAGCATGCCTTTTTTTGCGGAGGACTCGCTAAAATGCCCACTGGGGCTTAGCACAACACCTATACTTTCTCATCTTGAGCATGTAATAATAAGCGCTTTGAAGCTCACACTGAAAACAAAGTAGTGCTAAAGCGCTTTTTGCAGAACTCTTACTAGGCATTATGGGATATTTTTTTTTAAAATTAAATTAATAAGTAGTGACGGAATGTCAAAAGGAAACAGACCAACAGACGGATAATGTGAAATACAGATACGCAGACGGAAATGTAAAAAGGGCTGCTAGTAGTAAAAAACAAATATGTTTTTTTATTGTGCTTATGTTGCTAATTGTGTTTTGCCAAGGCTAAACTGATAGCGATATATGCTTTCATTATACCTACTTGGAACTGATCCCTATATGATATAATATGTGGACATGCCGCTTTTAAATAATTAATTAATTTCTCCATCGCATACCCCACAATTACCTTATATTGACCATGCAAAAATTATCGTAATGCCTTGTAATGCATAATTTTTTAATTTTACCTCTTTGATGCCGCGCCATGCCGTTATTTTCTAAAAATAAAAAATTTTCATACATACTTCAAAAAATTTTGCGTACATAAAATTTTATACAGTGTAATCTAACGTCATATCTGTGTCAATGAGCAATAACAGCTTAAGTCTTATTTCAAAGACTGATTTCCAGAAATCTTGCTTTAAAGTTTTCAATCGCCATATAAGTTATATGAAAAGGTCTTTTGTTTTTGCGTCATATCTTTCGCTAAGGTCATGCTAGAAGTTCTTGATTGTGTGTTTATAATGATATATACGTGTAACACAACTATATCAATAACTCAGTTCTGTCTTAAAGCGACTTAAGCTATTATTGCTTATCGACACAGATATAATATAATATGATCAAGGAATACGCAAGCGCAGATTTTATCTGCTTGACATTCGCTTGAACACTGAAGCTTTGATCGGTCTGTAGGTGAGATGAATACATATATTACTGCACAAACACAATCTCACGTGTGCAAACTGTCCGACACTATATTAAATGGTTAATGGCTATGTGACGTAACATTTAATTTAATATAGCGCCCTCTAGCGGATATAAAGTCATGAGAAAAAGTTTTAGTGACATAAGGAAATGAGGATTTGTTAGAAGCATTTTGATTGTCCGATAAAGAAAGGTTATTTGACGTCACATAAAGTTTAATATAGCGTCCTCTAGAGGACAAATAGTCAACTCTAAACTAACTTCTAAACTACCCTAACTTCTAAACTACTAATCATAATTTGACAAATGAGGTATCGTTAGAAGCGTTTTCACCGTGCGCTGGTTATAGGTTATGTGACGTCACATAAAATTGAATATAGCGCTCTCTAGAGGACAGAAAGTAAAATAAGCCCTAACTTCTAAACTACTTGTCGTAATTTGACAAATGAGATATCGTTGGAAGTGTTTTGATCGTCCGCTGTCTAAAGACTATGTGACGTCACATAAAATATAATATGGCGCCCTCTAGAGGACAGAAAGTCAACTAAACCCCTAACTCTAAACTACTTATCAGAATTTAACAAATGAGGTATCGTTGGAAGCGTTTTGATCATTCGCTAGTTATGACGTCACATCAAATATAATATGGCGCCCTCTAGAGGACAGAAAGTCAACTAAGCCCCTAACTTCTTAACTACTCATCAGAATTTAACAAATGAGGTATCGTTGGAAATGTTTTGATCATCCGCTGGCTATAGGTTATGTTATGTAACATACAATTTAATATTGCAACCTCTAGAGGACATAAAGTAAACTAAACCACTAACTTCTAAACTACTTATCATATTTTGACAAATGAGATATCGTTGAAAGCGTTTTTCTCGTCCAGTGGTTAAAGGCTATGTGACGTAAAATTGAATTTAATATAGCGCCCTCTAGAGGACATTACGTAAACTAAACCACTAGCGTTGAAAGCGTTTTCCTCGTCCGCTGATTAAAGGTTATGTGATGTCACATTAAATAGAATAAAGTGTCCTCTACAGGACAGAAAATTAACTAAACCCTATCTTCTTAATTAATTGTCATAAGTTCCATAATAAACATATTTGTTTGTAAATTGATCATCAAATAATTAATAAATTGATTATCAAAATTGATAATCAAATACTTTCAATTATATAGAAATAGTATCCCCAAAATAGTTTAAATAAAAAAATGAGTTCATAAACGTTAAACCTAACTACTAAAAATCACGCTCTAAAAAGTATGAAAAAACAAAATGTTCTCATCTGAAATTTTTATGTATAAACTATTCAATTTTTTTTTTTTTTGGACCACGGATATCTTCTGAATATCACTATGATTATATATAAAATACATTAAAATCTATTACGTGCAAGTTGTTTATTAAATAAACAATGTATAATTTTTTATTTTTAAACTATGTCTACCTCAGTATAGGTAAGCCACCTACTAGGTGTAGAAAAATTATCTTATTATTTAGGTCTTTTGAAGAATATAAGTAAACCAGTTTTTGGTCGTGGGTTCAAACCCCAACCGGGACGAAACGATTTTTTTTGTGCTTTTTTAAAACTTGGCTATTTTGTAAAAAAATGTTTACGAATGTTCGAAATGTTATTTTTTTTAATAAAGTTTTTATAAAAATTCTTTATTTATAGAACAAAAAACATTTTTTTGATAAACCTTAAAACGCTTTTAGTGTAAATTGTATACTACTTTTAAAAGGAAAATTTATATCTTTCTTATTTGTGCTCAAATTTGAATTTACTTGGGATTTTAGCTTAGTGTAAAAATTATGAATTCTTTTATATATTATCTGGTATTTTTTGGTGAAATGTGACCTTTTTATTATACTTAACTTTATTTCATTTCTTTATAATGATTCTGTTGCCACATGTTTTCGAAAACAATTTAAAAAAAAATAACAAGTTATCTGAATCCGCACAAGCACATTGAATTTATTGATGAATGCTTTTGCCAATTTTCTGAATATCTTTTTCAAAAGTTTTCTTACTATCCACTTGCATGTGCTGAATAAATTCATAGTGCAGCTGTTAGAATGACCACAAAAATAATTTTCTGCTTTAAAAAGGATTCTACGACAATTGCTCATTTTCAATTCGAATACTATAACGCGTGTCAAGACCAAAGAAATTATTTTCTATGTTATAGATATGTAGGTAAATGAAGCGCATAGAACGTAAGTAGACGATTGCACGCGACAAAAGTGTGTCAGTCTGTTACTTGGTCTCCGGGCCAGGCCGGACTGTCTGCAACACTCCATTGTATGCAAGCAAAAAAAGAGTACCACTGCTAGTTACAGTCATGACAATTTGAGGAACTCGATTCCTTCTCACTCACACTTTGTCGCTTTAAATGTACATTTATGATGAAAACTTTGGTTTCTATGGTCGCTATTATCGAAAAAGTATGTAAAATCGTATGTGCCTTCGGTTAAATTGGCAGCATAGTGCAGCTCATATGTCCTTGGTGCAATTAACCTTTACCTATGCCGCAACCTAGCATTTCTTTTTCTTCACCAAATACACAATTAATCAGGCTTCGAAAATCTTCTATACACTCAATTTTCTCCGTTTTTAATGTTTTCTTGAGAAAATTAAATGTCAAGTTGAAAGGTAAAATGTTATGTAATCAACCACTTTGTTTATTGATTTCATTGCCACAGCAAGTCAATAGAGAGTGGAAAAAAATCATGAAAATATATTTCTCTATGCTTTAAAATTTAATTTAATGTTACTCATACGCACTGATGTTCGCTAAAGAAAAATTTTTTATTTGCCCGGTTAGGAATTAATTTCAATACATACATACATAAACATATGCTACACTGCATTATTTGTTGTTACTATCTGACAGAGAATACATCAGAGCTCGAAAATAAACATTGGCTTGTTTGTTTAACCGTTTGGTAAAAAGTTTTAGAAGTCGCATAACTTAAACAAATGTATTTTGTTAGCTGAAGAGTTGCATTTTCAGGTAAAAATTAAAAGATTGGCATGTTTGCTGTTTCAAATATTAGTTAACTTTTAATTATTTAATTATTTAATTATTGAAAAAGTTCAATCCTTTTTAAACAAAAATAATATTTATATGTTTGTAAAAATAGGCTCTTTGATCAAAATTTGTAAATGCAATTATAATAAGTTTTATTCAGTTTTAATATTCATAATTTTTGTTATTACTATTTTTTGTAATAGAAAAATCCCTTATTTTAAAAAGAGGTCTGAAGACCTTAAAGTAAGCTTACTTAATCAAAACTATTGTATTTAAAGTGCTTACATTAAAAATAACATAACTACAAAGTTCTTTATTAAATATAATAATTCTATTTTACTTGCATTTTAAGCGATAATCAAGATAAGCTACACTATAAAAACCATTAATAGCGATAATATTCATACAAAAGTTAATGCATTGAGCTTCTGATTACACATATAAACATCATTTTTGCGCAGTGATACCGACATCACTAGTTCGATTTATTATTGTTTCTAGATAATAAAAATCACAAAGACTTTTTCAAGTTGGTGCGGATTTTTTTTTTATAGGGATTTTCCGATTTTTTCAGTTTCGAAAAATATGGCTCTAGTTTTGATTCTATAACTCAAAAAGTATTTATTTTAATTACATGTTTTAAACATATTTAAAAATGAAACGTTCATACCTTTCATTTAAGATATAATTCGTGCTGACCTAACGATTTTTGTAGATATTTTTTGAATACTTTATTTGTGAAAGAGTTTTAAAAAAACCGTTTTTTACATTTTAAAGTAAGCTAAAATACAACTTTGGTGTATATATTGATCTTGCTTTTCTTTTTTGTAAAAACAAATCCTTTAATAAAAATTCTAAGATACAAAGTATGTTTTAGCAAGTTGGATAGCTTACTTATTGCGGTTTTAGTGAAAATACTCAAAAATACCTGCACCAAAGTGGACTTAGAGAGTTCCTTTTCCTTTTATTTTTATTTTGTTTATTTAATGTTTTTAATATTGTACCCTAAGACTGGGTCTTTAATAGTAAAACAATTGAAATAAAATACATTAAGGATCATAACTTAACTATCTAGATTAAAACAACACTTAAACAAATCAGAAAAAATTTCAAAAGTAGACAAAATTAATTATATTTTCTAGCAAAAATATTTTTTATGCAACATCAGGAACGAAAAATCTTAAATAGTGGTGGGATAAGTTTATAAGAGATGTACAGAAAGAGAAAATAAAACGATAGATAAAACTCAGTTCGTACTAAAAAAAAACTTCAAACTTTAAAAACCCAATTATCATTACTGTAGCTAAAGGTATTACTTATAAATAATGTTATTGTACGTTTTAAGCTACATTTTAAAAAACCCCTTTTAAATAGTCTTAGTGCTTTTTTTATCTAGAAACAATAATAAATACTAACTAGTGAGGTATCGCCGCGCAAAAATTGTTTTCCAAATTGTTCACTAGTGTTATTAATATAAACTTATCTAACTAATTAAAACTATTCAAGGTGTTGCAATGGAAAACAACTCTGTTGCAAAGTTTATTATTTAATACTAGCTAATATGCCCGGTGTTACTCGAGAGTCATTTATATAAACATTTTTAAAATTTTTTTAAATTCTGGAATAATGAAAAACATGTTGAGTTTTAAGTTTAAGCTACCGTTAGAAAGGTAACACAGTGTGTAATTTTTTAAGTCATGGCAAAATAACCATATACGGACATCACTACGTGATAAAAGACAAAAAAAAAAGACCCTTGTCTCCCAGTTTTGACCAAAGTCCTCCAGGTTTTTTTTATGTGCCCCCAAAGATGTGGGGCCTCGGTGTCATTTTTGCAAAAAAAATATCATTTTCTCAAGCTCATATCTTGCAAACCGTTCGGAATTTCGATTTACTCTTTGAGGCAAAGTTGTAGTTCTTGTCATAAAAAACAAAAATTGTGAACATATAAAATAAAAAAAAACTTCATCTTCAAGGTCAAAATCGCCAAAAACTTTAAAAAATTCAATTTTTTCACCTTTTTTCCCCTGTTCAGGTCCATAGGTAGCAAACCGTTCAAAATTCAAGAAAATAATCTACTACAAAAATTAACCTAAGATCTCAATAAACAACTTTTTAGAACATATAAACTTCCTAGGAACAATTCTTAACACCGTTTAGGTAGCGCTTAGGTAGCCGCAAAAGTGAAAAATTTCCCGAAAATTTTTTTATTTCATTTTTTTTTTTCTTTACTTCAACATTGAGATACTATAAAGCCTTCTCCTGTAAGTGAAAAGGCATGTTGCAGGTTTCATTGTTATACTATTACTGATATTATTAATCTTAGTTCTTAGGTGGTATGGGTTGACATTTAGAGTTAGGGTTGTAACAAAGAGTAGTAGCATAGATATTTAGTAATAATGATTCAGTGTTGTAGGGACAAGTAGTCTCAGCAGGGATGGCACTGCAATACTATGCTATCTATTACAAAAATTATAAAAAAAAATATTCGTATTATGTTTATAATGTTGATGGCCCTGGACTTGCAAATCGCACTCTCTTAAGTTGTGGATCCAAATCGTCATCCGAATCGTCCGAATCTGACTCTGATTCAGAACTTATGGTGTCCACAGGCACGTTACTTCCAGACTGCCCTCCATCATCAGCTTTTTTTTCTTCAGATACTTCATTAACATCGCACAGGTTGATCTTGTGACTTCACCAACATACCTGAAATGAATTAGAAAAGAAATCAAAAAGGGAATGCAAAACAATGCATCAATAAAATTGATATTACCTCTGCAAGCAATGCGTCGTGTTTTTTGCCTTTGTACCGTTTTTCCATGGGCATTGTGGTTTGGTGAAACCGTTCTCCTTGCTCATCGGATTCGGTAGGGAGTTGTTTGATAAAATCGTCAAAATGAAAATGAAGAAAATGCAGCTTTAATGTCATCGATGTGCCGATTTTCTCAAAATAATACAGCATTTCTTTCACCCATTCTCCTGCTTCCGGTTCCGCGTCTCGATCCCCTCCCAAGACTCTGGTGCATACACGCTGAAGGTAAATCCATGCCATTGAATGATTATAATCATGAAGCGATGATTCAAAGTTGCTCTTGAATAGTTTTCTAATGTCAGGGCCATTAAGTACGCCTGTTCAATAAAGACAAAAAATAAAGACAGAAAAGAAAACATTAACAAAGTGAAAATAGTACAATGAAGTGAACAAAAATTCGTTTTAAATTTACTAAAATACCTTTTTTAATTTTGTCATCGCTACGCTTTGGGAAAACGCTTTTCAAATAGTCGACTGCGTTTGGACAATTTACAACGGCCACTTCGATGAATTTTTTAACAATTCCCAATTTTATGTGGAGCGGTGGCAGCAAGATGTCTTGAGTATTGTCTATTAAAGGTGCATTCCTCATTCGACTCGCGTCGTTTCATCACCGAGGTCATGAAGCGCGACTAGCCAGCTGTAATTGTGTTTGTGGTCCATCCGCTGATGCGACCGACACAATTAAAGTACAGTTTTAAATAGAATCAAAAAGATTCATAATTTGTGATGGCGTTTTAAAATCTATCGATTTTGGCCAAATAATTTCCTCATCAGTGAGGAATCTTCTTGAGCTAGGGAAGCCTAATTCTCGCAGTAACTTAAATATAAAAAAAAAAAAAAAAAAAAAAAAGGTGCATTCCTCAGTTTATGTTGTTTCATTTGTTCCTGCACACTTCCTCTTGGTCTCCACGAATTACATTGGTATTGATTCAGAGGTGAGCGCGAATCCCAATTACAAAGAAAACAAAAGAATTTTGGAAAGCCGCCCTTATCGATGATCCCTTGCAAAATGTTGATGACCTTCAAATCACAGCAAATCTTCCATTTATTTTCGTAGTATTTGATTTTTTCCATTATATCTTTTAATGTTTCATAGCTTTCTTTCATGCAAATACCCATTGCTAGCGGAATGGAAGGTTTTCGGTTCGACACATGCAACAACACTGCTTTCAAGCTTGAAACAGAACCATCAATAAATAATCTCCACTCACTAGCGATGTAGTTCATTCCCATTTTTACCACCAAAGCTTTTACATCGTTGCAGTAAGCGAACGAATTGTCATCATTTAGAGTGTAGAGGCTCTGAAATTCAGCTTGCCATTTGCGGTACGCCGTAGAGTTCACATTACCATCTGTGTGTTTTCTTTGCTTTAAAAACGCTGTCAAAAATATGGCAAGTCGCTGCGATAGTCCCAATATGGCCACAATGAAATCCATTTCCATTTGTGCTATTAGTTGTGGTTCATCTCTTCCCTGTTGGGGCTCATAATTGGTATCAAATGGATCCTCATAAGTAACACCACTTGCTCTAGTCATTCCTGTACATTTTGTACTACGATCTGGAGTTGGCGGCCTTGGTGATACAAAATTTTCAGGTGCAAGCACTGGTAGTATGGCTGTTACAGTTGCTTTATAACTTTTGTTCCTCTCAGCATATCACCTGGGAGATTAATCCAGTTTACCGGCTTACAATACTTCATACTATGTTTGCCTCCACTCAACCATGCCATGAGATTGTTATAACATTGGCGACACACTGTATTAGGTGTGTAATTTTCACCGGTCAAATCTACTTCGTCGAAAAACAACTTAGGGGTCGTCCATAGACTACGTTAAAAATTTAGGGTGGGAAGGGGTTTTGAAATGCACTACGATAAGTAACGGTATGGGGGGGGAGGTGTTTAGATATTGTAACGTTACCAAAAATTAAAAAAATCTACGAAAAACCTCTAATTAATAACACAATCATTTCAAAACTTTTTAACCTTACATGTTTATGTTTGATCGTCTTAATTGATGGTTAACTTTTGTTTCAACGATTTCTTCCACCGCCCTTTCCCTCGACACAGGAATCTTTTGGTATTCCTTCACCATCTCAGCACACGTCTGAAAAATTTGGGTCTTTGCTTTTGCGACAGGCTTTGACGTTAAGGCTTGAATGTTCTTGATCAAAGGAGATACCGTATGACATGTACTGTCCTTCTCAGAAAGAAGAAATCGGTTCAAGGTCGTGTCCTACCTGCGGCTTGTATTTCGTTTTTAAAATTTCTATGAATTGTCATCGTTTACAATAAATCGGAATAAAAAATACTATTTAAATAAATCAATCTTCAGAAAGCATTTACACAAAAACACAGAACTTGGTGCAGCTCGGGTGCAGCCTTTAAGGGTACTCTGTCAAAGACCAGGTGAATTTCTTTGAGTTAGAAATGAGGATTCACCTGAATGGGTCGACATAGAATCCGATGAAAAATTATATTTTGAAGAATCCTCAACAAAGCTACCAGCTTCTTCTATCCCAGTGATTAAGAGCATCGAATCTTGGATCGCAGATGGAATAGCTTTTACAGATGATATTAGTTATTGATTTTTTTTCTAATTGTTCCTTTAATGTATCTAGTCATACTAGTCACTAATGCTAGTGAAAATTGTCAGAGCTAGTCAAAATATATAATCATTCGAATGAATTCATTTCATATGTCACGTTACTTTATGGGGAGGGGAGGGGTTTTGAAAAGCACTACGAAAAGTAACGCAGGGGGAGGTGGGGTAAAAACCGTAAAATCGATAACGTAGTTTATGGACGACCCCTTATATGCTCTCTTGAATTGACTAGATAAAAGATTCTTTTCCTTTTGCAATGTTGTAGAACTTTTTTTTCTGAGTTGATGACCGCAAACATAGCAAAATAAATCATTATTTTCACACTGCATATTGAAATTGTCAGTTGCCAATGTTGTGTGCGAATTATGCTGTGGCACTTTCACTTTTTTTACTTTCACTCTATAACTTTCACCGCTGAGCTCTCGTTGACGTCGCGCTGTGTAAAGCCTCGATGTGAGCGTCGTGTCGCTTTTATATTGTGTGCTGCATCCCTTGTTGCGTGTGCTGAGCTTACTGCATTACCTGTGCGCACCTAAACGCTACCTAAACGGTTTTAACCCTTGGACATGGTTCTGGCCAGGCATATTTCATTTTTGAGAATTTATTAAACATACAATACATTAAACATGACAAGAGCTACTATGTGAATTCAATGCAGTTTTTTTTTTATTTTATATGTTCACAATTTCATCTTTATGACAAGAGCTAAAATGTGTTTCCAGGTATTTTTTTTATATTTTGGGTTGTTTTTATATGAATTCAATGCAGATGTTTGCTTCCAGGTAGTTGTTTGACAGTTTGGGCATGGGAACTCACCCACCAGTTTGAGAATTTTTATTAGAATGCACTTACTATCAGTGAAGGTATAGTGCACTCATACACTCGGCCTCCTGACTGACAATTATTTACGTTCAAAGTTTTGAAAGCAACTTTTTTTTAAGAAATCGCTTATTTTCTTACACTTCAATTGTTTTTTTTTACTGGGGCTGTTTTTTGAGAAAACCAGATTTTTATTAAAAAAATGAGGTTAGAAAAATCTTTTTTTTTTAATTTGCCCCAATGAGTTAATAAAAATTAACATATTTATATACAGACTTATAGCGTTTTCGAAGGTCTTCTCAACGATACCCATCTCAACAAGATCGGATAAGAAATGGGTGAGATATAAGCGATTATATACTCAAGCTATAAAGGCCTTTATCTCAAGAAGTTGGATCGGCCTCCTTAAAAAAACTTTGTGGTTTTAATCAGCGCTGTAAGCCCTACCAGGCCAATGAAAATTGGCGCATTTTTCATAAAGTTAATTTGTTCGTAGAAGCGAAGATAAAAAAACGCTTCTTGGGCCATTTTTCGCTCATTTTTTAAAGTTTTTTGCGATTTTGACCTTGAAGATGAAGTTTTTTTGATTTTATATATTCACAATTTTCTTTATGACAAGAGCTGCAACTTTGCCTCAGAGAGTAAATCAAAATTCCGAACGGTTTGCAAGATATGAGCTTGAGAAAATGATAATTTTTTTGCAAAAATGACACCGAGGTCCCACATATTTCGGGGCCCATAAAAAAAACCTGGAGGACTTTGGGCAAAACTGGGAGACAGGGGTCTTTTTTTTGGTCTTTTATTACGTAGTGTTGTCCGTATATGGTTATTCTTTTTCGTGTTGCACTGTGTAATTGAACGAACTTTAATACAAAAAGTTTTGAAAATTTTTGTTGTTGGTGGTTCCATCTCTTGCTCAACGCTAATTGAATTCAAAGAAGGGGTACGAAAAACATATTTTAAAAATTAAAAATAATTTTTAATATTTACTTAATCTTAAAGTTAGCAATATTACCTTTTCAACAATATAAAAATTATGGTGGGACTCAATGCGTCCTTGAGATATGGACATTTTAACATCTAAACAATAATTTATATTCAAAAATATATTGAACTTTTTAACAAAAAATTTTTAATGAAATATATTAAAAACTTTTGTCACCATTTTTCTTCTTTTATTGCCATTCATCAAGTTTTTTGCTATTTTTTCAAAATTCAAATTGAGATCAGCTGTACTCTGTACACTCACAATATAAATTTAAAAATTTTTTCTCTGTTATGATGGTTTAAAAAATTTTTAATTTTTTTTCAGTCGCGGTAGAGCTTTTGGTGGAAATGCCCAAACCTTGTGCCCATATGTGATTGATTTTAATGTCAAAATAACAAACAAATTTTTAAATTAAATACACAAAAAACTGCGATGGTAAAAATTATCACAGTAACAAAATTACCGTTAGTTGAAAAATTTCCGAGGAGGCGTGGCAAAAAATAAGTATGTTACATTTTAATCTAGGAAGCACTTAATACGTGTACCTAGCTTGAGCGAAATCCGTTGAGCCATTTAGATTTGTATAAAGGCCAAACAAACAAACAAACAGAAAACTAGTTGTATTACTATAGAATAAAAAAATTATTTTGCTTGCGTTTTAAGCGATGATCACGATGATCATGATCACGATACTCGTAAGTTATAAGATTCGTGAATTGCTGTAAAATACATTCAAAAGTATATATTCAACTTCCCTTCACATGAAATTTTTTTTATTTTAATTATCTTTAAATAGCTCAAAGTAGAATGCACTAACTCAGATTCTAAATTTGATGTAATTAATATTAAAAACAAAAAATCAACTCTCTGAAATTATCTTCTTTCAGTTTCTTTAATCTTATTGGCTCCTTTTTTCATAAATAATAAATTTACGACGTGTTTCAATGATAGTTTTTGTAAAAGTTGGTAAGCTTTATAAAAGTTTTAAATAGAAAACCAATGGTAACTTTAATTTTTCAAATCTCTGTTTATTTTAATAAAAAGTTTTTACTATTCCTTCTTTTTCACACAAACAAAACCTATGGCATTTTAGTATTGTTACTTTTTGTGAAAATTTGCATAGAAAATGGCATTTAACACAAAACTACTGAAACATGCGAAATAAGTAAAGAAATCAGCGACCTCAAATTCGCTATGATAAGAAATCAGACAATCGTTTGTCCTCTATTTTTGTCCTCTTGCTTATTTGAGCTCTGTCCATGAGTCTGATTCATTTGAGATTTCTACTGCTTGACACTTATTTAGAAATCATTTTTTTTATCTTAAAAAAGCCTCCATTGCTTAAGTTGAAGGCATCACTTTGAAATACTCTCAGCTAGCTGACATGAGTCAAAAATTGACATTTCCACGAGAGCAAAAAAATAAAACATAACCAACAATTATTTACAAGGATAAAGAAACGCAAGACAAGAATAAGAGTTAAAAATATGTTACCCGCACAACAACAATTGTTGTTGATGTGGCATTCAGCTAATTCATTAAAAACCCTTAAAATATCTGCTCGTGCAACGTCATAGGTATGCAATGACGTCATAATGATAATGTGTCCCAGTGACACCGTAACATAAACATAAGCAATAAACGAGCGCCATTATATGGCCATTATTTGGGTCAAGGACCATGTGGCGGTGACCTTAAAGCTGCATTTTGTTTACGTGCATACGTTGCTCAGGGCTCTGCTTTCCTAACTTTTATACTGCTGTGCAGACGTTCGCAGTCAGCAGCTTGAAAATATCGCATGTCTGAGTTGAAGGATATTAGCAAGTTCTTCTGTCCCGGTAACCGGCTGCCGGCTGCACTCGTTTTTAAAGCTTGCATCGTTTTTTTTTTTTAGTTGATTATTTTGTTGCTGCTGCTTTTTCTGGTATACCACCGGTCTACAGGATCAAAGCAAAAGCGAGCGCTATATGACTCGTTGCCTGAACGACCCTGAATATATACAACACCACCGTTTTTCATTCATTTTCGAATGCGTCAATGGGAGACATATATGGTTGTTGTTGAATTTGTTGTATAAATATGCATTGCTAGTATTTTTAGTCGGTCTCGTTAAAACATCAACCTTCAAGCCAAGGCTTTCAAAGATATAAGAGGATAGTGACAACATTGAACGGTAACGTTTGATACAAGCAAAGGTTAGTGGATCAAAAGGCCGTATTCTTCGTACAAACTGCTATTTTTAGACACTTATTGTTGTTAAGCTCTTTAAAATACTTAAACAGGAAATAGTTTGAGGTTAATAAAATTGAATAGTGGTTAGTAAAATTTTATATAGAAAAGCTGAGAATATATTAGAAAGCTTTAAATAATGTATTAAATTAATAAACAAATTTAAATATTACATTACAATTGCAAAGTTGGACCTTATCAGAATGGCGTTAGACTTATAAAGATGGTCATAGATGGTCACAGAAAGTCAAGGATGGCATTGGTCAGGTGATTTCCATGTTTTTGTAAAGAAAAATAATTCATTATTTTATGACGTCATTGACAAAACAGACGTTAAAACAGACATTTCAGACTTCGGTTTGGCTGAAAGGGGCATCATTTGATCGAAGTAAAAGGATGCATATTAAGGCAGGCATTTTTTTATGATATTTCAAAAGAATAGTCTTTCAAGAATATACTGTTACATTTTTGTACGCAAACTGACGGTATTTCCGCTTCTACAGCCGTTTTAAGCTTAGTATGCTGTAGGATCGAAAATTTTTGGGCATATAACTCTGCTCGCGAAATTTTGGTGTAGAGTCAAAATTTTTGTGTGGAGAAAAAGCACTTGCTGTTCTGGTTGACAGATTCTTTTTTTTTTGATGCATTTTAATATCTTATAAAAAGCAAGACTACACATTAATAAACTATAGAAATGCAACAATAAATTTGTTAAATAACAAATTCAACACTTAAACATACTTACTGCTTATTTTTTATTGTTGAAAGGCAAATTTCCGCGCCAATTAAATGTACGGGCATATAATCGACAGCGATATTTTGAACATAGCAATAATTTTCGCTTCTACAGCGTACTACTTGGCGAAAAAAAAATGTCGCTGCCTGTTCGTTACCAAAAATCTCAATGTATTTCTTATGGAAATTTTTTTCGTTTCTACAGCATACTAAGCTTTAGCAGGTATCGAGCGTACAGTGTTAAACAACTTACTCAAAACTACTTTTTTCGGCAATGAGTTGTAAAAAAATTAAAAATATTCATCCGAATCATCTGAAATGCTTATTGTTATTCACAACATCAGTGGCTATCGCTGGAACTAGAATTTTATTTAAAACACATTGTATATTTTACACTTAATAGCCGGTAAACAAAAACTAAAACTTCAGAGTGCGTCATTCTGTTGAATTTCTAAATTTTTTTATTGTATATTCTTCTATATTCCTGGTTTTAAAAGTTTAAAAATCTACACCACCGCCACCTTTCTTTGAGAGGTTCTCACTGAGCGCCATTTCAACATAATCAACATTATTTTCATATTAAAAAATACAATTTTTTATGTTAAATGAGTTACCTTAAAAGTTAAAATATCGTTGTTCATTATTTTAACCTTTAAAAAAATCATGAAAATACCATAAATATTCGAGTGCTTTTCGAGGTCAGGTTATTTGTCGTTTGTTTCTTTTTAGGCCTCGTTTTGTGATTTGCTTGAGTGAAATCTCAAAAACGACACTTTTTCCATACACCTTTTTCTAAGAATTATTGTTGTTTTTTACTTGCGTCTATTACAGCAAGAGGATATAAAATTAAAAATAATTATTTTTAAGCGTGTCAGTAAGAATCGAACTCGCACCATTTCGATCAAGATTTCCACACACTACCCACTACTCCAAAACAACCGTTTGTATAATGATGTGATTCACTCAATTTTAAGTAGTTATTAACAGAAGCTATGTTGCAGTAAATGACAGGAGTTTATTAAAAGATTGTGCATTAGCTATGCTACATGTGAATGCGTGAAGGTATGATGCAACAGATTACAAGAATGCAAGGTTGCCAGTCAAAATTCCCTCGAAAATAACATTTTCCCGCAGTAACATAAATTAAATACAAAAAAAAATCCCACGATCAGTAAAAATTACCACGAAAATACCACTCGTTTTAAAAATACCATCTAAAATCCCATAAGCATTAAAACATACCACAATAAATCCCATATGCATAAAAATTTTAAAAAAAAATAGAAATACCACAATGAAATAATAATGGCATTCAATGAACGGCGTATTTGCGATGTTAATAGCGTAAGAGCGATATATTAACTGAAGCGTATTTTGCAACAATAAAAACGTAAGGGATTTTACATACACAGCTTACGACTGTGATTTGATTTTCATTTTAAAAGATAATTGAAAACCAATGGACTTGATAAGTAGACTTGCAAATATTTTTTAATATTGTTTTAGTAGTAATTATATTTTTCTTTTTTTTGGCATTTTAACATTATTTTTGTAAGCTTTACGCTTGCAAAAAAATCAAAAATACAGGATAGTATTGCCATATGTCAGAAAATGTCTACTTAGTTTTCATGATAGCAACTTGTTCTTATACTGTTCTTGAACAAGTTGCCATCATGAAAACTTCTTGAAAAGTTCTTGAACTTATAGCTTATATACATCGTTCATCGAATACCATTATTAAATTTTTGCTTAATAAAAGAGAAAATAAGTTTTTTAAAAGAAAATTCCCGAATTTAAATGCAATTAAAAAATACCACGCTGAATTCCCACGACAATTAAAAAATACCATGCTGGATTAAAAAATACCATGAGAGCTTCCAAAAAAAACAACTTCCCAACACCACAATTAAAAACTACCACAAATTGGATTTTTCTCATATTACTGGCAGCCTTGCAAGAATGTATTAAAAGGATTGCGCATTAGCTATCCTAAATATTCTATTGTGAATGCGTGAAGCTATGATTCAGCAGATCGCAATAATCGATCAAAAGCATTGTGCATTAGCTATCCAAACAACAAAAGTAGCAAAGTTCCATTGAACGGGTTGAAAAATACAACAAGATCCCAATTGTTTTAGGTGTAGATCAGTGTTGCCAGTCGCCTTTCACCAATTACCCCTAGATTAGATTTCAAATCCCCCTAAAACTCCCCTAAAAAATTTTTTAGAAAACTTACAAAAATTTTATAGGGTTCAGCTTAAAAGTAGTTCAACTGCAATGCAAGCCTATGTTTTTAAAGGGCTGAGCTTTAGGACGTCTTTAACAAGGGCAGAAAGTTGCTTCATAGCTCTCAATTGTGTAATGTGAAATTGACCTTAAAATAAAGTTTTACTTTTGAAAGGAGGCTTCGTTTTCCACTTTTTAATATACTTTTGGGTATATCATTTTTATCTATAGTTTTTTCCATAATATTTAAAGATCAAAGAACCAAGGCATGTGCCTTATACAAACAACGCTTGGTCTAGAGCTGAACAGAAACGGATAGATCATTAGAGAAAGAATTTATTGGAACCAAACGTTAATTATCGATTATGCGGAAAAAACGAGAAAGACAATTTGAATTGTTTACATAACCTCGTAACCTCGAAAAGCATTTCCAGCCCTCAGTTGCTTCTGTCTTTTAATTCAAAATTTTCCACAAACTAGCTGTGGATTTTTTGTTTCAATAATTCTTAAATGTAGTGAAGAACAAAGAAAGCGAACCATGCCTGAACCCGGATTCGAACTGGGACCTCTGAGTTGATAGTTTAACTCTTCACTAGAATACAAAGGCCGACTTGCTTTGTTTCTAGTTTTTATACAGAATCAATCAATTGCAAGTAAAGCGCAAAGCAAGTTTGAAATAAAGTAGAAAATGTTTGCTTATTTATTTGCTCAGCTGTTTTTATAAAGTGTTGCTTAAATAACTAAGAAGCTAATATCTTATTTTCTTAAATTTTTAGCATAATTTTGAGGAAAAGTAAGAAAATTGTATTTTCAAAGGTCACTTTTTCAAATACCCCTAAAAAACATTAAATCTCCCTAAAAAAAAATTCTAAAGATTCATTACCCCTAAAATTCCTCAACACTGTTAAAAAAAACCCCTAAATCTAGGGGGAAATCCCCTAACCTGACAACACTGGTGTAGATTTTAATTGCAAAATCAGACATAAAAGTTCATAAGCACTTAAGACAAGGCCGGTGGTCTAGCCCTCGAAAATTTAGGGTATTTTTAGGATTTTTTTAAAAATTTGAAATACTGATCAACGTTATTCATCATAAAAAAATTATTTTTTAAATTAAAGGAGTGCAGCTATGGCTGGCACTAGAAAAAAAATATTGAAAATTGACATTATGACGCGCTTTTGAAAATTACGTTCTTAAAACAGCTTGTTTTCTATCGGTTCTTAAGTGTAAAATATACGAGGTTTTTAAAATAAAACTTTGATTCTAGTTACAGCGATAGCCACCGATGTTATGAATAGCTTATTTCAATTTCAGATGATTCTGCTACATAGTTTTTGGTTTTTCTACAACACCATGTCGAAAAAAAGTAGTTTCGAGATAAATGAGTATAAAGAAAATGAATGTAGACGAATGAATGTAGCACGACACCTCCTAAAACGGCTGTAGAAGTGAAAATAACGTCAGAAAGACTATACTTTTAAAATACAAAAGCAATTTCATAAAAATTCTAGGCCTTAAACAATGCCGTTTTGATAAATATAAATATAATATAATAAATATAATTTGCGAATGATAAGCGATCCAAATATTTGCACAACACGAATAAGGACAACTATTGATATAATATTTGCTAGAAATACCGATAACATTACATCTATACGTTTCATATTTTAGATACTAAAACCCAATAACTTCATTAACATTTACAAAAATAATTCAAAATTAATGTAAAATAATAATGTAAGGTAATAAAATTTACTAGTGGGAATATTATTTTTGAAGTGAAAACTTCTTTAGGCGCGTTGAACGATTTTGGTAGAGGGTAAATCTTTGGTTTGCGTCATTGTATTTTTCCGAGTAACTCTCGTCATCAATACAGACAGCAAAGATAAGAACATAGACAACATAAGCAAGCAACCATCAATAAGTTCCTCAACTGACGCATCGTTCTTTCCCCTCCCTTTACTCCGCTGCGAAACATTAGCTGCATTCCCGTGGCACTAGATCAGATCAAATCTCAGTAAAACAACGTTAGTTCAAATTTATATCAATTTGTCATCACAGTCTTGAAACAGCTGTTTTAAGGACAATAACAAAAGAAAACAACAATACCAAACGCCCATTGAGCGGTGAAACGTCAAAATAGAAAAATGAATAGTTATTTAGATTTGCCAACTATGTTCATTTTGATAAAAAATGCTTGAAACTTGGCAGCATTTTTAGATTGGAAATAGAGCTAGAAATCGAGCTGGTTTTAATTTTTGTTTTTGTTTTGTAAATAAAATAGAGCCGCGCTCTAGATCAACGACCACGGGAATGCAGCTATTGAATGTTACTGTTTTTTTTTCAATGTATATGTAGGCTAAAATAAAATAAATTTAAAATTTTTGATATTTGCTTTTTGTTTGACTGGCCGTGAAGTCTCTTTTAATGCCTCCATTTGAGATCTTGCTACCAGGCAAACAAAAAACATAGCAAGCAAAGTGCTGTTTATTTTCCGCCGCCAATTCGGTTTATACCCTGTAACGTTGCGCAACCGATGTTATACTGCTCTTCTCTGTTCATCGTTTTAGTAGATTTGCTTGGTAATTGTTGTTGTAAATGTATTTTAGTTCAGCTAAAGATCTACATATACATTGACAGAAAAACAGTAAATATCCTTGATTTCTTTATGAAGGAACGATTTGTCAGCATAAACTTATTGATGGTTGCTTGCTGCCATAGCAGAATTAGACAAGGTAGTGTTAGGGCTGAATGTGTTCTTTTTCTAAGTGACCATAACTGTCAAACTCATCCATTTTGATATATTTGCCAATTCTTGCTTTCATATTGCATTCTCATTGGTTGCAGATTTTGTATGAAATGTCAACTTCGTTTTGACAGTTTCGATCACCGTCTCTCCGCCCTAAGTGCTAGTTTACACTAGCTTCACTCAACCGACTCACTTTGACGTCTACAGAAGAGATGAGGAAGTGGGAAGCTGAATGAAGTGAGGCAAGAGTGTCAAAAATTTAAAAATTTCTCACTTTGACATCTACAGAAGAGATGAGGAAGTGGGAAGGTGAATGAAGTGAGGCAAGAGTATCAAAAATTTTAAAATTTTTGCGACTTACTTTTATTTGGCATTCGGTGAGTCGGTTGAGTGAAGCTAGCGTAAACTGGCACTAACACTACCTGGTTTAATTTTGCCATGCTTGTTGCATTTGTTGAGCGCCTGGTAGCCAATATCCAAGAGCGTGTATTTGGGTTTCATGACCAACATAAAAACATTTGTAGTTTTATAAATGTCGCCAGCATATTCTCTAACTGGGACCATGGTATAACAAGTTAAAGGTAGGAGTGACATTTCGTGTTTCGACCATCGAATGTCAAGCGAAAGAAAACAAAATAGAGAACGTGTGTCACACACATTGGCCGCATTTGAGGAGTCACCTGCTCTGAATGGATCATTTAATTGCAAAGGTTTCTCACTCTAATTTAAAAAAAAACAGTTGCCAACTATTGACTCCACTGAAAGCTGCCAATGTGTGTGACACACGCACTTTATATTGTTTTCTTTTGTTTGAAGTTCGATGGTCGCAGCTCGTGAGAAAATAAGTAGTTGTCAAGGCTACCTAATAATAATATTATCATGAGTGAGACTACATCGTCCAAATTTTTTGTTTCTTATTTCAGCTACCAAAAGCCTATAGTATCTTTTTTAAAAATATAATGCAATGATTAATGACGCAAACAGTGAAAATTATGTAAATGAAATTTAGAGAAATGTATGTAAATACAAATTTTATGTATGTGTATATTATTATGTATTTTAAGTGTTTGTTAATTATTTCAATAAGTTTAATTTATATTTTTGTTTATGTTTTACTTGGTTTTTTTATAGTAAAACCCATAATTTAAAATATAATGAAGTGATAAAAGATGAAAATTATATGCATTAATGATGAACCGGATTTACGGATAAACCGAATCGGGGGCAAAAAATAAACTGCACTTTGCCTGCTAAGTTTTCTGTTTTTCTTGTGGCAAGATCTCAAATGCAGGCATTAAAAGAGACTTCAAGACCCATCAAACAAAATATCATATTAAAAAAAAAGTAAATTTATTTTATTTTAGCTACAGCTTTACATATGCATTGAAAGAAAAAATTAAATATCCTTTTTGAGGATTATTTTTCATTCAATAGTGCTCCCAGTATTTTATTTTTATATCAACATTATTCAATTTAAATGAAATAATATAGTTTGGTGTAATTATTAAATAAAAATGCTATCTGAATAACAAATATTTCGAAAGAAATAATCAAAGGTTGAGGGGGTGAAAATATAAAATTTGTTTCCGATTAGCATGAAAATTCTTATATAGCAGTAAGGCGGACCGTTGCAGGACAAAGTCTTCCAGGGAATACTAATATTTTACATATATGTTTTCGCTTCGGTCGGCAGTCCCCTCACTGCTATACTTTTTTTTATTTTACTTTATGGTATTTAAAATTTTTTTAATTTAAAAATTTTTTTTGTTAAAAAACCATTAAATTATTGAACTTATGAAATTGCAAAAAGCTTCGGTTCTTTCGTGTTTCCAGCGACGCATCTGTTTTTTTTTAAATTAGTTAGATTGCAACTGAGAATTTATATGGGAAATGAGATGACGTCGTTTCTGAATGGACTGAATGTGCTGAAATTTTATGTACTTCACTTCATCCAATGTTAACGTATTATAAGACTAAGACTTTGTAATGTAGTTTGTAATATCTGAACATTTTTTTTACAGAAATTTTTTTTAAGCTGTAGAACATTGTAAAAAATATAATATTGTTTTGGAAAAATTAAATTTTTAACAAAAAATAATACCACCCCCAAAAAAAATGGGCTACCACCCCCATGATTTTTAATGATAGAAAATAATAATTGAATTTTGTGTCAAAATTAAGCAATTTTTGCTGATAAATGATATGTACTATGCAGAAGTGGGGACAATGGAAATTGCAAAAAAAAATTGCAACAAATACAACTTTTGGCCTATTTTTTGAGCACAAATTGAAAATTTTAAAGGTTTTGTGAAAACAATATAAAACATTGAATTGATGAAGAAACGTTTAATCTTTTCTCATTTCTCCAAATTCACTAAATTGACCTTTCAGACAAAGGAAATTTGATGAACATCGATTTGAAAATGGCCGAGATATTTGCTTGCAAATTCAAAATTTTAAACTTTAATAGCTTTTTTCTCAATCTAATTCTGAAGAAAATGTATTATATTGAAAAAATCCGTAGTTTTTAAGATATCGCAATACTTTTTATGTCATAAAAGAGGGAAATTTTTTTTTAGTATACTTAGATGTACATGCAAAATATTTTCGAAAAATCTTTCGTTTGCCGTTATTTTTATTAACTAACAACTTTTCCTAAAAAAATTCGTTGTACTGAGCAAATCTATAGCTTTCGAGATATAGCCAAAAGTTTAATGTCATAATAATGGAAATTTCTCAAAACTTAAGAAGAATATATTCATTCAAAACTTACATTTCCAATTACATTTTTGAATTACAAACTTAAAAATTTTTTACCAAAATTTTGCATAATCCTGTTATGCAGGACTTATTAAAAAATCAAAATATAGAAAAAGCCAAGCAACTTTATGTCACCATAACAATTACTATTTAAAGACGGTAATTCAAATTAGATAAATGCATTTTTTTAATATTTATACCATCTTTTTATTATCAGACAAACAGAAATATTTTTTTTTTTTTTGCATTTAAAGATTAAAACAAAATATATTAATTTTAAGAGTTAAAGTTTTACATGGTATTTAATATTTTTATCGCAGGCTAGGGTAATCATCAGGGTATTTGCTAGTATCAGAATATAAAGCTTAAAAATAAAGTTGACGAAGAGTCGCTGCACTGGTAACACCCCTATTGTTACCCTATTGTTACGATTCAGTGCACTTGCCTGTGCAGTTGAGGACTTGTGCAGTTATGCAGTTAAGTTTTCGTGAACACAGCACCATCACCATTTCAAAGCTGTCAACATTTTTCAATGCACACAAGTGCACAACTGCTCAAGTCCTCAAGTTGAAGGTAATAGTAGAAAAGCACTTGTGCAGATTTTTGACGTACGTACAATTTGTTTTTGTAAAGTGCACAAGTCCTCAAGTTCTCAACTGCACAGGCAAGTGCACTGAATCGTGAATACCCCAATTGTCTATATTGCAAGTTTCATTCTCATAGGGCCATTTTGTTCACAAAGAGCATAAATATGATTTAATTCGGGGATAACTATCTCTAGGTTAATTTTATACCATGCGTATAAATCGGGAGATAAAAAAGTGGTTTTGTTCACATTTTATCCCGGCTTTATGCTTAGAGCATAAATTCGCTCTCAGTTTATATCGATTTCCATTGGAATGTTAGAGTGTTGCTCATTAATTAAAAAATGTGTGGGGATTTTTGGTTTATTTTTGCGAATTTGAGGGTTAGAGTGAACACTAGGTAAAAATGAATAGCTGATTTTGCATCTGATGTCAGAATTTCAAAATTCTAAAATTTTTCTACACAGGGCTGCCAACTAAACATTTTTTTAAGAATTTTAAACATGAAAAAACAGTAGTGGGAGTTACTTCTTTCGAATCTGGTGGCAGAATTTTAAAATTCAAAATGGTGGATAGAGTTGCCACCTAATTTCTTGTTTATTTATGCGAATTCAACCCTGGGAGAAACACTAGGTAAAATTGGGTCGCTGATTCCGAATCCGTTGTCACAATTTCAAAACTCGAAAATTTTTCTACACATAGGGCTGCCACCTAAAATGTTTTATTTTAAGAATTTTAAACATGTGGAAAAAGTATTGGGGGGTCGCTGATTTTGAATCTGAAGTCAGAATTTTAAAATTCAAGATGGTGTCTATAAGATGGTTGCCACCTTAATTTTTTGTATTTTTATGAATTCGTGGCTGGCAAAAAAAATGCTACACCAAAAATGGGTCGCTGAATACGAATCCATGGTCAGAATTTCAAAATGAAAAAGTTTTGAAATAATAGGGTTGCCATCTAATAATATGTATTTTTAAGAATTTTAAACATAATTTAACAGTGTTAATGAAACACTGATTTCGAATCTGAAGTCAGAATTTAAAATTAAAAATTGAGGATATGGTTGACACCTTAACTTTTTGTATTTTTATGAATTCAGAGCTGGCAAGAAAATAGTATGCCAAAAATGGGTCGCTGAATCCGAATCCGTGGTCAGAATTTCAAAATGATAACATTTTGAAATAATAGGGTTGCTTTTACTTTTGAAAATACATAATATTAGGTGGCAGCCCTATTATTATAAAATTTTATCATTTTGAAATTCTCACCACGGATTCGGATTCAGCGACCCATTTTTACCTTTTAGTTCGCACCAGCCCCGAATTCATAAAAATGAAAAAATTAAGGTGGCAACCCTATTCACCATCTTGAATTTTAAAATTCTGACTTCAGATTCGAAATCAGTGACTCTCTAACACTGTTAAATTATGTTTAAAATTCTAAAAAATATGTATTATTAGGTGGCAACCCTATTATTTCAAAACTTTATCATTTTGAAATTCAAGCCACGGATTCGGATTCAGCGACCCATTTTTGGTATACCATTTTTTTTTTTGGCAGCCCCGAATTCGTAAAAATTTAAAAAATTAAGGTGGCAGCCCTATCCACCATCTTGAATTTAAATATTTGGAGTTCAGATTCGAAATCAGTACCCGCAATGCTGTTCCCTCATGTTTAAAATTCTTAAAATAAAACATTTTTAGGTGGCAGCCCTATGTGTAGAAAAATTTTCTAATTTTGAAATTCTGACAACGGATTTGGATTCAGCGACCCATTTTTACCCTTTAGTTCGCGCCAGCCCCGAATTCGTAAAAATAAAAAATTAAGGTGGCAACCTTATCCAACATCTTGAATTTTTAAATTCTGACACCAGATTCGAAATCAGTAACCCCCAATACCGTTTCCCTATGTTTAAAAATCTGTATTTTCAATATTTTGACACCAAGTAATTAAAAAATATTAAAATGAGAGTGATGAGAGCGAATTAAAAATCTTAACTCACCAATTTTCACGAGTTAAATGTTTCTGGGGTTAAGCTATCTCGCCACCATTTTTATCTCCAGCCTGAAGAGTTAAATGCTTAACTCACTGTGAACAAATGAAAAATTGGAAAAATCATGGAATTAACTCGAGGATAAATTTATCTCTCTGTAAACAAAATGGCCCATAGTTAAAATAAATATTTAAGTAAAAAAAGTTTGTAATACAATACGTTTTAAAAACGAATTAAAAAGTATAAAATAATTTTTCCTAGAGTGGGGCTTTTAGTTCAACTAAAACATGGGGCGCATGCTATAGAGAATAGTAAGAATGCTATTAACAATTGTAATACGTTAGTAAACGAATGATTTCTTAACCCAAGTCCCTTGAGTGTCAGGATAGAAGTCTTTGAATGGATGATAAATTCAAGTTTGCAGACATCTATTTTGTTCAGTCCAGTAATTTATACATGGAATGTATTGCATTTGAAATTTTGCATAAAAACAGTGACTGGGTGGATTCCACCCTAAGGTTAGTGATGCAGGGTTAATATTCTCTAATTATTGCATTTAAGAATATAACAACTCTATTAACTATTATAGAATTGTAAGAAGTTTTATTAAAAATTGTAATATGTTAGTAAATGAATGATTTCTTAACCCAGGTCCCTTAACTGACAACATAGAAGTGCTTGGATGGATGATATATTCAAGTTTGCAGATATCTACTGTGTTCAGTCCAGTAAAATATACTTGAAATGTATTGCATTAAAAATCTTTCATAGAAACAGTGACTAGGTGGATTCCACCCTAAGGTTAGTGATCCAGGGTTAATATTCTCTATAGCATGCGTGTTAAAATAGATCTTATCTTTAGTGGTCTATTCCGTTTCATTATCTTGGAATCACTCAACCGTGATCATTAGGGCTCTGTGAAATAAGGCCCCAGGAAATAAATGCCCAAAACAAAAAAACGAAATAAGGCCCCAAATATGGGGCTTTATTTCATTACGAAATAACACCCTTCGAAATAAACCCCCAATTCGACGAAATAAAGCCCCAACCTAAAATGAAATAAGGCCCCAAAATTGGGGCTATACTTCATTATGGAACAAGTTCTTATGAAATAAAAGAACAATTGATGAATAATGAAAACTCGAATTTTAAAGTTTTAAATCATATGTTTTAAAGCGTTCCAAGTCCATTTCTGAAAAAATTTCTCTCAAGTAGCTTAAAAGTTATAGAGGTTCAAAATTGCAAAAAATTGCCATTTCAAGTAAGTATATGAAAACGACCAAATTTTTTTAATGTGAAATAAAATGACCAAAAAATGTTTACTTTTTAAAAGGTAATCTATTAAATGAGATATCAATAAATGAAATCCTTTGAGTACTTTAAGAAATACGAAGTATAACTCGTGGCTCCAAATGTGAAAATTTGTTTTTCTATATATGAATATATATATATGTATTAGGGCGGGTCAAATTCTGGCTCAGCGAAATTCGTAAAATACATGTAATTTCAAGACTTTTTCTCCACTACAGCATATACAAATTCTGAAAAAAAGCTGTGCGGACTTTCGTAAATAGATTCATACACATACATTCATACATTCATATTTTATAATTGAGAACAAAATCTATTTACGAAAGTCCGCACAGCTTTTTTTCAGAATTTGTATATGCTGTAGTGGAGAAAAAGTCTTGAAATTACATGTATTTTACGAATTTCGCTGAGCCAGACCTCCAAATAATTCGTCCATACAAATTGACCTGCCCTAATATGTATATATGAATATATATCAGTAAGTCAAACACCGGCTACGCTGTCTACAGTATATAATTCTCTTTATAATGAAACATAATTTGTGTAAGCAGTGCATAATACGTAAAACAATATATCTTTAAAAGTGGATTCGTGGATTTTTATGATAAATGGCTCGTTGAATAGGTATCAGAATAGCCTTTTTTATACCCATACTTATTAGTTTTGTATGAAAATAAAAAATTATCACAAGTTTATCAATCCAATTTTTACAATTTTGGAACCCTATAATTTCCAAACCACTTGAAAGTGGCCTGAAATTTAAAATGAAATGTAAAATTGTAAAATTTGAGTTTTCACATTCTTCAACTATGCCCGAAATAAACTCCAATAAGGCCCCATACTTAAATATGCCAGTTTCTTAAAAGCCTGCGCAAAAATGCACCCCAAAATAAAAGGCCTCAAATCTTAAAACGGAATCAAACCCTAATATTAAGGAAATAGCACCCCAAAATTTATGAAAAATGACCCCACGATAAATAAAAACACCCTTTAATTGCTATGGTATTTATTTGTAAACCTGAATGAATTAATATCTTCAAGAGTTCATTTCCCCTGTACGAAATATTTTTATAAATTTGTAATCCAAATCGTTTGAGCTTAGATGATATAATTATAGTTTTGTAATTCTATCTTAATTTACAAATATGTAATTATAAAGAAAACTTTGTTAGTTCTCTTATATCTTGTACCTGAAGTTTAATTTCAATAGAGTCCAATTTAAGTTCAAAGAGTTGTTTTTCCTACTCCTAAGAGATCTTGTGAAGTGCGAACGTCGCAAAATTTTCCTTCCGACAAAAGGCTAACTCTTGCTTTACAGGTCTCTTGCCGACATTCATATTTTGTTTTAGTTTTATAATAGGATTTTTTTCTATATATCATTTTTTGATCGAGGACATAGAGAAGTTCACTGGTCCTTCTTTTACCACGAAATTTTTCACAATACATTTCATTTTTTAATTTTTTTATTATGGCCTCACTAAGTGGCAAAAATATCAAAACTTAACATATTTTTAAAAATTTTTTCAATTGAGAAATTTTTAGTTGATTTTAAATAACAAAAATCGAAAAGTTGTTATAACAACCGTATCCAAGTCTGACCCTCAAGGAGTGTTGAAATTTTTGGTGGCTATTTTACAATGGAATAAAAACCTAATTTAAAAAATTAAATAAGGCCACAAAAATCAAAAAAACCCCCCAAATATTCATGCTTTTAATTCCTAAAATAATTTTTGGGTCCTTATTTCATTTTGCTCTTGGGGCCTTATTTCATTATGAAACAAAGCCCCATTTGTTCAAAAATGAAATAAAGCCCCAAAATAGGAAATAACATCCCAATTATTTGTATTGTTGTTTTGGGAATTGTTTGGGGCCTTATTTCATTTGTAGTTTGGGGCCTTATTTCCTGGGGCCTTATTTCATAGAGCCGGTCATTAGACCACAACAACATTCTAGACACTTTAAACTAAAAATTTAAAAAAAAAATTTTTGACAAACTTCTATGACAATCTCTCCCCTTAAGCTCTCTCATATACTGCACAATCTATCTATCTATATATATAAAACAGGATGTGTGTATGTATGTAACGTATGGACTCCAAAACGGCTGGGCCGATTTTGATGAAATTTTCAGGGAATCTTTAGAATATTCAGGCGGGTGACACTGTGAAGTCTGATTTTTTATTTTCGGTCTGTGGGTGGAGGGGCGTAGCAAAATCCAATTTTCATATTGTACCTTCAATGACATATACACATTAGGGCGGGTCGATTTATTTTTCGACAATTTCCCTATGATTTCCGTATTCTATGGTTTATTCCATGAGAATTTGCCAAAGGAACCATAAATCTATCGTTAAAATCGAGTCCCCTTCTTTTTGTTGGTAGATTTTTTCCCAAATTGACGTTCGTATGAAATATTACCTACACGTTCACATCCATAACTCAAAAACTATCGATCGGGTTTAATCGCCAGTAGGCGCGTTGGAAAGGTGAGCTCATTTTGATCAATTTTTTTGACTTACGAAGCTTACGAACTTTACGTTATTATTGGCATAGGAAAAAATGTAGAAGGCGCTATGGCGACGACATTAGAGAGCCGTACGAAAACACCAAGACTTGAAAGCAAACAAGACTTTCAGAAAAAATAATGTTTTTTTTCACATTTTGTCTTTTACTACACTCAAATTGAATATTTTTTTTTATAATAGGTTGATAGATACTTTATTATCTCTTAATTTGAATTTTTGTAGAAAAAAAAATAAAAAGGGAAAAAAAATCAAAAAGTTGGTTTTATGTGTTATTTTGTTTTAGCAATATCGCATGAATTAATCAACCGAATTCGATAAATTTGGGCTTAATTTCTTTGTTTTGAATTGTAAATTGAATTAAATAATGGATTGAGCCAAAAAAATTTCCATGAAAGTAATATTCTTGGACAAAATCATGAAAAATATGGAAAAATGGTCCAAAATTTGGACAAAAATGCCCGTAACTTTTGAACTTTTTACCAACAAAAAGGGGACTCGATTTTAACGATAGAGGTATGGTTTCTTCGGCAAATTTTCATTGAATAACCCATAAAATACGGAAATCATAGGGAATTTGGTGAATTTTTTCACTCCCTACAAATCGACCCGCCCTAATACACATATATCTTTTTTTTTATTTTTTTATTTTATTTTATTTTTTTTAAAGCCATTGTCATGTTCCTCAAAACGAGATATCAAACTCTAAAATCGGTTGCGTAGTTCCGAAGATATTTACAAAGAACTTATGTTAATCATGATCCAATATCATAATTTTAAAACTTTCGAAATGTTGCATTAAAAAATCCGAGTTTTCGGTTTATGCCTCGGAATTCAATCTAAATTGTGGTCATGGCGTTTCACTGATAACATTTTATGGGAGTTGGACAAAGGGGCGTGGCACCTCCCATACAACCCAAATTTGCGATATCGAACAGCTTTGGACTTATAGGCCGCACTGCCTCGGAATTCAATATTCGACCACAATTTACACGTGGCGTTTCACTAATAACATTTTATGGGAGCTTACAAAGGGGCGTGACACCTCCCATTCAAGCTAAATTTGCGATATCGAATAGCTTTTGAGTTATAGGTCACACAGCCTCGGAATTCAGTATTCGAACTCAATTTACACATGCAGCTTTACTGATAACTTTGTACGGCGTTAGACAAGGGGGTGTGTCACTTCCCATACAAACTAAATTTGAGAAATTCAACAGCTTTTGAGTTATAGGTCGCATAGCTATGGAACTCAGTATTCTACCACAATTTACATATACAGTTTCACAGATAACATTTTATTCGCGTCTGCCAACGGGGCCGCGGCAGCAACGTGCCGGGTGTAAACTATAATGTCATATTAATAATACTTACTTTTTTCAGTTGTTCATTACTTTAATTTTAAGAGTAGAGCTTTAGTTTTTATATTATCTCTTTAATGCGAAAATATCGACACCTCAAATACAAGTCCTTGAAAAAGTTTGATGGCTTAGTTATAGTAAATAGATACTACTTGTATCATCATTCACACGATTGCTACGAAGAGGATTTGAAAAAAGTGCCGCCGTTTGTTCGATGGTTAGAGCTTGTTATGTATAATTTCTGAAAATAAGCATAAATTAAATAAGCATCGAAACAAACGATGTTAAATTATATCTTAAAATAGAAAATCAGAAGACACAGCAACCGAAGTTGTTAGAATGTATTTTTTTTTTAAAATAGGTAAAAGTGAGTGGAAGTAAGAGGAAAAGAAATTGAACCTGCCTGTGACTTTGGGACATTAGAAATGTTTAAAGGAAATGTGCTTTAAATTTTCTAAACAAAATAAAATTCAGCTCCTTAGTGCGTTAACTTGAGAGATTATGATTATGAGCCAAGAAAAAAACTTGCGTTGTTGATACTTATTTTAGGAAAACTTCAGTTGCTGTGCAAGTAACAACCAGGAGGGCAACAGGATGAAGGTTGTATGCTTTGGAAAATGTTGCTATCTGCCAAAGGTGAATATTAAAGAAGCACGAATGTGTCCTTCGGAGAGCTTCACGTCCGTGTCTAGACAAAACGTAATGTTACTTTGTCCAAAACGTTGTGCGTTATATGTTGTATATTATGTCAAGAGATTGGATGCAGAAGGTATTTTAATACAAAATTCCAAAGCAAATGTCAAATGAAATTAATGATAAATATCTGAGCTGTTCAGAGCACAAGTGGCATAAGTCCATTTTTTAGGGAAATTGAGTTAAGTACTTAGAAGTGAAGAGGAAAATTTAACCTATTCTAATCTAGGCCTACAATTCTAGCCCTATAACAGGCTAGAGCCTCCTAGCTTACGTAATCTCTGAATAAAATGCAATACTTTGTTATTGCTCTGACAAATTACATTATTTTTTCAGAGCACAAGTGGCATAAGTCCATTATGGTACACTGAGAAAAAACATACTTTAAAATTAAAAAAAAAATTTTAAAAAATAAATTTAACTCATTTGCTTTTTTACAAAACAAAATTTAAAACAAGCGTGTTTAATTTTCAACTATAAGCTCATTACTGTTTTTTGTATAATTTTTTCTAATTATTTCCTTTCAATAACAAAAAATGCGTCGCTATAAGAGATTGAATTAAAAAATTATGTACAGTAGAATCATTGAAAATTATTGCCAGACAACTGAGACCCCGATTTTACATTTGAATGTTTAAAAATATTTTTGAATTAGTCTTACAAGTATTGAACATAAGATGAAATACGAACTACTTAATTATATTGATATTGAAAATATTTCAAGCCGTAATGAAACGCAAACTTCCTCAAATGAAGTCAAAAAAATTCTTATTCGGGGGATCCCAGGGGTCGCTGATCACGAATCTGATTTCGAAAAATCGAAAAAGTTAAAAAAATTACATCGAAAAAATGGCGGTTTAATTTATTTTTTTTAAATTTAATAACAATATTTTTAAATAATGTTTTAAAATATTTGTTTTAAATATTTAAGTTTTTGCATGAAATTTTTCGTTTAAATATATGTGTTTAGACTTAAAATTTTTACAATGAAAGTTTATTTAAAAACATTGTTTTGAAAACAAAAACTTTTGTTTTAAATTAAACTTTAAAAACATTTGTGTTTAGCTTAAATGAAATTGTTTCAAGCTCTATTTCAAAAACAGATGAGATGGGTTTAATATGAACACAATTTCATTTAATTTTAACACATATTTCCCTCAGTGTAGTTTTGAGAAAATCGAATATTTAGTAAAATTCTTATGATAAACGAATTTTTTGAAAAGTAATGGCAGCATTTTTACCTAGAAGTTGGACAAATTCACCCCTTAGCGATTATCTTCATCATTAAGGGAGATATAAAGTGAATGGACTTACGCCACTTCCCAGCAAAAAAGTGCTTCCAAAAGAAGCTAAAGTGGAAGGGAAAGTCTTGAATTCCATCCCTTCCACTTTCATACCCAGAAGGCATTCTTTTAACATATGCATGTCATTGGGAGGAATGCTTTCCTTAGTCTTCTGTAGAAGTGCTTCCAAAACTTTTTCAATGGAAGATTTCTTTGAACCCTTCAATGAATGGCTTCTAGTAGGTGTTTTCCAGAAGAACTTTAAGAAGGCATTCAATTGAATGGAATAGTTTTTGTGGTTTGGGGGTTAAAAAAATCCCTGGGAAAATATCCCTTTTCCCGACATTGTCGCAATTTTGGTGTTGGAAATGAGAAGTGTTCGGGTATTGATGGGTGTTTAAAAAATATCACGTAAAATATCCTTTTCCCCGACTTTCGAAGCATTTTGGTATTGAAAGTAGTAAGTGGTTTAAAAATTCACACGGAAATTATCTAAAACATATATTATAATTATGTATACTTTTTTTATTTTAATTGAATTTAAATGCCATTTTAATGTCTTCCAGAAGTAGCTCATTAGAATGCCTCTTGAAAGAACTTCTTTATAAGGCTAAGAAGAAGCACAGTTTGATCTATAGAATGCCTTTTGGAAGCAGTGTCCCTAAGAATGCATGTCACATTTGCATTAAAAATTTTGCTGGGTTGTCCTCTGAAAATTTTTTAAAATTTCTTCTATCCACTGTAAAAATCTAATGCGAGATATTTTTAAAAATTTGTTGATGAGGAATAGCAGTATTTTTTACCTAGAAGTTGGACAAAACCTCCCCTAATTATCTTCCTTATAAAGGAAGTTGTAATATTTACCTTTTCGAAAATTTAACTTTACTCCAAAAAAACTCAGACAAGTGGCAAAAGTTCATTCATTTTATAGCACCCTTGATAATGAAGATTATCGCTAAGGGGTAAATTTGTCAAACTTCTAGGTAAAAATGCTGCTTTTACATTTTTACAGCGGAAATGACAAATTATAAAAAATATTCAGAGGACAAGTAGTGTAAGTACACTCATTTTATGTATCTCTTCAACTTCTAAGTAAAAATACTGCAATTTCTCATCAAAAAATTCTTAAAAATATCTTCCATTAGATTTTTACAGCGGAAAGGAGAAATTTTAAAAAATTTTCAGAGGACAAGTGGCGTAAGTCCATTCATTTTATATCTCCCTTAATAATCTCAAAATAATGAAGATAATCTCTAAAAGGTGGTCCAACTTCTAGGTGAAAATACTGTCATTCTTCATCAAAAAATTCTTAAAAAATATCTCCCATTAGATTCCTACAGCAGAAAGGAAAAATTTAAAAAAATTTATAGTGGCGCAAGTCCAAATTTTTTTACTAATATGCAATATTATGCATCATTTTTGGGTATTATTTAGTTTATTTTTTACGATATGAATAGCTCCATTTATGCTCTTGACTGAGCAGGGTGAAATGAATACATTACACATATTTATTAAAAAACAGTTCAATATATAATATATACATGGATATGTAGATCTTTTTATACATAAGATTAATACATAAAAAATAATATAAAAATTAATTCAGGACTTTGTAATAAAATTAAGGTAAAAATACAAGATTTATTTAAAGTGGCTAAAAACATAAGAAAGAGTAGCGAAATGGGCTATCATATGTATAAGACATTTTTTAAGTAAAACAAAAAAAAATATTGAATTAACCCGCATCCGTCGTGTGCATCAAATTGATGCAAATTTTTTATTCACATTTATATATTACTAGCTGAACCCGGTGTGCTTCGCTACCCCCCTCTTTATAATATAAAATTAAAAGTATTTATATATTTACAAAAATTTATGTATTTAATTTTAATTTAATTATTGCAATGCTTCTCCCCTTTTTTTGTTGTAAACCATTTAGAATTCAGCACTGAACCGCATGTTATTTGCTTCATGCTCCCCATTTTTATTTTTAGACCAATCAAAAAGCAGCAATTACACAATCAGCTGTTTCGCAGTCAGTTGTGGGAGAATGAGAATGGGGTTACTCCAATCTCTATTTTAATTAACACATATTACAAAATCAGCTGTTTTGCAGAAAGTTGTGGGAGAAAGAGAATGGGGCTACCCCACTATTTTAATTATTATGTATTTTAAATTTGAGGTAAAGGCGTTAATAAAAGTAGTAAAAAATTAGGTGCAGAAGTGTGCATGGTCGAAAAATATTATCACGTAATAAGTATTCCTGAGTCAAAGCTGCACGCTGTGAAAATTTAAGATCGGTTAACAGGTCCAGCCTCCAATATATCGCAAACAAAGGGGCGTGCTCCGCCCACTTTTCTTTTGGTACGTATTTCTATTCATGCCAATACCATATATAGCAAATACTGCCGCCGTTGGTCAAAAAATGCCCAAGATATGACGATTTTAAATTTTGGGTTATATGGGCGAGGCCACGCCCCTTTGTCCACTCACAACTTCATATAGTTAAGAATTTATTATTTCGTAAGAATATCCTATTGTGAAAATTTAATGAAGATCGGTCCTGTAGTTAAGACTAAATTGCGATTATAATTTTCCTGAAAAGAGGCGTGGTTCCACCCAATTTTCTCCTGGTACGTATTCCTAATTATGCCAATACCATATGTACCAAATATCATCGACGTAGGTCAAAAAATGCCCCAAATATGGCGATTTAAATTTTTGGGTTATATGGTCGGTGCCACGTCCCTTTGTCCAATAAAAACTTCATATAGCCTATTATTCCTTCCAGAGTCATAGTAACATGCTGTGAAAGTTTCAGCTTTAATGGCTGCAAACATAGCTCCCGTTTGGTGAAATAGTATTTATTCTTACGGCAGCCAACCAGAAGCGTTCTTAATTAGTGAAATGAATTGCCATATACATAATTTTAATTGTAAGTATGTCAATGATATGGTAAGCGTTATAACACGCGTTGGCAATCGCACCTCATGTTACACTTGAAGGAAAAGTTGTGCAATATTAATATTCAAATTTAATTGTTTTGATAATAATTAAAAAAAAAAAAATAATAATAAAAAATTATTTCAGAATGTTTTTGTGCATCAACACTTTTTAAAGACACCAAATATATACCATATTGAAAGCAGATTAATTATAATTAAAGTGAAATGGGGCGAAAAAGGGGGATTTGGTAATAAAAAAATTTATGGCTACCTTACCTGTAGATAAAAAGTATATAAAACTTTAGGTAAATGCATATTACAAAAAAAGTATTTTGTATAGCAAACATTGTTAGTGGTATAAGTAAGTATCTGAATTAAAAAAGGGGGTGGTGAAGTGGGCGTGGTTCATAGTAATATGGCGACGTTAACAGTATTAAGAGCAATATACTACCAAATGAAAAATAATCCGTTGGAAGGAACAAATTTGTACAGAGAACAAAAAGTTTAAAACTAAAATTTGGCGTGAAAAGGGGCGTGAAAGGGGGCGTGGCGTAAGAAATGCTTATTTCTACCTCGCCTGGAGTATAATGTGTATACAATTTGAAGTAAATCTGTTAAAAACTATATGGGAGCAATTACATAATTGTAAAAAAGTGGGCGTAAAAGTGGGCGTGGTCGAAAAAAGTACCCTATTAATCATGCCAGATTCCCAGTTAAATGCTGTGAAAATTTCAGGAAGATCGGTCCAGAGGTTTGGTCTCCTATAAGGTACAAACAAACAAATAAACAAACACACATTCCATTTTATATATATAGAAGAACAAACATGCATGTTTTGATTTAAATCTTTTGCTTCTTTAAATTTTTGCTTTGATTTGAATTAAGATTTGCAGTTTTTTCTGATTTTAAAATTAATAAACATTCATCATGCATAAAAAAAATGTTTAAAATCAAAAACATTGCAATGAATTATATATTCTTTTTGTATCTGCTTAAAATTTGTGCACAACGTGCTTTTCGTTTTTAGAAAGTTCCTACAGATGCGGGTTAAAAAATTATTAAAATTTCAATCTTATTTTTTGGTTGGCCATCTTATTTCAAATGTTGGCGACCCAGTAGAAATTTGAAAAATTGTAACAATGAAAGGTTTTGTTAAACAAATTTCATATACATACAAATTCAAGTCATGAATAAGGTAAATGTGTATATTTTTTGTTATTTTAAACTAAACTCATTTTAAAGCAATAAACAAATATATCAACAAAGTGCATATTAATTATTCATATAAAGTTTTTCATTGTCTGATTTGGCCAGGGGGCAAACGGTTGTAGTTGGGGGCATTTCCCTCTCTCCCCCCTGGCTACAGGCCCGCTCTAAGCAGTGCCGGATTATCCATAAGGCAGAGTAGGCAGCTGCCTAGGGGCCCCGCATCGGCAAGGGGCACCCGCGCACCAAAAAACAAATTGGAGTAATTTTTAAAATTTTATTTGAAGATTTGTATCCTCAATCACTATACATATCGATTTTTCCCGGAAATTTTAACGCTGACTTTCAAAGCACGTTTCAACAATTGTGCATTGTGAATGAACGATTACTTATACTACGTATTAATGTACGCCAGACGTAGGTATCCAGAAGCAAAGTTGGCCATTTTTAGAAATTTGTTTTCTATTAACTTTGACTTTGCACTTCTAGTAAAAACAAAAATAGGTAAAAAAAACTACAACTACTGAAACTACAAAAGTTTTCTCGCTTTACCAACAACAAATGCATGCAAAGGCAATAAAAACAAGCCTCACTCGACGAGATTGGAATGATTGTCCCGTTACTTGTCCAACACTCATGATTTGTTTTTGTTTTTGCATGTGAACTTTGTTATTGAAATCGAAATTCAGTCTTTTCGGATTGCACTGAGAATTGAAATGTGTTATTAGTGTTATTAGCATTGGATACGATCAGATGCGCTGGATAAGTTACGCAGCATGGTTGTACTATAAGTAAGTTTCGAAATACTTGTTTTGTAATTGCGATTTGTGAATTTTGTGACTGTGAATTTAATTTAAAAAGTTTAACTGAGCTCTGTGTTTCAAAACTTACGAATTTGGATAACAGTGCTAATGTAATACTAAAACTGGAGTTAACAGGTAATTTTGATTACGAGATTTTATTTTGTATAATTATTTCATCTAATATTATAAAATTCGACGATTGTGAAGGGCCAAGGTTTTTCTTATTTAGATATTATAGAAATTATAATAAAAGTTATAGGTTTCCTAGTAGCTAAAGGTAGAAAATAATAAATTGATAAAAATCTATTGATAAAAATATTGCGAATTGATTTGTTTAATCGTTCGCTGTGCTTCAGAAGACTTTATTTGAGGGCTCATTCGAGTTTTTGGGCGACCAAAACGCAATTTTTTATACATATCGAATGTATAACATCCTTAAAATACACAGAGAAAACAACGTTTATTTGGATGTTAAAAACGATTATTTTAAAAGGAAATATTAAAACGTTTATTTTCATTTTAAAAAGTTACATTTTAAAATGAGATTCTAAAATGTTCGTTTGATTATTAACAATGGATATTTTAAAATGCTGTAGTAAAACGTTTATTTTCATTTTAAAAACGAAAATTTTAAAACGAGATTCTTAAATGTTCGTTGCATTTTTCATAATAAATATTCTCAAATGTAAAATGTTTATTTTCATTTTAAAAACGAAAATTTTAAAATTAGATTCTAAAATTTTCGTTCGATTTGTAACAATAAACATTTTAAAATGCAATGATACAATAATTATTTATATTTTAAAAACGAACATGTTCATTAATTCCCATTAATTCAAAAATTTACAGAAATACGCATTTGCTCTTTTAATTAAAAAAAGCTTTATTGGTTTTCAAAATTACAGTTTTATTTTAGTTATTTTATCATCAGCTATGTTCATCTCGTTAAAAATTTTTAGATAATTGTACTGTATCCCAGCGTTTATAAAAAAAATAGAATTTTGTCAGATATTATTAATTTTATTTAAAATATTTACCTTTTAGTTGTGGCAGCAAATGCTCCAACTCATACTCTTTCATTGCTTTCTTGCAGGCAAACTGCAAAGTGATGAAATCGAAAATGAAAAATATTTTATTTTCTGAACAAATATCAAATACATAAGTCAATGAAACATATATAACAAACAATTCGTTATTAACAAGTGTTTTGAAACAAAGTATGTGCATTTTAATATGTCATGGTAAAACGTTCGTAGTTGTTTTAAAAACGTTTCGTTTCACTTTTCTATTTAAAAATGTGCGTTTTTATTTTTGTATGGCGTAAAATGTTTTTAAAAATATTAATTTTATCCTAATTTATCATAGTAAAATATTGGTGGTTGTTTTAAAAATGTTTCGTATGCGTAAAAAATTGTAAGGCGTAAAAATTTTTGAATATATTAATTTTACTAAACGTTTTTAAAATGTGCGTTTTTGATTTTTTGTTTTCTCAGTGTACTCCCACAAAATTTTGAGTCAATTAAATGAAAATTGTTGCAGTTATAAGCACAAACGTATGAAGAAAATACACTGATAGCTATACATAATAAAATTTTAAACTTGTTTTTCTCGAAAGTGCTGCTTGAAACCGGTGGACAGCATTACTCGAAAACTATGCCAAAGATCGCTACCAAATTTATAAGCAAACATGTTAAAGAAATATAATTGATAATCTTTTATCGTTCAATTTTTTTTTTGGACAAATATTTGTTTCAACAGCCTAAAAAACTGACTTTATTAATAAAAAATCGAATTTTCGCCTGCCATTTTAGTAAAAATCCACTTTTTCAAAAAACTTTGATTAGAAGCTCAAAAGGGTTCAGCATAACCTAAATTATTTATTTTTTTTTAGACGAAAAAGCTCTCAAAAATCGTGTCCATAGCATATTTCAGGTGCTTACATAAACTACCGATTCCTGCTATAATGATTAATATTGGTTATCGAAAAAGTTAAAAATATTTTTTTGAAAAGTTATGTTCTCATAAAGTTAAAACAAAAATTACCTAAAATAAACAGTGGCTTTAAAATAAAACTTATAATACAGAGTTTTTCGCTTACAAAACTTTAATGGTCCCTTAAATAGATAAGTAAATGCTAACTCTTCAAATTTTATTTGTAAAATTCAGGTCTTTTGTTTTTAATTAGTCGATGTAGGGAAATACAAAATTGCAGCGGCGAATGAATCATATAAATCGATTTTGGATAATATGGCACAATCAACTTTTCCGAATATAATGATAGCATTCCAAATATATAGAAGTCTTATGATATCAAACGCCACTGGTGAACGTAGTTTTTCTAAATTAAAATTAATAAAATACTGTCTTCGTTCTTCAATGTCACAGAACCGTTTAAATACATTGGCTATAATGGCGATTGAAAGTTATGTATTAGAATAAGTCTACTTTCAAGATGTTTTGAACGAATTTGTGTCTAAAAAGTTAGAAAGTTAATATTTAAACATACTGTACTGTACTGTACTGTACTGTACTGTACTGTACTTTACTTTGGGAAACTGGGGGCGATGGAACAATGTAACATGTCTGACTGTCTCAACCTGGCGAGGCCAGCATAATCTTTATGAATCCCTTCAAGTCGACTCAAACCTCCACGTAGTGTTTCCTGGCCAACGTCAAAACTGACAACCGTTAGTTTGGCGGCTAATCTGAGCGGCGGGCCTCCTTAGGCTTAAAATAGGTTGTGCGTCGGGTTTGAAGCCCACCCGTAAAAACAAATTCCAATGAAAACAAATAAGAATAGAAGAAAAATGATCCCAAATCTGATGACAACTACCGCAAACGCAAAAATTAATAATGATTTACGGATATGCACCTGGAATGTCCGAACCCTTTATTGGGAAGGTGCCTCTATCTACCTGACTGATGTCTTGGAAAGATACAAAGCTGATATCACTGCTATCCAAGAAATGCGATGGAAAGGACAGGGTTGCATTCGGCATGCACCCTGTGATATCTACTACAGCGGCCATGCGGAGAAGCATGAGTTTGGATGCGGATTTGTAGTTGGCAAGAGACTACGGCCCCACATCCTGCGATTCACACCTGTGAACGAACGATCCGCATCAAGGTTAGATTTTTCAATATAAGCCTAATGTGTGCGCACGCTCCGACAGAAGACAAGGACGATGAGATCAAGGAAATTTTCTACGAGCGCCTTGAAAATGCTTACGAGCGCTGCCCCCGCCACGACGTAAAAATCGTGCTTGGTGACTTCAACGCTAAGGTGGGTAAGGAAAATATTTTTGGTCCAACAGTCGGAAAGTTCAGCCTCCACGACAACACCTCCGATAACGGAATGAGGCTCATTGACTTCGCCGCAGCACGAAACATGGTCGTAAGTAGCACTAGCTTCAAGCATCTCAATATTCATAAAGCCACCTGGATGTCCCCTGATCAAAAAACAAAAAAATCAAATTGATCACGTTTTGATCGACGGAAGGCACTCTTCCAGTGTATTGGATGTACGCACGATCCGTGGTGCAAACATTGACTCGGATCACTATCTTGTTGCAGCCAAGATCCGTACACGTCTGTGCGCAGCTAAGAATACACGCAACCCTTTACAGAGAAAGCTAGACGTCGACAAGCTGCAATCGAAACAGACAGCCGATGCTTTCGCCACTTGACTCTCACTCCTGCTTCAAAGCACTCCTGGTTCAAAGCAATCGATGATATATGCGCGCAGTGGACACACCAACTCCATGCGTGCGGCTGCTGAAGAGGTGATTGGCTACCAACGCCCTCGCCGAAACCAGTGGTACGACCAGGAGTGTCGCGACGCCACTGCAGAGAAAGACGCCGCCTACAAAGCCACCCTGCAGTCGGTTGTAACGCGCGCTGCTAAGGAGCGATACAAAGAAAAGAGGAGGGAAGAGACATATTTTCAGGCGGAAAAAAAGAGAGGCAGAAACGCGCGAGCAAGAGAAGATTGAGATGTTTGGTGACAGGAATGAGGCCCGAAAATTTTTTAAAAAAAATAAGATGCCTTGCCGATGGTTTTAAAACCGGGGCCTCTTCCTGCACGGATGAAAACGGGAATCTAGTGACAGATGTCCAGAGTACACTGACGTTATGGAGGGAACACTTCTCTAAGCTTCTAAATGGCGACGCTGACAACAATCCCGCCAATAGAGATGATATTCCGAAAACCCCAATTTTGGATGACAGCATTGAGGTTCCGCTGCCCGACTATGATGAAGCTCTGACAGCTATAGCTCGGCTTAAAAATAACAAAGCCGCGGGAGCTGATGGCTTACCTGCTGAGCTGTTTAAGAACGGCGGCGAAGCTCTATTTAAATGCATTCACGAGCTTCTATGCAGAATATGGTCGGAAGAATGCATTCCGAACGATTGGAATATTAGTGTGCTCTGCCCAATCCACAAGAAAGGCGATCCCACTATCTGTGCCAATTACCGTGGGATAAGCCTTCTTAATATCGCATATAAGGTCCTGTCGAGCGTTTTATGTGAAAGATTGAAGCCCATTGTAAACGAACTGATCGGACCTTATCAGTGTGGCTTCAGACCTGGAAAGTCCACCATCGACCAGATTTTCACGCTCCGACAAATCTTGGAGAAGACTCAAGAAAAACAAGTCGACACCCACCATCTTTTTGTCGACTACAAAGCCGCCTTCGACAGCCCAATAAGGAAGCACCTGTACTCCACCATGTCTGAATTTGGTATTCCTGCAAAACTAATACAACTTTGCAGGATGACACTGAGCAACACCAGCAGCGCAGTTAAAATCGGGAAGGACCTCTCCCCACCATTTATTACCAAACGAGGTTTCAGACAAGGTGATTCCTTATCGTGCGACTTTTTCAACCTTATGATGGAAAAGATCATCCGAGCTGCTGATCTGAGACGTAGTGGCACAATATTCTACAAGAGTGTTATGCTGCTTGCGTATGCTGATGACATAGATATCATTTTCCATAATACGCGCGAAGTCAGTGCAGCATTTTCCAGATTAGAAAGAGAGTCAAGTCGAATGGGTCTGTCAGTGAATGCAGATAAGACGAAATACTTAGTGTCAACAAACAAACAGTCCCAGCGTCTTGGAACCCACGTTACCGTTGACAATACCTCCTTCGAGGTTGTGAAGAACTTCGTTTATCTGGGATCCAGCATTAATTCAACCAAAGACATCAGCATTGAGATCAAACGAAGAATAACTCTTGCCAACAGGTGTTACTTTGGGCTCAGTAGGCAATTGAGAAGCAGAGCCCTCTCTCGACGAACGAAAATCACGCTCTATAAATCGCTCATCATGCCCGTCCTACTTTACGCATCACAAACCTGGACGCTGAGCAGTTTAGATGAAAAGACTTTAGGAGCATTCGAGAGAAAGATTCTTAGTAGGTAGGCTATGCCGGTTCTGGGCCACTTCCGGTAAAAATAAGCGCCATCTAGCGGTGGTTGACGAAAAACCATTGCATACTTCTGGGGGAACGCTTGTTTGACAGCGTTGACGAAAAAAAAAACATTGCATGCTTCTGGGGGAATACTTGTTTGACAGCGTTGATGATCAACGATTTAAATTTTTCGTGGTGGCTGCGGAGGCGGAGGCAGCACCATCTAGCGTTTAGGTGAGGCGGAGACAGCGCCACCAGAAGTAATGCGTGTATGAGGTTTGTGTCTTGGCTTTCCACAACTTGAAAAAACAACCGCCAGATCTCTGCATGAATTAACCTTGAACTTGATAATACAAACCATGAACCTGACCATTCTCAACTATGTTGATATATGTAAATAAAAATAAAAAACGTGTTGATTTTATCATTTTTATTACATAACAATTTTGATTATTTTAAAATTGTGAAAAATAAGTAATTGTTTATTTAAATTATTCTTCGAATTTCGCTGGTAAGAGGTGAGTATTCGATTAAACGATCATGAATTACCAAACAGTATGCTGACGTTTTATCTGGAATTGGTTTACCTGCTTCAGTATCAAATTCAATCCGTATATCAATAGGTCCCACTTTAACTGCTTCATTTTGGTGTGTAACATCAACAACAATAAGCGGTGCAAAAGTCTTATATCCAACAACATCTAGCAATGGTTGAGTATCCCTCATATAATAACTTTGTTGAAATTTTGTATACATATCATATAATACAGCATACTGTCCTGTTTCGAAGCGGGTGTTTAAATCATTTTAATAAATTTAATATGAGTTGGCTGACTAATGTACAGTAAGCTGACGTTTTGTCTAGAATCGGTTTGTTTGCTTCGGTGTAAAACTCAATTCGTACATCAATAGGTCCTGTTTTAACTGCGTCATTTTGATGTGTTACATCAACAACAATAAGCGGTGCTGTTGCCTTATATTCATCAACATTGAGCGGATGATGAAGAATTTATAGCGTAAATGATCATTATTTTTACTCTGGCTTAAAGTGAAGTCTTATAGAAATTTTTTCCCCTCGAAAATTAATAAGGTCACCGTCTTGATTTAAGACTTTTATCATTATGCTGTTTATTTGTTGACAGTTGACGGGTAAGTAAATGACATTTCGAGGTTTTTCAATTATTTTATATCCTGGTGAGACATCGAGAGGAAATTCGTGAATAGTATGAACTGGTGTGTTGTTAATATATGATCCGGTTGTCAAGTTGCATTCAATTCGTATTGTGTTTATATTTGTAATATTTAAAGGTAAATCAGATTCAAACTTTTTTCTAGTTTTATCTGACTGACCTATATGTATATATTCCGTTTTTTCTATCTCTTGTAACGGATCTATAGGATTTACTATCAACTTTCTTATACTGAATCCCAGCACCTGTCCTATACTGTTTGGTTTTGAAAAATCTATGTCCACGGAGGATACAATTTCAATTTTAAGAGTGTTGTTGTTTGATTTAATTTCCAGGAAAATTGAATCATCAAGGTCTCTTACGGCTGATTTCAAGAAAAACCCAATATCCTCAAATTCATATGAACCAACTGGTATTGTAATAGTATGCGGCCCGATATGAAATAAATTGTTGTGGACATCTACATTGGGTATAGAATTAAATGTTACAAAGTCTACAAGTCCGCAAACATATTTTGTTGCCAATTCAATTGGTGGAAAATATTTTCCAATAAGAGTTGATGTGGTTCCGCTTAAAGAGATTGTTAAAGACATTATGAGTAGTCGTAATGAACTGAGCATCTATACATATTTTTCCCCGATTTAGTATTAAATAATTACTAAAATAGTTTACAATTTTCTTTATTCATATTCAAATTAAATTTTGCTCAAAACATGAAGATACTAACTGACACTGATAGCGATATTGATACTTATCTGATATTGATGCTGATACTGATCGGGTGCTGATACTTATCTGATACTGATCTGATACTGATCTGATACTGATCAGATACTGATCAGATACTGATCTGATACTGATCTGATACTGATCTGATACTGATCTCATACTGATCTTATGCTGTTCTGATGATAATCTGATACTGATCTGATACTGTAGTAAACAGTTTTACAGTTAGATGTATTCATATTCAAATTAAATTTTGCTCAAAACATGAAGATACTAACTGACACTGATAGTGATATTGATACTTATCTGATATTGATGCTGATACTGATCGGGTGCTGATACTTATCTGATACTGATCTGATACTGATCTGATACTGATCAGATACTGATCAGATACTGATCTGATACTGATCTGATACTGATCTGATACTGATCTCATACTGATCTTATGCTGTTCTGATGATAATCTGATACTGATCTGATACTGTAGTAAACAGTTTTACAGTTAGATGTGGCAAGTCGTTAACAATTATTAATAACTAGTTGTCATAGTATTTCCGTTTAGTCCTACATCAACTCTCGATCGAAGACATATAAAAAGAATCTGTTGTCAACATTAAACATAAAAAATTGTAAGTTCTTGGGATTTCAGCTTTAATCATGAACGAAATATTAAATGTCCTTCAAAAACCAATATATGATGAGAGTATTATAAAGAGGGATTACCATAGCTACTCTCCATATTTAAAATCATTCAACAATAACGATGAGATTCGTATACCAATTCAAAATCAGGATCTCTTTGTCCTACCAAGTGAGAGTATGATTTATATTCATGGCTTCATAGTAAAACGTGAAGGTGGAAAAGATGTGCCAACAACAGGTGTGAAATTTAAAAATAACTTTGTGTCATATTTGTTTGATGAAATTCGATATGAAATTAATGGTTTTGAAGTTGATCGTACGCGCAATCTTGGAACTTCATCCACCATGAAAAATTTTGTATCATTGAATAAAGCTGAAAGCGATGCATTAAAAAACGCTGGTTGGTGCCCTGATGAAAGTCTAACTTTGGAAAAAAATCACTTTAGTTGCTGTATACCACTAAAAATGTTGATGGGATTTGCCGAAGATTACACTAAAATAATATTAAATTCGAAGCATGAGCTTATCCTTCAACGTTCTTCGTCTAATGATAGCTCATATTATCCTACTAATGCCGCAGATCAATTAAAATTGACAATACTGGATATAACATGGAAAATGCCTCACATACAACTATCGGACTTTTCGAAATTGGAAATGTACAAGATAATTAATAATGAAAACCCTATTTTAATGGCTTTTCGAAGGTGGGACTGTCATGTAAATCCTAGGATTTCAGAAAGTAAAAGTACAAAGGTTTTATGGAATGTAAAACTGAGTCAGCAAAATGAAAGACCTAGATTTCTTATTATTGGCCTACAAAATGAGAGGAGCAAAGAGGAAGGAAATACATTCGACCATTGTAATATAACTAATTTAAAAGTTCATTTAAACTCTGATTCATATCCCTATGATGATTTAAATACGCGCTTTGAAATGGGACAGTATGCTATTCTATATGATATGTATGCAAAATTTCAACAAAGTTATTATTATATGCGGGAACCTCAACCATTGCTCAATGTTGTTGAATATAAGGCAACAGCGCCGCTTATTGTTGTTGATGTAACACACCAAAATGAAGCAGTTAAAACAGGACCTATTGATGTACGAATTGAGTTTTACACCGAAGCAAACAAACCGATTCCAGACAAAACGTCAGCTTACTGTTTGGTAATCCATGATCGTTTAATTGAATACACTCCTCTAACAAAGGAAATCATAAGAATTATTTAATTATAGCAAATCAATAAAAGAACAATAATGATTCATATATAAATCAACTCGTTTTGTTTTATTTATATCAGCATAGTTGCGTATGGTCATGGTTATGATATCGCTTTCAATCGTTAGCTTAATTTATTTTGCTGCTTTCATACTTTGTTTTTACATTAGTCAGCCAACTCATATTAAATTTATTAAAATGGGTTAATTCATGCAGAGATCTGGCGGTTGTTTTTTCAAGTTGTGGAAAGCCAAGACACAAACCTCATACACGCATTACTTCTGGTGGCGCTGTCTCCGCCTCACCTAAACGCTAGATGGTGCTGCCTCCGCCTCCGCAGCCACCACGAAAAATTTAAATCGTTGATCATCAACGCTGTCAAACAAGCATTCCCCCAGAAGCATGCAATTTTTTTTTTTTCGTCAACGCTGTCAAACAAGCGTTCCCCAGAAGTATGCAATGGTTTTTCGTCAACCACCGCTAGATGGCGCTTATTTTTACCGGAAGTGGCCCAGAACCGGCATAGCCTACCTACTATTCTTCGTAAGATCTACGGACCAATCTGCGTCAATGGCGAGTACCGAATACGGTGGAATGATGAACTGTATGAGCTGTACGCTGACATCGACATAGTCAAGCGCATTAAAATTGAGCGACTTCGCTGGCTTGGTCATGTTCAGCGCATGAATGGCGATGCTCCAGTGAAAAAAACATTCGATTCGGTACCCAACGGCGGTCAACGCAGAAGAGGACGACCGCATCTTCGTTGGAAAGACCAAGTAGAGGACAACCTGACGAAGCTTGGAATTTCCAACTGGCGCCAGCAAGCGAAAGACAGAAATGGCTGGCGCAAATTCTTAGATGAGGCCAAGAACGACATACGGTTGTAGCGCCAACTAAGTAAGTAAGTAGTAAGTAATTACTTTACAAAACTACTTTCGTTTTGAAAAGACCAACCACCCGAAATTGTACTGCATTTTGTTATATCTAATAAAAAAATACGCCTATCTTCCTTTCATTTGTTTTGTTGTTTAGGATGATGGCAAACCTTCAATATAGTAAAAAAAATATCCGTTATAATGAATATAATTGCACTGTCGCAGAAAAAATATATTTTTGGAAGTTAGAAAAGGGTAAAGGGGTCCTGAGAATTGCATTTCCTAGGGGCCCAGACACGGTTAATCCGGCCATGGCTCTGAGCAGCTCATATGAGTATTATTGAATACACTTTATCTAGAGTAAAATAAAAAGTTGAGGTTATAATAAAAACTGGACTTAATGATTTTTAAGATGTCCTGTTCTCATGCAACGCACAATGAATCAGTCTTGAAAGACAAGCAAAAACAATGCTGGGCAAACGAAGAGTAATTAACAATAAAATGCAGACATTTTTGAACAATCTGGGCGATGCACAGTGCGAAATTGTAACAATTTAGGTAGACAAAATTATTTCTATAAATGCATGTATCCCAAATGTTACAATATATAGTAAATAAACTCATTTTCTGTTAGTTTGTTTGTTTGTTTGTTTGTTTGGCCTTTATACAAATCTAAACGGCTCAACGGATTTTACTCAAACTAGGTACACATATTAAGTTTATCGCAACTTAAAATGTTACATACTTACTTTTTGCCAAGCCTCCTCCGAAATTTTCCAACTAACGGTAATTTTGTTATTATAAAACTTTTTAGTATTGCAGATTTTTGTGTATTTAATTTTAAAAAATTTTTGTTATTTTGACATCAAAAACACTCACACATCTTTAAAATTGGAGCAATTTTCAGTACAACGACTTTTTCATAAAACATCGTTACCTAGGAATGAGAAAAAAACGACATGAAAATCAAAGTTTGGTCTTTCGATACAAATATCTCCGTGGTCCATTAATATATTTCATTCAAATTTTTTATTTGTTCAAAACATCAATAAAATCACTTCACAAAAATAGGTTGAACTGTATCGTTAAGTCAGTGTATATATGTTTTATGATTATGTCAAAAATGGTCCAAAATATTGACTTTTTACTCAAAAAATGTCTCAAAAATTGTTGTTGTTGTAAAAATGAAATCAATTAAAAATTTCACATCTGGCTACCTTTCATATGACATGACACTTATTTGCAAATGGCACTTCGTGCACTGTTCTTGCAGTTTTTTCAACTGGATTTATGTCGATCAACTGTTTACGTCGATAATATTGTAACAGGTTGCTGTATATACTAAACTGGAAATTAAAATGCGTCTGCTTTCTTAACTTACACATTTTTGCTAATTTACTTTAAGAAACGACTGTACAATTTTTCGCATAAAAAAGGAATTCTGAAGATTTAAGAAATTGCTTCAACTATCAGCTTATTTTATTTTCTTATTTTAGACACAAACCAACTGTTATTTTCCAACTGGAAAAACTACTAAAAAATTTAGAAAGAATGCTGTCCATTTTCCTTTTTTTACAAATTTGATTTGCATAAGCGAAGTGCAAGTAACATGTTTACCAGTAACCAGTAAATTCAGTTTAGAACTAAAAAATAGTTTTTGATTGTATGTTTAGATAAATTACTCTCTAGTAATACCGGGTATATCAGCTAGTATTGAATAAAATGCATATAGAAACATATTTCTGTGGTCGCAAGTCATACCAGCTTAAACCAAATTATCGTAAGATATGTGCAGAATGCTTTCTAAAAACCGTTTTCGTGCCAGTTTCAGTCAACCGTAAGAAAAACCAATTTGGACAAAAATGGGCAAAACACTTTTTGTTTTATCTAAAAGACAATAAAATTATCATCAAATTCACATGCAGCTGAAATCGAAATATTGCGAAATAACTAACTACCTTCCTCTATCTTTCAAAGTGAAAAAAAACTCTCCAAAATATCCTCACACATTTTATGCTCCACTGTACTTGAAGTAAAACGTTTAAAGGTAAACTTTTTATGTTAATTTGTTGCAATATAGCACAAAATAGCTTTCAGCTTTTTAAAATTTCCTTACTTGCGTATTTACTTGCAATAAAATAAATAAAAGAGACACTTAAAACAATGTGAAAATCATCAAAACTTTGATGTGAAAAATTCGTTTTAATTAAGGTACTGTTAAAACGGTGTTTTTTTTTTTTTGCTCTCTCTTATTTTACAGTTTTCGTTATAGTGGGACATATTTATCAATACTATTATATAAAAAGAGACTCACGAAATTTGATCCAGAATAAGCTCGAAAACCGCTGAACCGATTTTGGTAATTCTTTTTTTATTCGATTCCTATGATAATATAGATTGCTATAGCTTACCAAGTTTTTCGAAAAATGTATTCTTTAATTATTGCAAAATCACGCATTTTATTTGATGCCTACATTCAACCAGCAGCACAATATAACAGCAAACAAATCTTTTCTCTCTTTGTCGAGAGAGCTTCTCTCAATATAACACGACAGCCAGGTTGTGTATTTAAGCTGAATTCACTGATAACCTTAAGCATGCTTTTGTGTGATTTAAAATAATGTTAATCAAGTTGAGAGCGTGCAGAAATGTTTCTCTCTGAGCGAAAACTTCATATGAAAAAAACTTTCAAAACATGTTGAAGGTGATCAGTGAATCCAGCTTTACTTTTAGGGAGATTCTTGCTTTCATAAAGTGTTAATTAAATTTCTTTGTTAATGCTTTGAGGGGAGTTGCCAGAATTTAGTTATCTGCATTAATTATGTTTTGCAGCCTTGCCAGCCAGCTTTTCGCCACTTGAGATTGTGTTAGTCTATCTATACGAATATATAAAAGCGTTGTGGCACTGCACGGATGTTTGACAATCACGCAAGAACCACTGAACAGATTAACACGATATAGGTATTAAACGATTTGTTATTCCAACTTTATCGTAATAAGCTATGTTAGATTTGCCACGTCTACTTGTCATGCCCACTTTTTTCAAAAAATGCTATATTTCAGACGATTTTGGTCGTATGAGACTAGAATTTGGTAATCTTTTTACTTTCGCTAACTTTTCTAAAAATGGGCATGACCCACTTAAGTTAAGTCCACTGTTCGGGGGATAAGCTTGGAGTAAAGCAAAGCGCACTAGGTTTAAGCTCAACTGAGCTGAAATTCTGGCACTCTATTGTTTTGAGTATGAGATGGTTGAAGTGAAAAAATTTTGCCACACCCCCATTATCGCCCAGAATTAATCAAATATGTTATATTTCGAATGGTTTTGGTTGTATTAGACTAAATTTTGATAATTTAGTTTATACGGCTACTTTCGGCAACTGTACTAAAAATGGCGAGTATATAAATTTTTTTCCGAACAGCATGAAAATTCGTATATAGCAGTAAGGTGGTCTGCGGCAGGACAACGTCTGCTGGGCAATACTATACATCAAAAAGAATGCTGTATATATCAGAAAATTCTGATCGTCATGCATTGATGTTTCAAACGGAAACGTCTAGCATGTGTTTTGTTCGAAGGTCAATTTATACTTTTACCAATTCACAAAACGACCACAAAAAATTCATTGAATTGGGTCAGGACAAATTCTACTCTAGATAAGGAAATAGATTAAAGCATTTATTTATGTATATAACTTTGGAATAGTTTGACATATTTGAAATATTTTTCACAGAATTATTTTTTAAGCTATATATGAAAATGATTTTCACATGAATTAGTTTTTAAGCTGTAACACATTGCAAAAAATATAACAACATTAGTTTTCATCAAAAAGTCATAGGGGGGGGGGGGGGGGGGGGGGGTAGGTGACCCATAATTTTTAATGATAGAAACTGTTTGTGTCAAAACAGAACAATTTTTGCAGGTAAATTATGTTATATGAAAGAAAAAGGAAAATTAAAATTAAAAAAAAATTAAAATTAAAAAAAATATTTACAATAAAAGCAACTCTTGGCCTATTGTTTAGTACAATTTCGATATTTTAGAGGTTTTTTGAAAACAATATAAAACATTGCATTGGTCAAAAAGCGGGTAAACCTTTTCCTAATTTACTTAATTGAACTTTCAAACAAAGAAAACTATGGATTTTCTCAGTACTACATATTTTTGTATGAAAAGTCGTAGAATAATTAAAATAACAGTAAACTAAAGATTTTTCGAAAATATTTTGTACATATTTCCACTATATTGAAAAAAATTCCGTTATTATGACATAAAAACTATTGCGACACATTGAAAAATACAGATTTCCTCAATAAAACACACTTTCTTTAGCCTTAGAATGAGAAGAAACCGATTGAAATTTCAATTTTTTTAATTCTCAAATCGATGTTCATCGAATTTCCTTTGTCTGAAAGGTCAATTAAGTGAATTTGGAGATATGTACAAAGATTTACCGTTACATTTACAGGAAATAGATTAAAACATAGATTTATGTATATAACTTTGGAATAGTTTGACATATTTGAAATATTTTTCACAGAATTATTTTTTAAGCTATATATGAAAATGATTTTCACATGAATTAGTTTTTAAGCTGTAACACACTGCAAAAAATATAACAACATTTTAAGCAAATTAGTTTTCATCAAAAAATCATAGGGGGGGAGGGGTAGGTGACCCGTGATTTTTAATGATAGAAACTGTTTGTGTCAAAACAGAACAATTTTTGCAGGTAAATTATGTTATATGAAAGAAAAAGGAAAATTAAAATTAAAAAAAATTAAAATAAAAAAAAATATGTACAATAAAAGCAACTCTTGGCCTATTGTTTAGTACAATTTCGATATTTTAGAGGTTTTTTGAAAACAATATAAAACATGGCATTGTTCAGGTAACGGGTAAACCTTTTCTCATTTTCCCAAATTTACTTAGTTGAACTTTCAAACAAAGATAATTGGATGAAAATCGATTTGTAAATTGCGGAAATGTTTGCTTGCTAAGCCAAAACATGAAATTTCAATCGTTTTTTTTTTCTCATTTTGAGGCTTATGAGTTATACTGAGAAAATCTATAGTTTTGAGATATCGCAAGAATTTTAATGTCATAATAACAGGATTTTTTAAAACATACCTAATATCCGTACAAAATATTTTCGAAAAGAAAATTACCGTTAATTTTATTAATCAACGACTGTTTATACAAAAATGCATTGTTATGCATTGAGAAAGTCTATAGTTTTTGAGATATCGCCAAAAGTTTGATGTCATATCGGTTTTTTTTTAAATTTAAGGAGAATTGTTGTTTGGCCGAAGCTCAATAACAACAATTAATAACTGAAGAAGGCCGATTAACTAAAAAAATTTAAGAAGAATGTATTTATTTTTAGAATATATGTAAAAAATTACATTTTTGATTACAAATTTTAAAAATTTTTTGCCCAAATTTTTTTATAACAGCGTTTTATAACAGCAGGACTTTTTCAAAAGTAAAAAAAAGAAATCCAGGTAAATTTATGTCATCATAACAATTACCGTTAAAATAAGTTATTAAAATTAAATAAAGTAATTTCTTAATATATATACCATTTTTTCATAATTAAACAAAACGAACACAATAATTTTTATATTTTGATTTTTTTTTTTACAACTAAATACTTTCATTTTAAGATTTAAAATATTTATATGGTATTTAATATTTTTATCGCAGGCGAAGCAGCGGGTATTTGCTAGTATAATATATGTGAAAATAAACCATTTTTGAGAACTTTTTGTTTTTCCTTTTTGCCCTCATAGATTGTTTAAATTTTGCACTGTGTAGTAATATTTTTATAGAACGTTACTAAGAGATTCCTAAAAACTTTACTTAGGTCAGCATTCAGCAGCGAAAGGATATTGTTTAACCTCGTGCTTGACACTTGCTCACTCAAGTGTTTCAAGCAACGTTTCATCACTTTTGCACGCGTTAAAAGTTTTACTTCTTCATTTTCCTTTTCTAACCATGTTTTTCTTAGAAAAATAATATACTTTATAGACCATCTTTAAGATGCATTCTCAAACCTTATGTTCTATTTTTGTTGCTGCTTTTGCTGTTCATGCTACTTCTGTTTGTCCTGTTGCCGAGCTATAGGTTTTTTTATATGTATTGGATGGTATTTTTAGCAATATTCTTTTTGTTGCTGTCCACATGTTTTGCAATTTAGACAAAAAACCATTAGAATTTATTGCTATGTTTTACCCTTCCAGTAACAACAACAACAACCACTGTAGCATATGGTGAATGTCTTTATATGCAAGTCGATGTCAACGTGTGTTAAACACCTTTACATGCTCTGTATTTTGATTTCTGAAGCGTATTGTTATTCTGAGTGTTGTATTAAAAAGGACTTTGATTTGTTTTGATCTTATTTTTTTGCACGTGTGTTGGTGTCTGTATCGTCTGCTTTAATTTTTAAAGAAATAGATGTAAATTTATATGACCTGATGATGCCACATGAAAAATCTTCAAAATCTTCCTACGCTAATTCCGGCGATCGTTTTAATTTGAATCGCTTTTCGATCGCCTAAGCGATGAATGCGCGATTCAAGATAAATCTTTAAAATTTTCTATCGCTCATTCCGGCGATCGTTGGAAGATTGCTTAATTAAAAAGTTTAAAGATCGATTGTTGGAATATGAAGCAGGCTATTCTATATACTTCTCCACTAATCATCGAAAAATTAAAAAACAATTTTTTGTATTGATTTACTGATTGAGTTACTGAATCAGCACGATTTTCGGTGGTAGATTTATTTTTTACCGGATTTGACAAAGAATGTGCCCTATGAAACAACTTGTAACGTTTAACAAAGACGCTTCGCACAAAGTCGCTTCGCACAAAGTCGTTGAGGATTCCTAAAAGCGATTCTTTTACCACTATTGTCGGCGAATAGCTAAGGTCTTCTCTGAGAAACCCTAAAAGCGGTGTGTGCGACTCTTCCCGCGAATTGCTATGGACTTCTCTTGGCGATTCGTTTGAGACTTTTTCCAGCGAATTGCTTACGAACACTTTGATGCTTCGTTCGCAAATCTTCCAGGCGAATCGCTTAAGACCTGTCTCGGCGATTCTTTAACGACTCTTCCCAGCGAATCGCTTACAAACCCTTTAGGCAATGCGTTGGCAAATCTTCCCGGCGAATCGCTTTTATGGCCTCAGCTCCTTACAGCCGCATATACCCGGATGACTCCCAAATGAGCTCGCCGGCGATTGTTTCATCTCCCAAGCGATTCGCTGGTGGCTCTCAGGCGATTGAATATGTTTGCAGGGTTCGTTGCCCGTTGAGTTTAATGTGTAAGTTTCGATTCTCTTTCCCAGCAAACATTTGGAAGACGATTGGAAGAGAAGTTGATTTGGCGAGGCACTTGCGATTCGCCCAAGGGTTTTTTGGAAGATGGATCGCTTTTCGATCGCCCAAGCGATGAATGCTCAATATATCGTTGATCGGCGATCGTTGGAAGATGGCTTTATTTAAATATTTTAAAAATCGATCATTGGAATATGAAGCAGGTTATTCTATATACTTCTCCCCTAAAAATAATCATAAAAATTATTAATATATAATTTTTCTTGTATTGACTCCCAAATGGGCCGTATGGAAACTGAAAATATTTATTTAAGCATGATTTTCGGAGGTAGATTTTTTTTGTTGATCGATTTGACAAGGAATGTCGCCTATAAAACAACTTGTAAAGTTCAGCAAAAACGCTTCGCACAAAGTGGCTGAGGAACCCTAAAAGCGATTCGTTTACCACTCTTGTCGGCGAATCGCTAAGGTCTTCTCTTGACAATCCGATTAAGACTCTTACCAGCAAATCGCTTAAGACGCCTTTGGGCAATTCGTTAGCGACTCTTCGCAGCGATTCACTTGCAAATGTTCCCGCCGAATAGCTTTTATTGCTATTGTCTAGATTGTATGTTTATACCCCCACACATACTGTTATATGAGTTTATTTTTTATTTGATGTTTTTATTTTTAGTCATCGGTATTGTTCATTATTTCTTCTTTGTCACATCAAAGCTCTATAATTTTATTCTAAGTAAATAAATTATATAAGTTTGCTTGCAGTGGCAAATTAAACATTCTGCTTCACCAGAAAAATTCTGTGAAAAGAAATCACATTCCAATTCAGATTCAAAAATGTTGGCATGTTTTTTTTTATTGTTTTGTTTTTATTTCAATATTATAAAATATTGCTTTATACGAATAATTAAAATTATAATAAAAAAATTAATGAATACAAATAATATGAAAAAAATACTGCAAAGAATTTCAATAGGCAATATGTATGATTTATACTAAACCTTAATAAAATAAAAAATATATACATAAGAATTATGAATCCACAAACTAAAAAGTTGGTTTTTTAAGAGTTTACATAAAATTTCCGACATAGGTTTTCATACCATCACCGTCAGCGAACGACCAATTCTCACAGACGCTTACGCTCTTTCGTATTTTGCGCTCTTTCGTTCAACCACACAGCGCAAAATATGTTATTTTGTTCATTCGCCTTTGAGCCACCGAAGTGAGAACATCGTGCGCAAAATGGAAGCTGAAAATATATGCGAAAAATTTTTCTTATTTAGGAATGCCTTTAATGAAATGCAATGCTTAATTTGCTTAATTTGTTACACAGCATTCAAAAGTCCACGCGACGACGCTTTTAAAAGGCATTATGAACATTCTCATAATGAATTAACTAAATTGAATAGAGTTGAAAAATATAGGATTTTTAGGGAAAAAAGAGATTCTGTGTTACAAAAATTCAAGTTATGGCTTTCTGATATGGAAGCAACAGATAATGAAATGAACCATCTGGAAACCCAAAAGAAACTTAAAGTGACATTGTCAACCATAATATCTCTTCATATAGCAAAACATGGCAGACCTTTTACTGACGGAACTTTTATTAAGAACATTTGCACTGATATTTAGAATAAAATAAATTATAAAACTGATGTTGTTCAATCCATTCCCTTGTCCGCGAGAACCATAGCTCGACGTATAGAACAAGTAGCTCACTCTATTGAGTTTGAAATTTTGAAAACGGTGAATAACTGCAAATATTTTTCCATATCATTAGATGAGAGCACTGATATTAACGATCTGTGTCAATTAGTAATTTGCATCCGAAGTGTAAGTTCTGATTACGTAGTTTTTGAATCAATGTTCTCCATGGAAACATTACATGGAAATGTTACGGGAAAAATTTTGTTTGATATTCTAAATGAAAACGTTTTCTCCAAATTAGATATGAGTAAATTAATTTGAGTGTGTACGGATGGTGCTAGCGTTATGGTTGGTAGAAATGATGGATTTGTGGGTCAATTGATAAAGCACGGGATCGAAATGTCATCTCTTCATTGCATCATCCACCAGGTTGCACTTGCTTCAAAGTTTTTGAGCACATTTCCTGCCATGAAAACAGCAGAGAAAATTATTAACACAATAAGAGGAGGACATCATTCTCTAACCCATAGGAAATTTGTTCAATTTCTTAAAAATACCGACGCCGAACATTATGACCTGAAAATGTTCACAGAAGTAAGGTGGCTCAGTCGTGGCGATTGCCTTTCCAGGCTTTACGATCTAAGGGATAAAGTAATACAGTTTTTGAAAATCGAAAAAATAGATAATACTGAACATTTAATAGATGCTTTACAAGACAAAAGCTTTAATTTGGATTTTGCATTTTTAACAGATATAACCAATTTCGTAAATAAGCTAAACCTTCAGCTTCAAGGAAAAAATAAGACTGTTTACAATTCATACAATAGCATTTTTGAATTCAAAACAACACTATTTTTACTTTTAGCTAATATTCAAGAAGAAAATTATTCAAGTTTCCCAAGAGCATCATTTTTTGAAAATATTACAAACGAACAAAAGAATGAACACATTGACATAATAGAAACCCTTATAAATAATTTTGAAAAGAGATTTAAAGACTTTGAAGAAATGCAGCCGTTATTTAATTTATTTGAAAATCCTTTAAAATGTGATGTAACGAAGTATGAATTCCAGATTCAATCTGAATTGATAATTCTCCGAACCGAAATAGAAATGATCGATGAACAGCATATTGTAGAATTCTGGAAAACCATTGATGGCAGCTTTTACCCAAAACTAAAAGCAGTTTCTTACAAACTGTTAGCTTTTTATCCTTCCACCTACTTTTGTGAACAAATTTTTTCCGACCTGAAATTCATATGCTCAAAGCAGCGAAATAGATTAACTAATTCTCCTCTAAAAAGCATTCTTTTAATAAGAAACTGCGATAACAAAATTAACATTTCTGAACTTATTAATAACATACCTTTGCCATAGTATGTTTGAAATAGTTTCATTAAATCACTTTTGTGTGCAAGTGTACAAATTTTATAATCATATGCAGCATAAATTTTTTTCACTGCAGAATATTTGCTCTCACCAACACACACTCAGTTTGAGTTTTGCCGACCTCTGCTCTAGAGCAATCGCAGTCGGAGGCGAATTTCTCACTACCCTACGCGACGTTAGTAAAGAACTCTTTGCAAACTCGAGCGATGGGCCGAACCCTGTGGTTTCGGAGTAAATCCGGCCAAAACAGAACTGGTTCTTTTCTTAAGGAAACACAAAAGTTCATCCCTCATACCAAACATGCTAAATGGGTCTGCACTGTCCCTTTCGGAAAGTGCAAAATATCTACAATTCTATAAACTTACTATTTCTGAGCGTACGAAGAAAGCGACAGTTGCGCTTACACTTGAAAAAAAGCTATAGGGAAAAGATGGGCTTTTTCACCATTATCGTTCACTGGCCATTACTGACCACTGACCATTATCGTTCATTATCATATAGGGGTCATTAGACCTATACTGCCCTCCTAAGTAAAAAAGTCATATAGTCATGTCTTAATTTGAGTATTTTTGAAATATTTAGCTTTGACGTTTTATGTCTTTCTAAAGACACACTAGAAGTGACAACGTTACTACAATTTTTCAGTCATTTGGAGTTGAAAATGGGTAATCAGCATCAAAAAGTTTAAAGAATGGCATCTATTTGCATCAGCAGTGCTCTGAGAACAACACCGACCATACTTCACCTTCTACAGCTCGACTTGGTTGCCAGGCAAACAGCAGCTTGTTCGGAGGTCAGACTGAGAGAAACTGGAGTATGGAAAAACATGGGAACTGGACACGCATTCATACTCAACAAATGTAATTTTATTACATCAAAATTAAATGACAAGGTCGGGTATGGGGTATACTCAAAAAAATTAGTGGTATCCTTGGTTCGTAGGCTGCCGGATCACTATACTGTTTATCAAGCCGAAATCATGGCAATAAAGGAAGTTGCAACATGGCTCTCAGAGAATGTCATATCTAAACGAGAAATATAGATTTTCTCGGACTGCCAAGCTGCGATCAAATCGATAAAGCCAAAGAATGCCATGCTTCATTAGGCTAAATGTCAAACTATTTTAACATTAGCTTAATATGGGTACCTCGGGATAAGGTACCTACCCCTGTATATAGAGTGCAGAATCGGACAGCTGGCAGGTTGTTTTTTTCGCTATAAGCCTACCATGTTTTTCCGCTATTTTCTACATATATTTCTGTGAACCAGATCCGTCAGGTTAAATTAACATTGATCAGGTTAATACGATGTGGTTGGCTCTCCTAACCAAATTCGTCAGGTAAAAATAACCTGGAGCAAGTACGAGTATTTTTCCCTAAGTGCGGGCATAAGGACATACGTGGTAATGAAAAAGCAGACGAGCTTGCTAGAAACGGAACATCGGTGACTTCAATGGCTTGGAACTCACCGAGCATCCCGATGGCAACTGGCAAACTGCTGCTCAAGGTGTACTCCACATCTAAAGCCAATACAAGATGGGCTGAACTCTCAACGTGCAAAACAACAAGGCTTATCTGGCCGACTCTAGACCTAAAGCGATCGAGAGCTCTTCGCTAGTTAGGAAGACTAGAGGAAGCTACGCTAGTAGCCGTTACCACAGGGGCACTGCTTAATAAGCAGACATGCCTCCAGACTAAGAATCATCGCAAATGTCTTCTGTAGAAGCTGCAGAAACGAATAGGAGGAAGAAACCAACTCCCACCCTTTATGTTTCTGTCCAGCGCTCGCTAGAGGAAGGCATAAATATCTGGGGTCATTCTTTTTTCCGAGCCTGACAACCTGTCAATGACAACTGTCAAACGTCTTATAAACTTTACCAAAAGCTTAATGTAGTTCCACTCGGACCGAAGGCCAAGTATGCAGCGGTATCGCAATGGACTTTATTGGTCTACGTAAGCCGTGGTACGTGCGATATGGTTTAAGCACGTACAGCGGCTGCCGTCTCAACCCAACTATATTTAGGTAAAATCAAAAGTTCAAAAAATTTAAAAGTTGATTTTCCAAATAAAAAATGATTTCTTGGAAATAAAAAGTAGTAAAATATTCTATAAGCTCTGAAAAAAATATGTTAATATAAAAAACTTATGTTGATCGAAGCATTTTTTTTCATATTTAAACAGATTATTTGTTTTAAAAAATCACAAATTCAACAACTTTTTCAGACACAATATCACAAGCATAGTTCTTTAGTTCATGTTGAGCATAAAATTTCGGAACTTTTATTAATATTCTTTGGTACAAAAAAACTTTTGGAAAAATTGTTTAGAAACGTATATTCTAAGAGCTATTCCAGATGAGTTAACATTAAGAAGAAATTATTTTGAAAATTTCTACGATCAAACAATAAATAAAATTCTAGTGGATATTGGCAGCAATTGTGTTTGGATTTCTATTGACGAAACAACTGATCAAACTGGTGGATATATAGCAAATTTCATGATAGGAAAATTATGCTACACTTACGCGATTAGAAGAACAAGAAATGAATCTTACTAGATCAGTACCATTTGTGCAGGATTTCAAGACTCATTAGAAAATGTGCCTCGAAATTATGGAAATGAAATAAGGGAAAAAATGCATTCTGGGGCCGAATTACAGCATCGGTGATCGAGCAAAATTGTACAAGATTGATAGGCACTTGTCTCGTCGTGCCCTTCGTAATTTTGCTCGATCACGGATGCTATAATTCGGCCTCTGATTTGCTAAGAAATACAGCATTTAATGATCTGAAAGAATTGTGCATATGTCTTAATGATAAAGCAAAGAAGCCTACTAATAGTTCGATAAGCCACCTGCTTTTGAGTAAATAAGCAGAGGCCGAATTATAGCATCCGTGATCGAGCAAAATTACGAAGGGCACGACGAGGCAAGTGCCTATCAATCTTGAACAATTTTGCTCGATCACGGATGCTGTAATTTGTCCCCAGATGTCACCAACATGGACCGTATTTGACTCCGACATCTTTCATGGGGGATGGCTTCCTACGCAACGCTTTTGAGCGCTTATTACCGTTAAGCCGTCTTCCCATAAGTACTCTATAGGATTTAAATCTGTACTGAATGATGGCCACTTGAGTAATCTGATTCAGTTATCTTCGAAGGATTTTTTTGTCAATTCCGCCGCATGTTTGGGATCATTATCTTGTTGACATGTCCAAAAAAAACGACAAATTGTCTTCCGCCCATGACAACAAAGCATTACGTAATATTTCAACATATTTTTCTTTTGTTCAAATACCATCAATTCAATGAATCGGACCAACTCCGTTCCAGGAAAGCAACTCCAAACATTTATCGATCCGCCACCATGCTTTACAACCGGTGAAACGTATTTCTAATGAAGCTCCTCATTCTTTTTTGGATGCCTTATGAATTTTTTACCGTCAGGATCAATGCGATTGCAAACTCCACGCACCGTTTTCTTCGCTTAGACGTAATCAATGATTTCTTGTGTGCTATTCTTCTGTGAAGGCCAATTTCGACTAAACGCCGTGCAAAAGTAAGTTTTGATATGGAAACGTGGGCGTTTCGTTCGTGTAACGTTCATGTGAGTTTCGTCGTTTCGAAAATGTTGCACAGCATTAAAAACCATCTTTCTGGAACATTTAATTTGACCAGCAGTGTGCTGGAGCTCAATAATATCTTTTCTTATCGCTGGAGTACAGCTCTTGGCTTCACTCATTTCAACTATCAAAAAAATTTTAATTATTTGGACTCAAAACACTTACTTACCGGTTTATTAAAGCAAACGATAATTTGCACAAACTTTAATGATTTTATGACTGACCACTGAATCTGTTTCTAATTAACTGTCACACTTAATCAACACATCAACACAACAAAACTCCATTTTGTTGCTGGAAAACAACCCTGGAAACATTTTCAATCTCCTCAGAATCGCCAGCGAATCAGTTGGAAAATGAGACAATCGCCGGCGAGCCCATTCATCCGCCGGTAGTCATCCTGGTATCAGCGGCTGTAAGCAGCTGAGGCCATAAAAGCGACTCGCCGGGAAGACTCGCAAACGAATCACCTAAAGTGCTCGTAAGCGATTCGCTGGGAAGAGTCACTTACGAATCGCCGAGAGGGATCTTAAACGATTCGCTGGAAAGAGTTTCAAACGAATCGCCAAGAGAAGTCCTTAGTGATTCGCGGGAAGAGTCGCACACGAATCGGCAATAGGGGTCTTAAGCGATTCGCCGACAAGAGTGGCAAGCCTTGAATCGCTTTTAGGGTTTCTCAGCGATTTGTTGCGAAGCGTCTTTGTTGACATTACAAGTTTTTTGTAGGGGAAATTCTTTGTCAAATCGCCCAACAACAAGATCGACCACCGCAAATAGTGCTGATATGAATATTTTCAGTTTGTATTTTTTCAGAATATTTCAATTATTCTATTTTCAGACTTTATTATAGCATACTTTATATACCAACGATTGCAGAAATGAGCGAATTAAGATTTTTAAGTTTTTTCTAGAATCGCGAATTTAACGCTTGAGCGATCGAAAAGCGATCTATCTTCCAACGATCGCCGAAATAAACGAAGGAAGATTTTGAAAATATTTTTAATCGCGCATTAATCGCTTGGGCGATCGAAAAGCGACCCATCTTCTCGGACAATCGCCAGAATCAGCGAAAGAAGATTTTGAAAACTTTTCTTGAATCGCGAATTCATCGCTTGGGCGCCAAACGCCAAACGCAAGTGCTTCGCAAAATCAACTTCTCTCTCAAATGTTTGCAGGTTATTTACAATAACAGGACATTATTTGCATAAAAAGGAAAACAAATTTTAAGCACAAAATATTAACGGTGAATAAAAACACGCATAATCCAGTGAACAAAACAACGATAGCAGAAGCGTCTCTAATTAGTTGGCAACAGCTTTACGCATGCGTCAATAACTTCTTGTGATGTTGAACGATCGTTCCCAGCATACAAGCCTATTTTAGATGGTAGAAGGCTAAGATTTGCAGTTGAAAAAATTTCTTAATAGTTTATTGTTACAATAAATGATTTTAAAGTTAAAAATATTTCCTATTTTTTTTTTGAAAATCAATAAAACTATTGAAAAACAGTCGGTCTTATTCACTATTCATTTGTTATTTATTTTTTATTTATTGCTTAGGACTAAAATGAATAAACAATTAATGAATAAAAAATTAATAATGAATAAGAAATTAATAATGAATAAAAAATCAATTATGAATCAAAAATTAATAATGTATAACAAATTAATAATGCATAAAAATTTAATAATGAATAAAAAATTATTAACAAATGAATAATGAATAAAAAATGAATAACGAATAAAAAATTAACAATGGATAAAGAAAGAATAATTGAAAATTCTGAAATTCTTTGCGAATTGCATTCTTTGTGAATGAATGGCATTCGAATGAATAAAAAAATTGATTCATTATTATACGAAAATGATTAATTGAAATGAATAATCATTTTTTAAAAAAGAATGTGAATTAAAAATTTTATTTTTTAAATCAATTTTGCATTCATTGAATGCATTCTTATTTCGTTATTCGCTGATTCACTTTTTTGTGAATAAAATCAAATTGAATGCATTCTTTTACAGCTTTAATTTCAGGAAGAACTCCACGTTCCTTTTATTTTAACTAAAAGAGGCTCACACTTAACACTAGAAACACTCGCATTGTGGATATCATCTTCTTTATTTAAAATTATTAGCCTACAACATTCGCATGGTGGTAGAAGAAAAACTTGATAGATATCACTCACTTAACGAGGAACTTAATAGAAGACCAATATTTGATTTCCTGATTCAGCCCTATCATGAATAATTTTTCACGTGAAATCGGAAAAGAGAGTTTTCATTTTTAAGATAAAGCTCAAGAACATTTTGAAAACTTTAAATGCAAATTCGATCATCAACGATTTATCAACAACTTCTTAAAAATGAAATCTCCCCTTTCCGATTCCGCGTTAAAAATTATTCATGATAGGGCTGAATATTCTAGATCAATTTGCTCAGTTGTTTTTATTTTTATTTAAACACGAATTCAAATAACGAATAGCGAATAAAAGTTTTGAAGAATTTATTTGAAATTCAAATACAGAATAAAATAAAAAATACTTGATACTGCCCACTGATCGGTATGCGAAGATTTTGCGTAAAATGATAGTTTTGAGTACGTTTTCGGGTAGACATTTTTTTGTGAACTTTTTTTTTTAATTTGTATGATCAATTATGTTTCTAGAGTATATAAAATTAATGAAAATTTTTTACATAATTAACAACATTTTTTGTCCAAAAAAAACAAACATTCTGTTATTATTTTAGCAGGAAACAATTACATACAAAAGAACCAGTTCAGAAATTAATAATAAATGTTATTTTTTCACATTCTGAGCGACGGCCATGGATATATTAAAACTTAATATATTCAAATAAAGCATATTATCGATATGCAATAATAAGGCAATTTATGATTGAAAAGGTTTCATTTGTGAGTGCCGAAAAAGTGGTTTTCTATGGCTCCTTTATTAACTCGTTTTCAAACAAAAAAAGGATTCGCTTTTGAGAGGCATTTTAGTCCGACGAATGAGTTCAAAAAAGTTCATTTATGAGTCCCGAAAAGGTTCATAAATGAATTAAAAAAATAAAGTTTTGGTTCACTGGTGAGTTCTGATTGAAAAAATAAAGAATAAATATTGCTTGTTATTCGTTATTTGAATAAATTTTTATTGAGTAATGCCCTACACTGGTCTCTTTGCGTAGTCGAATTCAAAGTAACAAAAGTAGGATTCTGTAATAAATCATATTTCTTTCCTTTCAAGTTTTTTAAAGTTCTTACCAGAAGAATTTCATGTTGTAAAAAGATGAAAACTGTCAAGTAGTTGTTTTGGGTAGCAGACTTTTGAGGTTTTCTTATTTTTAATTGACAAATTTGACATTTTTCAGCTTTTTTTAGAAAAGTGTTAATTTACTTTTTTAGACTTAATATAAAAACTATCGAGAGCTTATATTCAATATGACCTATATACAAAAAAACTTTTTTCAGGAGAGCAAAAAACCGTTTAAATCTTTCAGTGTACAAATATTCACCAACCAAAGTACCAGAATATTGTATTAAAAGAATGACAAGCTTGCATAAACAAAAAGAAGTTAGTGAAATCACGTACTTTTCGTTTAAGTGTAGATAGGTTGTTTTGTATTTCATTTTTTTTTTTCTTAAATGAAATCAGCAGACAAGTCTTTTCATTCAATAGGAAAAGTAAGCTCTTCGTGAATTCATTGACGATTTTATTCAGATTTTAAGAAAAGTTTGTTGATAACAATATTAACAAAAACAAGAAAAAATATCAAAATAGCAGTAAAGAATGATATTGGTCTATTAATTTAATCTCTTCTGCGGATAAGTCCCATTGCCGAATTATCGTCCGAATCTGCATTAAAATTTATTAATATTCCAAGAGAATTGCATTCGATTATAAAAGCACCTGTTATTTGTCCAATATTTTCCTCCGCTGATGATGCATAATCTACTTTTATGTTTTTCAATGCATTTCCTTCTGTATTTTGCCTGCCATTGTAGTCTAACGCTAATTTGTTAAAATGTTCTTGAATATTTCCGAAAAATTGTGCAGATGAGTCCTTTTATATTCACAAACAAAAAAACTATTGTAGATAAGTCAAACATTTAAGGGGGAAAACTTTGCTAAACCCTTTTTTTTTGTATTAAAATAAATCTCATAGGTGGCAGATAGATAGTCCAGGATTTTTTTGCCATAAAAAACTCATTTTCGTGGAAAATGTAGATGGGTCATATTGAATATAAGCTCTCGATTTATAGAAATAATTGATAATAGCAACGCGGTCATAAAATGATTTGACACTTATCAACAAGGACTTTCCTTGCTCTTAAAAATTAAGACAGAATCAACAGCAACACCTAATTTATTACTCTGTGACCTTGAGAAGGAAGTTGTGTTGTAAACACAAAGTGTGGCATTTTTCCAAAATTCAGCCACTGAGTAGCGCCTGAAAAATAACAACTGCAGCTATTTTGTTATTTTTGTTCATTGAGCTCGTTTTGTTTATTCAATTATATGCTTTACTTTATATTAATTATTATGATAACAAACAGTTTATTTATTTTCTTTTTAATATTGCAATTACTATGTTTTTTTCGCTTATTTTCATTATTAATTAACGTGTGTATGTTATGTGTATGTGTGTGTGTTGTTGTTGTATATACGTAAGAGAGAGTTTTACTTTTTTATCTGATTTCATAAATAATAACGACGCAGTGCAGAAGTTAATCAGTCACATCATCAATAAAATTGTTTTGACGTACATTTTGCTTGTTGTTTGTTTACAATTACATATGTCTCTAAAACATTTTCTGCTTATTACATTTAAATAGAATAAATTTATGTTTCTCATTTTTCCACTTTAAGGATTACATTTTTCCTTTTATTAAATTTTCAATTATTAGGTATAATTTCGAATGTCTTTAATTTAATTATAAATGATTTTTACTAAGTTACGAATTAAGATTGGCCAAATCGTTTTTATTTTTTTTTTTAACAAACATAAAAACAGTATACAAAAACTTAATGTGTTTTATTAAATGCTACACAATAAAATACAAAAGAAAAACAATAAATGATTTTGCTTTTCTTCTTTTCTTTTTTTTTTTTTTTTTTTTTGTTTATCCTCTTCCAAACAATATAAGCGAATTTAGCACTCTATTTAAATACACACTAACGTAGACATTTTAACTTATTTAAAAAAATTTGTATATAAAAAGAAAATTATAGATAGTAGCACAAAGAAAGTGGCATTAGGAAGAGCACAGTTAGTAAATGAAAATTAGAAATATAGAAATACTTTGACGGAATAACGATCAATGTGAAATGCTGTTGTAGTTGTTGGTTTTTGTTGGTTGTTTTATGTTACGTCTATAATAACGTTTATTAAACTGTGTGTGTTTACAGTAACAATTCCATGTATTTCCAAGTATTTAGTAACTTCAATTGTTGTTTTTTTTTTTATTTTGATTCATTGAACATGATCGCCAAGAAATGAAGAGTTAAAAGAAACGTCCAGTCTGATTATGTCATGGTGCCGAATACTGGATTGTGACGACAGATGCCCGGTCCGTACTCCTCGTAGGCCGCTTTTGTGTGACAAACTTGATAAAATTCAGGCTATATGCAAGAGAAAACAATTAATAAAAATGTAGACAATAATTTCATTGAAGTAATTTACGGTAGAGGCCAGCATGCTGCCACCAAACCAAACGGCATAACGTTGCATATGATGCGTTATCACCTGCACATCTATAGGTTTAGGCTACACAAATGAGAGAAAAAGAAGACATTAAAAACATATCTTAAAATTAATATTAACCATTAATAGAACCATTTTAAGTATAGTGGCAATTAAAAATAGAGAAAAATCACCTTTTTTTACATACAAACTTCCCTGCAAAAAATCACTAACCAATTTGACTAACACTAATAAAAAATTTCAACTTTTAACCAATACATGGAAATAAAGTTTTCACCTCTCATTACTTTGAAAAAGAAAACTATAGTGTTTTTATTTTTTGGTAAAGTAGTCTTTCACTCTGTTGTTAAAAAAAAAATGTTTCCTTTGTTGAAAAAAGTGAATACAAAATTTGTGAAAATATTAATAAAAAAATTAGTAAAAAACAATTAGCAACGAAAAGTATTTACTAATAAAACGCGAAAAAGTAATGAAAAAACATTGACTTAAAACAATTTAAAAGCTCCTCCCGCGTCTTGTGAACGATTCTCGGGGCAGGTGTGCAACGCAACAACGGCAAAAACAGTTGCCTAAAATGCTTTCAAGAGGGTATTTTCATCACACAAGTTTTTCATTGCAAATTGGTGAGCCCAGGATGGACTAGTCGTTCGCAATCAGACTGCATAAGTTGAACCATCGTGCAGAATTAAAAAAACTTAATTTTTTACTTTGACATCTAATATATTGTTGTGCAATTTTATGTTTAACTTTCCATATGAAAATATATTAATATTCTGTAGATTCATTTTAATGTAAATTTGCATACTTGAATTCCATGTAAAAAAAATCTTTGAATTTTGTGTATTTGAAAACAAAAAAATAAATTTTGGAACAAATAAAAATTGAAAACATTAAGCTGGGAATGCTTTTCTGAGTTTTGATTTATTTATTTTGGCAATGAGCAGGAGCACGATATTCACCACCCCAACGAGATGTGCGAAAGAGACGACTGTATACTTGAAGCTCTTGTTGGAGGGAGATACAAGGTGTCATGTATATTCACGCCGACGGGGAACTTTCAGTTAATTTTTTCCCGATGCTCTTACAAAATTAACTGGTAAAATCCGGAAAGATTAACTGGTAATTAACCGGGTAACTACCAGTAGCCTTTTTTGCTGGGTTCTTTCAACTGAGAATAATAATTGTATTGGGTTGGGGAAAAAGTATTCGGCGTTTTCGAGTTCGCTTGATTTCAAAGTGTCATAACATTGAAACGGTAAGCTTCATCTGGCAACTCTTTTTTTCTCTTAACAGAAGACAAATCAGCTGATTATTTGTGATCATTTTGCTAATATTGGTGCATCGTGTTAAAAATTATTGCGAAGCAAATATGCGTGAAATTTCAGAAAACCGTCATGTGAGCAGCCACATCGCTAAGGAACTGAAGATCGATCACAAAACAGTTTTAAGCCATTTGATGAAAGTTGGTTTTTAAAAAAGCTTGATGTTTGGGTGCCTCATGAACCATAGTGCAAAGAATGTAATGGACCGAGTTTCTATCTGCGATTCGCTACTAAAACGAAATGAAATCGAGCCATTTTTGAAACGTATGGTAACAGGAGATGAAAAGTGGATCACGTACGATTATATTGTTCGAAAACGGTCTTGGTCGAAAAAAGGTGAAGCTGCAAGAACGGTGTCAAAGCCAGGATTGACGACAAGGAAGGTGATGCTGTGACACCAACATATTTATTGATCCGACAAAAACTTAACTTAAAGAATTTAACTGTGAAGTTTTGATGCATCCACCGTACAGTCCTGACATTGCATCGTCAGATTATCATTTGTTCCGATCTCTTCAACACTCCCTTGCTGGGAAGAAATTAACCTCAAAAGATGACTGCGAAAACCACCTACGTCAGTTTTTCAACTATAGAAACCCGGAATTTTACAATAAAGAAATCATGGTCTTAACTCAAAAATAGCAGAAGGTAGTTAAAAAGAACGGACAATATTTGGATTAATAAAATCATTTTTTTAAAAAAATAAAATGTTGTTTATTTTTACTAAAAAAACGCCGAATACTTTTCCCCAACGAAATTTTAGAAACGGATTTTAAGGAAAATGCGTATCACTTGCTTTAAGTTTCTGTTTTAAAGAACTAATGTCTTTAGTGCATATTTATTCCCCTTTTTTTCTTAGATTAAGTAAATTTTCCCTAACTGAAGTACATTTTTTTTTTAGTGTAGCATTTATTAATGAGAATTGTTTCAGTTTTACATAAAAATTAATAAACTGCTTTTGTCATTTGCAGCCATAATGCGGGAGTTTGTGCAGTTCCAAATCGCTAGCAATTATTTTTCCATAAATAAAAATGTAAAAATTAAAACATTGTAGCTTGATGCGAAAAGTTTTATTTAAGCCACATTTTTACTTTAACTTTGTAAATTAAAAAGGGCGATAACGCAAAAGCACATCAAATTAAGTATTAACAAAAATTCAGCCTTGTACCAAGTAGGTAAGTCATATGTTCGCTAGTCCTTCGACTTACACAATTCTTGATAATGAGTTAAAAATATGAGATAAAAATGTAATAATTATTTTCGTTTGAGGCAACATACCCGTTTCTCGTTCAAACAATTTAGTCAGTATTTTAGCATAAAAGGTAACAGTACAGAAATGTTTACATATCGGTACAGAGAAAACGGAACCAGTGTGTCGCGCCAACTGCTTCCAGTGATAGAAATGGCTGCAACACACGATCAGCTACCGCTCAAGGATGAAAACTGGGCAGATCGTTGGTGCACACTAAATAAGGGATTCGACAAGACATTTCAACATCTCTTCAATTTCGAAATACGTGATGATGATGTGTACGTGGAGGGTTTCATGAAAAGTGGCACTACATGGATGTATGAAACTATTTGGCAACTGATGAATGGACTTGATTTTAACTATACAAAAACAACAAAAGATGAAATACATAGAAATTTTCTAGAGTAAGTAGAATTTACAAAGTATTTAATAAGAAACGTAACTTATTACTATGTTGGGGCATTGATGCAGATTTATTACTGTACATGCAGACGAGGGCTGCGAAAATAGATTTTCTAAGTTTGAAAAAATGCCAGGACCACGCCTGTTTAAGACGCATTTACCCATCAATCTGTTGCCTAAACAATTTTGGCAGAAGAAACCAAAGGTGGGACGCCATAAATAGTTATTGAGTGTAGTTGTTCACTTTCATAGTTGTTCATTTCCAGACCGTTTATGTGGCACGTAATGTCAAGGACGTTGTCGTTTCCGCCTTCCATTTCGTGCAGTGGATGAATATGTGGCGTGGTACTATGGATGAATTCGTGCAAGATTTCATGAATAATGCTACGATAAACACGCCCTTCTGGGCTCATATAGTGGACTTTTGGAAGCTACGCAACGAACCGCATATCTTTTTTGTTACCTATGAAGAGATGCAGCGTGACCTGGCTGGCATTATTAAAAAGCTGTGTGTATTTTTGGAAAAACCAGTTCTCTCTGAGACAGAATTAAATGCACTGGTAGAGCACCTGTCTTTCGATCAAATGAAGTGTGAGTTACAAAAGCTTTTAAAAAAAACTTCAACGTTTTGATAGTAAACAGAAATATTTTCAGGTAACGATAGGGCGAATCCCACTTCGAGCATTAAACAAGATGAATTTGTAGAAGTCGATCCAAAATTGGAGTGAGTTTTGGGTTGAAAGTTATATTTTAGCAAATTTTAAATTTTAAATCATTGTACAGATTCATGCGTCGTGGCATTGTGGGCTCTTTTAAAGATGAGCTTAGTGTCGAAAATCAAAACCTGCTGGATGAATGGTCCAGGAAATTTTTGGAAATGCATAATATAAAAGAGGAGGACATTTTTGGCAGTTTTAAACGAGAGAATTGACATTTTTGTTATTTCGAAAAATCAATGAAATATGTGTACAAATTTAACATTTAAAATTTACATTACATAAATTATAGTTATTTATTAGCATGCCTAAACAAATCAAATGGAAAAACGAATACCAAAAACAGCGCCTCCAGACTTTTCGGGTGATTAGGTGACTAAGGGTGATGCGAAAGGATTAAGGTGTAAAAGAGTGAGAAAACTTCTCAATACATGCTATTGCTAAAATTGTTGTCTTTACAGACAAAAAATAAACAAGAAAAAATAATATAAAAATTTGTTAACACTTAATAAGCTATCTCGAAAATACACGACTATGTGGTATTTCTGTGACAATATGGAAGAACAGCACATCTTAATTTTTTCAGTATAGTACCGAATCAAAATGGTATATTTTTATGCTGATTTCTAAAATGTCTTACGAATTGTACTTTATCTACTAGCTTCAAAATTGCATCAAAATTGCTTATGAATGCGTAGATTAAGATGAAATGAAGAATTCAATTTGAGCATATCTCGAGATATGCTGTTAATCTATATGACCACAGATTTATCTTCGAAGATAATTCTTCATTATATTTAAGGTTACAGCGCCAACGTTCTTATCAATAAACAAATATATTTTGTTTATCTTTATTAGATGATTTTCTAAATTTTACTTTTAGGCAAGACTCAACAGCAAGGTCAAAGCTTATCTGCTGAGTGTATCGAAGTTGGCAATCTATAGTAAAAAATTTAATTTTCTGTTTGTTTGTTTGACCTTTTTGCAAATCTAAACGACAACGGATTTAAATCAAACTAGGTATACATATTAAGTGTATCCTAGATAAAATTGTTACACACTTAGTTTTTGCCACGCGCTCTTCGAAATTTTTCAACTAACGATAATTTTATTATTATTGTACTTTTTATTATCGGAGTTTTTTGTGTATTTAATTTTAAAAATTTTTGTTATTTTGACATAAAAAAGACTCTCATATCTACAAAATTGTAGAAATTTTTAGTATAACGGCTTTTTCATAAAACATCGTTTCCTAAGAATAAGAAAAAAACGACATGAAAATCACAGTTTGGACTTTCGATGCAAATATCTCAAAATAACTCAAAAATTGTTTTTGTTGTAAAAATAAAATCAATTAAAAATTGCACATATGGCTACTTTTCATATGACATAGCATTTATTTACAAAAATTATTCCAGCTAAGCGCAAAAATTATTTTACTGTTTTTGTCATCAAAATAACAAGAGCATTATTATCCTTTGATTTTTTTCGCGAAATTTTTTTTTCCAAATTTTGTTTTTATATTTTTTACAAAAAAGTCAAGTCTCAAAAATAATTTATGTGAAAAAGTTGCCCCAATATTTCTTTCCAATCAAAATTTATGACTAAAAAATCTATTTTTTTCATACCATTGACTATATATTAATAAAAGTGATTTTTGTATTTAAATTTTCTATCCTCTGAGCTCCTCTCCCCATTTTTAACTAATTTTTCTCTAAAAATACATTTGTGAGTCTGGAGAAAATTATTTATTTATTTATTTAATCAACTATTAACATTTATTGTTATACAGTTACTGTAAGTACATAATTTAATCGCAGGTTATAAAATTAATTCAGCATGATATCGTTTTTAAAAGCTACCCTATTTTGGGTGATTTCAATCGAGCTGCAGATAGTGTTGGATAATTAGTTCTTCTGAAGGGTATAAAGAACAATTGCCTTTGCTTTTAGTCCAAGAAGAGCACATCGCGCTTCATAGGAAGGCATAAAATCTCAGTGGAGCTTGCGAATTGCTAACCTAGTGAAATGCCTTTGACTATTTTCAATTCTTTTAATATGTATAGAATATTGAGGGTCCCAGACAACACAATTATATTCTAAAACCGATCTTATAATTTAAAAGAAAATGGTCATCACGGTAAAGAGATCGGAGAACTCTTTATTATTGCGCGATAGAAATCCCATCATTGCATTCGCTTTTGAAATAATAGCATCAAAATGTTTGACAAAGCTTAACTTTCGCTCAAATAAAACCCCTAAGTTTTTCTTCAAGTCGACTCTCTCGATCAATACCGTATTAATACCATAGGTGGCTACCTTGGGGTATTGTCAATGTATTTATGAATAAATGTCAATGTATTTAGATAAATTATTACCAATTTGAACATATTGTTGGCGACCAACAAGGTAGCTCTCTAACCATAGAAGTAGCGAGGAATGGAATCCGAGGCTACTTAGCTTATTAATCAAAACAGAGTGTTGAACTTTATCGAAAGCCTTTGCGAAATCCGTGAATATAACGTCTATTTGATGACCTTTTTCCATATTATTGGACAGAAAGTGTAAAAAGAGTTAGATAAGTAGAGGTAGATTTACCTGACACAAATCCATGCTGCATCTCAGACAATCTAGTTTTAATGGAGTTATAAATTTTATTTGTTACCAAAGATTCAAAAATTTTAGGAATAAGTGGTAATTTAGCTATCGGTCGATAATTTTCAATATTTTTCCTTGATCCCGATTAAAAAATTGGAATAATTGCCGATATCTTCCAGATGTCTAAAAATTTCCCTTCACGGAGTGACGTATTGAAAATACGAGTCAACGGCTTACACAAGGCAAAAGCACAGTTTTTAAGAAATATGGGTGGAATATTATCCGGCCCACAACCTTTTTTAACATCAAGACTTACTAAAGCTTCAAAGACATCATACTCTGAAAAGGTGATGCAGCTAAGGTCAGTAAGGTTCACATTTCAAACCGCTCATCAAATCGTTTGTCAAATACAATAGAACAACGTGAAATTTACATGGAATTCCCACGTTGTTCTATTGGATTTGACAAACGGTTTGATGAGCGGTTTGAAATGTGAACAGCCCTATTCAGTTTCGGTTTCTCTCTTCGGCATGCTAGGGGTGGTGTTCAAGAATGATATATTAAAGAATCCGCACTCAAAGTGCCAAAAATTAAATTTACTGCGCAGCCTACGTCACACGTGAAAATACATGCACACAAAAAAATACATTTACATTAAACGAAACAAAGCAAATGAATCTAATTGGCTTATTAGGAAACAAACGAAATACAAACAAAGAAATAGTCAAACTGCTCTCAAAACAAATCTAGCAACGCAGCTACTATTAGTGTAAAGTGGCAAAAACGGTAGAAAGCACCCCTACAAAATATAATATTTTTCTTAAACAGTACTGAAAAATATATTTACTTTATTCTGGACATGCTATTTTTAAAATTATATAAATATTTTTTAACCAAAAAAACCCAAGTTTGAATAAGAAAATTCCGACATTTTAACGTCTTTGCGCCCTATAAATAAATTTTGACTACGTTTTTATCATTGTTTTTATTCTCTCACTTGTCGAGCACGAACTACGTCACAACCAGTAGATGGCGTTTAGGTCGCGACATGCGCAATGCGTAATCTGTAAATATATCATTCTTGGGTAGTGCTTGAGTTTGAAACGAAGAGCGGCACACGGAATAGAAGGAGATAGAGTATAAGGTAAGGTTTTTTCCATTCCCTGGTCTTAAAGAAACACTTGGTAAAAATAAGTTTCAAAGAATTCTCCATCAAAAAAATCCATATTGAACCAGGTTTCAACAAACACAATTATATCAAAATCACCATATGATGTATGTCTGAATATGGTATCTGATTAAGTTCTGATTCCAGGCATATTCTGAAAATACATTTTTAATTTAGTGTAAACGTTGTCAACAGAAGAGTGTGTAGATTTTACGTCCTTTGTTTTTTCGCTCTGCCTAATTGAAAATTTAGATATGGGTGCACTTTAGCATTCTCTTGTCAAAGATATGGGTTTAGAATAGCATCATAGAATTCCTTAGTAGCTCCCAGTTTAAAGTTTACACTACGCAGATTTTCCAGAACATATTTTCTCTTAACATTATGTTATCAATTCCATGTTAAAAAAGCTTTATAGCTTTAAAATTTATTTTAAATGATTAGCAATCGAAATTGTTATGTTTTAATAGTTTAACATATTATGTAATAGTATGCTATTATATAGAATGAAAATTCGTCAAATTAGCCAACAAAAACAGAAAGTCGTCATTTTTATATAACTAATGGATATTATTGAAGTGTATATGAAACAAAAACAATTGAAAATATGTTTTAAAAAACTATTTTGTTTACAGATTTATAAAGAATTTAGTTTTATGCCACTGTTTTTACTATAATTAATTTTGCTACGTAACGGATTTTTCAAATTTAAAAATTATTTAGTAAAATTTATTTTGCTAAGTAACATCTCTTCACTATCACTTCTCGAAAAAATGTTGCATTTCTTCTGCCCCCTTTCTGAATTTTTTCTTCTTTTGAGGTCAACATTTTCGAGAAAAGAACACGATTCAATTTTAGAGGTGAACATTTTTTTTGGTGGCGGCCGTAGCCTAGTGGGTAGAGTGCGTGACCTCTAAGCTAAAGAACCCCAGCAGCTCGGGTTCAAATCTAGCTCAAACACAATGTTTTTTCAATTGAATTAATTTTTCTGTTCGGTCGTCACCTCCCTGCAGACAATGGCAAACCTCAGAGAGTAAAAACTGCCATGTAAAGCTTCTTGAGAACATAAGTCGTTCCGAGTCATCATTAAACTCGTAGGTCCAGTTCTCGACCATTTGTGTTCAGACATTTAATAACACGCACAACACCACAATTGATCAATAGAGAAGCTCGATCAAAGTCCTGTCTAGGGCTGAATGGCCAATTTATTTTTTTTATTTTATTTTTTTCTCAAGGGAGCAGAATTTCCAAACAAGACAGAAAAAATGTTGCATTGTTTCGAGAATCAAAAACTCCATTAGTGATAGTGTTATTTTTTTGCACTATAACTGAATTTAGTGGTAGTGACTAACAGCCCTATTCTGGCAAATTAACAAGTTGTTAACCATTATTTTTAATATTTTAATGTGTTTGTTGTAATTTTTTGATTTCAAAACAAAATTTGAAGCTCAAAAATAATAACTGTTGATAAAAATTGTCAATTGTTGAATTGTCAGTTATTGACAATTTCATTCAAAAATTTTGTTTTTTCTGCTTCAAATTTTGTTTTGAAAACAACAAACACATAGAAATATAAAAAATACTGCTTAACAATGTGTTAATTTGCCAGAATAGGGCTGTAAATCTGCACTACATCAAACATAGTTCAAGCAGTTACTACATGAAAGCTGCAATTAAAAATGTTTCCAATCAACTTTCAAATATTACTGGTTTTGAAATTATTTTAGCCAGACTCGATTAAAATAAATCTATAATAATAAAATATAATTCTCTAAATGAGCTAACAATTTTAAATTTATATTAGTGCAATTACTTACACTTAAAAATGTTCATAAAAAAGTGGTGCTATTTAAAATTTTAGTTTTATATGAAAGTTTTCAATATAATAATACTCTGAGATACCTTTCAAACATATATTCAAGGAAAACGATTTAAAAATAATTTTATACATTCACCTTATGGCTATTATTAAATAACAATAATGAAAGCTCTGTATGCACAAAAAAAAAATAAAAAAAATCAGTTGATAAGAATTAGTGCAGGTATTTTTTTTTCACTATTAATTTTGGTGCAAAAAGAATTTGCATTAAGCTGTAGAAATTTTTTGTTGTTGTTGTTTCATGCGGACACCCTCAAAACGAACAATGAGGTAAAGCATAATTATTTTTGTTTTTTTCTTCTATTCTACTGACGCTTGTATAACGAAACTTGAGTTCGAAGAGCATTCGAAGTCGAACTGGGACCTCTGTATAATATAGCCTCTGTGATAGAACACCAATAGAGGTAATGAATAATTTTTAAACTATCAGTACATGTTAGCTGAAACCGAAAATTTACTTATTTATTTACCATCTACCGTGTAATTACCCTAACAGATTATATATTTATCTTTAACTAAGTAAAAACTACATCATTAAAGTGATTTATTTACTATATACAAACTTATAACTGTGGAATACATTCATGTTTGAGAAAATTTAATGAATTTAGTGCACTACCCCTATCTCTGATTTTGACACCTTTAAGGTGCCAATGTTTCAGTACGAGTTTAAAGTCTAGTCAAATTAAACCGAGCTTCGCTCACCATAATTGGACGTTTAAACTCGATTTAGGCAAAAAAGAAACACATTATATGATAATTTAACTCCAACGAATGCTTTAATATCTAGTTAAACCTAGTTTAAACGTTCAATTTTGGTGAGCTAAGCTAGGTTTAATTTGATTAAAGCTTAAACTCGTACTGAAAAACTGGCCCTAAAAATGCCCAACCTTTAATTATGTTGTTATACATATGTATGTAGGAAGGCCCATTTTCGAAGCTTTTACACCTTGGATGATGTAAAAGGACAATTGAATTCCAAACGAGGCACAGTTGCTAAAATTGTATGCGAAAAATTCAGCAAGATTTTTTTCTGCGATTAAAGGTCTACAAAAAATACGTCAAATAAAAAAAGTGATAATAGGGACAGACAATTAGTATTTGCCTAAAAATGCCCAATAGGTCACCACTAGTGTCCGCGGCTGTCGAACGCCGTTTTGCACATTCAATGCACTCCGAAGAGATAATCCCATGAACTTGCTACACGAATATTTTAAAATCTACAATATTCTTATAATTAGAATTACACAAGAAAAATTATTGATGGCATATTTTAATTGCTATATTGATTTTTTTATATATTTCTAAAAAACTATAATTTTTAGCATAATCATGCAATTTAAAATGTTCGGGTAGTAAACTACTGCGATTAACCGATATGTAATGAAAAAAAAACGCGGCTATGTTTTTATAATTATTAAAAAACTTAAAAATAGAACAATTCGATAAAAAAACAAAATTAATAAACTAATTTTTTTTGCCCTTTTTCAATGTCCACTTTGCGTATTGTAATATTTTAAGTGCCACAAAATCCGGGCCCTAATAATAAGTATAACGTGAGCTATGATTTTTTCATAATAATTTGATAAAATGTAAAAAACCCGAAAATTCTCGAGTCAAGAGGGGGAAGGGTGGTCAAATATTTCAAAAACATGTTACATATTAATTGGACGCTTCCTTAAAACAATGAGGATTTCCTTTGCCCAAAATAAAAACCCAATGGAGGAAAAACAGAATATTGCATTGTTAACATGTCTGCTTTTACTCTGAAACTTGACATGAAAACAAAGTAAAATAACGTTTAAAAACTTACCTTGATGCGACCTTCGGATAAATTCTCGCTTATTCTTAAACGTGTATCTACAGAACGTTTGATGTCACGTTGCAAGCGTCGTCCAAAATCTTTGAACATTGTCGAGCCGCCACTAAGAACAATATTACTGTAGAGTGGTCGCCGCACATCGATTGGACAATTTTGTATGACGTTGTCCACAATCTCTGATATTGGTATGGTAAAATCTGGGTTTGAGAACTCGGGATGGAAAAAGATCTCAGGTCCTAAGAAGTGTAAGAAAAAACCAATATTAATAATTTAGGAATTTAACTGCTTAAACTTTAACAAATACCCAAAAACCGTTCATAGCCGACATCAACGCTAAATGGCTGTTTGCTAACCGCATTCGTGCCGGTATAGTTGCGTACCCATTTGCCCGGTTCCGTATCATATTTGGCAAATTCTTTGGCAATGTCTGGACATATATAACAATGTTTCTCTTTGATAGCTTTGGCAGTTTCTAAGCTTTGCTCTGGCGGAATACCCACCTCGCGTTCACGCAACAAACTTTGGATAAATGATGTAATGTTGCGACCAGCAATTGGAATATGTTTGATACAAGAGCCAATAACGTAGCCTTCAGCCTAAGAAACAAAGGTGAGAAAAAGAATAAAGCAAATACATGAAAATAGATAAGATAATATTATTGATAAGCTAGTTTATTGATTTTTTGTGTTTTTTTTTTTCTCATTAAGACGCAAAACAAGTTGAAAAAATTTACCACTGGTATAACGTGTGTGACGCCATCACCGCTGTCTACCACAATGCCCGTCAGTGTACGTTCCTCCACTGGTCTGGAAGCCCAGCTAGCTGCCAAAGCCAAGACAGCCTGAAAGAAGGAATACAAAGTTAACATTACAAAATGCCCCATCTCAATGCATATATATAAAAACTACCTGCACTGCTATATATAGTCCAGGAACATTGAATGTCTCAAACATAATCTCTGCAGTATATTCGCGATTCTCAGGCGTATTCAACGGCGGCTCAGTTAGCAAAAAATGATGATCTTCCGGTTCAGCGCGCAGATACTTGAAGATACACTGCTCCAGAAAACGTTCCATTAAATCCCAATCCTCGACTAGACCATGACGAACAGGATACTTTGCATAAAAATTAAAAATTTTAAAAGCCGTCAATTCTTTTATGACAATCAACTCAAATGAAATTTTATTATTTATTAGTCATCACTTGAAAAGTTATTTATTATTTCTGTTGTTATTGTTGTTGTTGTTGCTTACCTTGACAGAATAACCAGTGGCATCGAATGCTTCATCACCAATAAAGAAATCCAAGTCTTCGACACCTTTTGTTATGCGTCGTGTATTGGTGTCACCCACACGCGCAGATTCCTTTATGGCGATAGCCGATGGAATGATAAATTGTGGTTCCTTGTTGGCTGCAAAACCTAATTTTGTGTAGCTGTTCAAAAACAAATTCAATTAAAAAAGCCGAATAATGGTCTATTTTACAAATATTTGTGCTAAACATGGTGCTAAATGTGGAGCACCAGCACCACAGTCTGCATAGCTTTGCAAATTTATTTTTTTGGTTTGGGTTCCACTCACCCTGTTCCCACATCAATCACACATGCCGGTAATCTGTCTGCCATTTCGTTTTTCTCCGCGTTTTCTGCACTTTTTCTTACTTAATTTGCACGGAATTGTACTGAATTTTCACTTGAAATTATTTAAATAATTGTAATTTTTAACCACACCTAGGGAGCTGCAAATGAATGAAAATGAATGTGTCACTTTTTTCTTTTATCGAAAAACGAAAAAACACAACTTCGCTGTGATAGTCGGCGTATTAAAAAAAATTGCGGCGATTTAATTTGACACTAAAATGTAATAGATTTAGTCGTGACAGAAACTGTGTTGCATGTTCAGAAAAATAACTTTACCCGTATTATCAATGAAATTCACTTGATAACAAGAAATCGCGATTCAGACTACTTCACTAGTGCTCAAAGAATAACACAATGAGAGTTTCACAAGACAGATAATAGGGGTATTCAAGATTCAGTGCACTTGCCTGTGCAGTTGAGGACTTGCGAAGTTTACAAAAAAAATACACGTGCGTCAAAAATCTGCTCAAGTGTTTTATACTGTAGCCTCAAACTTAAGCAGTTGTGCACTTGTGTGCATTGAAATATTAGACAGCTTTGAAATAGTGATGGTGCTGTGTTCACGAAAACATAACTGCATAAATTCTCAAATCCTCTTTTGAATTTTTTATAATGCTCTATATATACACCAAGAATAAAAACAAGGTAAGCTAAAAAATTCAAACTTTAAATAAAAAATAATCAAAAACAAAAGTAGGGTAAAGTTGCAAAATTTTAGATCAATTACGATATTTTCATTTTAAAATAATTCTGATTCTAATTTTTATTGCAAAAATGGGTCCAAAATGGGTGCTTAAAATTGTATTTTAAAGTTTATAATTTTTGATTTAAACATGTACATTTTTGATATGAAAATATACATATTTGTTTTAAAACTGTTTTATTTTTATGTAAAATTGTTCTTTTTTACCTTTTCATAGCTTTTCCCATGACACACATATTGAAATAAGACAAATAATTTAATTTATTTATACAAATACAAATAATAATTAATTTATAATTTAAATTTATATATGTTTAGTTTATTAATTATTAAGTTATTAAATATAAAACAAACAATAGTTTATCAAACAACAGATCAACATCGTAATCCAACTATTTGTGAATAGCTTACCCTTCAAGTACTCCAATATGCACTCCAAATAAAATACCTTTAAAAGTTCCACTAATTTTTCTTCATCCTCGTTGGCATCCACTTCTTTGAATGAGCATTCCTCTCGTTGAGATCTAGATGATGAACTGAGGTTAGGACTTAAATCTGCCGCCTCATCAACCAAAGCCAGCCATTCTTTAAGAAATGTGTGCTCATCACACTATTTTATATTTCCTTTTTTAATTTAATAAATACAGAAACGTTTATCGCACACTAAACGATGCAACGCAAAGAATACGGAAAAAACAAACATCGTTGTTATTTTTCCTGTATCTTTTTAAACTTTAAATTAAAAATGCGTTTTTGTTTTAAAAATGAACAACTTCAAAATGAAAAAGATATATCAATAATGAATATTTTTAAATTGAAAATGATCAGAATTGATTTTGGGCTGATTCCGATTTCCGTGGACCCTCGATATAAATATGCAGTTTTGAAGTACTCTTTGAGAAAATAAGATTCACCGAAGGATTTATTGATATTGAGTTATTGAGATATAGATTTTTCAAAAAATAATTACTCAACGGAACCAATATTTAAATTCGGTTATATCTTTGTTAATATTTGTCCCATCTGAATGATTTAGGAATCACTCGAAAGATATTTAAAATGTTTTTAATATGAATTGAAAAAATATGGTTGCCTTTAACAAAATGTACTTTTTCTGTAAAAGAACCCAGATAGACTTTTATCAAATATGTTTGTAGTATTCTGAAGTACATATTAATATTTAAAAAAAAAGTGGCTCTGCCTTTTACAAATTGCACAATTATTTGTGTTTTTTTTTTAATGATACCCAAATTATCCCGATCGGTCAAATATTAGCATAAATATAGTCGAATTTACGTAAAGACTTCTTTTAGTAAAATTTTTTTGAAAAATCGATAGCTCTATAACTCATCAATATATCGATAAATCCTTCGATGAATCTTATTTTCTCAATGGACTCTTCAAAACTGCATATTCAGATTTTGGAGCCACGAAAATCGTAATCGTGCCTTGATTTTAAAATGCAATTTTAAGCTTAGTGTACGCTCTATTAATAACTTATATTTTTAAAATTCAAAATGCGCAGAATTTGTAGAGAAATCAAAAAATAAAAAATTAAAAAAAATAATAGGGGTTTTCACTTCAGCTAGCACGTGGTAGGAAAAACTACCCAATGAAAAATAGATAAAAAAATTTAAAATCACCAAACTTTGTCATACAATTTAGTCGATTTTTCTTATAAATATTTAAAACATGTTGTTGTTATTCGGCCTTTCTGTTGTATGTTACTGTTTTTAAGTTGGGCTTTGGCCGTAAATAAAAAGACAATTGATTCGATCTTGAAACTATCACTCACCGAATTTCGCAACTACAAAAATACTGCAACAGGAGACGAACTACGCGAGGAGGTAGACACTGGAAATGCTCCACATATTAAACACACCAACAATAACACGATTGAACTATAAAACGGACACCGACAATTGTTCTCATATTTACAAATATTTGACTAAGCATAAACACGGTGGATGATGAAGGTGCAAAACATCTGGTTTCGAGGCAGCTTAGCACAATAAGCTTTTTAAGTTTTAAAAATAGTTAAAAAATTTGTTTGTGATGTTCTTTCATAAAAATAATTTATAAAATTTTTCCCGTTTTTTATGGTAATTTTTGTGATTTTCTTGTGTTTATTTTGTGATTAGTGTTATGCGTTTTTCTTGCATATTTTATAGTCCTGTTGAAGGCCCACAAAGTGAGCCGAAATATCGTGTAATAAAAACAAAAAAAAAAGTTTAAAAGAAGAAGTAATAAAAACAAAAAATTAATAAAGTCTTCGATACCTTGAAATAAAAGAAAATATTTCATTAATGGCACATTTAAAATAGTTTCACCCTGCTGTTTCAATCAATTTCTATCGCACCGTATATGCAGAAAGAATTCTCACCATCATCTCAGATATGGGTAGCAATAAAAGACATAAACTGAATAATAATGGTATTCAGTAATATTTGTTATGGGTAGCAAGAAAAGAAACAAACTGAATAATAATGCTATTCAATAATATTTGCTTTTAAATTATTAAAATTAGCAGATGTTGATGTGAACGCATCTGCTAAACATTTTACAATCAGGTGCTAAACTAATATGTTAAAATCAGCTTACATACTTCTACAGCTAAAAAGCAGTGGCTTTAATAAATCGTGTAACCAGGCACCTTACTCTGTAATGCGATTCGAAAACAAAATCATACCATGTGTTATCATGGTTTTTCGACAAATTTTTGTTTAATTCAAATTCAATGCAGACAAAATAGCATTTAGTTATCTTCATTCATGTATTTACATGGTGTGTTTTTGTTTTCGAATCACATTTGCTTTTCGAATCGCATTACAGATTAAGGCCCCACTACTCAATAACCAATAATGTATTTAAATTTTAATATTACAGTGCTTTAACAATTTTGATACTTTTGCTACTCAGAAACTTTGAAAGGTTTTAAATCTCTTCCAACTCCATTACAGAATTTTTATTTCTTTATTAATAAACGGCAGTTTTAGACTTTGAAGTAGCAAATCAAAAATAGTGTGGTACTTGTTAGAACTAAGGCATCTGATTTCAGGACGATTCGGTAAGCCTGGGATTTAAAAAAAAAACAATCTCGGGATCCCGAGACTAGTCAAACCTTAGAAAACGAAATTTTTGGAAGACGTTCCATACGAATATGAAGGACTCTGTGAAATAAGGCCCCAAAACAAAAACGAAATAAGGCCCCAAATTTGGGGCTTTATTTCATTATGAAATAACACCCTACAAAATAAAGCCCCAATCCGACGAAATAAAACCCCAACCTAAAATGAAATAAAGCAAAAAAATTAGAGCTTTTTTCATTATGGAATAATTTCTTATGAAATAAACCCCAATATGATACAATAAGGCCCCAAACTTAAATATGCTAGTTTTTTAAAAAGCTGCTCGAAAATGCACCCCAAAATAAAAGGCCTCAAATTTTAAAACGGAATCAGAGCACAAAATTGGGGCATAGTTCCATTGCGAAAATATACCCCAATATAAAGGAAATAGCAACCCAAAATTTATGAAGAATGATTATTTATGAGAATAACTGAAAACAGCCCAATATTTTTATTATTTTTGTTTGTAAACATGAATGAAATTATATCTTTAAGAATTCATTAATCTTATCAAGAATTTGAAAAAACAGTATTCCCCTGAACGAAATATTTTTATAAATTTGTTATCCAAATTGTTTGAGCTTAGATGATATAATTATTATTTTGTAAATCTATCCTAATTTACAAATATATAATTATTAAGAAAATTTGTCAGTTCTCCTATATCTTGAACCTAAAGTTTTATTTTAATAGAGTCCAATTTAAGTTCAAAGGGTTGTTTTCTTACTCGTTAGAGATCTTGTGAAGTGTGAACGCAGGTTAATTTTCCTTTCGGCTAGAAGTAAACTATTGCTTTACAGGTCTCTTGCCGAGATTCATATTGTGTTATAGTTTTATAAGTGAATTTTTTTTTCTATATATAATTTTTCGATCGAGAACATAAAGTTCACTGGTCATTTTTTACCATAAAATTTTTCAAGATTAATTTTATTTTTATTATGTCTTCACATAAGACTACGCGGCAAAAATATCAAAACTTAACATATTTTTTAAAATTTTTCAATTGAAAAATTTTTAATTGATTTTAAATAACAAAAATCGAAAAGTTGTTATGACAACCGTATCCAATGATGGCCTATTTTACAATGAAACAAAGCACTAATTTAAAAAATTGAATAAGGCCAAAAAAATCGAAATAACACCCTAAAGCTTTAATTTCCTAATATCATTTTTGGGGCCTTATTTCATTATGAAACAAAGCCCCATTTTTCAAAAATGAAATAAAGCCCCAAAAAAGAAATAACATCCCAATTATTTGTGTTGTTTTGTATAGAAATTTTTGGGGCCTTATTTCATTTGCAGTTTGGGGCCTAATTTCCTGGGGCCTTATTTCATAGAGCCGAATATGAAGTTCCAAATTAGTTATGCCTTGTTTTAGAACAAAAAATATTGCAGAAGATGTAAAAGAACTAAAAAACACAGTTTTGATTTGGATAGTATTTAATATGTATTTCTGAAAAACTAAGATTAATTCTTTACAAAAAAATTAATTCAATTAGATCATTCAGAAGGTTCATAAAATTATAAATTGTGACATTTAGTAAAGCTTCTTTAAGGAAGTTTTTTAAGGATACATTTTTGTTTTTCTAAGTTAATATTTTGTAATATTTTGTACAGTTAGTACAAAAAAGGCTTATATTTTTTACGTCGTATTATTAAAATCACATTTCAGTATTTCAGAGGGAAATACCGGGATCCCAAAAATCCCGAAATTTAAGGCATTACAATCTCGAGACTAAAAAAAGTCTGGGAGCCCAGGATCCCAGGATTGAATGCCCCAGTTTTAAAACTCATTCATAAAACGATTCATCACCACACTCAATAGGTTTGACGTTTCTAACTTAACAAATGGTATTTTCTAAACAAAAACACGGTGCTGAGCTAGCTAACTTGCTAACACGCTGCTAAGTCTTTTCCAAAACAAAATTTTGATAGGAGTAAACAAATGTAGTAAATACCATTTAAAACAATGTCACATCGATATTAATTATAGTCAAATAATGCACACTTAGTTCAACGTAAGACAGCATACTCGATTGTCATACCGAGAACGTGACGTAAGTTAGTTTCATCGGGTGACATTTTAATAAATAGGTTGTTTTTTGCTCTGATGTAAGCTTCACACTTTCGTCATTTGCTTTTTTTTTCTATCATTTCTATCATTTACTGTTGATTTATTCAATCTGAGTATGTTGAAATTATTTTAATTTAATTACAAATCTTCCTCATATTTCTGTAGCCCACGCATACAAAAATGCGTAGGGGGTATATTAACTTTGTAACTTTGTTAACGCAGTTGAAGTGAGTAGCAGATTTAGAAAATTATATATATTCTTGATCAGCATCACCTCTTGAGTGGATTTAGCCATGTCCGTTAGTCTACCTATGATCACGATAGCTGCCGTAATTTTAAAACTATCGTAACAAAATTCAATATATAAGCTTTATATAAAAAATTTCAAACAATTCAAGTTCAAAAACCGCATGAAAACCTCCTCATTACCTCCCATACAAAGTGACTTCACCAAAACGGTGAAATTTTTTTAAATTCCACAACAATTAATCTAATGACTTCAAGTAATTTTGCACATAAGCTTTAATTCTTAATATGCACTTTGACAATTTTTAAAGTTGCCCTATAATCATGCCCTATAAAAGATACGTTATCAAAATACATTCAAGACTCCGGATAAACTAATAGCTCGTCCATTCTGGGGAAAAAAATCAGCTTTTTGTAAAACACAACTAAACGCAACTTAAAAGCAGCTTTTTTTCCATACAAATAACACTAGAAAAAAGCAAATTTAGGAAACTTTTATTCTGCTTTTTTGTATGTGTCACCCCGTGTTTCGTCGATACTTCCGAAACTCGAAGTTCATTTTTTGCAACACTGAGTTCATATGTCAATATGCGCGTTCAGCTAGCTCAACAATTGCTCAACGCAACGGATCAGTTTCAGATTAGCTCAACATGCTTACAACAAGTCGAAACACAAATGTCACAATACAAGCTAATGCTGCATTACAGCCATGAACTGCTGCATTATTAGCGGGGTTCACATGGTCCTACAAGTTGTCACGCATTGTAGGACAAGCTTCGTATTTGACCGTTCGAACGCTCGATACAGCCAACTGACAACATGTTATCTTGAATTTGAAATATTTCAAATTCAAGGCCATCACGCCAGGCGTGACAACATGTAGGATCATGTGAACCCCGCTATTAGCATGAACATGGTATAAAATACGACCGTGGGGGTATTTTAACTTTGGTTCAGTCGAAGATATTTCCTTGCAAGTTTAGTAGCGACAACTGAAACTTTGGCGTTTACTTAACATAAATGCTTGCAAGAACATTTCAACCAATAATGTGTCTCCAGTACAACAGTTGCTCAAAAATGCACAAAAATACAATTCGGAGGACGCCAAAATTGGTTCAGATCAAAAAAGTATACCAATTGAATGTATTGCTTATATACTATTTCATTTTGGTACCGGAATTGGGGGTCAGATTTTTGACGTAGAATTACGTCTTACAGCGCGGTTTGCATGGGGATATTTTCACATATTTTTTTCAAGCACATTTAAGTATATTAGTTGACACTTTGGGGTATACCTACAGCCTATAATATTCATCATACTAAGAAAAAATATAAGCCAAAATATCAGTTTTAGTACGAATGAAACGAATATCTAATTTTATCTCTAATAAAGTCACAAAATAGCGAAATCTAAGAAGGAAAAGATTCATATATTCGTATGAGAAAAGTTACACACAAGCTGCTTCAGTAGCTGTTTATGCTGTTGTTATCGTTATTGGTTTGGTTGTTGTTGTAGTTGTTGGTTTGGTTCACAATCGTGTCATTTTTTATTGTGCTGCTTCTGTTGTTGTTGTTAATAATATGTACATAAAATGAATATATATATATATCAGTTGCTTTTATTTTTGTCGTTTGTTATTGGTTTTTTTTTTTAGCAAGAAAAATACAATAGATAATACAGATGCATGCAGCTACAAAGCCAGTATGTATTACTACTATACAGGTCTGTGCATGCGTTGTGCTTTGAAAATTCTATTTATTTATTTATTTTTGAAATATCACAATAAATTTGAATTATTTATATTATGCATTATATATTATCCATATTAAAAATATATTTTGTTAGCTTAATTATAAATTTTAAATTAATTTTTAAGTATATAAATGTATGCTCTTTACTACAGGAAAAATAAATAATTCATATTGTCCCGAAATATTTATTTCCATTTATTAAACATGACTTTGAACTTAACCTTCACCTAGCATGCTCATCCTGAGCAATATACATGGACTCGTGGGGTACGTATGAATCCCAGTGATTAAAATCTTTATAAAAATTTAAATATTGATTATTTTGTCTCAGAGATCATCTTTAGATACCACTTTAAACTGTAAAATAGTCCAAGTTGAAAAAATTAAAGATCAGCGTTCATAAAAAATCCTGAAATCTAAAAAAAATTCCAAACAAATCAAAACGAGAAAGAACGTGGGGTATATACGTACCCCACGTGGCCAGGTGAAGGCTAATTTAAGTTTCACCAACATTAAAAAGAAAACGAACAACAAATTCATCACAGTAATTTTTTTTTAAATAATTTTTATTTATAAGATGAAATGCTTTATAATGGTTTTGAACAATATAAATGAAAAAACAGAATTTTTCTCTATTACTGTATAAAATGGAATTCTACGTCTATACTTACGATACTATCGAAACTGAATAACTATACAAATAGATAGAACAAGTTTCCACTTTACTTATTTGACTACAGTAAAGTGATTTTTTAACAAAAATAGTTTATGCTTTTATGTTAAAAATGCTATAATTTTGTAAATTATGACTTTTCTATAGACATATGAATGTTTAAAATTTTTTTACTGTAATTTATTATCAGGCATGAAGGCCAGCTTTTGTCACCCATAAAATTATTTTGAGAAATTTAATTATTTGGCTTAAAATTTAAAATTTGCTAAAAAAAAAATGAAAAAATATTTTTTCCTACATTCGATCATAACAGCTATATCACTGACTTATTGGCACATTTTATAATTTTTTGTCTGACTCTCTATTACTATGTACATTAATTTGAAAATTATTTGGCAGAAAATTAAAGTTTTTGCAAGTATTTATATTAAGTATTGCTCTCAAAAGTGAACTTTTTAATTTTGCCATTTGCATGGGTAATTGGGAACTATCGAAAAAATATCATTATGATATTCGGATTCTATGGAAAATTTTGCTATAAAAATGTGATGTTATAGAATATGAAAAATTATAATAATGTTTTAACAAAATGATTTGAAAACTTAGCAATTTTTCCAAGTTTTAGACATTTCTAAATCTCATTCTCTATACAAAAAAAAATAATGCTTTCATTGAGTATACAATGAATTATAACGAAATATAATTTAGAACCTATAGCATTCTTGCTTGGTTGATGCATACAATGCTTGTTTTTTCTGTTTTGTCTTACATCTATCTTTTATCTTTTGATGTTTACAATTTGTCCACATATTCATTCTAGTTTTTTTCGTAAAACAAAATCATCTCTTTAAAATAAGCGTAGTTTTGTTAAAAGCAACACTGTTTTTCATCCAGCTAAAACGTCAAAAAACTTTGACAAGTGGAAGTCGATGTGTCATCTGGGTGCAAATTTTCAATAATTTGGTGAAGGGAAACGAAAAAAATATAGCAGACAAAAGAAATACTTCGTATATTTTACTAATAAAAGCCCAAAATAACAAACAAAGAAGCAAAAATAAATAATTAAATACTAAATTCCTGTTACGACAAAAGAAGAAAATAGAAACGAAACTAAATGAAAGCAAAAAGAATAGATAAAATGCAAGTAAAGATTAGATCTAATTAAATTTGCTCGTAACAATATTGCAGCTGCCTTTGTGAAAATTGCAGTTTAGAAAAGGTGATGATAGGAAACAAGAAGTGATATTTAATTAGAGGTACTGCAAGGAATTCAAATTATAAGTTGGACATTGCAAGAAAACGTAAAATTAAAATTAAGATCAACGCCACAAACAACGAGAGATCGGACCCCTCTGTGACCAATCGAGAAAAGAGAAAAGCCTAAAACTACGCATTATCCGAGGACACTTTTTGATACAAAATGGACTTGCATACTATGGAGAATGGAGGCAGCGGACTCAGTGAAATTGATTTTCAACGTTTGGCGCAAACTATTGCAACCAGCATACAGAAAATCCTGCAAAATGGTAGGTTCCTGGACAAACGACCTTGAAGTTTAATGTGCTCTATTTACTGTATACAATTAAATTTTTACATAGTGTCTACCATGCAGCGTATGGTTAATCAGTTCAATACGCCCCAAGATTCGCCCGATCTGAAGAAACGGCTGTAAGTTGTACATCACCTTATATTATTGATGATGCTTTTAAAGTAGGCTAAAAATGTGTTTTTTATTCGATCTTGCAGACATCAAATAATGACCTATACACATCAGTTGGTATCCGATACAAACAATCAACTCAAAGAAGTGGACAAGTGCAAGGATAGACATTTAAAAATTCAACGCGATCGTCTGGTGGATGAATTTACCTCAGCATTGACTGCATTTCAGGTATGTAAGATCAAGACTAAAATTTAGATTCATGGAATGATTATGGAGATGATTAAAGAACAAAAAAAGTAGAGAGTTTTTCTAGCTAAAGTGTTACAATTCCTTTTAAGAGGTGAATGTTATGCATCAGGTTTCTTATCGCAATTACTCATTTTTACCTTTGTTTTGTGTTATCTAGATTCATTTATTTTAATTTCTTTGTTAAGGCAGTCGTTCAATTAACTATGTTGCAGCCCACTCAGCACAAAGTCCAACTTTGACTTTTCAAAGCGATCGAGAGTGCAGTAAATTTATATCTGATGAAATAACTAGAGCACAAATAATTGTTCAGTGAACTAATATGGTCTCCTGAAGAGCCCACTGTACTGGTGACCTAATGGCATTCTTTAGGTCAGGTAGCTCAGGTTAGGTAGCTCAGGTTTGTTGCTCTAGATATTTCAAAGGCATTAGATCGAATGTGGCATAAAATACTCGTGTTAAAAATAGTCCCATATAGTACTTGTACTAACTTTGCTTGGTGGAAAACGTGTTTCTTAAAGGACAGATCAATCCGTATCAAAGTCGACGGTATTTTGCCACAAAAGCTCCCATTAATGCAGGAACACTGCTTAATTTAGTCATATATCGCACTTTTTTCGAATCATAAAAATGTATTCGATTTCAAAAAATAGCAGCATTGTAAATTTATATTCGTAAAAAAAGTCTCAGATCTTTGCGCTAATAGAGTCTTAAAAAGTACCCAAGTGTATAGGTTTCTTTAAAAAGGTACGAACACACCCGAGAAACAATTTGTGTCCCTACCAAACTACTCAAGCACAAAAGTCCCGAGTACCAGACTGAATTTTATTTTTAAAACATAGCTGTCGTAATGATTACTCGTAATGATTACTTATCCGATTCTTTTTTCAAAAAGGTAAAATAATTGATTAAGTTCGATTCTTTTCTGTTTGGCTCAGTAATCAAAAGATTACGATTACAAATAATCAAAAAATAATAACGATTACTTAAGATTACGCAAAATAATCAAAAAAAATTAAAAAAATAATCCGATTACTTTTCGAAATTATTTTTGATTATTTTAAGAATTTCAGTCTTAAGTACAAAAAAATTTTGTTAAATTTTATTAAAAAAAAAATAGAGTTATGTATTTCATTATAAAACAAAGATTGACAAAAACAAGAACGAGAACAATAATGTATTAAAGTACAACATAAACGAAACAAAAATAAAACCTTTTTACTCCAAACTACTATTTGCCTTCATATAGCATTTGCCTTCAATCACAATGATTGCCGGCTTGGAGTGTTTACTATGCCAGCGAAAAAAATAATCTTTCAATTGGCGCTGAGGACATTAAATGAAAGAATTGGCGAGGTAATGAGCAGGAGATCTCATTTTATGCGAAACCACTAACAACAAAAAGCTTACTCAACATGTTTGCCTAGCATACCCACGGCATAAGACTGAAATTCTTTAAATAATCAAAAAATAATCAAAAATAATCTTGATAAGTAATCGGATTATATTTTTGATTACTTTTGATTATTTTTGATTATTTTACGTAATCTCAAGTAATCGTTATTATTTTTTGATTATTTGCAATCGTAATCAATTACTAATCATAAACTTCTCCCTTAATAATTATATAATCATTACAATTCTTTTTAAAAAGTAATCTAATCTATAGTAATAAAACTCATTTTCTGCCTAACAAATCTAAATGGCTCAATGGATTTTGCTCAAACTAAGTACACATATTAAGTTTATCCCAACTTAGTTTTTGCCACGCCCCCTCTGAAATTTTTCAACTAACAGTAATTTTGTTATTATAAATCTTTTTACTATAGGAGATTTTTGTGAATTTAATTTTAAAATTTTTTTGTTATTTTGACATCAAAAACACTCAGATATCTTCAAAACTGGAGAAATTTTCAATACAACGACTTTTTCATGAAACATCGTTACCTAATAATGAGAAAAAAACAACATGAAAATCAAAGTTTGGTCTTTCGATGCAAATATCTCCGCTGTCCATTAATATATTTCATTAAAATTTTTTGTTTGTTCAAAACATCAATAAAATCACTTCACAAAAATAGGTTGAACTGTATCGTTAAGTCAGTGTATATATGTTTTATGATTATGTTAAAAAAGGTCCAAAATATTGACTTTTTACTCAAAAATGTCTCAAAAATTGTTGTTGTTGTAAAAATGAAATCAATTAAAAATTGCACATCTGGCTACCTCTCATATGACATGGCACTTATTTGCAAATGGCACTTCTTGCACTGTTCTTGCAGTTTTTTCAACTGGATTTATGTCGATCAACTGTTTTCGTCGATAATATTGTAACAGGTTGCTGTATATACTAAACTAGAAATTAAAATGCGTCTGCTTTCTTAACTTACACATTTTTGCTAATTTACATTAAGAAACGACTGTACAATTTTTCGCATAAAAAAGGAATTCTGAAGATTTAAGAAATTGCTGCAACTATCAAACTCAGTTTATTCTATTTTTTGTGAGAATCGGAGATGGTGCAGGTGCCTGTATTGTAGCTTTGGCGTATCTTCCTTACGATTCTTCAAACCAACCACCTTCAAAAGAGGTGGAGAATCTGGTAAAGTACTGTGAGGAAATGAACATTGGAGTGATGATAGGATGTGATGTTAACGCGCACAATACTGCCTGGGGAAGCACCAACAACAATGACAGAGGAGAGCAATTGTTTGAATTTGTGAAAAGGTACAATCTGTTGGCAGCAAATAGAGGAACACAACCTCTTTCGTTAATGCGAGGCGAGCGGAAGTCATTGATATAACTCTCATTTGCAGAAAGATTCTGAACAGAATAGAAAATTGGAAGGTCGTGGATAGGCTAACCATGTCGGACCACAGATCCATACAGTTTGAATTCAAGTACGGAATCCGACGCCAGTGGAATAGCAGGAAGGTCAGGATCCCCAATAATACAGATCCTGTGATATATATGGCGAAGTTGAGGGAAACACTGACCCAAATAGCGATAAAAGTAGCAGGGAATACGGCGGAAGTAAAAAACCATGTCAAACTTCTTAGCTCGGCCATGGTCGAAGCTTACGAGGTGGCATGTCCTTTACTTTCAGTAGACGAGGGTGATCCTATGGAGGGAGCTATGGTGGTGCACGGAACTCGAATCTCTGAAGAAGAAGGTTAGGAAGGCCTTCAATCTGCACATGAGAGGGGAACTCCAAAAAAATGGGCAAACAACAAGGCACGGAAAAGGGAACTGAAGAACCTCATACGACAACGTAAAAGGCAGTCGTGGAGAGATACTTCTGTTCTGGGATGAAAACTATATCAGAAGCATGTAGGCTTCAGAAAATGGTTTCAAAAGATCAATTCTCCAAAGTGGGACTGATCCGAAAAATGGATAGAACCATGGCAGAGAACCTAAAGGAGTCGATGGAAGTTCTGATTGAGGTGCATTTTCCTGGAAGTTTTAAGTCTGATAACCCGTGGACACCTTTGAAGAAAGGAATGCTCAGGATTGACAGACTGGAAGTAGAAAGGATTATCACTATGGACGGGGTGAGGAGTGCTATATGCTCATCTGCTCCGTACAAAACATCAGGGATGGAACGAGCATGTAGAAGATAGGATTCAAAGAGCCAAGAGGGTTCTGTTTCAGTGTAGACGCGTTTGTGGTCTCAAATGGGGGCTAAACCCAGAGGCTTTGAAATGGGTCTACACTATGATGGTTAGACCTGTCATCACGTATGCTTCGGTGATTTGGTGGACAAAAGTCAGCCAGAAAACCATTAAGAAGAGACTGGACAGAGTCCAACGGCTGGCGTGTGTTGGAATAACAGGTGCAATACGCACCACTCCAACAAGCGCAATGAAGGTTCTGTTAGGTATGCTGCCGTTGGATTTAGAAATAAAGAAAACGGCGGCGCTGTCAGCATCAGAATGTTGCCTAAAGATCTAAAAGATTTTGCCCTGCATGGTCATATGCGCATCCTTGATATTGCACAGAGAGATGTCAGGGAGGCGTGTATTCCTATGGACGGAAGTCAGAGAGTAAGATTAACAGCAAAATGTTTTCAAACTCTTATAACAGATGGAGCCGTTTATGAAGAAATCGTTGGTAATGATATCAGTATATTCACAGACGGCTCTCTGATGAATGGCAGAGCCGGGGCAGGCGTTTACTCAGAAGAGTTAGGCCTACCCTGTGTTATGAGTTTAAGGAGGTTTGTGTCTGTATTCCAGGCGGAAATGCTTGGCGTAGTGCATCCCTCCAGAAAAAATCGGAAGGCTTCCATCTAAAAGTGATAAAAAAACATTCCCCACCGTATTTTTGAAAGCTTAAGGGTAGTTTTGTATTTATATTGTTTCCAAACCGTATCTTTTGGAAGCTTAAGGGTAGTTTTGTAGTTATATTGTTTCCAAACCGCTTCTTTTAGAATGCACTTGAAAACTTTTATTTATTGTCAAGCAATGATAATAGAAAATATCAATATCATTGTTTTCTAGCAGCTTATTGTAGAATTCGATAGTCTAGTGGTAGCGCGCTTGACTGTCGCTCAGGGTTCCCGGGTTCGAATCCTGGCGGGGCATTTTCGTTACAAGGGAGAGGATTGTTTCCACATTAATTCTTAGAACAGGGAAGAGGACTGCTTGTAATTAGCTTTTTAAGACAGCGGAGAGGAATGTTTCCACATTCATTTTTAACACAGTTGAAAGGAATGTTTCCCTCTAATGACATGCTATGTAAAAAAAGCAATGGAGTGTGCAACAAAGGGGAATGCTTTCTACATTCCATGGAATGTTTCCTGGTAACATCCGGGAATGCTCACTTTTCCTGGAGGGATGCGCTGGACCAACTGATAGATGGCCGGATCAATGGCAAGAAAATTGTCATTGCTCTCGACAATCAGTCTGTGACTAGGTGTATGCAACGGACAGACATCACTTCCAGGTTGGCCATAGAATGTCTTACAAAACTCAATAGATGCGCCCATTCAAATGAGCTCACACTTATGTGGGTGAGAGGACACTCTGGCATAGAACAGAATGAAAATGCTGATTCTTTTGCAAGAAAAGGATCAGCAGAAGATTTCTGTGGACCAGAACCATGTATCGCCATAGGCCACAACATGGTGGCAGGCCTTATTAAACAATGGACGGACTTGAAACACCGCACAAGGTGGGAAGAAGCTGTTAATTGCAGGGGTTCAAAGGCGGCCGTGAAGTGGTCTCGTAGTGAGGCAGCAAAAGTTATCCGATACAAACGAAGGACTTTAAGCTGGCTTACTGCACTGGTCACAGGACACGGTCCCTTCATGTACCATCTCGGGAAGATGACTCTGACCGAGGACGATGCGTGTAGGTTATGCCTAGAGGAGCCGGAAACAGCAGCACACATTCTGTGCCAGTGTCCGGCGCTGGCAAGCATAAGATTGACCACTCTGGGACGCCCATTTATTGGCGAAGCCGAGATTGGTCAACTAACCTACAACGAAATGCTTGAGGTGACAAAGGCTGCTTATACAAGGAGCATGCTCAAGTATGAGTGCTCCGAGCAGTATCATCCTTTGTCCAATAGGGGACGAAAAGGGACCCACTGTGGTCTGCTTCGGCAAATCCCTAACTTATTATATATATCGAGCCTACCTGGTTAATATGCCTTGCCCCTTACGCAGTATCTGTCAAATTTGCTGTGCTTCATATCTCCCCACTTGAAGTTCTTCATTTCTTTCCAATCGCTACTATTTTTAAATTACCACCGCGACAGAGTTATACACCGAATGTTTTTTCATAAATCCTTTTGAACATCGAAAGCTTAATAATTACTGATTATTTTGTGTGAAATTTTAGAAGTTTCACTTTAGTACTGTACTATATGGACTATACTGTGATTTTTTTTTTAACATAAGGATTTAAAATGAACAAAACATACTCAAAATTTTTCTTCAAATTTTAGTCAGTGCAGCGAAAAACCGTTGATATCGAAAAGACTGCCGTGCGACAGGCGCGAGCAAATAATTACAACATTTCAAAGCCACCGGGCTCGAACTCCAATAATGCCGGCAGCAACAATAGCAACAATGGTTCCTTTTTCGAGGATAACTTTTTCAATCGTAAAAATCAGCAGCCGCAACAACAACAGCAAACGCAGATGCAAGAAGAAATCGATTTACAAGCACTGGAGGAGCAAGAAGCCGCCATACGCGAGTTAGAGGTAAAGTTTTTATTCGTCACATTCAACCTTTTAATCTGTAATATTTAATACTTTCATGTATTATATAATTTTTAGGAAAATATAGTCGGTGTAAATGAAATCTACAAAAAGCTTGGTGCTATGGTCTATGAACAAGGAATCACTGTGGATTCGATAGAATCATCGGTAGAACAAACGAGCGTATTTGTTTCGCAGGGCACAGAGAATCTGCGCAAAGCTGGCTCATATAAGGTGAGCTTACATAGATTTTCAGATGTATTCTTTCATCCTCAAAATTTGTATTTATTTTTCACAGAATAAACTACGCCGGAAGAAATTAATTTTGCTTGCCATATTGTCTGTGGTATTGCTCATAATCATACTCATTGTTTATATGAATTTAAAAAATTAATGCATTACATTTTCGATGACTACGTAACTAGTACTAAAATATCAAAACAATTGGTTTGAGAACAACTTTGTAAATGGTGATAAAAGATTGAAGGGAAATAACTGAAGCAACTTAAAAAATCAATACAAAACAACAATTAAGAGTATATACAAATCCAACAATTGCGTCCCAGTCTATTTTGTTGTTTTGAAGAAAGAAAAAAAAATTGGCTTTTACGATATGCAATTGGCTTGGATTTCAAATTAAGTTTCTAGCTACGCTTTATTTAGACTTATGCTGTGGCGGTTATGTTTATAATATTTACATCATTATACATGTATGTTTTTTTTTTATTAATCTATATTTTATAAACTATTTAGCCGATTTAGTTTGTATAGCAAACACACCAGCACCACTCTCACATTCGTTTTAGCTTTTAGTAAGCAATTAGATTACGGTTTATTGGCCAAATAATAAATTAAAAAAAGTAAAAAAAACTAATTCAATTTATGCAATATTTTATTACCATTATCAGATTACTATTTTTATTATATGTATATATAAAATTATGAACTACATATAATTATATATACCTATATATAAACAAACATATATGTATTATTTTTTTCCAATGTTGCTTTACACTAATACTTTCTCTAAAATTAGCGTTGAATAATATTTACATATTTTTGTGGCGCTATAATGTTTTTTGTTTTTTTGTAGCAAGCGCGCCAATAAAAGATCATGAAAAGATAATGAATATTGGTGTTATGTATGGATGTAAAGATGCCCATATCTTATAAAATATTGTTAAAACGAAATTCAAATGAACAAAAAGTATCCAAAGTAATAAATAAAAATAATTGCAAGATTATAATATAACAGCTATTTTATTTGAAAACCATTGATTTGTGTAATTTTAGTGAATATACGCTATAGTCCATGCGTAAACGTTATGCGTCATGCGTAAGATGAACAGTACGACAACAGCACAGCACGACAACCATTACCGCACGTACAAATGAAGGTCTGAGATTCAGCGACGGATCAGAATCTCCCCTATAAGAGAACAGCACAAGTGGCCCTCGACCTGCCGAAAGCCTTTGATACGGCATACCAGGCGGTCTTGGTAGACTTAGCGTCTGCTACTTTTTATTATTAGTACTGGGTGGTTCCACCACAGTGCCTAGGTGAGTAGGAGCGGAGGAGTAGATCCCCTGTGGTATCACAACGGACCAAGTATATGGTTTATGCCACCCTAACCTAACCTAACCTTGGTTGATGATATGACATCATCTATCCCCTACCGCCTGAAACGATGACTAGTTTATTGAAAGTGCGAGATTCCGGAAAAAGCAATTGAGTGGTAAGACCAGGAGTGTCGTGGTCCCATTTCAGTCGCCGACAAAAATAGAAGGAGTTGCCGCAGGATCATGCAATTTCGTGAAAATAAGCTCTTCAATAAGAGAACTATTCACACAAAATTTCGGAATGGGATGAAATACCCAGCTCCCATGTAACCCAAATTTTTTAATCTGGTATATATCCCACAAAAAAAAAATTATCCCAGAAAGGAGTTGGTGTAAAAATGAACCAAATCGGTTGACTAACACACCCACCTCCCATACAAATGTAATCGGTAATCTGATACATATATATATGAGCAAAAAATTATACCAGAGGAATAAAATTTTGTACACATTTTTCTTGCTGCAGGAAATAGTTGATGTTACCAAATCGACGAATTAACACGTCCACATCCCATATCACCAAAATCGAAAATCTGATGTATTTATATGCCCAAAAATAGAAAGAGTTGCCATAGAGTCATGACTTTTTGTGAAAACCAGTTATACAATAATAAAACTAACTAACTTATAATACCACAATAAAAGATCGCAAACCAATAAAATTTGGTACACATAGTTTTTGGGGTCACAGTGATATTATTTTTTAACCCCACGTTTAAAAACCTAATAGGGGTATTAGGGTGTCCCAAAAAATATATATTTTTTTATTTTGACAGATGTCTGCGGCTTTAATGCTTCCACTTGACTTTAAAAACACCCTCTGTGAAGCGCATCTCAATTGATAAAGGTTTAGAGGTCGCGAATTAGTTTTCTAATCTTCCCATACTATTTGTATGGGGAAAAATCAGTTTTGCTGGTAAATTGAATTTAGGGCCATTATCTTTTAAGCCAAATGGTTAAAAAAACGTGTTCCCTCAAATTTGTCTGTTATGACATATCCAAATTTCATTTTCATCGGATTCACAAAATTTGGTGGTTGCCCAAAACGATTAAAAAATAAAAATGTAAATACAAAAAAGCTACTTGTAACTTTTAATAAAAAAAAATTAACAACCCTATGAATTTGTTCTTCATTGTGCATTTCAACTATCATTATCTTAAATTTAAGATCAATAACAATAATAAAAATGAGTACTCAAGAGTTATTGATTTTTAATGAAATAATTCTAAGTAAAGGTATTCATTTTTAAAGGTAGCTCTAAGAAGTGAGCCACGACCACCAAATAATAATCAGATGAAAATGAAATTTGGATATGTCATAGCAGACAAAATTTGAGGGAACACGTTTTTGGGTTTAACCATTTTGCTTAAAAGATAATGGCTCTAAGTTCAAATCGTATGGGAAAATTAGAAAAAGAATTCGTGATCTCGAAACCTTTACCAGTTGAGATGCGCTTCAGAGAGGGTGTTTCTAAGGTCCAATGGAAGTGGAAAAGCCGCGGACATTAAACACTATTTTTTTTTGGGACACTCCGTTTGCAACGTCGATAAGAAGGCGTGGCCGGCATAGAAAAGTATATATAATCTTGATCAGCATCGCCTGAGTCGATTTCGCCATGTCCGTCTGTCTGTCTGTGATCACGATAAAAGCCGTAATTTTATAGTTATGGTAACGATATTCAATATACATATAAGCTTTTTATTAAAAAATGGAGGTCAAGTTCGAAAATGAGCAAAATCGGATGAAAACCACGCCCACCATCCACACAAAGTGACTTAACCAAAACGTTAAAATCCCTTTGAATTCCACAAAAATGAATCTAATGACTTTAAATTTTGCACATTAGTTTTAACTTTTAATATGAACTTTGAGAATGAGATTTTGAAAAATCGAATGAAAAGCACGTCTACCTCCCATACAAAGTGAGGTCACCAAAACGGTAAAATCTCTTTAAATCTCACAAAAATTAATCTAGTGAGTTCAAATTTTGCACGTATGAAATTTGTAAAAGTTGAATAAAAATCATATCTACCTCTCATACACAGTGAGTTTACCAAAATGGTAAATCTCTAACAATTCCGCAATAATTAATACTAGTATCGCCCGTGGTCGAAGTTCGACCACATCAAAATCGATTTGTCCTTGTTTTTTTTTTAATTTTAAATAAAAATTCTGCATTTTTTCTGCCTTCATTGAGAATTCGGCGCTTTTTGTGTTCTTTTCTCAAAAATTTTTTAAAAAATTTAATTAAATCGTCGAATAAAATGTTTCTCTTAGATAATATCATAAAATAAAAGTTTTTAATAAGTTTTAAGTATTTGGTCATGGTTGACTTTTTTCTGGAAATGCATCTGATATATGCATATGGATATATATCATAAGTGATTACTCAATTTTTGAATAACACAAGCTGAGATTGCATTTTATTAATTTAGGAAATTTCTATATAAATTCATTACAATGAAGATCAAATCTTCTGCAATGTTTACAAATGTAGTTTATTTTTTCGGAAATGTTTAGTAAATGTTTTGTAACCTTTTTGTTTTAGTAAAAATGAAAGGCATTGGCTAAAGATAAAAGAAAAATGGTTGAGGCAAGAAAAGGACAATATATTAAATTTGTTTGTTAATTACTAAATTACATAATTACTTTGCTACCTAATTACTTAATTACCTAATATAAATATAAGGAAATTTTGTCGCGTGGTATATGTCGCGTGAGTTAGGGCAAATATTTTTTGGAAACTCAATATATTTTTAAATAAGCAAAATCCATAGGTAAAGTGGGTTTATTATGAAACTTCACTGTTTTCCCATTATTTAAAAATTAAAAATAAAAACAAATTATATGGGAAAATGCGCTAAGTTTTTACAATATAAACATGCATGTAAAACACACTTCCTTTTTGACGTAGAATTACGTCTTACAGCGCGGTTTGTATGGGGGTCAATTTCACGAATTTTTTCAAAGTGATATTTGACACTTTGGAAAAAAAAATTCCAAAATATCAATTTTAGTGGGAATAAAACGAATATCTAATAAAATAGCAAAATCTAAGAAGAAAAAATGCATTGTATATTCCATGGCAGAATTAGAGAAGGTATATGCATTTTGGAGAGGGAGACTGCCGCAACTGTCAAAACGAAGTTGACAGCTCATACAAAATCTGAAAACGATGAGAATGCGATAAGAAAGCGAAAATAGGCAAGAATAGCAAAATGCTTGAGTTTGACAATTCTGGCTATGAGAAAGAGAGCACAGTCTGAAATGCATATACCTTTTCTAATTCTGCCATGGTATATTCGTATGAGAAATGCACAAGCTGCTTCAGTAGCTGCTTAAGTTGTTTTTATGGCTGTTGTTGTTGTTGTTGTGTGTGTTCGTTTGGTTCGTAATCATGTCGTCCCTTGTTGTGCTGCTTTTGTTCTTATTGTTGTTGTTTTTATTAATACGTATGTAAAATATACATATATAAATCCACATCAGTTGCTTAAATTTTATTTCGTTTCCCAGATAACCAATCGGTTCAGATGAAAACGGTGTGCATTTCTAAAAGCACTGAAGGGGACCGTTTCGTTGTCAGCAAACTATGACTATGCATTGTGTGTTTCACATAAGCGTACCATTTATTAAGTTGTATATTAATGTTGATTTTCTATGATTTATATACAAATTCTAAATGTTTGATAGTTTAAATCAGTGTCGGGCAGCTTTGCACACCTATACTTTCTCATCTTGAGAATGTATTAATGAGAACTTTAAAGCTCACACTGAAAACAAAGTAGTGCTAAAGCGCTTTTTGCAGAAATCTTTCTCGTCATTATAGAATATTTTTTTGCTCGGAATTGTATTGCGAAATTAAATTAATAAGTAGTGGACGGATTGTCAAAAGGAAACAGACCGACAGACCGATAATGTGGAATACAGATAAGCAGACGGAAATGTAAAAAGGCCTACTAACAGTAAAAAACAAATATGTTTCTTATTGTGCTTATGTTGCTTATTGTGTTTTGCCAAGGCTAAACTGACAGCGGAAGATGCTTTTATTATACGTATTTGGAAGAGATCACTATATGATAGATATGTAGACATGCCGCTTTTAAATAATAAATTAATTTCTCCATAGCATGCCCCACAACTACCTTATATTGGCCATACAAATTATCTTAATGCCTTGTTTTGCATAATTTTTTTAATTTTACTTCTTTGTTGACGCGCCATGCCATTATTTTCTAAAAATAAAAATTTTTTTTATTTTCCATCCAAAAATTTTGCATGCATACAATTTTATACCGTGTAATCTTTCGTTATATCTGTGTCAATGCGCAATAACAGCTTAAGTCATATTTCAAAGTTTCCAGAAATCTTGCTTCAAAGTTTTCAATCACCATATAAGTTATATGAAAGGTTCTTTTGTTTTTGCCTCATATCTTTGGCTAGGGTAATGCTAGAAATTCAAGATTTTGTGTATTCATAATGATATATACGTGAAACACAACTATATCAATAACTCAGTTCTGTCTTAAATCGACTTAAGCTATTTTTGCTTATCGACACAGATATAATATAATATATTCACGGAACACGCAAGCGCTGATCTTATTTGCTTTACATTCGCTTGAACACTGAAGCTTTGATCATTCTGTAGGTGAGATAAATACATATTTTTCTGCACGAACATAATCTCAAGTGTGCAGAGCTGCCCGACACTGGTTTAAATCATACTTGATTTTAAATACGAATTTTAGTTGTTAGATAGTTCTTAGAACAATTGTTAGAACAATTAATTGTTCTAACGAATCTTTCCAAAGGAACAACAACAACAACAACAACGTTTTTTCAATATGAAAAGGAAAAATCACTAGCTGATTTTATTGCAATTTCGGCCATGCTAAAGGCTTCATCAGAAATCTTTGTGATACCCGTGCAAGCGCGCAATAGGGCACTGCACCACAGAGGCGATGAGATTTGAAATGTCAATTTCTCAGTTTTTCTCCCGTTTCACATGCTCACATTTGTTATTGTATTTTTGCCTTTACTTTAGTCTTTATGCTTATGTTATTATTATTATCAAGTATGATTTAAACTATGAAACATTTAGAATTTGTATTTAAATCATATAAAATCAACATAATAAATAACAAAGTCATTTAGAAAAAACTTTAATCAAATGGTAGAGCACGACCAAGCAGAAACAAGCTGAAAATATATCAGCAAAAATCTAAAAACAACTTCAGTAACCATGCTTTGTTAGTGGAAGACTTCCAGCAGACTGTTGGACTCCATAAAAATAACATAAGCATAAAGGCTAAAGTAAAGCAAAAATACAACAACAAAGGTGAGCATGTGAAATCTGAAGTCTTTAAAGACATCTTTTGGGAGATGGATTTTTTTAACCGATTTGGTAGTTATATATTCTTTCTCCAATATATTTTGTTGTCCCAAGTGTTGAGTAAATAAAATTGTATTACTGTACGGGACTCAGAATTACGTGTTCCACTGAGTGGCGGGGTATTCGTAGGTGAACCCTCTATGTTTTGCTTAAGCTTAAAGAAAAGTAAGCAGAAGAAGAATTAAATGCATATTGACACAACTTTGCAAGTTTGAAGTACCACGTTATCTTACCAAGTTAATATTGAACTATTTCGGTGTGTCACTCCTACGATACGGTACAAAAGATAGTACGAAAGCGGTAAAGTCTTATTGTAAAAAAATACGAAAGATAAGTCGGAGTATAAACTAGATGCTGTCATGGTTTGGGCATGACTTTCAGAACTGTTTCCGAAGATCCAGCACTTGTTGTTACAAAGTCGAAGGCTTCTTCATAAACCCTACTTAATTTAGACACCAACCACACGGTTAAAAATCTTGGACTACATTTTAAACTTTTTTGGATTACATATAAGACAACACCAAAAAATTATTACTTTTTAATCCAAGGAAGGGTTTAACATTTTTCAATCCAAAAAAGATAAGTTTTCAATCCGAAAAAAGTTAAAAAAAACAATATAAATAGCAAATTAAAATAAAAAACTTTTCTGACCAGCTCATGATTTGAACACACGTCCTTTGTTGTGCTAGTCCAACACCTTATCCACTGGTTCATCTCTGTTGTTAAGAAAGTTACGCTTATTTTGCATCATAACGAATGCAAGTAAGCTTGCAGTAAGTAAGTAAGCGAGCAGAAACATGTGTTCGAGACTAGGCTAAATTAAAGTAAAATAAATAAAAATTCTGACTGGTTCGTGATTTGAACACACGTCCTCTGATGTGCTGTTTCAATACCTTATCGACTCGTCTAAGTTAGTTGTGAACATAGTTTCGCATCATTACGAATGCAAGTAAGTTCTTTTCAAGAACGTGGGTTTGAGACCCAGCTAAATTAAACTAAAGTAGTGTTTAAAAAATAGTACTTTTTGAATTAAAAATACATTTAAACCAAAGTTTGGATTAAAAAGTAGTCAAAAATTTTTAACCGTGCGTGAAAACGCAACCGATCGAAAAACTCGCTTAAAAACAAGAATACATAAGTAGCGGACACGTAAGGTTAAATAGGCCACATCATCATTTCATTCCTAAAACAGTTGAGCGATGCGTTAAAATCACACACGTTTACCTAAACTCATTTTGATTTCAAGATCTCAACTTAGTCCTAAGCTCAAAAAATTTGAAACCTATTTCTCAGAAAAAATTCGAAACCCTACGAATTTGTAAATAAAACTGGCTTTTGTGGGTCTTATCGAAAACTTTGCCAACGTGCGAGTGGCTAAAAAAAACTGAATCTGCTAAATCATGCACCATCAACACTGACGCCCTTCATTACCGTCATCATCCACTGAATCATTCTTTCAATCTGCATCTCGATTTCTATCGTAAAGTATTTCAGTAACACTTCAACGGCTTAACTGCTTGCCACAGCGTCCATAATCCTTATGCTAGCGTCACTTGCTTGCGTTCAGTTGCCACTTGACGCGATCCAAAGAAATGCTTCAGATTCCACACAGCTTGCGTGTGTGTGGTAACACACTCACAATACAAATTCATCAAAACGCTAAAATTGTCTTCACTTCATCAAGCACGATGGGACTGGCATGGATGGATGCACTTTAGGACTGTTGAAATGTTGATGAGCTGCGATCATGCGTTAGTTCAATCGATCACTTGGCTCTGGTGCAACAGAGGTGTGCCAAGTGTTCTTTTTTTCATACCTGTGTGAGGAAGAATGGTTTTTTTTGTGCTGGACTCAATCTCTGGTTAACTCATTTAACTGCTTATTTAAGATATGTCACGTTCATTTGCTGCTGAAAGATCACTTATGTCCAAGGGATTTCCATTAAATCAACGTAACCTTTCGGATTCTGTCCAATCATGTAGATTGCAAGCATACACACAATTTATACGTTCGTTACCTTAAACGTCGTTTGCGTTAATGAATTGATTGTGACGATCATCAACAACCTGATTCATTGATGCCTTCATTCGCTCAAGCATTTCATTCATTGATACCTCTGCTGTAGTGTGAGCTAGTTTAATCTTCGAATGCAGTACCACGCGAATGACCCGCTCTTAAGTGGAATTCAATAAATATTATTTTATTTTCTCTTGGGACGTGAAGTTATTTGGTGCCAACGCAGTTTTATTAGGTTTAGCTGTGTCATGTTTGTTGATTTAGCAGAGTTTTTTTTTAGTTGCCCACACCGATTTTAAATTGAGCATTTTAAGTAGTTTACCCATTAAAGAAAAAAAGAATATAAAAATATGGAATATGGTAAAAAGCTGCTAATTAGTTTTGATTGTCTTGAGGATCTCTACCAACTATCGCCTAGGAAGATACGATGACGAGACTTCTTTTGAACAGATTGATTATTTGTTGGAAAAGGGCTGAAAGTTTCATAGTGAAACATGATTTTAGGTCTGACTGTAAGCAATGAACTTAAAAAAAGATATACTACTGTGGGCAAAAAATATCGGGAATTTCTTTATAAATCAAAAAATCTTTATTTATTCTTCTAAATTCATTTAATCCCCTTAAAGTAGTCCCCCAGATGCAATACACGTGCCAACGCTTTTTCCAATTTTTAATACATGCTGCAAAGTCCTCTTCCGGTTATGCTTTAAATTCTTTCTTCGTTTCGGTTTCTATCTCTTCTATCGCTTCAAAGCGGTCTCCACGGGGTGGTCTCTTAAGTTTAGCGAATAGTCAGAAGTAACGTGGTGCTAAGTCAGGCGAATACGGTGGTTGCGGAACGATATGGGTCGAGTTTTTGGCGAAATGATCACGAATTACTAGTGCGTTTTTGGTACCAATCGAGATTTCACTATCCGGAGGCCCAAATGGTAACTCAAAATTTTTTTCACTGATCCTTGTGATATTCCATCAGGGTCAGTAAGGTCTGGGACTTGCAATCGACGATTTTGGAGCACCTTTTCTTTGATTTTGTTGACGTGTAGCCCATCAGTAAATGTTGATGGTCGTCCTGGCCGTGCTTCGTTTTCAACGCTTTCTCGACCCTCTTTGAAAATGTTGTACCACTCAACTCTTGTTTTCGTAAGAGCTTGTTCACTGAAGGCCGTCTGCAACATTTTCAACGTTTTGGCAGCAGAAATTTCATTCCGCACACAAAATTTAATGGAACTGCGTTGTTGAATAGTTTCAGACATAAAAAACGAAAATTCACTTTTGGATATTTACAAAAAGACGCGTATCTCAAACACTAACGAATATTTTTACGTGTTATTGACACAGATGTCAGTGACAGTAGTGCCAACTTAAAACTAAAAACATTTGTTCCTATTAGAATCCCCCAAAAAATTTAAATTCAAATTCCCGATATTTTTTGACTACAGTAGTATATTCCCATTAGGGCTTTCAATTATCAAACATATGTTAGTATCTGGTTTTTCGGTTTGTCCGAAATTTATAATATTCAAAAAATATAATATCCGAAAACGCTTTTTTATAAAAGAGAACGTCTTCTTTCATTTGATACCAGTATTTTAATGTTTGGAGGGTTTTAAGTATTTAAATACATTTTTTAAGCAAACAAATGTCTTTTTTTTCTTTTTTTATTAACTTTATTAAAATTATGTTATACAATTTATTACTAAAAATAAAAAAATAGCATTAAATAATTTTTTTTTATACAATGTCCCATATTCGAGAACTCTAGTACAATTAATAGTGATTTCTTTTTTTTCTAGTTTTCATAGATATCTATCTTATGCTATGTCTGAATATATGAAATCTTAAAATGACATTAATGTAATGAAAAGAATAAAAAAACATTACTTGAATAGCTTAAGACTAATTGCAAAAATATAAAAAAGGGAGAAAAAAAACAAAGAAGAAAACATTATTTTTCAAGTCACCAATACTTATTGCAATTTAAATTTGTGTATGATTAGTCGAAAAAAAAAATTATTTGAGATAAAAAAAATCAAAATAAAAATTTGCAAAAAATCAACAAACACACAGATATGTAATTTTTTTGGATTGGACCTGAAACACCAAAGATATATCGAAAAAACAAAAAATCACAATACTCGGATAGAAAACTATACTCATATTCAGTAGGGATTAAGAAAATCGCGGCCACAGATAGCGCTCAGCGAATATAAGCTTAAATCAAGTAAATTATTTTCTGAAGTATCAAAATAAATATTCCAGTCAAAATCTACTTAAATCAAACGGATATTTGCTGAGCTATCAAAATTCCCACTCCAGAAAATATAGCCTCAAATCAAGACAATATTTTCTGCGATATTAAAATAAATATTCCAGTCGAAATTTTTTTAATTTCAAGCTTATATTTCCCGCAATATCAAAATTAATATTCACTTAAAAAAGTATTTAAATCAAGCCGCTGTATGCTTGATATTCAGGATCAACTTTTCAGCTGAAATATAGCGTAATTTTGAAGTGGCTGAGAAAGAAGCGCAAGTCTTGATTAATTACATATACAAATTTAGCTAATAGATTTCTACGTGTATTATTAACATTAAATTAAATTGAAATGAAAAATTACCATTATCCGGAGACTTGAACCTCGGCAGCGTGAGTGTAAGGGGTCGTCCATAAACTACGTTACTGATTTTCCGGTTTTTTTTACCCCCCCTCCCCTGCGTTACTTTTCGTGGTGATTTTCAAAACCCCTCCCCCCCATAAAGTTACGTGACATATGAAATTAATTCATTCGAATGATTATATATTTTGACTAGATCTGACAATTTTCACTAGTATTAGTGACTAGTATGACTAGATACATTAAAGGAACAATTGGAAAAAAATCAATAATTAATATCATCTGTAAAAGCTATTCCATCTGCTATCCAAGATTCGATGCTCTCAATCACTGGGATAGAAGAATTTTTCATCGGATTCTATGTCGACCCATTCAGGTGAATCCTCATTTCTAACGCAAAGTAATTCACCTGGTCTTTGACAGAGTACCCTTAAAGGCTGCACCCGAGCTGCAAAAAGTTCTGTGTTTTTGTGTAAATGCTTTCTGAAAATTGATTTATTTAAATAGTATGTTTTATTCCGATTTATTGTAAACGATATAATACAAACTTATAACAATTCATAGAAGTTTTAAAAACGATATACAAGCCGCAGGTAGGACACGACCTTGAACCGATTTCTTCTTTCTGAGAAGGACAGTACATGTCATACGGTATCTCTTTTGATCAAGAACATTCAGGCCTTAACGTCAAAGAGCCTGTTCTCACGCGCCTTACGTTAGGCGGATCATCGGATTAATTTTGACGTCTACAGGTAAGGTGGGAAGTGGGAAGGTGACAAGTTACGTGAGGCAGCATTTTCAAAAATTTTAATAATTTTGCGATTCATTTTGACGTCTGTTACTTTGAAGTTTCATTGTGCCTCATTTTCCTCGTGGTTCTCTTATGTTTTAGCGCAAATAAATTTTGTTTTGCATTGGTTGGGTTTTCTGTTTGCGTTGCTGTTTAATTTAAGACTTACAAAGTAATGAATTCTCCGAAATTTAACACCACATTTATGGACTGTTCTCGGAATGCAAAATAAGGCGGGCTTAAAAAAGTCGGTAGTAAGAACACCTGACAGATGCATAGTGTCAAAATAACGCCATTACTCTGCCTTTTTTAAGGCGAGTGAGAACAGGGTCAAAGCCTGTCGCAAAAGCAAAGACCCAAATTTTTCAGACGTGTGCATGATTCAATTATTATAGGTTGTCCATTCGTTTGACAACACCCGTAAGTTTGTAAAAAAAAATATATTCTCTCTCAAATATAAATGACAACCAGGGTTTTGTGGTCTTCTATGAAAAAAGTTATGTGTCAGTGTTTTGTTGTGTATTTTTTTTTTTAAAAAGTAGTTATTCTATATTTTGCTGTTAGCAGCAAAAAAAATAGTGTGCATTGCGTTTATAATAATTATTGCTTTGATAATAATTATTGGAAATTGTTTTCAAATTTTGTTGCAAGCCGTTTTTTTGTTCAATTAATATATAAATCCCGACTATTAAGTTGTAATTATTAAAATAAACTTCAACGTGCGGTATTGGCAAAGCAGTTTATTTTGGTGATGAAATTTAAAAATATAATGTGCCAGATCCAATAAGCCGTCAGCGGTGTGAATAGATTTGCACAACAAAATATTGAAAAAAGTTTTTTAAAAACTCTTTTAAATTTTCTATCAAAAAAAAACAAGCAGTGCAGAACGTAGTAGAAAGAGCAGCAGTGAAATGTATCCTTGGGTATTTAGTACTGCGAAAAAGTATGATATTCTGGTACTGATTACTTTGATGGCATAAAAAAATTACTTTTTTGCTCTCCTCTTCAATTTTACGGGTGTATATCTTCATTCTTGTGAGTAAACGTCAAATGAATGGACAACCTGTAGTAATTGAATCATGGACGTGTGCTGAGATGGTGAAGGAATACCAAAAGGTTCCTGTGTCGAGGGAAAAGGCGGTGGAAGAAGTCGTTGAAACAAAAGTTAACCATAAATTTAGATGATCAAACATAAACATTTAAGGTTACAAATTTTTGAAATGATTGTGTTTTAATTAGAGGCTTTTCGTCGATTTTTTTAATTTTTGGTAATGTTACAATATCTAAACACCTCCCCCCCTACCGTTGCTTATCGTAGTGCATTTCAAAACCCCTCCCCCCCACCTAAATTGGTAACGTAGTTTATGGAAGACCCCTAAGTGCATGGGCTTATCCGTTCGACCATCGCAGTTGTTAACTTTTCATAGCTTAATTTGCTTCATTAGGAATAAACGCACGAGCACAGAGTAAGAAAATTAACGCGTTCGCTTTGCTATTATAAGAAATTAAAGCAAAAAAAAAATAGAACGAAATCACTAAAAAACAAAACAAACTAAAAAAAAAACAAAACAAAACTAAAAGCAATTAAGAAAAAAAAAAATTATGTCTCTGATGGGATTTGAACCCACTACTCAAGATTCCAAAAAAAAAAACAAGAGTAAATACTAATGGTCCAGTTAGCCTCGCATGGCATAGCAGTGCATGGCTTAATAAGCGTCACATCGAAATCTGTTTGGTGGGATTTGTGTGTATCTGATTATGCACAACATGGCAACGCATGGCAATGCTCAGATAAAAACAGAAATGCATCTCTGACTACATAGATAAACATGGAAGATCTATTTAATTTTAATTTCTGTGTATTCGTCTATGTACTTGACGTTTTGGCAAAACAGATATGAAGTTGTAAAATTGTTTGGCCAATTGCGATTAACTTATTAAAATAAAATCGCTGTATTCTTTTTTTTTATTGGTTTATTTTGACTACGTGACTATGCGTTGAATAATCACCATTTATTTGTGCTGTGTGCTAGCTGCTTATCTGCGTTGCATGCGCTGCTGTGCCATGCGGGGCTAACTGGACCATAAAGCCTAATGGTACAATTATGTTCGCGTAACGCAACGCAAGGTGACCTTATCAAATGGCGGATTGCACGTAGATAATTTCGTGTTGATTATGCAGACGTACATCTACTTAAAAACTATTATGGTCCAGTTAGCCTCGCATGGCATAGCAGTGCATGGCTTAACAAGCGTCACATCGAAATCTGTTTAGTGCAATTTGCTTAGATACAAACAGAAATGCATCTCTGACTACATAGATAAACATAGAAGATCTATTCATTTTGATTTCTGTGTATTCTTCTATGTATTTGACGTTTTGGCAAAACAGATGTGAAGTTGTAAAATTGTTTGACCAAGTGCGTTTAATTTATTAAAATAAAACCGTTGTATTCTTTTTTTTATTGTTTTATTTTGACCATGTGACTATGCTGTGCATAATCACCATTTATTTAGCTGTGTGCTAGCTGCTTATCTGCGTTGCATGCGCTACTGTGCCATGCGAGGCTAACTGGACCATAAGGTTGTGAAATAAGATTCTGTTTTTATCTATGCATTTGCTACGGCCACCTCGCGTTGCGTTACGTGAACATAATTGGACCATTCGCACTGTTATGATGTTATTGAAATAATATACATAACATTAAGAAAATAATTGCGCAAGATTAAGCATATAAAAACTGGAAAATTTTTTTGATAACTGAGTACTGAGGACTCAAAATTTATAAGTTTTAAAATAGCCATACCTGCAGCACTTGTAAGTGTGGTCTACACTTCAGATTTTTGGCCATCAGGGGTGAGTGTGAAAACTTTTTATGTTTCAAAAAACTACGTGCGCCCGCCAAAACAAACTCAGCGCACTTAAAAAAACTATCTAATAATGTTAGTATTTTATCGAATAATGGCTGCATTTTTAGTCCTGTCAATAATTTTCTACAACTTTATTACCAAAATTCGGGTGGCCTCCGTACAAAGTCCACTCAGTTTTCTTTAAATATTATGGATTGTTCTTTTGATGTTATCGCTTTAACGGAGACTTGGTTACATCAGAGCATCTATACATCTGAATTCTTTGATGAAACGCTCGAGGTTTTCGCCGTGATCGATCATTGACATCAACTGGCTTAACAAGAGGTGGTGGTGTCTTAAATGCTATCCGTGCAGTTTATCGTTGTCAGCAGATATCATTGCTAAACACATCCTTGGAACAAATATGCGTTCGTGTAGATTACCCTTGGGATGGTGATGGTTTTACTATATTAAAAGTATATATATATTTGTATCTTATATTCCACCTTGCTCTTCAAGTGAAGTTTATTATATGCACTTTATTAATATTTTGAACGTAATTGATAGGCTCAAAGATAATGAATACCCCATTGTATTGGGTGATTTAAACTTAAGTAGTGTAAATTGGACTTATTCTAAGGATCTTTTAAGTATGATTCCGAACTCGATGTGCAACAATTTGGAAATCGATTTTTTAGACTCTATATATCCCTTGGGTCTGATTCAAATAAACTCTGTCACAAATAGCTTGAACAAAATCTTAGATCTTATTTTTATTGATAATGAGCTAAATGCCAATTGTGTTGAATCGGATTTACTTCTTTCAAATAATAGTTTTCATCATAAAGCACATTTAATGCAATTAGAAATTCTTATTAATGATACATCTGCCATAGAAGAAGATACTTTTGTTTTTGCATTTAAAAAAGCTTATTACACAGCGATATCTACATTTTTATCGAGTGTGGATTGGCGTCTGGGTTTAAGTGATATCTTGTCAGATAATTATGACTTTTTTATCGAAATTATAAATCAAGCATTTACTTGCTTTGTTCCTATTAAAAAGGTAAGGAAAACTTCTAAGCCGGAGTGGTTCCATAAAAGTCTTTCAAAATTAAAAAACCGTATGAACAAATTGTTCAAAAAAAGTAAAATAAATATATCTTTTCGTCAAAACTATTTACAGGCGCGTAGTGAATACGCATCTCTTAAAGAATCGCTCTACAAATCTCACCTTAATAAGCTGGAGTATGATATTAGAGAAAATCCGAAGAACTTTTGGAATTTCTTAAATAAAAAAAGGAACACGAAGGGTTTCCCTAAAAATATGTTTTTTAACGAAAAAACTGCAAGTAGCACTTTAGACGTCACAAATCTTTTTGCTGATTATTTTCAATCGAATTTTTTATTAGACGACGGAGATGACGTGAACTGCCCTTTTAATTATAATGACAACCCTATTATTGATATGGGTTCATTAGTTCTTTCTGATGATGATGTCTTACAAGATTTGCTCACTCCAGACATTAATAAACGAAGTGGTCCTGATAATATTCCCCCAATATTTCTAAAAAACTGCGCAGCTGTGCTAGCCCAGCCATTAGCGCTTTTATTTAATTTATCTTTGAAGACAGGGCAGCTTTTGAATATTTGGAAAGAATCCATTAGGGACTATAATCCATAAGTCTGGCTCTAGGCAAAATATAGCGAACTATCGACCGATATCAAAATTGCCCTTGATCCCTAAATTATTTGAGCCAATTGTCAAAAAACACATTTATGCTAGAATTAAAAACTCTATCTCTGAATTGCAACACGGTTTTGTTAGTGGTAAATCTACTTCTACAAACCTAACACTGTTCTCTCACTTCATTAAAACTGAAATGGAAAAAGGCAATCAAATTGACGTCAATTTTACTGATTTCGCCAAAGCCTTTGATAGAGTTCAGCACTCCATTATGGTTAAAAAACTTTCCCTAATGGGGTTTCATTCCTCTTTGTTATCCTGGCTGAGGAATTACCTTTCTGATAGATATCAAGTTGTCCGTATTGGTAATTGCTACTCAAAATCTATTACCAACCATTCTGGTGTGCCCCAAGGAAGCCACCTTGGACCTCTATTGTTTGTCTTGTTCATCAACGATCTCCCAATCTTTTTACAGCATACTAACTGTTTGATGTATGCTGATGATGTTAAACAGTTTAATTCGGTTTCTTCACCTTCCGACCATCGACTTCTTCAAATTGATTTAAACAATATGATTAAATGGTGTTCAGTTAATAGACTTTATTTAAATGTTGCCAAATGCAACATTATGTCTTTTTATATGAAAAAAGAACCAAATTTTTTTAATTACTCAATCGCAAATAGTGGCCTTTCTCGTGTCGAGTCTACATCTGATCTGGGAATTCTATTTGATAGAAAAATTTCTTTTTCCAACCATAACGATTGCATAATTACTAAGGCTAATGCAATGATAGGTTTTTGAGGCGTAATTCGAAGGAATTTAAGGATCCATATACCCTTAGAACGTTATTTTTATCTTTAGTAAGGTCTATCTTGGAATATGGATGTGTGATCTGGGATCCATATTACGAGGTAGATTCTTCGCGATTGGAAAGAATACAAAAACGTTTTACTCGTTACATAATGTTTAAATTAAATTGGAATTTTATGCCAACGTACGTATCCAGGTGTGCTCTTCTAGGTCTTAATACCTTAGCCTCCAGACGTAAATTTTTTCTTGTTATTTTTGTTCACGATATAATTATGTCACATTTAGACTGCGCGCCACTCCTCGCTCTTTTAAGAATATATGCGCCTGAGAGATATTTTAGGCAAAGAGATTTTTTTACATTCCGTATCATAGGACAAACTATGGCCGTAATGATCCTATTTATAATATGTGCTTAGCGTTCAATTCCATAAGTGCTCAAATAGATGTCACTCTGAATAGACAAACTTTTAAACAAAATTTATTAAGAATTGTTTAAAATGAATTTATAAAAGTGTAATATTCTTTAATATAATTATGTTTACATTTTATTAGTTTTATATCATATTGTTTTTATAATTTATATGTTATTACTCAAACTGTTAAACGATTGTTGATAGTTAAAATAGAAATAAATAAATAAATAAATAAATAAATAAATAAATAAATAAATAAATAAATAAATAAATAAATAAATAAATAAATAAATAAATAAATAAATAAATAAATAAATAAATAAATAAATAAATAAATAAATAAATAAATAAATAAATAAATAAATAAATAAATAAATAAACAAATAAATAAATAAATAAATAAATAAATAAATAAATAAATAAATAAATAAATAAATAAATAAATAAACAAATAAATTATTTTCTTGTTGCAAGAAACTCAAATTTCTGATTTCTACTAAAGTTAAGTGAAATTCTACTTGTTGCTAGTGGAATTCAGTTAAGTTTTTTTTTTCTTAATAAAAGTAATTTATTTCTATCCGTGTAGGGACCATTTTAAAAAAACATTGTTTACGAAAATGTCTTTGAAATGTCTAACGATTGAGGTGGTGTCAAAAATAGGTAAATCGCATACGTAAAACGCATTGGAGACATCTTCGAAATTAATCCATCATCTCAAGACAATACGTAATACATAAAGTGTGGAAAGGATTACCCAATAACTGCCAGCAAATGAACATTCAAAGCATTACGAATGTCACATTTCTTTTTCAAAATTCTACTTAAAGAAATTTTCCAAGTCTTAGCTTAGCTTGAGCGAGTAGAATTTGGAAAACACACGAACTAATCCCATCGATTATCATTACACGCCACTTAACTCTTAGCCTGCCCAGCACCATACTGCATCCTGAGCGTTAATGCCTTTAAAGGTGGGCTACCTCTAAACACACACACACACACCCACCATCAGTCATTCGTCTTCAACTTCATTACGACACCTACCTAGCAAGTCATCAATAGATTATGTGATGGTTATTCGTTAGCACAATCAGCCAAAATCAACCAACACGGTAGCCAACAATGAAGACTTGCTTCGTTGTTGGCTAAATCTTTTTAAGCATGACAAAACGACACTTTGTTCGGTCAATAAAATAAATAAAATCTCAATGCAGCTCCGAAGACACGTTGAGAGCGCTGTAAAATTTTGACCGAAAAATAACATTTGCCCTGAGCAGTAACCAGCACAAATAACATGGTAAAGATGCAGCAGGAGGTGGTAAAAATTATAATATTAATATACGGCAAAGAAAAAAAAAAAGAAAACCAATTTTAAAAAGAAAAGGTAGCGAAAAGTTGTTGACAGTGGTGCGAACAATTAAGAAGTGACAGGTAAGGACAGTGGCCAGGACGAACATATCCTTTGTTTGTTCGCCAAAGGTAAATAATAATATTTACATAATGGCTTCATCCTTCGCTCTCTTTGGTTAGCATGGCATTGCAATCTCATTTGTAAAGTCATTTTGTGTAAACAAATCCTACCTTTTGGCATGCAGAAACAAAGCATTAGCATTTAATGTGAGTCTCGGAATGCGTGACTTTGAGGTTTTAGCGGTTGACACTGAGCCATAGGTTGAAACCGCACGAAAACGTATGTTTTGACTTTGCAGCAACTTAATCTGTTCCATTATAATGCCTACTTATTGGTTGGGGAATTTCCTAATAGCTTAGCATGTGGTCTTAAATGTAGTTTAGTTGGTGATTTCGAAGCAAGGATTGACTTTCAACTTGGTGAGACTTATGGCCTTGTTGAGTAAAACAAAAGCAGTTTTTTGGTTGTAAGCTCATTTCATAATTTAAAAACTAAAAATTTTAATGAATTTCAAAAACTACTGCGTTTGTTTTTTTTAAAAAAAAGGACATTAGTTTCTTGTCTTCTTTACTTATGGGTAAAAAATGCAGTCTTTTTTTCAGCTTTTTTTCCGTAGCTGACGCCTACGTTGACTCCGGTTGACTGAGAATATTTTTTGTCCTCTGTTCATTTCAATTTTTGAGTAAAACTAGTTTTTAGGGCTTACAATTATTGTTAAAGTGTCTTCTTTTGAATTCTGTGAGACACCAGGGTTGATATTTTCGGTACAATTGCACTTTTTTGGTACAATTTTAAAGTATTTCTACTTTCCTACTACCAAAGCGTTTTCGGTACATTTCATTTTACTCAATAATTTTTTACTATATGTGACCTTCTCCGAGAAAAGGGACCTAGTGTGTCAAAAAGCGGGTTTGGACTTAAGAGTGGATTCTGGTACCTAAAAGGGTGTAGAATAACATGAAATGAGTTAGATTTCAAAGTCGGCACCCAATCATAGCTAACCATACCAAATCGCATCTCCCAACTGAAGGTGTGTTCACAGTGATAATGCGTTATGAAACTTTAAATGCATTTTTCTCAATACTTCATTTTCACACACTAGGTACCTTTTCTCGGAGAAGGTCACATATACTGAATTTAGAGCAAAGAATTAAAACATTTATCCATAGTAGAAGAATACAGGTAGATGCACGAGCTAAGAACATACTGCCGGAAAAAACGAAGTTGACAGCTTATATAAAATATGAAAGCTGGAATTGGCAAAATGGAAATGCTAAAACTTCCATGTTGTTTTAATAAAAAATAGTAAAAAAATTCTTCTTTGTGGTGTTTTTATTAATATTAAGTTAATTTAAAAATGATTTAATGCCAAAATGTATTCAAAATTAAATAAAAGACTATGAACTGCAAGCAGGGAGAAAAATTTCTCAAATACGCCATGTTCCATCGTTACCGCTTGAGCTCTTCAGCCGGAAAACGAAAAAATTGTTAAATTTCTTTATAAAGTTCATTCAGGCACAACACATACATTTCATTTTTATTTATTTTAAATCAAAAAGTTCTTTGGTCATTGAACTTAAAGAGTCGATTTTCTCAAATATATATAAAGTGGCTCAGGGAATTCTTTCAATTTCTCATTCGTTAACAAGTGTTAAAAGACTTATTTCTATTCAAAATTTAATAAAAACCATATGCAGAAAAAGATGATGAAGAAAATATTATTTAATATGAAAAAATTAATAAAAAAATTTAGAAAAAATTGTGCATGAATTTAAAAAAAAATAAAAATTACATATCATAATATATGAACATAATTATATGGAAAAATTCCAAGTCTTTTCTTATATTTTTGTTAGAAGAAATTTTACAAAAAAGTTAATAAAAAAAAATGAACAGAAAAATTTGTAAAAATATGTAGATTTAAAAAAAATAAAAATTTGTTCTCGAACCCGCGTTCCCGAAAGCTTACTTTAATTTGTAAAGGTCTCTATCCAGCTCTCAAGTAATTACTCAAGAAAAAAGTTACTTAAGTTTCTTGAGTGTAAAAAAGTAGTAGACAAGTAATTTTGACGGCGAGAGTTTTGACAGTTCCAGCATTGTATCACTTTGTATTGAAAATTTAGGCTGATTTGTTTTCATCAAACACTGAAATAAATTTGTTGCAATAAATATTGAAATAATTCATTAAATGAGTAATGGCTGAATTGCAAAGGTAAGTAATAGAGAAAAGCGTTTGTTTACATTTTATTACATTTTGTTTACATGTTGGCAGACCGCTTCTTCCGGACAGCTTTCGACCACTTCTCGGAAGACATCTGCCCCTCAAAATTGACTGCCTCTTCTTCACCCTCCGTAGAAATGTTCATGTGCATGTCTAAAATATTCTTTTATTAATTTTAAATCAATGATATCAATAAAATTATTTACCTTTGAATGTTGGTTGCCAAAATTTTACTTGAAGTAATAATATAACTTGCATATATTTCTTGACATTCACAGTGTTACCATTGTCACTTTTCAATGAAAAAAAAGTAGTAAGAACAGAAAATTTTTCTTACGAGCTGGATTCTCTTTCAAGTAATTTTGACAAGGAAAAATTACTTTTCGATTACTTTTCAGATTTATGTATGAAAATAAGCTTTACTTGAGAGCTGGAAACAGGCCTTAATGATGCAAAATAAGCGTAATTTTATTAAAAACTGCGGTGGACGAGTTGATCAGATGTCGGACCGCCACATGAGAGGACTTTGGTTAAAATCTGGAAATTGTTAGCTTTATCGCTTTTAAATAGCTTTTCTTCCTAACGTTCATTCTCTTTAGAGTCGCGAGAGCGGAAGGTTTGAAAAGTTTCTCGTTTCATAGAGAAAAAAAATATACTTGGATATGAGTGTAGAAGCACTTCGAAATCCAAATGAAGGCCTGCTAGTAGTGCTTCGAATTCCTGCTTATGTTATTCCTTATTCAAGAAGATTTATTAAAATAAGCAAAAACATTACAAAAAACATAAGTACATTAAGGCGCCTCAAAAAAAAAAGTGGTCCGGGTCACCTCCTGAAAACAAACTTTGGTTTATTTGATTGATGATTCCCAAAATATTGCAACTCTAGCTTTAGCCGTTCGTGAGCTGGAATGGTTTGAAATAACCTCTAAAAATCGCGTTTTTGATTAATACTATTTATACCACACTACCTTCGGTCAAAAAAATTGTCACAAATAGTGTAAATCGATGAAATACATAGTTTTGTTTTTTTATTTTTTTTTTTAAATCTGCCCACACACTTAGTTATTGAGTTATTTGCAGTGATTTTTTCAATTTTTTTTAATGCAGTTTTTATAAAAATATATATAACTTCCCCATTTATAGCCTGATTTACCATTCCGTGGTATCATTGGAAAGGTACTGAATGCTGCTTTTCATTTCTGTCGTTAATTAACCCTTATAAGCACTTTTATAAAAATGCATTTTTTATCAACATGATAAAAAATTTGTGGTTATTTATTAAGTCGCTAATTAAAAGATAAAAAAAAAAACAATTTAGAGTTTTATCAATGAAATAATTTTTTTTTAATCCAAATCTTTTCGTGATTCAATTTTACAGTAACGCTTGCGCGATTGAATCTTGTTTGCAATATGTGCAGGTCTGTTCTTATCAATTACCGAAACGCAGGATTGGCTTACCACATGTACAAAACGTTCCGTATTTTGTGAATGACATGGAAATTCTGAAAATTGTTTGTTAAGAAGAGCATAACAATTATTTTAAAAACTTTTCATTACCAGGAATTTTTACAATTTCATTGGAGTCGTGTAGTTCTAATAAGTATTGTTGAGTATAGAACTGGATGCATGGCAGTTCTGTATTAGCTCTTAATTCATTCCAATCTATCATATTTTTATAGGAATCACAATTGAATTGAATTGAACAATTGAAGCACGCGATTGTAAAATAATATCGTAGGCTTCCTTTCGTGTCGCCTTGCTCTCATCTGTAACCATTGCCAGTAAAATATTTTCTGGGTGAGCAAAAAATCCATTAATTTGAACAGAGCGTTGTACAATAAATTGCATATCTGCCGGTAATTCGCGCGTCCACTCAATGTATTTAAACAAGTGGCGGCTGCCATGAATGGCTTTTGGTTGGCTTTTTATTAAAAACCAAAATGGTGCGTAGACCCTCATAACAAAAAATGCTAGCTGCTTTAACTTTTCGCAAGCCACAGGCTTCGTAACATATAGCCGCAAAATTCTTGATGCTGTTGTCAACCAGCGTGAAAGATTGAGCGGGCCAGGTTTAATGCTGGCCAAATGTTCATCGCACGCCCCAGCATCAACTGCTCGTACCATATCATAAAGATATTTTTGATCAGCTCGCAAAACCCAGTCATCAATATTTGTGGGCATACAGCCCATCGCAATTGGATCAAAGTTATGAGCAATCTAAAGTTAATATTTTATTGAAATTAACAGTTAAAAAAAAACAACAAAATAATTGAATACAATTTACCGGCACATCTTCGCAACCCTGTAATGTATGCCCAATTATTCCTGGCCAGTTTTGCGGCCCATTAGCTTTTCCTAACATTTCTTTGAGTAACGCAGTGAATGGCAACTCGTTAAAATGAAATAGGCATATTAGCCACTGCAAAGGGCGCTGCAATTGTCGTTCTAGGTTACAAATCGCTCCATTAAATTTGCCTGTGTTGGTGCTGGTTCCGTCGCAATTTACAGCGACCACGTGCTCTAGTGAAAACTTTTCAGCTTTCAAGTAATTGACAATATCGTTTGCGATACCAGCACCGCTTCCGTCTACGGGAGTTAAGTAACCAATGTAGTTTGAGCTGGGTTCGCTTACCAGAGTTATATGCTCCTCCATCATTTTAACGTTGCGTGGTTTGCCATTCACAGTAACTTGTTTCAAAGTGCGTTCGCTTTTTCCATCAAAAGAAATGCATTTTAGTATTTCATTGTTTTTTATGTCTCTTAGTGATTTCGCCCTAGCTTTAGTTCGCTCCCTTTGGATTTTGTGCTGATCAATAATTATGCCTGGAATGTCCAAGTCTTTTAGCATAATAATTTATTCCAAAGTCCATTTAAAAAATGCATTCTTTATCTATATGATTTAATTTTATTTCTCTTATATTTGAACAAATTCAGGAATTGAGGCAAAGGCCATCACAAAAAAATAAAAATAAAATAAAATGCATTTTTATAAAAGTGCTTATAAGGGTTAATTAACGACAGAAATGAAAAGCAGCATTCAGTACCTTTCCAATGATACCACGGAATGGTAAATCAGGCTATAAATGGGGAAGTTATATATATTTTTATAAAAACTGCATTAAAAAAAATTGAAAAAATCACTGCAAATAACTCAATAACTAAGTGTGTGGGCAGATTTAAAAAAAAATAAAAAAACAAAACTATGTATTTCATCGATTTACACTATTTGTGACAATTTTTTTGACCGAAGGTAGTGTGGTATAAATAGTATTAATCAAAAACGCGATTTTTAGAGGTTATTTCAAACCATTCCAGCTCACGAACGGCTAAAGCTAGAGTTGCAATATTTTGGGAATCATCATAAAATAAACCAAAGTTTGTTTTCAGGAGGTGACCCGGACAACTTTTTTTTCCTCCATACAAGTTGAGGCGCCTTAAAGTACACATGTTATTCTATACAAATAAATTTATTACCCAAAAAATCGATAAGTTGACTTTTTTGTTCAATGTTGTTGAAATACAGAGATATGGTGTCGAAACATGGTACAGACTAAAGGTTAATAAAAACAAAAGATTTTTAAAATCTAGTAAAAAAAAGTCACAATACTGATATCAGATGTAATATATCAAATGAAAAATTTCAGAAAATATGACTGGAAGTGAAGAATTGTTTGAATGAAAGATTTCCTCATTAATTTCTTTCATTACCTTAATATAGAAAGGCCCTAACTAACATTTTCAAAAACTATTTTTGTTGTGTTTTATTGTGTCAGATTTTAGTGATTAGGTGGTTGGCCTAGGGTCGTCTGCAAAGGACTTGATTTTAAAAAATATGAGTTGCCTTTCTATGTTAAAGTAACGAAAGAAATGCACATTTATATTAAATATTATTTGCTTATAGACAAATTAAAAAGATCTCTTAACTTTATGTTTATTTGATTTTTTTTATAGATTTTATTGATCTCATTTTATAAATATTATGAGACCACTTGCTTCTCCGTTTTGTGATTAATTAAAAATAAATTTTTGCTTAGAAGGTTTATGAACAGAATGGTTTAAAACACATACTCTTTAGTTTAAATAAGAAAAAATATATTTCATACTTCCTTTTTTCATTTAGTACAATTTTTTCTAAATTTGCATACCAAAATAAAAAAGTAATTTATCAACCCTGTGAGACACTCTTTTTTTATACAAAATGGCTGCTGCAATATGGCGGCTTAGCCAGAAGACTCACCAAAAACATCACTATGCCCAAAGTTTAGCTCTTTAGGGCCAGTTTTTCAGTACGAGTTTAAACACTATCCAAATTAAAACTAGCTTAACTCACCAAAATTGGACATTTAAACTCGGCTTAACTAGATATTTTAGCATTCGTTGAAGTAAAATTGATTTAAATCTATCTATATATATAAAATAGGATGTGTGTATGTATGTAACGTATGGACTCCAAAACGGATGGGCCGGTTTTGATGAAATTTTCAGGTAATGCTCATCTTGGTACGGTGGGTAACATAGGCTATATTTGGACCCGATAGGTGGCGCTGGGGTGGACTTATATCGAAAATTCGATGGCGTGAAAAATACATAAATATTTTTAATTTTATTTTATAACGAGGGGAGTAGCGAAGCACACCGGGTTCAGCTAGTTTTCATATAAAGTTTTGCTTTTTTGCCTAAAACGAGTTTAAACGTCCAATTTCGGTGAGTTAAGCTCGGTTTAATTTGACTAGACTTTAAACTCGTACTGAAAAGCTGGCCCTTAGTGTTTAGTGCATATTTTTGGATAAAACCAAGTAAATTAATTAATTCCTTATGAATATTGCAAAAATTAAAAAATCAAATACGCAGCTTCACGCAGAAAATTACAACTTATAAGTAAAAATGAAATTATTTTTTAATATTAAACTTTATACATATAAAAATATTGATTAACATTCCAAGTTAGAAAATATATTTTTTTTTTAAATTTAAACGGAAAGTTTAATTTTTGGCGTGAAGTATCTCTTTAATAATAAACATCTATAGTATCGATAGTATAAAAATGTGCATTTAAAATTTGCCATATGCTTGAATTATTTTCTTTCTAATTTCCATTACCTGATCCAAATATCATCTACACAAATTATCATAAAAAGCTCACTTTTTAGGCATACCAGCCATTGTAAAAACCCGAATATTGAGAGTTTTATAAAACTATTGCTATATAAAGAAAGTTCTGCGCAAATTTGATATTTTTATACATATATTTGATGAAATAGTCGATTAAAATTTTTAAAGTGAAAGGGTAAATTGTTTGTACATTTAAAGTTTGGAATTTTTTACACTTATTGAGATTTTCTTTTGTCAACAAAAAATTTACACTTACTTTTTATGCTGAAGAAAATTTAAACATATATAAAAAAGGCAAAAGGATTTCTTTTTACAAATAGTGTCAAATTTAGACTAATATCTTTTGAAAGTAAATTATCATCATTTAAAAATTTAACTGATTATAATCATGAATATCTTTATTACTTTCAAGCGAATTCAAGCAAAATTCTTACAATCAGAATTATTCAAGGATTTTTGAAAAAACTTTATAACATTCAGAATACTAAGAAAGAAGTTAGCAAAACAATCTAACTTGTATTACATCGACATTATATTTATGTCGATATTTGTGATATAAATGTAGGATAAACTTATTTTTGAATAAACGCAAGGTTGTTTTGCAACGAGTTTATTTAATTTTTCGAGAATTTCCTTGATCCCACAGCACGAATAGTACAACTTTATCTCTTAATTATCAAAATTATATCTAAATTAATATATATAAAGTATCAAAATTAACGAATAACTAGTATATTTTTTCGAACATTTCCGATTTTTTTTTACTCAAAGTGATCTGTGTTTTTCTTGTATTTTTTCATATTATCTTGTAATATTACATATCCAGCAGAAATTAAGACCCTAATAAAACTAAAAGCTGACGTCAATACTAAAACATGCAAGACCTTTGTTTTTAGGCCAAAACAAAAACGATTATTTTTAGTAAGCTATTATTAGATAAGGTTGATAAGATCAACAGGAAATAAGAGAGAAATTTTGGAAATAATTTATTGAAGAGTTTGCCACTTTGAAAAAAAATTGTTGCATCAGCAGCAGACAGTGGCGTTAAAAGCGGGCCCGCAGAACCCGCATTGCGGGCGGGCGCAACTAATCCAGTGGCGCCCTCAAGTCCCTTGATGAAAATTATAAATGAAGTGGAGACCGATGAACAGTGTAAGATAAGCTGCCAAAAATCTAAAACATCGATGTCTGAATTTTCCCAAAATTTTTATAGCTTTCCTGGGTAAAGTATCCTAGGTGAAAAAATCAAAATTAATTTTTTAATAATAGCAACCGTTTCGATATGACAAGCCGTCAATGTTGCATTTTTTAAAAATACAATTTTTCTTGTTATTCACATTTTATTTAATTTTTTTTTGTATATCAAAATAAAGTTTAAAATTTCTTATGTCTGACAACATTACTATTTTTGTTTACATTTTGAACATATGGTTTTAAACTTATCATAAACGTAAATACTAAAAGCGGGATACAAATATTTAAATATTAAATTTTTAAAAGTGTTTAAAAAATAATTTTGAGAAAGATTGACTATAAGTCGTTAGAACTTCGAAACAACAAAAAAAAAATGTCTTGCTAATGTGGATGATATACAGTTTTTATAGTAACCTGTTAAGTTAAAATGTGAGATATATTTGATGTATGGCAGCCAAGGTTGCCAGTATTGTGGGAAAAATCCCATTCGTGGTAATTTTTAATTGGTCTTGGGAATTTTTTTTTTTGAGAATTCCCATGGTATTTTTTAATTCAGCGTGGTATTTTTTAATTGCATGGGAATTTGGAAATTTTTTCTTAAAAAGTTTTTTTTTCACTTTTATTAAGCAAAATCTTAATCATAGTATTAGATGATCGACGTATATAAACAGTAGAGTAAAGATATAAGTTTACGCTGTACATTTCTTCGAACTTACTCTTAATATAAATGAATAAATTATATATGAATAAATTCCACATTTCTGCATGCAAGCGTTAAGCTTACAAAAATTATTTTAAAAGTCCAAAAAAAGTGAAATATATAAGACTACCAAAACAATAATAGGCAACAATAATTTATATTAATTTTATTTTGTTTATTTTTTTATTTCTGAAATCACTTATGTATATTATTTTATATGAGAAATAAGTACCTACATGTTTTAAAAATCATATTGTGTTGAAATTAACTGTTTATCTGTTCTTTACAAAACACAAATATCTTTGAAAACTAATATTTAATTTATTTTGTTTATTTTCTATTTTTGAAGCCACTGACATTATTTTATATTTATTAGAAATAAGTGCCTAATTTTTTGAAAAATCATATTGTGTTAAATTCACTGTTTATTCCTTCACAAAGCACAAATATCTTTGAAAACTGTATACATATTTTATTATGGTTATTTTTTATTCTGAAGTCACTTTTATTATTTGATATTAGAAATAAGTACCTACATTTTTGAAAAGTCATGTTGTGTTAAAATGAATTGCTTATCACCTCACAAACCACAAATATTTTTGAAAACAATATTTTTATTTTATTTTGTTTATTTTTTATTATTTTATTTTTATAAGCATACTATCGTTTTAGAAATTGTTAAATGGATACATACAAATAAAATTCACGATCTCAAATATAAGACGAAAACATGTGATATGTGTAACAATTAACTTTATGTGAAACAATTTGTATGTTCCCAACTAGAACTGATGGTTCATATTTGGGTTGCAGCGACGTCGTAGCGTTTATTTTTGTGTCAACATTGTGTCAACATGATGTTATGTATTGGTTACGTTACAGAGATCACTATTTTTCGAAAGTGGTGCAACACAATGCCGATATTGTTTTAGTAAAAATTACTTTGAAGTTACTTATTACATTTTAGTATAAATGCATTACAGAGTTGCCAATTTTGTTTACAGCCATAATTATTATAAATTATTTTATAATTAGAATTTATATAAAATATAAGAGTACAACATAACATTAGGTGTTTTGGATATTTTTTGGAGCTAAATGTAAATGGGAAAGAAGATTTTCGGTAAAAAACAGACAAAACTTCTTAAAAATTTAAGCGCAATCTAAATTAAGAAAATTTTTTAATAATTTCATATATTAATAAAAAATGTTTTAAAAAGTTTTGTGAAAAAAGTATTGTACACAAATTTCAGGAATAGTTTTTATTGTAAGCAAATAATAAAACATAGTTGAAAAGCTTAACAATACAATATAAAAGCAATTTCATGTTTATTTTTAGGAAAATATAATAATAATTTGCGGCCACCACTTTAAATACAAATAGCCTACACTTGGGTCGCAATTATTTAATCATTACAAAATGATAACATCTTAAGTTATTATTCCATAGTTGAGTGATGCATTTTTTAAAGGTAAAACTTGATAAATCGTTACAACATTCCGTGACCTAGTGGTAAAATAGTATTAAAAAGGAAAGTCACATTGAAGGCTTTATTTAAGAATAGGAATTTTTACAAATAGGAATTTTTCCAAACTTTTTCCATAAAATATTATCCAAATCAGTATCTCTGCAACGTCGTCATGTAAAAAATGTATATTAAGTAACCTGTGGTCGCAAAATTCTACTTGGGTTATTTATTTGTTATAGTTTTGAAACAAAGACAATAAATGCAAAATTTTTAACTATCGACGTGTCTATTTATTTTTGCTTATTTAAATGCAAAAATTTCTGGTATTTCTAAACTTTTTAAAATTTCTTATACATATGTGATTTTTCGTGGTAATTTTTAATACGTATGGGATTTTTTGTGGGATTTTTAAATGTATATGGGATTTTTGGTGGTATTTTTAAAACGCGTGGTATTTTTGTGGTAATTTTAAATGATCGTGGGATTTTTTTTGGTATTTTTTAATTGCTGTGGGAATTTTTTTTGTTTACCTTTACCATGGGAATTTTGGTGGTATATAATTTATGTGACTTTGGGAAAAAGGTAATTTTCGTGGGAATTGTTACGAATTTTGGCTGGCAACCTTGATGGCAGCTGATAACATTTTAAAATTTTGACTTATTTACAAACACAAAACAACTCAGTTTTTTAAGTTTCCTTGCTGTAATCAAAAAAGCTTACAAATATAAACAAAAACGTATTGAACTTGTGTTGTTAGTATTTTTCAAGGGTGAGTTACTAAAATATAATTAATGGGCGTGGCATTCGCCTACGATATTTTCCATTTATTTATAATCACAAAAGAAATTGATGTAGCAAATTTCGTTGTTTTAAGATAAGACTTAATGAAGTTCCTGGCAAAAAGGGGTTTTGTTTGTTGGTGGGAGGTGGGTGTGGCAGAAAACGGAATTGTATAACTTTTTCAACATTACTTAATTCTGTCTAGGAATAAATTCATGCCAATTTTCATAGCTCTACAATCACTCCTGCTATTTTTGACCAAGAATGGGGACGTTACACTGTGCGACGTTTGTCTGTCAGTTGGTCATATTTTGTGACGTTAGCCAATTCCTTAGTGAACAGGTAACGTCAAATACAAAACATTTAAACTTATCATTTCACCAATAAGAAAGTTATTGATGTAATTTATTCAAACTTTAAGTGTGTTTAGTTTTTTTAAAATAATTAATATGTTTTCTTTTTATCTGCCTTGTGATAAAATCTTTTATTTATTATAAATTTTATTATATTTTATATCATAAAAAGTATTTTTTACATTGTTGTTTTTTTCACAAATTCTATTAAAACAATATATAAATTTATTTATAATATAAGATATTTTTAAAACATAACTGTTGTAATTAATGATGACTATTGAATTAAAAAGGTCTCTTCTTGCCCTCTTTTTTTTGTCAAGAGTTCTCTTGTTTTCTCCTTCGCTTCTAGTAACCTACTAATAACACAGTTTTACCAAAGAGTATATATATAAAGAGTTACAGAAACAGAGAAATTGCTCTTTAAAATATTTTCAAGCATGTAAGGATTGGGTTCTGCCGGCGCGCTGCTACTGTTATGCTGCCGACGTTCTTGAGGTCTGTTTTGAGCAGAGGTGCTGTTAAATCTATGTGTGCACAAGCGAGCTAGGAACATGTTTGTTTTTTTACCTTTTTCTTCCTATTAGAATTGCAATCATTTGGTATATTTAAGGAATTATGAATGAAATTAAGCAAAGCAATATTTCCTTAAATTTACCAATTTGCAGATATTCGAATGTTCTGTTTTGATTATCAAGTATGCCCAAAAATCGTCAGCTCTGTTTTGGCTGATCTTTTTTGCAAAATTTCTAAATAGAAGATTTTTGATGCAATTACATTTTATTTTCTATATTTTCAGATTTTTATGTTTTCTAGATCTATCATTTGGTATATTGAAAGAAATATTTTTGAATGAAGCAAAATGCCTTTCTTTCAATTTACCAATATTGATTTCTAGATATCTTTATTTTGTATTTATATATTCATGAATGGCGAAAAGTGGTTAACTTTGCTTTGGGTATTTTTTTTTTTACATTTGTTTGCTCAATTTTTAAAACGAAGATTTTAAAAATTAATTTAAAAAAATATCAATGCAATTGTAATTATATTTTATTTCAGAATTTCATAATGAAATGTCTTAAATTATTCATTTTTTGTAATATACAAAGAACTAGTACCTGCATATTTAAAGGATTTTTTTGATTTGTCAATTTAAAGTTGTCTTACAATAAAATGTGCAGCCAAATTTACGCTATTTTATTCTATACTCTAGCTGATACACCCGGTATTACCGAGAAGTTTAATACATTTTAAATTTTAACATATGTACACTTCTCGTTTTAATGTTTCTAAAAATGCCGAATAATGAAAGACATGTCCGCGAGTTACCAAATTTCAGCGTTTAAGTTACAAAGCCCTGAATTGCTTGAGATTTAATTTATGGTACTTTTTTCTGCTTGCGACTGCCCAAGAAATTACTCTTAAAGGCAAAGCATTTAAAAAATTATAAAAACGACATATTAAAAAATGTAATTCGTCACAAAAATCAAAATATTGAATTTTTCTTTAAAGAAATAGAAAAACAAATTTTTATGTCAAACTGAAATAGTTTTTGCATAAAAGTGATAAGACATATGAAAGAGTATAAAATTGCAATTTTCGGTTTTAATTGTTTTTACAATAAAAACAACTTTTGTACCATTTTTTGGAAGAAAAATATATTTTTTGGACCCTTTTTTAAAAAAAATGTAAAATAGAAATCCTTAGGTAATGGAAATGCTGTAGTAACTTTTTGCAAGTACTTTAATTTAACTTTTAGAAAAAAGAAGATTGAATGAAATATATTTAAACAGAACGAAGATATTTGCGTCGAAATTTAAAACTTTGAATTTGGAATAGTTTTTTGGCTTTTGGTTATATACAAAAATTCATTGTACTAAGACAGTTTTCAAAGTATGAGAATGTTATTGGTGTCAAACGAACAGAAAAGTTTTTCTTTATTATCCTTAAGAAAATTAAAAAAGGTAATATACATTAATATATATTAAATATAAAAATGCATATTGTAGGGTACTCATTATAGATAAACGAAAACAGTCCAGGCGGAGGATTTTGAAAAACGCTAAAGCGAAATCTCCACCGCTAAAGTTAAAGTTATAGTTTTAAGCGATATTGCAGTTCTGAAAAACTCCATTCCTTATTTTCGTGAACAAACAACAATCACTTTTCCAAGCTCTTAAATTTTTCAATGCAGACAAGTGAACAAATGTGCAAGTCCTAAAGTTTTAGGCTACAGTAGAAAAGCACTTGTGCAGATTTTTGTAATCACGAAGAAGCACACCAACAATAAGAAAGACACATGAAACAATACAATTCTGTATGGAAGAAAGTATTACTTCTCGTATCTTTCTCATCTTTGGGGTGCTTTTTCGTTACACAGAATGAAGTAGCTAGTTTGCAATTTGGTCATTAATTGACTAGAAATTTTACACCTAACTTTTAATATATAAAATTTACTCTGAGAGTGAAATTTGGAAGAATTGGATGAAAACTACGCCTCCAATAAGCCACGACCGTTTTGGTATTTAAAGTTGAATCAGTCAAAATCAATCCTTAGTAGTTTTTACATGGTTTTATTCTATGAAAACACGAGAATACTTAATGAAAAATAATAAAGTACTCGTGTGATTATACTTCAATAATTAATTAAAAATTTTTAAGTATATTAACTTAAGTTTATTTAAAATTTTTTCAAATGACTGAAAGTTTTTATTTTGCACAGATATCGCTGCAGAAAGTTAACCATTTTAAAAATAAGAAACAAGCTTATTATAATTATTATATTAATTTAATTAATCCTCGGAAGAAACTTTAAAAAGTTTTCGGAAACTTTTCACTTGGATGATGAATTTTTGATAGTCGGAAAAAGAATTTTTGACACCAGTGAAATGAGTATGATTGTCAAAAATGCATGTAGCCCCGGGGCTAGAAGAAATTTTGACAACCGGCAAGAGAATTTTTGAGTGAAGCAAAAGGGTTGTGCTTTACCTTTACAAAAACCTCTTTCATAGGCTACCTTAACGCAATTATAATTTTTATGCTCATTATGCAACAAATAGTCACGTAGTCAAAATAAACTAATTAAAATAAAAATAAAACGGTTTTATTTTAATAAATTTACCGCACTTGGTTCAACAATTTTACAAATTCACACCCGTTTTTCCAAAACGTCAAGTTCATAAAAGAATACACAGAAATTAAAATGTTCAATTAGTAAGGATTAGTAAAAATAATTTAATTAATTGAAACATTTAATTTTGATTAAAAATAATAAATAAAAAACATGAACATTAAATTACATTTTTATTAAAAATAATCTACAGAAATAAACGCAAAGATTTCTGTTTGTAAATGAAATCTGTTACTGTGCGATCATTGTCTATGTTAAGGGATGCATGTCCGCTTAAACGGTTCTCGCCCATTGAATTACGGATGTATTTTTAAGAAATTTTAGAGATGAGAACTATATTTTATTTCTCTCAAATATTTTCATTTTACACAAACTTCATAAATCATAAAACCCAAAAATTTACTTCAACGATTGAATTTAAACTTTTCATCGGGTCAGAATTCTGAAAAATCAACTTTGAAAAATCAAAATTGTAAGATCTATTTTGAAAATATCATGAATAACTCACATCTTTAATTCGAAAGTTAATTGGAAAAAAACTCTTGACTACAAAATAGTCCCAATGAAAGGGACTGAAAATTTTATTATGTAAACATTTTTTGTTGTGCCGAAAATTACGAAGAGACTGATGCAACGCCGCCATAAGCAGAGCTAAAGAAAACGCAGAAGCCAACAAACTCCAGTGACAAAACCATGGGTGCTGAAATTTAAATTTTCGAGAACCGCTCGAGGGAAAGTTAAAATCATTTGGTGGCAGAAGTATACTTTAAAATCTCTCGAATTGGAAAGGTTTTTTCATTATATATATGTCATTCTTGTTGGCTTTACTGTTATCGTCACTACCATCATCTACAACTGCCGATGTTAAGGGTAGTGATGACAATTGTTAATGTATCACGTATGATCCGACAAATTAAGAAATAGTGCACCATTTAATATTGGAGTGCACAGAACAAATTATGCTTCTAATTCACCAATCGTGAGAACTTTGCGAAAATTTAATAACCTATCAAATGTATATTCTATTGATTTTTCAGTCACTAAGATGATAATTTTCAATCAGTTAAACTCAATTTATTAAAGTGTAATATCCATTTCTTTGCATGTACGTTTTTTTAAGCATATATTCAGTAAGGTTAACATACCATTGATTAAATAAATAAATAAATAACGATACATTGGTTTTCACTATTGTTGTTTGGACGATTCAACTCATAACACAAAATTTTACACGTAAACGCAACTTCAGTATATGACTTGTTAAGTTTTCTATAACGTATTAAAGTGATTCAATGAAATAATTGCTGAAATGTATTAATTTTTATTAATATGTCGGACCTCTCGGGGGGGTTCGATCCCCCAAAACCACCCCTTGTATACGGCCTTGCATGTAGTTCCTAATTATTATATTAAACAATAAGCTAAATACATAATTTGCTTGGAAGTTTCAAATTTAGTGGTGGAAGAAAAAGGTTTTCAGCGGAAATAAAATTAGTAAATAAAAAAATCTCCCAATATTTGAATTCAATTACTTAAAATATTTCATTTCATTCAATTATGTACATAATAAATGTTAAATATTTTTATAAATTAATACCTTCCTGCAAACACTTTAAATAAATTGTTCCTTTCCTGCATTTCTATTGCAGAAATCAATTGCAGAATTTCTTTTAAGAAAATCACAGTTATTTTAGCATAATCTAGAATTTTGCATTTCGAACATACGATGATTTAAAGTATCGCTTGCTTTATCAGACATCAGCTGTATTTAAAAAAAAAATCGCAAAAATTTCTATGAAATGTTGTGAAAATATTTTCTTAAACAGGTTTAAAAATTGTGTTATTTTAAAAATAAAAAATTAATTCTAAATAAATAAATGAATTTTAATTAAAGTTTACTTTAATTTAATATTTTCGGAATTTGTAATTAAAATTTTAGAGTTCAGTATTTGAAAAAAATGACATATATAAAATACAATAATATGTTCGATATTGGTAAATTGAGAGAAAACCGTTTTGCTTTATTTCATAAATATTTCTTTGAATCTACCAAATGATCGATATAGAAAAGATGAAATTCTGAAATAAAATATAATTAAAATATATTTATGAAATATAATTTCAATTGCATGAAAAATCTTCCTTGCTAGAAATGTAGCAAAAAAATTTAAATAAAACTCAGCCAAAAACATTCGAATATCTGCAAATTGGTAAATTTAAGGAAATGTTGTTTTGCTTCATTTCATTGATAATTCCTTAAATATACCAAATGATTGCAGTTCTGATAGGAAGAAAGAGGTAAAAAGAACAAACATGTTCCCAGCTCGCTTGTGCACACATAGATTTAACAGCACCTCTGCTCAAAACAGACCTCAAGAACGTCGGCAGCATAACAGTAGCAGCGCGCCGGCAGAACCCAATCCTTACATGCTTGAAATTATTTTAAAGATCAATTTTTCTGTTTCTGTAACTCTTTATATATATACTCTTTGGTTTTACTCTAAAAGTAAATAGCAGGGGCCTTTTGGAAACCTTCGGACGGGTGCACAAAATATAGTTGCGCTACTGGCAGCAGACTTACAATTTTTTAAGTAAGTTTAGAAGGATCTGTGGCAAATGACTAATATTGGGATATTAGTTTTTTTATCTTATAAATAACATATATTTTTTCTTATCAATGAAATCCTTATTTTATTCGAAAGTAAAAGGAGAAAAATTTCAAACTTACAGATACGAGTAGATAAATAAATTAAATGTACAAAAATTATGTCATAAACATACGTTTTTAATGTTTGATTCAATAAGGATTACCTAACACACACACATTTATATCATAGCAACGAAATATTTTAAAGATTTTTTATGTATAAAAACTACGAATTAAGGTTATTTATTTTTGTTCAAATTTCAGCAATTCGATATGAATTATTTATGATAGTTGATATTTTATAATAGTTTGTAATATTATTTATTTGTTGTATTAGAACTTTTCAGACTTTCACTTATAAAATGCAAACGAATTATTTGTAAACTATTCCACTGTGAACAGCTATGAGTTGTAAGTGTACTAAGTTCTTATGAGTGTTTTGAAAATTATTAACGTACATAATATAACTGTTATAGCAGCACAATATTTATCAAGATATGTATTGAAAAATTACCATCCTTTTTTCTATGTTGAGAAAAACTTTCTACTGGGTATTTCTACTGATGATTGAAAGTACTCATACAGTGTTGCCGCGGCATATATAAAAAGGTACTTATGCCAGTCAGAAATGTATCCAGAGGTATTCACCTTAGAACAAAGGTATCAACCTATTAAATTCTAAAGATCCCAAGCCACGAAAAAGTTTCACTAAGGGTATTCAGTAAAATTTGTTAAGAACTTCTAAGTTGCTATATTGTTAAAACTAGCAGCTGTTGATGTGAACGCAGCTTCTAAGATATTTGCAAATGTTGCTTTGACAACTTTCAATGCAGCAATAGATCTGTGGTTTTAAGAACTCGTGTAACCAAAATGTACACAACCTTTGAATAAAGGGCAGTTTTTAGACTTTGAAACTGCAAATCAAAAATAATTTGGTACTTGTTAGAACTCATTCCCAAAACGATTCATCTCTACACTCAATCAGCCCAATCATGAAAAATTTTTCACGCGTAATCGGTAAAAGGTAGTTTTCGTTTTTAAGATAAAGCTCTATAACAATTTGGAAATGATGAATAAAATTGAAATTTGGAAAAAAATTTCCAAAATGGTTTTGAGCTTTATCTTAAAAATGAAAATTCCCTTTTCCGATTACGAGTGAAAAATTATTCATGATAGGGCTGAATAAGTTTGACGTTTCCAACTTAACAAATGGTATCTGCTAAGCTTAGACACGGTGCTGAGCTTCTTAACATGCTAATAAGCTGTTAAGTCTTTTCCCATAAAAAATTTTGACAGTACTTAACAAATTTGTTAAATTTAGCAAGTTAGCAGGATTTAACACAAATAGTGAATATCACTATTATAATTTGTGATATTGTCAATACAAAGCAAGGTTAGAAATAAGAAAAATAATAATTTTCATGGAAACAAACACCACTTGTATCCCTCAACAATAAAGTAGCTTTTTGTTACTTTACTTTCCCGAAAATCCGGGCCCCCCTAAGACTCCGGGCCTGGGGAAAACACCCCGTCCCCCTCTCTGCAGCCCTGGGCATTGTCTTTTACGTTTGTTTCGCCTAATGAATAATTCACATATGTTTCCAATTAATTCCTCTAAACAATCTATCCCTTTCCTTTCAGGTCAAAGACCAAACCTTGTTTGTGTAGGGCGCATGCCTTGGTTCTTTGATCTTTTTTTAAAAAAAAAAAGAAGACGTACATAATGAAAATATCGTCACATGAAATCAAAAAAGCCGTAAGTTACAAAAAATTCAAAATCGACTCTTTGATTGGTTATGATGCACCTTCTCAAAATACATGTTCCTGCAAAATTGTACACTCCTACAACTAAAATCGACGTTTTTATTAACAAAGTTGTGTTAACAAGTTTACGATATCAAAAATTTGGGTTGTATGGGAGGTCCAACGCCCACTTAACAAAATCCATAAAATGTTATAATTGAAATTGCATGTGTAAATTGAGGTCGAATACTGAATTTGAAAGTTGTGCGACATATAACTACAAAGCTCTTCGATATCGCAAATTTGGGTTGTATGGGAAGTGCCACGCCCACTTGTACATCGCTCATAAAATTTTTCCAATGAAACTGCATGTGTATATGTAGGTCTAATACTGAATTCCGACGCTCTGCAACCTATAACTCCTAAGCTATTCGATAACACAAACTTGGGTTGTATGGGAGGTACAATGCCCCCTTAACAAAAACCATAAAATGTTATCAGTGAAACTGCATGTGTAAATTGAAGTCGAGTACCGAATTCCAACGCTGTGTGACCTATAACTTCAAAGCAATTCGATAGCACAAATTCGTGTTGCTTAGGAGGTGCCACTCTTCTTTGTCCAACTTTCATAAAATGTCATCAGTGAAATGACACGTGTAAGTTGTGGTCGAATACCGAATTTCGAGGCTGTGCGACCCATAACTCCAAAGCTTTTCGATATCGCAAGTTTTTATATAATTGTGGGCGGTAAAAGGGGGTGTGGCAATTTTTTTCTGGTACTAGACACAAATCCATTGACAAAGTTTGAGCTCAATCGGACTAGTAGTTTCAAAGTCTTTTGATCTTTTCTTAAACGTAAGCGTAGTTATAGTGTCAACACGCCCATTTTTAGTATAATAAAACTTATTTACCAAAATTTAGTTTTATGCGACCAAAACCATCTTAAATATAGCATTTTTATTGATTTGTGGGCGGTTGAAGGGGGTGTGGTATTATTTTCTTTTTTCCTAAACCTTCGCGTATCAATGACAATCAAACCCGTAGAAGAAAGTATCCAATTTGGTCCATTCGTTTCAAAGTCTTAAGCATCCGAACCAATTAGGATCCATTTTTATATATAAAGATGGTTTGATAAAACCATTTTCTAACCTCGTACGATTTTTCTTACGCCAACTTTGATCAATTTCATAAAAAAAATGTTGAACCTTAGAGAAAAATTTCAATGCTAAATTATCGTTTTAAGTTTTTGCTCTAAGCCTGTTTCGTTTTTTGTCTTTGGTTTTCGGTTTATGTTCAGGTTTTGTTTTCTTCCCTCAATTCTGTTGCAGGGTCAGGTTATTTCACATAGCAAATTTTAGCAAAATCGGTCAAGTCGCTTAGGAGTTATTGAGTCTTAAAAATGCACTACTTAAAGCGCCCTCTTGCGGAAGTCTTTGGAGTTTTTTGCCGATGTTTTATCTTGGGTGTAGTTGAACCTTCATACCGAATTTCATTGAAATCGGTCCAGGTGTTTAAAAGTTATTATGGAGTGCCACGCCCACAGACTAGCGCCCAATTTTTCACATCGCCTATGATCTTCCTCCTTATACAGTGTACTCGGTGCCAAAATTTCAGCTCAATCGGATAAACGCTGCGCGAGCCTATACGGAACAGACAGACAGAAAGACAAACATTTGATTTTATATATTAGATAGATAAAGAATTTAAAGGGAAGCGCCCTCCCTCCCCCCCCCCCTGTGGATGCCCTGGCAAGCCTACCCATGAGGAAATAAAACTCAATTTTAATATTTGACGTCGATTTAATTATAATACAGTTTCAGTGTGGTCATATATGCAATACTGTATGATTATAATTTAGTCCAAAATTTTTAGCCGTGTAAGTATATGTTTTTATTCGCTCTAATGACGATACTCTCATGCCTGAGTGCAACGTGCCTGAGTTCCTGATGATGCAATCTCTAACAATTGGAACGTGTTAAGAAGACGCCTCAATTATTGATATTTCATGGAGCAAATAAAATTGTTTCAATTAAAAGGCACTTAAACATACCCAGGCTAATAAATAGAGCATTATCCCACAGAAGACACTCTAACTATATTCTTTTGAGTTGCATTTTTGGTGGTCCATGAATTGTTTTTGCCACTTTGATCCTTGCCAGTGGCTTTAACATTGTTCGCTGTTATTGTCTCGAGACAATATTTGTTTGTTGTTTTAGCTGTAGGGGGGTATTTTTTTTAATCCTGTGTCACTACTTTTTTAGGTCTTGATGAATGGTGGTATTTTTAGGCTTGCTTCTATTTTATTCTACATTATTTCTTAAAGTTTCGTGTAACAGATTTGGATGATCCAGCTTATGTCTGCGCTGCGGTTTTGATTCAAATGTTTAAACAGCTGGTCTATTATATAAAATTCAATTGTATATTTTAAAGAAGAAATGCGGTTTTATTGATAAAAAACTTCATCATTATAATTTTTGCTTATATTTTCTTATGGCTCACACTGAAATAAGTTCCTTTTTAAAATTTTTTAACTCATGTAAAAACCACAATAAAATCTACAACTTCATCAACTTAAAACTTTTACACACTTTTTCTCTGATCTTTATTTACTAGCTAAATTTTAATATGAATTACATCTACTGTTTACTTTCAACTTTCCACTGGGTACCTACTTTTATGAATGATTTCTTGAACTTATTTGAATTAAGTGGAATTTTCATTGATGCTTTTCGACTCTTCGTTTTTATTTTTAAATTTTATGATTGATTTTTTTTTACTCGCCCACTGACGTTGGTAAAATGTTGATTGGGAAAATAATATTTTTTTTTACTCAGAATTTTTCTTAATTCAAGGTGAAAATCGTACGGCACACTTAAACATAAATAAAAAAAAAAAAAAATAAAAAAATATAAAAAACAAAACACTTTGATATGAAAATATTTTTTCGCAGAAACAATTTACAGGCACAGTTTCTGCATTAGCATCACCTAGAAATCCATTCAAGCGTTATCTTTATATACACCGTATTAAGTATTCAGTATTCAGCATTCAACAGACATCAACAACCTATGAAGTTGTAAATTTATCGACTTATTTATACGATTTTATGCGCACTTCTAAACAAATTGGGTGTCAAAAAGAGATCATTTCAAAAGATTTCGCCGATTTGTAGCATCTGCTAGCGCTGGGGGCAGCCACTTTGATCTTGCCGTCCAAAGTGTCGGTGTAGCTGATGGAGCGTGGTGTATGAATGGCGCAAACGTGTGACGCATATTCGTAGTAGCGCAATTGGGGAGGCTTGTCAGCGAGTGCGATAGCGTGAGAGTACGAATGCGAGAGTGAGTCGTTTTCAGCTTCAACCTGCTGTTGTTTGTACACGCGACTTTTATTATTACATGTGTGAAAAATCTTTAGCAAATAATTTGAAAAAAAAAATACTAACAGACATAATTACGGGGGATCTTAAATCGCGAAAATTGAAAGTGTTATGAAATTATAAATTGGTTTTTTCTAAAGGCATACAGCCCGAACAGAACCAAAAGTCGTAACGACTTGTGGTGTCGAACACACAACGAAACACATGCAAGTTAACGAAGCCGTCCAAATTTAAATCGCTGAGCAAGAGTCGTAGCGACTTATCGCTAGAGTAAAATTGAATAGAATCTATTCTATTTTTTCTCTAACGACCGACGATTTCCTCTCTGAGTACAATTTTCCAAACAATTGGGTATGTTCAAAGACAATTTCATAGTTTTTGCTATGTTCTCACGTTTCTTTTTTGTTTCTGTTTCACTTACACAACAACAAAAACATGTCTGCTAACAAAACTATGCTATATAAAAGCAACCCAGCATCCATCGTCAGTCGCAATCGCTTTCATTCTGGACGAGTTCTGCGTGTCTGGCGACCAGAGAGGATCGCCGGTCGTAACGACTTTTGATTCTGTTCGGGCTCATAATCTGCTTTGTATTTTTATATCATTTAATATGCTATTTAAAAAACTCAAATTATTTTCGCTACAAAGTTTAAAATTATTAAAATTAGTTAATTAGTTTTATGATCTATTTAATTATTACATGAATTATATTGTGAGCTTTAGATCAAGTAAGCTTTTAAGAAGGCAACAACAACAACAACAACTCTGTATAGAGTCAATCACTTAGCTGACTAGACAGTCTGTTTCGGAAATCGCTACATTTTCCTCTTCAGTAGTCTTTGAGTGATTAAGCTGTGATCAACTCACTGTTTAAATTAGTATATGATTTCGCAGATTTAGGAATTCATTCTTTTAAATTGTATGGCTGCTAATCATATGACATTTCAAAGCAGTAGGCTATTTATAGATTACCGCCATCAACTCTAGCAAGGTTGCCATCTGTTCTAGTTGCTTGTTTTTATTTATTTCAATATTCATTGGTGTTCAACAGTTTGTCGAAATGCACCATAGAAATGAAACGAGTTTTTTGCTTCGCCTGATTATGATTAGCAGGCATACAATTCAAAAGAATGAATTCCTAAATCTGCGAAGTCATATACTAAGTTAAACAATGAGTTGGTCACAGCTTAATCACTCAAAGACTACTGAAGAGGAAAATGTAGCGATTTCCGAAACAGACTGTCTAGTCAGCTAAGTGATTGACTCTATACAGAGTTGTTGTTGTTGCCTTTTTAAAAACTTACTTGATCTAAAGCTCGCAGTTTAATTCATGTAACTATTAAAATGTTCATGCTTTTTTGAAAACGAAATAATAAAAGAAATAATTTTTTTATAATATTTTTCGACCTATTTTGCACTATTTGAAAACCTTAGGAATTGCATGACAGTATTGAATGAAATATAGACAGCATGAATTTGCATTACCATATACTTTACGTAAACTAACTGTATTCATTACTGGTTTTTGACACGAAAAGCCTTTTTTGGATTTATTTAATATAACTTAATTAATCAATCTCTTGAATTAAAACGAGTTTGCCATTTGAGCTCTGAAAGGATTTTAACCAAATTGATCTAGTGATCAATTGTGCTGAGCTTGTTAATAAATGTTCAAACCGTAAATGTTCAAACAGTAAATGTTCAAATAACCGAATAGGAATATTAATTCAATTGAAAAAACAATCTGTCTGAGCTGGGACTTGAACCCGAGCAATCGTGGTTCTTGGGTATACGGATCACGCTCTCTACCCAGTAGATAATGGCCACCACAAAGTAAGGATAGCCTCAGGAAAACCTGATTACCAACTAATCAGATTTTCTAATACTGCCTTAAAAAGACTGTTCCTATCATATTCGGACTATATCCGAACTTAAAAAGGCTTTCCTTAACTGATTTTCACACAGTCATATGACTTTTTTTAGTTTGTTAAATAATTTATTTTGAGTATCTTGTGAAATATAATTATATCAATGAATAGTAATATGAAAATGAAAAAAAAAATCTATAAATATTTATCCTGAGCAGCCGAGCTGTACAAGAATGCATTCAATTTCATTTTGTTCATAAAAACGTTAATCGGTAAATAACGAAATAAGAATGCATTCAATGAATGCAAAATTGATTTATAAATACAATGTTTAATTCACATTCTTTTTTAAAAAATGATTAATTATTCATTTCAATTATTCATTTTCGTTATTCAGAATAATGAATCAATTTTTTATTCATTTGAATGCTATTCACAAATAATGCAATTCACAAATAATTTCAGAATATCCAACTATTTTTTTATTCATTATTCATTTTTTATTCACTATTAATTTTTATTCATTATTTATTTGTTATTCATTACTGAATTTTTATTCATCATTAATTTTTTATTTATTATTAATTTTTTGATCATTCATTTGTTATCTATATATATGAAATAGAGTCGTGAAATGTGTTTGAAATTCCATAACTCAAGAACGAAGCGTCTGATTTTCCTCTGAATTTTTTTGTTGTATTTGTGATTATCAGGACAAAGTTTGTGAATAAGAAAATTTTTGCCACACCCCCTTTCTCCGCCCACAAATCAATAAACAATAAAAACTCTATACTTTACACGGTTTTGGGCGGTTAAAACTAAAATTTGATAATTCAGTTTGTATGATTGCTGTCAGAAACTGTACTAAAAATGAGTTTTCACGCCCCCTTTAACCGCCCACAATTCAATGAAAAGCTATATTTCAGACGGTTTTGGTCGTTTAAGATTAAATTTTGGTTATATAGTTAGTATGGTTACCTTCAGCAACTGTAATAAAAATGGGCGTGGTCGCACTATGTTAATGCCCCTTTTTCAGGGGATAAGCATGGAGTGAAGCAGAGTTTGATAGGAATAAACTAAATTAAGCTCAAATTCTGGCACTCGATTTGTTTTGAGTTCTAGAAAGTTTGAAGGAAAAACATTTTGCCACACCCTCTTTTACCGCCTACAAATCAACAAAAATGCTATATTTTGGACGGTTTTGGTTGTATTAGACTAAAATTTGGTAATTTAGTTTATATAGTTACGTTCGGCAACTATACTAAAAATGGTGAAAATATAAAATGTTTTTCTCCGACTAGCATTAAAATTCGTATATTGCAGTAATGCGGTGGCAGGACAACGTCTGTCAGGGAATATCTTTATACATAAAATTCTTCTGTACATGGCTTTATCACTAAACTCCTCCTAAACTGCAAAATCGATTTTGATGAAATTTGGTGTGTGTGTGCGGCTAGATCTGTAAATGGTTTAGGCCTAAAGCTTGACTCGGTAGGTGACGCTGTTGCTGCGCCACAGTGTTTAAAGGGGTATTTGAGAGTATAACTCAGAAACGAGTTGCGAAATTGTCATGTTTCTTTCACTAAACCATTACTTTTTATGCAAACAAAATTACAAAAATACAAAATGAATGAACATAATAAAAAAAAAATCTTAAATTTTTATGATAGCTAGGCTTGATTTTTCGATCGTATAAAACGTTTTTAAATTTTTACGATAGAAACATTAAATAAACCCTACATTTATGCATACCGTATGAAAGAACATTATAAAAGCCATTTTTGGTTTGAATATTTTTTCAACAACAAATATTTTTACCAAAGTTTTTTGCGAAATAAAGAAATTCGTCAAGGTTGTTTTTGGAAAATTATAAAAATTAGAAGGGAAACGAAAATTTCAAACAAAAAACAAAGAAATGCAATCCGTTGTAACATGACCGAGTTATTCACTTTCAAAGCAAGCGCTTTAATTTTTGATTTATTTTTTTCTATTTCACCAAAAAATAAAATTAGTACTAAGAACTTTTTGTGAAAGATAAGTCCTGAGTTGTGCATGTTTTTATATTAAAACTTTAAATTTTTGAGTTCATTTTTGAGTAAAAAGTCAATATTTTGGACCTTTTTTGACATAATCATAAAACATATTCACTGACTTAACGGTACAGTTCAACCTATTTTTGTGAAGTGTTTTTATTGAACTTTTAAACAAAAAAAAAAAAAAAAAAATTCAATGAAATATATTAATGGACAGCGGAGATATTTGCATCGAAAGACCAAACTTTGATTTTCATGTCGTTTTCTCATTATAAGGTAACGATGTTTTATGAAAAATTCGTTGTACTGAAAATTTCTCCAATTTTGAATATATGTGTAAGGTTTTTTGATGTCAAAATAACAAAAAAAAAGTATAACAGCGAGAGGACTGCCGACCGAAGCGAAAGCCTATATATAAAATATTAGTATTCCCTGGAAGACGTTGTCCTGCCACGGACCGCCTTACTGCTATATAAGAATTTTCATGCTAATAGGGGGTTTCGGACTATCCTACATGTAGGATGGATTTGACAGGTCGGACGGACATGTAGGATGTGCGAAAGCTCATACTGCAGCCCGTCCTAAATGTAGGATGAAATCAAAAAGTTTTAAAAGTTCCGCTCTGATCTTGTTCTTCTCTGTGCGTCCTTGTTTGTAGATTTCCTTGGTAATTGTTGTTGGCGCAGTTAGCCGGAAATTTTTTGTAGACGTTGTGAATTCTAATCGTGTAGCTACAGTCGGCATATGAAATTAGAATTATTTTTGTTAAGAGCTTATAAAAATTTATTAAATTTTTTATATATTACTGAAACTATTTATTTTAAGGAAAAGTGTTACCATATCAAAAATACATATAATTAAAGTAATTTATTTAAATTATTTCATTATTGAATTAATATAAAAAATTAAAGCTTATTTATATCTATTTATATCATAACACTAACACAATATACATGTTCACCATATCTATATTGCGTTGTGTATTAAAAATATAATATTCTAAAATTAAGAAATATCTATAGCTTATAAATTATATATAATTCATATAAGAAATTAAAGCTAAACAGTTTTAAAAAATAGAATGCTTAGGATAAGCATTAATATTCTTTAAATTTCCTCAATGAGCTAAATTGTTCATATATATGAACTACATATATGTAAATATGTATATATATTAGGGCGGGTCAATTTGTATGGACGAATTTTTTGGTGGTCTGGCTCAGCGAAATTCGTAAAATACATGTAATTTCAAGACTTTTTCTCCACTACAGCATATACAAATTCTGAAAAAAAGCTGTGCGGACTTTCGTAAATAGATTTTGTTCTCAATTATAAAATATGAATGTATGAATGTATGTGTATGAATCTATTTACGAAAGTCCGCACAGCTTTTTTTCAGAATTTGTATATGCTGTAGTGGAGAAAAAGTCTTGAAATTACATGTATTTTACAAATTTCGCTGAGCCAGAATTTGACCCGCCCTAATATATATATATATATATATATATATATATATATATATATATATATATGTATTTTCTAAGCATTCTATTTTTTAAAACTTATTTATGTATATATATATATATATATATATATATATATATATATATATACATATTTACATATATATAGTTCATATATATGAACAATTTAGCTCATTGAAGAAATTTAAAGAATATTAATGCTTATCCTTAGCATTCTATTTTTTAAAACTGTTTAGCTTTAATTTCTTTTATGAATTATATATATATATATATATATATATATATATATATAGTAAAAGTGTTACCGTATCGGAAATACATATATATATATATATTAGGGCGGGTCAAATTCTGGCTCAGCGAAATTCGTAAAATACATGTAATTTCAAGACTTTTTCTCCACTACAGCATATACAAATTCTGAAAAAAAGCTGTGCGGACTTTCGTAAATAGATTCATACACATACATTCATACATTCATATTTTATAATTGAGAACAAAATCTATTTACGAAAGTCCGCACAGCTTTTTTTCAGAATTTGTATATGCTGTAGTGGAGAAAAAGTCTTGAAATTACATGTATTTTACGAATTTCGCTGAGCCAGACCTCCAAAAAATTCGTCCATACAAATTGACCCGCCCTAATATATATACTTTATATATCTATATATATATGTATTTCCGATACGGTAACACTTTTACTAAAAACAAATAGATTTACCAATATTATATATATTCTTTAATTCATATGTATAAACTGTTTTCTAAATTAGTTCGATGTCATATGCTAACTGTAGCTACAAATAAGCATCCACAAAAAATTAAAGCTTACTGTACAACAATAACTACTTAGCAAATTTACAACAACAACGCAAAGAGAATTACAAGATCCCAGCGGTTGCGCAGCGTTAGGCCGCGTTCATAGTGGACGCTTTGGCTGAAGCTGATGCATAAAGCTGCTTTGTCAAGCTTTTTTTGATCATAGTGAACGCTTATTCAACGCTGCATAAAGTAGCTTATTGAGCTTATTGGTGTTCATAGTGCGCGCTTTATGCTTGTGGTTGAGATGCTTTGTTTTCATTTGTCTCTTTGGAAAATAATGCCCTCAATTGCGTTTTGCAAAGTAAATGAAAGATATTTTGTTTAATGAGTATCTAGATTCGCGATGATCACCAATGAAAGATCAAACCAATGACAAACAAAAGTTCAAAGGAACTTGAAAACACAAAGCATAACAACGGTGGAAAGTTCAGCACAAAAAATACCCAAGAAGTAAGCAAGAAAAACAAAACTATGTAAACAAACGAGATAGAATACACAAGTGCATACAACTGAAAAGCACCACAAAACGAAACAACAACGCAACAACAACACAACAACAGTTAAAACTTCAGCACAAAAAAATCCAACAAATAAAACAAAATCAACGAAAATATTGTTAACAGGCAAAATAAATAAACAAGTGCCGAATAGCATTTTAAAAATGCTCTACAACAAAGCATAAAAAACAAAATTATTTTTCTGTGTGAGCCAGCGAGATGGAAAGATAAGCGCTAAAAAGCATTTGAAATTAAGCTTTATGCTAGCTTTATGCTAGCACTATGAACGCTTTGAGCTTTTTCCATATGATTATACACAAAGCGTTTTTCAGCTAAACCTCTCGGCTAAGCTAAAAGCGTTTACTATGAACGCGGCCTTAGAGGGGATGAACCGAATTGACGGCGTAAAATATACAGCACTTTGCATGCTATATTTTCTGTTTGCCTGCTAGCAAGCACTTAGCACTTGCTTGTGCTACTGGTGATGGCACTTAGAGGATGTTGGCTAGCAACAAATTTTGCACTGCACTTGCTGGTGGTGGCACTTGGAGGACGCTCGCCAGCAAAGAAAGCCAATTTAACTTTGCTGCACTTGCTGATGTTGGAGACCGTTGGCCCACACACAGGCAGACACAAACTCAAGCACTTTCGTTCATTTTTTTCATTAATTTGTTATTTTTTAAGTTTTTTAAGTTTACAATATTACAAGTTTACGATATATGTTGCAAGTACAAGCTCTCGAATTAAATATGTCGCAAATTGATAAAATGCAAATAAAATAAAATATTTGCGCTAAAATACGACCAAAATGTGAAACGTCAAAGTTTGTAATTGTCAAAATTTCATCGTCCATCTGACACAGCAAAAAAGACAAATTTATTACAACACACACAAATTTTATTCAACTTGATATTTTCTATCCTACCACGACTGAAAACTTTCCGATTGACACACAGCCATAGTTGACAACTCTGAATATAAAATGCCGCAGTGGTGAAAATAAAAAGCCACTGACAAATACAACATGTATGAAAGTTGTCAAACTTTGTTTGACGATATGTAGTAAAATAAGAGCATGCATGTAATTATTTGAATGTTCAACATATTCCTTTATCACAACTTAAAGATTAAAATGTTAAAACACTCAATCCATACCTTTTTTTTTTTTTGTTTGCAAACGAAGTTCCAGCAGAAAAAAGCAGAAAGAGAAGAAGATCGATCCATTTTTAAATCTCACCATGAATAGCAGCTGTTTGAGTAAAAGCAAATTTTTCAAAAATGTTGACAAATACAACAACTGAAGAAATTGCCAAACTTTAAAGGCATATATATACCAATATAAACCGAACTAATAATAAGTTTTGGTTGCAAACATCTTATTGCAACCTAACTTAAGTATTTATATACTAACAAACAGATTATATGCATAAATTTCAGGAGTTGCCAAGTGATTTCTTTGTGAGCCTGCGGCTGATTGTGGATGATTTCTTTGGAAAAATACGATGATGCAAACCAATGATTTACCCTCTACCAAAATCGTTCAACGCGCCTAAAGAAGTTTTCACTTCAAAAATTTTAAAATTAAATACACAAAAATCTCCGATGTAAAAAATTTTATAATAACAAAATTACCGTTAGTTGAAAAATTTCAGAGGGGGCGTGGCAAAAACTAAGTATGTAACATTTTACGTTAGAGTGCACTTAATATGTATACCTAGTTTGAGCGAAATCCGTTGAGCCGTTTAGATTTGTATAAAGGCCAAACAAACGAACAAACAAACAAAAAGAAAATGAGTTTTATTACTATAGACACTCTTACAGCCCTATTCTGGTTGTTAGCTTAACAAAAAATAGTTAAGGAGCTTTGTTAAGCTGATTGTTATGTTGCGTAAATGTTGGTATTCTTAAAAATCATTAACAACATAAAAGCTTAAAAAGCTTTTAAAGTTCACCATGCATGGTGAAAATCGATATGCCTATTGAAAGAAGAGATGCGCTATATAAACAAATGCTTCGAGTGCAACTTGTGACTTTGCAAGCGCTTGAAAAATTTGCCACGACTACTGAAAGATTTCATTATCAACACTTAAAATAAGTAAAAAATTCTTCCATTTTTCAGTTTAATGTATTTAAACTCAATATTATATTATTATTTGTATTTTTTTATTATTTTCACAACAATTTTCTATCTAAGCACATACATTTCATTCGTTGTTAAGACTTTTTCTGTTATTAACAAAATTTTAAGGAAAAGAGCTTTTGAATTTGCAGCAGAACACGAAACCTTAACAAATTGTTGATATTAACTATTTTGTTAATGTGGTGAGCTTAGTTAAGCTGCCACAGAATAGGGCTGTTAATATGTACTTCAAAAATGTACCTTTTTTACAAACAAAATATTCTTTGTCAATTGATAGCTTTAAAACTTGTTTTAATTTTTTTATATTTTCCCTTGTTCTATCATAGCATGATTATGATAGAACAAGGATATTAAATAGCATGAATATTAAAAATAGCATGAATGAAGGGAATTTGATATACTAAAATCTAAATTAATGCATATTTAATAAAAAATTTAAAAAATTACTCGAAAGACGGTCAAAGTTCAAAATTTTTAACAAAAACTTAAACTTTCAACTTTAGACATAAATATCTCAGAGAAGAAACATGACATGCAAATGGTTAATTCAGTATTAAATAGCTCATTTATTTATCTGTCAGATAACACAAAAATGATAGCTTTACATGAAACAATTTAGTTTCTAGAGTAAAAAACTTTATCAGAATCTAAAATATGAAAATCACCTTGTATCTAAAAAAAATCGACATATTAGAGAAAAACTGAGTATAGGCGTAGAATCAGCGTAAAAAGTTCTTCTTGAAAAGTATTTCAGGTCTCTGGATAAAAAACTTTAAAAACTAGTGCTATTTTTAAAACATAAAAAAAGTACACCTTTGTTTCAGGATTCAGGATTTCCCATTATGTTTACCAAACCATATGATTTAATTCCGTTGATTTCAATGTTAAATAAATTAAATATATTTGTAATACATGTAATTTTTGAGAAAATCAAAATTAAAAGACGAGTTTTTAAAGTGACCAGATGAATAAAAAATGACCAAGTGGCCAAGTGATAAGAAAATTACCATATTTGGACACAAATGACCAAAGTGGCAACCGTGCTTACAGCACAATAATTCTGTTTTGACTAAACAGAAGGTGTTCGTATAAGCTTATCAAATAGGATGGTACTAAATAGAAACCACAGAAGACTGCCGAAGAGTTGATTTAGCTATCAACGAAACAGTCTGTCTAGTCTGCTTGGTGGTTTGTTTTGCAAAGAACGTGTTGTTGTTGCAACCTGTTGTTTCATGAACTTATTTGGCAGTACTCTCAAATATAATTCTAAAAAAATTGTATATTTTTGAATTGAAGGGCTTATTGCAAGAACATGATAAGCCACATAAAAAATAATGTTTTGAAAAAATTTATTTTTGTATGAAGAAATGAAAATTAATAAGAAACTGTCAAAATCTTTTCAGTGGTTGCTGGCAAGGGTCCGCCATCTAACGTTTTTTTTTTCAACTAGTGCTTATTTCGTTTTATCCTTCCGCTAAACGAATATGGTTGTGTATACGCTCGAACAACGCTGGGAAATATTGCAACATTACTTTGAAAATCATTGTAATGTTGCAGAATGTGTGCGAAAATTGCGTACGGATTTAGGAAGAAGAGAAGACCGTCAGCTCCGTATGTTCGTTATCTTGTGAAAAAAGTGAAAGAAACTGGCATCCTCATCGATAAACCAAAGCGTGAAAAGCCAAAAGCAGTGCGTACACCCGAGAATATTGCTGCTGTGGCAGAAAATGTGCGTGAAGCGCCATCAACATCAATTCACCGTCGTTCTCAACAATTGAACATTTCGGAGACATCATTGAGACGAATTTTGCATAAAAACCTTGGTATGACGCCATACAATGTCCAATTGGTTCAGGAATTGAAGCTAACTGACCATCCAATGCGTTTTCGCTTCGCTAAGTGGGCCTGCGATAGACTTACAGAAGATGCCGATTTAGCCAAAAAATCATCTTTTCAGATGAAGCTCATTTTGATCTTGGCGGGTATGTAAACAAGCAAAATTGTCGCATTTGGGGCACCCAAAACGAGTCACTGTTTGGTGCGGATTTTGGTCCAGAGGCATAATTGTGCCATTTTTCTTCGAAAATGAGCAGGGAGTGGCCGTTACAGTCAATGGCGATCGTTATTGGGCCATGTTGAACGAATTTTTTTTCACAAAAATTGAAGAGGAGGATATTGGCAACATTTGGTTTCAACAGGACACAATCACACAATCGATAATGTGCTTAAAAATTGGACCGATCGTGTAGGCTACTGCATGGCCAGCCGAGGCAGCCATTTGAATGAAATTATTTTTCATTATCAACCGGAAGAATTGTACTTTCAAATAAAAAAAGAAATTTGAGAAAATATTCAGTAGTTTTTTTTTATAGAATTTTCCCTTTATAGAAATAAATAGCAATTAAAAATACGCCATAAGTAATTTTTCAAAAATATTTTATATTTTTTATCGACGAGGTGTTTGAGTTAAATTGAATTAATACAAAGCCCAATTATCAATTGAATTAACATTTGTGTTCGGCCGTTACCTTCTAGCAGAATGCGATGTAAATCTTTTTGGGAACATTTGTCGTTCGAAATCGTCATAAGACTCGTAGGTACACTACTAGATCATTTGTGTTCAAACATTTAATAACACGCACACCACAATTGATCAATTGTTTACTTAAGAACTGAAATGACCAATTCTTGTTTTTTAATATGCGGAAAAAATTCCCTTTTCCTCACTTCCTGCAAGAGATTTTGTACTAACCGAAATTCACTCGAATTTCTTTAGAATTTGGAATCCCCTTAATGCGAAGGTTTTCCATAGCTTGACAAAAAAAAAACTACAAACACAAAAACATCTTTCGTATTCTAACAACCTGCTCATGCGTCTTGCCTTTTTTAAGTGGTTTAGCATATTTGTAAGTTTTTGTAAACGCTTGAAGTGTCGCCCCAAAAAATGCCAGACTGAATGGCGACACATCCTTATATAAATTTTATTGACACCATGTTGCAGTACGTGCTCGGGCATATTTTCAGACCAGTCATTTATTTATGGTTATCTAATGACTTTCATGTTTATGACACAAATTGTAAAAAATAAGAAAAAAATTCTAGATCGTTCACTGCAGTGCATCAACGCACTTTATGCGTTATGCGCATGCGTAACATTGGTTAAATGCATCAAGTGTCTTTGGTGCTCATTCGAAGTACGAAGGAAGGGAAATACGTACTCAAGTTACGTAGCGTTGGTGAGTCAAGTGGACGTTAGAGTTAAGAATGCGTTGATGGCAGCGAAATTTGAAGATTTCTTTTGCTATTTTTTTTCCTTATTCCGGTTTCATGCTTGTTTTGAAAGAAACACTTTGCATCGGAAATATTTAGAGACTGAAATACGATCGGAGATATTATATTACGAACGGACATAGGTTAAATGCATAATTTATGTATCTTTAAGTATGACAAGAAAAGTGTGATAGGGGAAAAAAAAATACAAAATGCTCTGGCAAATCTTCAGCTTTAAGAACTTCTGCTCCCCGAGGTACATATATGTGCTTGGGAAGCTCAACAGCTGTTTCGTGCATTTTCAAAATTTTAGAAAATTTCCCCAACTCCTGGCCTTGGGGCTTAAATCCCAACGCATAAAAATAAAACTCTTCTCTCTTCCTATGCCTTTTCATCCTTATAAGAATTGGATTTTCATGCCATGATTTATATTTTTAAATAAATTGCCTACCTTGGCTTATTTAATAACATGTGGATGAATATATAAAAATATGATGGATAGATGAATGGTACTTGAGCGACTTTCACATGCATTGGTCACTTTATAGCCTGCGGTTTGTTTATCCGCTCGGTCGGTTGTCGTCACTTTTCCAATTGATTGCACAAATTTTGCGCGCTGTCGCTTAATCATGTGCGTTTGTGCGTTCCGTCACGAGTCCCCCTCAATCAGAGGGTGCAATATTTAGCCTGCAGCTAGCATACGAAATGATGACGAAACGAAAATATTTTCAATCAAAACATTATTCAAAATAAATGTATTTCACAAAGAGTTAACCTCGCACTCAGTGCAAGTTGAAGTTATTTGCGGTCATTCTTTATTGGTTGCTTGTTAAGCAATATAAGGATTAAACAAGGATTTATGTATGATACACTGGGTAATATTTATTGTGCTTAAATTGGGAAAAATCAATTTTCATTCTTGTAATGCCAAAATTGACTTGTTGTATTAAAACATTGCTTAGTTCAAGTTGGAAATTTTTATAGCAGGGATCATTTATTAATATAAGACAATTCATATCGTGTGGATGCGGACATCTATTCAACTAGACACGAATAATACTGCTAAGCCTCAACAAATCTTATTTATATCTATTTACGAACTTATTTCCCACAACAAATTAGCTCCACTTCACTAATGTTGCTGTCAGTTAGGTATTTTGAGCAAATAAAATTTTAAATTTTCCTTTTCACTCCGAAAGTTGGATCACTTTCCTAATGCGTCTCTCTGTCTACTCCGCTGTCAACACGTCTTGTCTCTTGTCATCTTCTTGTCTGGCCTTGTCTTGTTTAATATCGGCTGCAATTATTTAAGAATGCATGTTAAACACGTGTCTACAAGCTAATGCGCTTTGACATTGAATGCCAGTTTTAATTGATGGAGAGCCTATGCAGGGTTTTTGATGTCATTTTGTTAGTCTTTTGTCAAGTTTTATTCGTTTATAATTGATTTTACATTGGGAGAGCATGTGTCACCGCCACAGTGGCCACTTTGGTAATTTTTTTTTTCAAATGGCTTCGTGACTTTTTTTTATCATTTGGTTCATTTTGTTAAGCAAAAATATTTTGTCCACACTCACAGAAATGAACTAATTGGTAACATGGTTCTATGTAAAAATTTGAGTTAAGAGTTTACATGTTTTCTTTTTTTTATTTTTTTATTTGTTAAGTTTAATACAACTAATCTTGTTCTAACAGGGTTTATTTTTCCCCCTCTCCTTTCCTTGTCTTAGTGTTCGAAAGATATCAATTCGTGGTGGGCGTAATCCGCCCACCAGAAAAACGTAATTATAAGAACACGTCAAAAAGGAAATACGGGGAGAAAAGTTATAAAGGGAACTTACAATAATTAACAGGGAATATGTATCATATCTTAATTGTAAGAAAAAAATTATATAGGGGGAAAAATGGTGTTGGAGTTAAGAAGAAGTGGCGTTGGAGTTTAGAAGGGCATTTCGGAGTCGAGATCTGCTCAGATGAAAATTGTCTTATCAAATTGTCAGTTACACGAAGCATCCTGGTAACAGGTTCACTGCAACCATAGTCGGTACGATGGAAGTTGAGGTGGAAGAGAGGAATAGTCCTAAGGTTACGTGGGTTGGTATTAAAGGATATTAATTGGAGTAGTGCAGGGCAGTTAATGGTACCGCATACAAGTTGATGAATGAAGAGTACATCTGCAAATTCTCTTCGTTTTGCTAGAGATTGCATGTTAATCAACTTCAGGCGGTCTGCATAAGGAGGTAAGTTGATCTGTCAGAACCGGGAAGACCGCGTAGTGGGAATCTAATGAATCTTCGTTGAACGGCTTCGATTCGCACAGAATGGATGTTGTAGATAGGAGACCAAACCTGGCTGGCATATTCGAGGATGGGTCTTACAAAGGTTAGGTAGAGAGATTTAGTAACGTAAGGGTTGGAGAATTCTCTGGACCAGTGTTTCACGAAACCCAGTGCAGAATTGGCTCTACTAATGATATTATCAATATGAGACCTAAAATTAAGTTCCTTGTCACATAACACCTAAGTCCCGTAAAAAGCTTACAGGAGGAACTGGCTTGCCGAGTAAGTAATAAGTTCTTGGGGGAAGCTGGAGACGCTTGCGTGAATATGTAATAGCTGGACATTTACTTACGTTGAGCTCTAGAAGATTTTTTTGACACCAAGTGGAAAAACTAACTAGATCTTCTTGAAGATAGTGAGAATCGTCGTTAGTTTGTATGCGCCGATAGATTTTCATATCATCAGCACACACAGAGAGATTGGATTCTTTGAAGATGCCATCTACATCAGAGATTGTTAAGACAAACAACAAAGGACCAAAGTGACTACCTTGTGGGACACCAGAGGTAGCTGAAAAAGAATCTGAATTGGAAAATCTAAAGATGACATTATAACGGCGTTCTTCGAGATATGATTTAATCCAAGATATAAAGAGTGATGGAAAACCAAAGGCTTTAAGCTTAAGAAGAATGAAAGTGTATGAGATTTTGTCGAACGCTTTACTAAAGTCGGTAGACACTACATCAACTTCGTACTCGCTTTCCAACAAGCATAGAGCGTTTGAAACAAATTCTGCAAGGTTAGTGGTAGTCGATCTTCCCTTGAGGAAGCCGTATTGGCTGGGAGGAAAAATAGATTTGCAATGGAAAAAGAGAATGTCAAAAATAATGCTTTCAAACATTTTGGGAGTACATGAAAGTTATGCAATAGGTCTGTAATTGTAAATATCATTTCTTGGTCCTTTCTTATGCAGAGGTATTACGTATGAGCTCTTCCAAAACTTGGAAAAAACGGAATTAGAAATAGAAAGTTGAAATAGAGTCAATAGGGGATGAGCCAACACGTCCGCGAATTTTTTATATAACAATAGCAAGCAAGCCATCGGGTCCTGGAGAATAATCGTCCTTCAGATTATTTATCTTTTCTAACACATCAGCTAGTGTAATATTAACAGAAGTTAGCGACGTTTGCAGACAGTCCCTTAACAAAGAAAAATACTCGAGGTTTGCAATTATTTCCGGGTTGTCTGAGGAGATGTCGGAAAAAGTAAGGGTAGATGGGTAGTTGTCAGATTTTCTTTTGATATTTATAAACTTGTAGAAGCTTTTAGGATCCGACAACAATTTAGTTTGAATATGAGCAAGATAAGACTCGTATCGCGTTTCACAGAGTGCGGAAAAAAGGTTAAAGTTCACGCCTTTAATTGTGATAATTTGTGAGATCAAGAGAAGAACGAGAAATTAAATATGCGCGCTATAGTTTGTTCCTTTTTATACGGAGTACACGTAGTTCCTTATTGTACCAGGGAGGACATGACGAAAAGTTTTTCTGCCTAGAGAAGGGGACAGAATGTGTGAAGCAGTCGAAAATTATGTCATAGAAGTGAGCAACTGCAGTATCAACGCTTTTATGAGCATTATCGAAGAGATGTTGGAAATCGATTCTACTGAAAAAAATTTCTAATTTTACAAAATCAGTCTTCCGAAAGTTAAAGCTGTACGAGTGCTCGAAATGTGTATTTTTGATATCAATGTTATATGAAAAGGTAAGGGATAATGGTGGATGGTACTGATCGAGTGTTGAAAGAAGATGGTTACTTGCGGAGACTACGCAGTTATCTAAATCCGAAGAAAAAATTAGGTCTAGTTGTCTACCTAAATTGTTAGTAACTCCGCTCAAGTGGTAAAGACCGCAGTCTGAAATGCAACTAGTAAAAATAATTTCTTTTTCAGAGGAAAGAAAGATAGTAGGATTCATCATCAGAGATTAAAATCTCCCAGCAAAATAACGGTGCCAAATGGATCCATAAGGTCCAAAAGTGAATCTATTGCGTCTACTGCAAGCTGATAACCATTCACTGGTTGAGACGGGCGAATATAACAGCAAATAAGGAATACATTACGTTTTGCGATGCAAACTTTGGCACATATAAATTCAAAGTTGGCAGTGTGGGAGTTTTTTATAATGGTTGGATCGAAGCGATTGTGAATAGCAAGAAGGACACCACGACCTGAGGAGAGATCATCTTTGTCGAGATCATCGTCTCTGAAAACCATGAAATCGGACGAGAAGACCTCAGTATCCTTAAAGTCGGGCGTAAGATTGGTCTCAGTAAGGGCAAATATGTCGTAGGGAAGCTTAAGAGAATTAAGAAACACTGTAGAGATTTTGGTGCGCAAGCCTCTTACATTTTGGTAGTAAAGAGAGACAAATAATGGGCTGGGAAATAGGTTTTGAGTAGGAGTAATAATTTGGTTAGGAATAATATTGTTGCTGCTCTTTACGGGACTTTTGAAGATAAGGGATATGTTTTGACCTCGCATGAGTAGCATATGTGTCAAGATCTTCTTTGACTTGATGGCTCGTTGACTCTTTGACTTGATCTTTTTCTTATACATAAATTAAAAATTATAAGCAGTTTAAATTAATAATTTTATTCCAAAAATTAGATAACTGCTTCAGACTGTGTGACGAAAATGTCATATATTATTGGTGTCGTCACACTGTATCACACTGTATCACAACGAATTTATGACAAACTATATCACAAATTTGACAATAAGAATGTCATGTTGATGTGAACGATGAAAACTTAGTGTGATCAGTTGAATGACGCAATTGCAAGTATTAAAGTTTAAACCATAAACATACAGTTTTGAGTAGTTTTTTTATTAAATCAGAACAATTTTCTTTTTAACAAATTGCCAAATAAAAGGTATTTCTGCATGTTAATAACTCCCTAGTGTGGTGGATTGACATTCTGGTTTAACTAAGATAAATGAGAGAAGCTTTTTTCTAATAATCCTTGAGAAGATTTCAAAAATTTCTTGTTGGATTGTTAACAGAACGTATAGGATAGCAATTGATAAACGTGGTTTTGCGTATAGCTGATGATTTTTTATTTAGTTTTGAAATTTCTCAGAGGTTTTTAACATTTGTAGTTCAAAAAGGCTTTGAGTGAAGAGTTACAATATTCAAAATATAACAAAATATGAAAAAAAGACAGCATATACTAAAAATGCATATGTCCGTCAATCATTGGAATCCTTGATTCCAGATGATACTGAGTCTTAGTATCCAAAACCGGAAGTCTAGAAATCTTTAAACTTTAAAATTTTACACATTTTACACTTTCATTTAAAAGTACTTTATTTTCTACAAAACATAATACTGGTATTCAATAAACGACTATAAAGAATTTATAGTCTGTTTATTAAAACAGTCAACGATTTCATACTTACCCGAGTAAAAATAAAAACTTTTTCAGCTAATTCCAAACAGCGGCCGTACAAGGCCTAATTTTAAATATTTTTCTCGGCCGTACGAGGGTTGTACAAGTGTCGTTTGCAGGACTTTTTGGCCAAACAGCGGCATTATAACGGGCGTACAACAACCGTTCAGAGGCCGTTTTTCAATAATCTCGGTTGTAAAACGGCCGAACAGCGGCTGTACAACGGCCATACAACGCAGCTTTTCAATTGGAACATCATGAGGAAATAAATTAATGTAAAACTAATGAAAAAAGGTTTTTGAATACATTATTTGAATTTAATTAATCTCTTTTCATTACAATTAATTGTAATCAGTTAAAAACATTATACTGTTTTAATTGAGAATTTAATGGGGCATTGTATTCAAACAACCAACTTCATATACTAAAAATGTTTTGCGCCACACACAAGTTACAATAGAGGCCGTACAGTGGTCGTTCTGCGGCCATACATTTTAGTTTAGGCTTTGTACAGCCGTTGTTTGAACCAACTTTCAGCCGCTGGGACTTTTGGATTATTTTTGGGCCATCTTTGACCCTTGTACGGTCGTTCGGCCCAAGATCGGCCGCTGTTCGCTCGTTCATTTTTTTACTCGGGTATTCATATAAATAAATATACAAAAATTAACTCATATAAATAAAATGGCATTCAGGTGACGTTATGTCTGCAGGGTTTTTTCATGTCATCTTTATTAATTCCGCACCGATTGCTTTTTTTCTTATACTTACGAACCATTTCTAAAGCAATATTTGACATATGAAAACATATTTTTTTTTTATTTCACCTATATGTCTATTGCAGGTGGAGACCACTTTTGCTAATGCTCTGAAATAAGTGTCTTGCGATATCTTTTAACATTCATCTTAAGCAACGAACTGTAATTTTTCGTTTCTTCTTCTTTCATTTCATTGCAATATGGAATATTACTATAACATAGAATGCCTACGTATAAAATTTTGCTTAACATATTCATGCTAAAAAATTGAATTTAACAGTTGTTTTAACATGATTTATGCCCCGTGGAGACGGCATGTTAAGAATGAAAATGTCAAATCGACCCCATTTGCAAAAGTCAAACGTGCCCCCAAACGACTAACCCTTTTTTCTTTAAATATAATTAGTTGTGTTGAACTTGAATTAAATTAATTTGTATTTACTTAACACATGTCAATAGAGTAACAAATTCTGTTAGGCGATGCCAGGAAATATGTTTTACTGTTTGAGAAAAGGCTTACGTAACTCCAGCTAAAAATTACATGAAAGATCGCAAAAAATCAAAAACACGTGCTATTTTGCCCCACGTACACTCAGGGAAAAATCTCAACGTTAAATTAAATAATATCATGTTAATTTTACGTTGCTCCATTTTTAAGAAATCATCTTTAAATTCACATTGAAATCCTTTAAATCAAATATGAAAACATTTGATCTCAAATAAGAAGTGGAAAAACTTCAAAATAATGGTGATTCACTATAGTTATTATATTCTTTAAAGTGCACCCACTTCGAAATTAAGTTGAAAAATAACATATATTTTATATTGAAGTTGTCAGTAGTGAAAACGAAGTAGAAAATATATATTTTAATGTGTTCAGCATAATTTTGTTGCAATCGTTTTAATAACAGTTTAGCGAACAGTTATGTTTTTCGCTCTATCTGTCTTTCTAAGATCAACAATTATTTTATGCACGCTGTTTGATTTAATTGAAATAATTTTAATTTACTCAACTTGTCAAGTTTGTGCGTGCAAATAGTAAAATTAAGTTCAAATAAGTGAAGATTAATAAAAATGGAAAATATTCAATATATTAATGAATTTGGCCAAGTTCTTAAGTTGGACACAATACTTGTCAACAGTGTGGATGAAGTTACAAATTTGGAAGAAGACGATGAGAAATTTGCTAGTCTGCTTAAAGATTTTGAGTTGGAAAGCCTTTTACCAAATGAATAATGGTAAAACTTATGTGAGAATTAAATTTTTATAACTACATTTTTGAAATCATAATTCTCTTATATAAATGTAATATATTGAATTATTATATAATTTTTTTTTTTAAATTTACCACAATTATTCTAATATTTTAATAAAATAACATTTCTATAAAACCGAATTTTGATAATTTATTTGATTTTGTTTCACGGACCCTGTAACCATTCAATATCAAAAATGTTAAGTATTTAATTTAAAGTGAAAAATCACTTTGATTCATTAATGCAAGGACGTGCAATCAAAGTAGAAAATACCTTACTTCAAAGTTATAACGCATTTTAAATAAATATGTTAGTATTCCAATTGAATATGCTTCCTCTTTGAATTAAATCTGAATCTACGTTAAATTAAAGTCGAATAATTCTCATTTTAAGGTGTATAAGACTTTAGTTTAAAGTGGAAGCAACATAAAACTGAATACATGTGTTTCCACTTTGAATTTAATATTTTCGTGTTTGATGCCAAATCATTCCGAAAAATATTTGAATTGAAGTCGTTACCTTTGATTTTAAGTTGTTTTTTAGCTCAGTGTAGAGATAGAATTGCCATATTTTATGACACTTCCGTAAATCAAATATGGGTTTGTTTTGCATTTTTACATTTTCTATATAAGGCCCTGTTTGCACTGAATATAGTGAAGTCAAATGTGCCCCAGTGTCAAATGTGCCCTGTCTTACCCTATACAGTACAGAAGTGAAACTACTTACATACGTTAGTGAAAAATTTTCGGTGATGTCGTTGTAATGCAGAACAGTAAGCGGGATATGGCAAAATCTGATTTGTGTTAAGATCCATAGTTTCTTTTTATTGTTGAGACAACAGTTTGATTTTATTCGTCTTTGTAGCTTACTGTGTACTGTGTTTTCTATCAGAAAGTTTTGCAGAGAAGTGTATTTGTGAAAATGATTAATCTTTATGTTTGAACTAGAACAAAGTTGTATATATAAAATAACAACGGAAATTAAATTGTGGAAATTATTGCGAAAGTAATTTGAGGCGTCATTTGCTTTAGTTTTTTACTATTAAATGTGTTCTCTTTTGTTTTTTTTTTGTTGTTTTCGTAGAGAGGATTATCTATCTTGCGCGTCATAAGTAACATACATACTCTCATCGTCGCTTACTGTGTTAGTTAGATGTAATCAGTGTTTTAGCGACAATGTCCGAACAAATGTAATTGAGAACTGTATACAGGTGTTGGAGGCCTCGCAGCTACATTGTTTTTAACGTCATGGTTATTTATTTGACGAATGGTTGCGTCATGTTATTGTATTACTGTGTCTCTATTTGATTTTATCCTTACAACCAATCTTAATATAAGTAATGTAGGTAATGAACCCACCTTCATTATAAGTAAAAGGCAGGAAGTTCTAGATATTACCCTTGCCTATGAAGATATATCTAATAGGGTAAAAAACTGGAGAGTTTCTAAGGAACATATTCTCTTTGATGTTCATAACCTTGACACGAGATCATGCAAATTTCGCAATCTTAACCAACTCAACTAGGATCTTTATATATATACATTAAGAACAGATCTCTCAAATAAACAACCTAATCGTCCTTCCAATAAACAATCTTTAGACAACTTAGTTGACAGTCTCACTAACTCTCTAAATAAATCTCTAGATACCGCTTGTCCGCTAAAAACATTGAGGGGGAAGCAAAAGCCTTCCTGGTGGAATAAGGGACTAGAAGATCTCCGGAAAAAGACCAGAAAACTTTTCAATAGGGCAAAGGCCACAAGATCAGAGGCCACAAGATCAAAGGCCATTTACCATGTATCAGGCCACAGATACATGGTAAAATTATAAAACAGCTCTCAAAGAATATAAGAATAAATTACGAAAAGCACAAAGACAGTCCTGAAGGACCTTCTGTGAAAATATCTCACAGACCTCTGAGGCATCAAGGCTTAGGAAAATTCTAGCTAAGGTTCCCTCCAATCCAAGCTTTATGAAAAAGGAAGATGGTACTTGGACCACCAGCAGTGAGAATTATCTGAATGTTTTAGTAGAAACCCACTTTCCGGGATGTTCAGAGATATGTAACGCTCCAATTCAGAAATATCAGCTACCATCTATGAACAGATCTCTAAAAATACTCTCACAAATAAAACTCGATTGCTCAATCAGTAGCTTCAAACGATTTAAGTCACCAGGACCAGATGGTATAGCTCCCATAGAAATTCAAAAGTCATATGGCATTATTAAGGAGCGGCCTTTTTTTTATCTACCAGACCTAAACCACATTCCCAAGCGATGGCGTAATGTAAAGGTTATCTTCATACCTAAGGCAGGAAAAAGCTCACACGTAAGCCCAAAAGACCTACGACCAAGTAGTCTCTCATCTTTTCTTCTAAAAATCCTCGAGAGATTAATTGACATTCACTTGAGATCTATGCTAGAACAGAAGCCATTATTTATAGCACAACATGCTTACACCAAATGCAATACCGTGGAAACAGCTCTCCACTTCATAATCTCCATCATTGAAAAATCCCTCCATCTGAAGGAATATACAATGATAGCTTTCATTGATAAAGAAGGAGCCTTAATAACGTCGAAGCAAGAGCTATCACCAATGGGCTGACGGAGCTTGTGGTGGATGCCGCACTGATAGCACTCATAAATTAAATGCTAGTTGGCAGGATTATTTGTGCAAAATTTGGAGCGGCATCCACGTTAAGATATGTACCAAGAGGAGCCCCTCAGGGAGGGGTTCTATTGCCTCCACTCTGGAATTTAGCAGTAAATGAACTGTTAGTTAAACTAGAACTAGAGGAGTGCAGGGTGATAGCTTATGCCGATGACGTTGCTATTGTTAACTCTGGAAAATGTATATCTACTCTTCATATATATATATATATGTTTAAATGGAGAATGGGAATCAGGACTGTGGTACCACAATGGGCCTCATTGGCCTAAGTGTGTCTCAATTGAGGCACTTACTTTGACCTAACCTAACCTACGTCATGTTATTATTTACCACTGGGAAATTATGAATAAGAAAGATTTTTGTGAAAAAAACGGAGAGGAAGAGAGCATCAACAATAAAAACATATCATTGCTCGTGTACACAAAAACGTGACGAGACTCGAAAGATTTTAACCTCAATACACAGAGAGTATATTATACAGGGGTCTCAGTTCGGCTTCGAAAGCTCTTCCACTCAAATTTCATTGTAAAAGCATCAGGAGGATAGAAGAAAAAACAAAAATAATTATGCTTTGCCTCAGCGTTCGTTTTGACGCTGAATATACTATTCTATAGGTGCGCATGAAACAACTTCTGAGGCAAAACCATAATTCTGTTTGTTTTTATCTTCTATCCTCCTAACGCTTGTACACGGTAAATTGAGTGAACTTCGAACTGACACCACTCTATGCGCAATCAGCTTTGTTATTTTTACGTTAAATACGTTATTCTGACATATTTTATGGCTCAAATGACGGTTGACGTTTTGTGAGGCAAATGTGAAGTATTTTATAAGCGCATTTTTTCCTTTTATATCAAATAGTTTTTAAGGTAGAATGTGAACTTGTCTTTAAAATTGCAATGTATGTTGAGACACAAACCTTGGTAGAGCTTTAAGCTTCGTGAACTGAAAATAACTTCACTGTTTTAACGTCTTATGAAAAATGGCCATTGAGAAATCGGATTATCAACCAAAAATCAGTCTAATCAATCAATAGTCTCATCCGTGTCAAACTTGATAGCTTTCTTTGAAAGCGGTTGTGCGTCGCGTTCTTGAGCTTTATATTCCTTTACAAATATACTTTGCTATAGCGGTGAATGCTGATAACATAGAAAGTGCCAAATGCATACATAAGAATTCAAACAACATTAACGAACTCTTTACTTAAGTTTTTTGATGTTTTTTGTGCATTAGACCCACACAACTTTTTAAAGCATGAAGTTCAATCTTTTAAAAATTTACTATTGCTATTTCCAAATTTAGGTTTTAAGGATGATTAACAAGATATTGATAATGAATGCCGAAAAATAAAAAATTTATATTTTAAAGATTTTTTTGATGAAAATGTCGAAATAAAAATAGAATATTTTTGGAATAAAATGCATGTTATTAAAAAAGCAGATGCAAGTTTGGCATTTCCTAAACTAACATCATTTGTTGAAAAGTTAATATGCTTTTCAAACTCATATGCCAATGTTGAATTTTTTCAAAAATAAATATCAATAAGACAACACTAAAAAATAGATTAAAAACAGACACACTTTCAGGAATTTTACTGACACAAGATTTTCTTAAAATAAATAATTTCACCAGTAGTTCCAATGATCCTCAAACTGAATTGATAAAATGTTTAAATTCAAAAATTTATGATTGGGTTCTAAGATTGTTATTCTTTTATATGTTCTTAAAAAACATATTCTTTCCGTGGAATAAGAGGGTATTCTGCGGGGGCTTAGCTGTACGCAACCGGACGGGTCACAGGCTGCGGATAGTAGACGGCCTCCAGATATGAAGGTGAGCCGCGAATAAGTTTAACAAATAAGCGGTCCCAGACAATACAGCGGGTGACCAGCGAGGGAGTGGTAGGGCTGGAACGAAAAACCCACACAGCTCGATAACCTGGCACTGTCAAGGCAAGTCGGGGTCGACTAAAAAGCACCTTTGTCCAAAACTCCCTATTCCCTCTTGACGTTAAACTTGGGGGGTCGTTCCGTGGACCTTAAACATGGAATGTGCGCAGGGTTTGGGTCCCGCCACATTATTACTGCCTAATGAAAACCAGACCAGTCTCGGATAAGAACCCCAATCACGTTGACGACCACCGCAAACGAAAAACGGACAATGATTTACGGATATTCACCTGGAATGTCCGGACCCTTTATAGGGAAGGTGCCGCTATTTAACTGATGGAAGCCCTTAAAACAATAAAGGCTGACATCTCCGCCATCCAGGAAATGCGATGGAAAGAGCAATGCTGCTATAAAAGAACAGACTGCGATATCTACTACAGCTGCCATGTAGAGAAGCGCGAATTCGGATGTGGATTCGTCGTAAACCGGAAACTACGCCAACTTGTTTCCGGGCTCACACCCGTGAACGAAAGACTGGCTACGATCCACATTAAGGTGAAATTTGTATATATTAGCTTTATTTGCGCGCACGCCCTGACGGAGGAAAAGGACAAAGCCGTCAAAGACGCTTTCTACGCTAGTCTTGAGGACTTATACGATTTTCCGGTCAGTGACGTGAAAACAGTCCTCGGCGATTTTAATGCGAAGGTCAGTTCAGTCGTCATGAGACCTCCACGAATAACGCTCTAAGACTTATCAACTTCGCCGCGGCACGAAACATGGTAGGTAGTAGCACCAGATTTAAACACCTCGACATCCACAAAGCCACCTGGCTGACACCCCGGATCAAAAAACGCGAAACCGCATTGATCACGTTAGTGTGATCTAGTGTGCTAGATGTGCATACGTGTCGGGGGTCAACATTGACTCCGGCCACTATATTGTTTCAGCCAAGATCCGCATGCGATTGTGCAATGCGAAGAACATAAGCACAAGAATGCAACGAAAGCTAGATGTTGCTAAGCTGCAATTACAACGGACTGCCGAGGCACACTCCGCTCAACTCTCGGCTAAGCTCAACCAAACAACCTCTGAACCCGACGATGCCGGAGGACTTTGAGCGCACATATTCCACTTCATGCGAGCTGCTGCTGTAGAAGTATTTGGTTTGAGCCAATGGTACGATCAGGAGTGTCGCATCGCGATAGCAGTAAAAAACGCCGCATACAGAAAAACTCTGCAGTCAGCTGTTACGCGAACCTTGCGAGAAAACTACTGCGAAAGAAGGAAAGAAGAGAGGCACCTTTTCAGACACAAAAAAAGAGAGCAGGAAAAGCACGAGCTTGAAGAACTAGAGGTATACCAGGGCAAGGATGCACGAAAATCTTATCAACAGATTAAGGGTCTAGCCCAAGGCTTCAAGCATCCACTTGTACATATGAAAATGGAGATCTGGTTACGGATACGCAGGCTGTGCTGGGATTGTGGAGACAGTACTTGTCCAATCTACTTACTGGCGACGATTTCATCAATTTCGCCCATGAAAATCACAGTGCTGCGCCACCAATCAATGATGACGGAGTGGCAGTACCACCACCTAGCCTAGAAGAGGTTCGAGTTGCTATCCAGCGACTCAAAAACAATAAAGCAGCGGGTGCGGACGGCCTGCCAGCTGAATTGTTTAAAACTGGAGGCGATGAATTGATAAGGCGTATGCATCAGCTCATCAGCAAAATATGGCTAGAGGAAAGAATGCCCGATGATTGGACTCTCAGCGAACTTTACTTAAGAAAGGAGACCCAACAATTTGCGCCAACTATCGAGGTATCAGTCTTATATCCATCGCATATAAGGTTTTCTCAAGCGTAATAAGTGAAAGGTTAAACCCGATTACAAAAACACTGATTGGACCTTATCAGTGTGGCTTTCGACCTGGAAAGTCCACAATAGACCAGATTTTCACACTACGAAAAATCCTGGGAAAAACCCCATGAAAACCAAATTGACACCCATCATCTCTTTGTCGATTATAAAGCTGCGTTCGATAGCTCGAGAAGGGATTGACTATACGCAACAATGTCTGAGTTCGGTATACCTGCAAAGTTGGTAAGACTTTGGTAAGGCTTTGCAGTATGACGTTGAGCAACTCATGCAGCTAAGTCAAGGTAGGAAATTACTTCTCCAAAACCTTCAATACCGAAAGAGGTTTCAGACAAGGCGATCCGTCATCTTTCGATTTCTTCAACATTATCATGGTGGGGATCGCACGAAAGGCCGGTGTGCATCGCAATGGCACCATTTTCTACAAAAGTGTCCAGCTTCTTGCGTACGCTGATGATATTGATAAGTTACACAGCCCTCTCTCGATCGGCAAAACTAGCATTCTACAAGACGCTCGTCCTACCTGTGCTTCTTTATGGCGCTGAAGCATAGGTAGTTTCGCAAACTGACGAAGTTGTTCTGGGGGTATTCTGTTGATCCTGTTTGAGTCGGCGATGACTATCGCATCCGAATGAACCACGAACTGTATGAGCTCTACGAAGACATTGACAGCGTGTAACTGTACAGCAACTACGCTGGCTGGATCATGTTCATCGTATGGACGACGAAGCTCCAGCAAAACAGGTGCTCGAGGCGAGGGTCGTTGGTCGACGATGAAGAGGGAGACCATGCCTCCGATGGATGGACCAGACCGAGAATGCCCTAACCGCACTTGATGTATCTGATTGGAGAAGCCGTGCGCAAAGCAGAGGCGCCTGGCGAAAGCTGACGAGATCGGCTGAAACCCGAACACGGGTTGTTATGGCCACCTAAGTAAGTAAGTAAGTAAGTTAAAAACATATATGTACTTGTTTTGTGATGAACTTTTTATATATAACACAATGTATAAATCACTAGTCAAATGTGATGAAATTTAATTTGTTTTTAAAAATGTTTGTTTTTTTTTTACTTAAGAAAAATCATTTGTATGCTAGGTGATTTTAATCATAATAGAATCGTTTGGTCTTATTTTAATAGCTACTAATATAATTTGCTCTCACGAAATTAATTTTATTGATAGCTTATTAAGGTTAAACTTATTGCAAACACATTAAATAGAATGTTAGATTTAATTTAATTTAAAAAATTTGGGCATTACTTTCAACAGTACCTTGAATTGGACAAATCATGTCAATATCACAGTGGGAAAAATCTTCGGTATGCTCCGCAGCCTGTGGGCTACACAATATTTCACCCCCTTTAACATTAGAATGCTACTGGCAAAAACGTATCTCGTTCCCACCGTACTATATGGATCTGAAATTTTCGCATACTGTGACTCTGCAAGTAAGCGCAAGCTGAACGTTGCTTATAACAACATCGCTCGTTATGTCTTCGGACTTAAACGAACTGACCACATATCACAGTATGCAAAACAAATATTCGGTTTGACTTTTGACCATGTCCTGAACATGAAGGCGTTAGTCTTCTTGCATAAAATCATTTTTACTAAGGAACCTCTTTATTTATATGAAAAATTAAAATTTTTAAGATCTCAGCGCGGTAACAACTTGGTTCAACCTAGACACGCCTGCTTGGCATCAGAACGGCAGTTTTTTGTTAATTCTATACGTCTTTGGAACTCGCTTCCATTCTCTTTACAGCGTATTTGCAATGCAACCTTGTTTAAATCTAAGCTATCAGATTATTTGTCCTCACTTTAACTTAAGCTATATTATTTCGTTTTTTTTTTTCTCTCCTTTAATCTCCTTTTAATTTTATACTTTTAATTTTTCCCCTTTTTTTTAGTTTTTTGATTGTCTTATTATTTATATTTGTTATAAATCTCAGTTGTTACCTTTGGTTCAATTTTAAAAAATTGTTAATGTTTTAACTGTTTCCGATATGTAATTTTAACTTTAAATTTTATTCAAGATTATGTTTTATATCTCATATTTTTGTGTTGATATTATCGCCATATATGTAATCGGTGCTTAATTATAAGTTTATTCTTGCAAGCGCTTACATTTAATTAAATAAATAAATAAAATAAATAAATAAATAAATAAATAATTTTTGTTTCTAAAAATATAAAGTACGAAAAATTAATAATGGCGTATTTATTTATTTATTTATTTATTTATTTCCGTCTATGGATAAATTATCCTTACAAAATTATAAACTGTTTAACAATAGAGTGATAGTAGTTTTAAAGGCATTTTTAGGCATAGAAAAAACAATTAAGTTATTATTATACATTCTGTTTATAGCTATAAGTACTCTATTAATAGGCTCATTAATGGCATAATTGGTTCTATGGCAATTAATATAAAAATAATCATAGTTACGAAGCATTCTTTGTGGAATATTAAACGATAGTAATTTAAGTAACTTCTCACAGATGATGTTTCCATTGATCAAATCGTAAATGATCATAATACTGTGCAATAACCTTCTAGCTTCAAGAGAAGACAGACCAATAAGCAGGCAACGCGTTCTATAGGATGGAAGAGGATCCGACAAATTAATTGAACATAAAGCAAATTTCAAAAATCTTTTTTTTAATTTCAAATCACTAAAGTAAGTACGCAGATATTTTGTCTTGAAAATTTTGTAAGGATATGTTAATTTTGTATGCTCAAATTATTCCATTTGTTCACTTGGTTTGCATGACAGCGTTCTCTTTTAAATTCAGTCATAAATAACGGCATCACTTTATCCCGTTAGATGTACGAGAGCACCAATTTCCATTCAAGCAATTTGTATGTCACAAAAGTAAGTAAACAGTGCATATTTAACTCGTTAACGCAACGTATCGTGGTTTTAAAAAATATCTTTTCGTTAAAATTTTTTTAAAAACATAAAACTAATTTATTATAAATAAAAAAAATAAAAAACTATTGACATTAATTTAAAAGTGTTGAAATGGCACCACGCGGGAAAGAACTATCTTCTGACTTAAAGGAACTAATTATTAAATATCATAAAGAGAGTAAATCTGTGCGGGAAATTGGACGTATTGTAAAGAAAAGCCCGTCAACTGTTCAACAAATTATAAAAAAATACAAAATGTCGGGTTCTACCAATAATAAAGCACGTTTTGGTCGGCCACGCATGTTCAATGAAGCAGAAAATCGCATAATTATTCGGAAAATAAAGCAAAATCCAAAGTTGAGTGCTCCAAAGTTGACCACTGAGGTTAAAAATGAGTTGAGAAAAAACTGTAACCCTCAAACTGTGCGGCGAGTTCTATACACAGCTGATTACCACGGCCGAAATATACGGAAAAAGCCATTCATAAACCAAAAAAACCGCATTAAACGCAAGAACTTCGCAAAGGTGTACGTTATGAAAGATAAAACATTCTGGAATGATGTTCTTTTTTCCGACGAAAGTAAGTTCAACATTCATGGGTCAGATGGACGCGCAAACATTTGGAGTAAAGTAAACGATGAGCTAAAACCAAACAATATGGCTGGCACAGTAAAGCATGGAGGCGGGTCGATTATGGTTTGGGGATGTATGGCAGCAAATGGAGTTGGAAATTTGGTGATAATTGATGGTATAATGGACAGATATGACTATTTAAATATCCTTAAAGAAAATTTAAAACAGAGTGCTGCTAAATTGGGTATTGAAGGGTCATTCATCTTTCAACAAGATAATGACCCCAAGTATACTGCACTAATTGTGAAGGAATATCTATTGTACCATGCACCCAAACAGCTAACAACAGCACCTCAATCACCAGATGCCAACACTATTGAGCACCTATGGGAGCATTTAGATAGGCAAATTAGAAAATATACAATTAGAAATAAAGTGGACTTGACACGAATTTTAAAAGAGGAGTGGGGTAAAGTTACGCCAGAGATAACGCAAAATCTTGTGAAATCAATGCCACGACGACTTAATGCGATTATAAAATCTAAAGGATATCCCACAAAATATTAATTTTATTATTGTTTCTAAAAACCATTTTTTAATAATATTATTTAACTAGTGTGTACTTACTTTTGTGATATGAATTGATCTCTCATTTATTTAAAGTTCTTATAATTTTTATTGTTTTGTTCTTAGTGAATAAATTTTTATATTTTTATTTTATTTGAAGCCTTATTAAATTCAAATAAATTTCATTTTGTATTTGTATACCCAAATTATGGAATTATTTAAAAACAAATGAAGAACTTGCCTGTGTGTACTTACTTTAGTGACTAACTGTATGAAACTCTATTGGAAAGGTAAGATTCCAACCAAGAAAGAAATGTAGAATGGAAGCCAATCTTGGCAAGCTTGAGTAGTAAAATTGCATGTGATAGTTTATCAAAGGCTTATATGACGTCTATGTATATGATAGTTTATCAAAGGGAGGAGTTTTGTCTCCACTTCTGTGGTCCGTGACGGTTGACCAGCAGTTGCGTATCATGGAGGGGGAAGGCTACATGGTTGTTGCTTATGCAGACGATATTGCAATCATTCTTAACGGAAAGTTTCCCCAGACTCTCTGTCAACTCATGAAGAGAGCACTCTTAATTCTCTCGAGATGGGCATCCACGTGTGGTTTAAGTGTAAACCCCGAGAAAACAGATTTCATTCTTTTCACTAGGAAATATAAAACCCCCAACTTAGAACCTCCGCGTCTGAACGGCACGAGGTTGCTCTTTAGCGACAGCACGAAATACCTTGGAGTTATCCTGGATAAGAAGTTTATCTGGAATGTTAACATTACGGAACGTGTTAAAAAGGCAAACATAGCACTATTTGCCTGTAAAAAAGCTATAGGTAAAAAATGGGGTTTTTCCCCCAAAATAGTACGCTGGATTTATACAGCAAAGGCAACCGCACTTCAGAAGTTTGCAAAGGTGCAAAGAAGCGCAGGTCTTTGTATTACGGGGGCACTGTCCTCAACACCAACTAGCGCCCTCAATGTCATGCTTCACCTTCCTCCTCTCGATATCTTTGCCAGGGAATGTGCCAACACAGCAGCGCTGAGACTTAGAGAATCTGGTAATTGGATAGGTAACAACTGCGGCCACACAATTATTCTGAACTCGTCTGCACCCGACAAAACAGACTACTGTGTGCCGTGCTTAAATTTTGAAAAGAACTATGCAGTTTTCATCCCTTCACGGCTAAATTGGGCAAACAAAATCCCCCTTAAAACCTCCGCCATAAAAATCTTCACAGATGGATCCAAACTTCAAGAACAAGTAGGGAGAGGTATCTACTCCCAGGATCTCGAAATCGAAGCGTCCTTTAGACTTCCTAACTATTATAGTGTCTACCAAGCGGAAATGATGGCTATTCACGAAACCACTAGGATTCTAGGTCAAAAAGACCTTGAAGGAAAAAGTATTTCCATCTTTTCAGATAGCCAAGCTGCTCTGAAAGCACTGAACTCAAATATTGACAACTCTAAAACTCTCACTGAGTGCCGCAAATCTCTTAACGAGATGGCAAGGCTACTCAGGATTCACCTCATATGGGTACCCGGACACAGGGATATCGAGGGCAACAATTTGGCCGACGAATTGGCAAGGAAGGGTACGACCTCTAACACCCTCTTAAATGAGGACTTTATTGGTATACCCATTTCCTCCTATAAACTCCAGTGCAAGAACAGATCCCTAGGTCTTGCACAAGAACGCTGGGAACGCCTTGATACATGTAGGATAACTAAGCTAACATGGCCTACCCACGATTTAAAACGCACCAACTCACTGCTTGAGTTAAGCAGGGTAAACCTGTCAAAAATAGTAGGAATAATAACGGGTCACTGCCTGATCGGAGCGCATGCCCTTCGGTTGGGAGTTGCATCAAACGATTTCTGCAGAAGCTGCAGATGTGAGGAGGAGGTAGAAAATATTCAGCACCTCCTCTGCGAATGTCCGGCTCTAGCTAAAAGGAGAATGGCAACTCTGGGCCTTCCCTTTTTAAACGGACTTGCCGAAGTCTCATGCCTGGAAATCAGGCATATACTCAAATTCATTATCCGCTCGAACTGGTTTGAGGAGGGAAATCTCTATTAGGTTTTTAAAGAGATCATGTGGTATCACAACGGGCCTGCACTGGCCTAAGTGTACGAGTCGTCTATCGGCTCAGCCACCGTTACCTAACCTAACCTTATCAAAGGCTTTGGATATGTCGGAGTAAATGACATCCAACTGGTACCGCTTTTCAATTGTGGTGATGCAGTAATTTGTGAATACACTAAGATTTCTTGTAGTTGACCTACCAGAAACAAAGCCATGTTGATTGGGATATTTTAGTTACTATTTAGTTTTATGATTCTACAAAAGCATGAACATATTTGGCATTAAGCTCAAATATAATTCTTAGAAAAAAATTTTTTTTCCATTATAACAATCAAAATTTTTTGTGCTCGTTTTTTAATATTAACAATTTCGAATTTCAGTATACTCAGTAGATAAGCTTTGACCTTGCTGTTGAGTCTTGCCTTAAGATAACATTTAGAAATCATCTAATAAAGATAATCAAAAGATAAATATTGATAAGAGCGGTGGCACTGTTCTTTGGAATCTAATAAAGAATTATCTTCGAAGATAAAGACTTACATAATGTTTACATTCTTATGATTATTTCTTTTCGTATATTTTGTCATTAAAAAGTCATATATTTAGAAGTTTTCCCACTATTTTGCAGCTTAATCCTTTCGCATCACCCTTAGTCACCTAATCACCCCAAAAGTCTGCAGGCGGAGTTTTTTATGTTCGTTTTTCCATTTTATTTATTGGGGTATGCTTATAAATAACCATAATTTACAGCGTAATGTAATGTAATGCTTAACTTGTATACATATTTTATTGATTTTTCGAAATAACAAATATATCAGTTCTCTCGTTTAAAGCTGCCAAAAATGTCCTCTTCGTTTATATAATGTTTTGCCAAAAAGTTTCTGGACCATTCATCTAGCAGGTTTTGATTTTCGACACTAAGCTCTTCTTTAAAAGAGCCCACAATGCCACGACGCATGAATCTGTAAAATAATTTCAAATTAATAATTTGCTAAAATATAGTTTTCAACTCAAAACTCACTCCAATTTTGGATCGACTTGTGCAAATTCATCCTTTTTAATGCTCGAAGTGGGATTCGCCCTATCGTTACCTGAAATATTTTTTTTTCTCAATCAAAACGTTGTAGCTTCTTCAAAAGCTTTTGAAACTCACACTTCATTTGATCGAAAGACAGGTGCTCAACCAGTGCATTTAATTCTGTCTCAGAGAGCGCTGGTTTTTCCAAAAATACACACAGCTTTTTAATAACGCCAGTCAGGTCACGCTGCATCTCTTCATAGGTAACAAAAAAAATATGCGGTTCGTTGCGTAGCTTCCAAAAGTCCACTATATGAGCCCAGAAAGGCGTGTTTATCGTAGCATTATTCATGAAATCTTGCACGAATTCATCCATAGTACCACGCCACATATTCATCCACTGCACGAAATGGAAGGCGGAAACGACAACGTCCTTGACATTACGTGCCACATAAACGGTCTGGAAATGAACAACTATGAAAGTGAACAACTACACTCAATAACTATTTATGGCGTCCCACCTTTGGTTTCTTCTGCCAAAATTGTTTAGGCAACAGATTGATGGGTAAATGCGTCTTAAACAGGCGTGGTCCTGGCATTTTTTTAAACTTAGAAAATCTATTTTCGCAGCCCTCGTCTGCATGTACAGTAATAAATCTGCATCAATGCCCCAACATAGTAATAAGTTACGTTTCTTATTAAATACTTTGTAAATTCTACTTACTCTAGAAAATTTCTATGTATTTCATCTTTTGTTGTTTTTGTATAGTTAAAATCAAGTCCATTCATCAGTTGCCAAATAGTTTCATACATCCATGTAGTGCCACTTTTCATGAAACCCTCCACGTACACATCATCATCACGTATTTCGAAATGGAAGAGATGTTGAAATGTCTTGTCGAATCCCTTATTTAGTGTGCACCAACGATCTGCCCAGTTTTCATCCTTGAGCGGTAGCTGATCGTGTGTTGCAGCCATTTCTATCACTGGAAGCAGTTGGCGCGACACACTGGTTCCGTTTTCTCTGTACCGATATGTAAACATTTCTGTACTGTTACCTTTTATGCTAAAATGCTGACTAAATTGTTTGAACGAGAAGTGATGATGTTGTCTAAAACTGTAGTAATTATTACATCTTTATTTCATATTCTTAACTCATGATCAAAAAGTGTGTAAGTTATGATAAGTCTACATTAGGGATAGCAAACAAAAATTTTTATGAGTGCAACAATTACAACAATAACAACTAGAAAAACAACAAGTAAACTAGAAAAACAACAAATCGTCGGCTACGTGGTACGATAAGGAATTATTAACGTAAAAACAACACACACGCATGTCAACAACGCAACAACACGCATGCCGGTAGCAACAAAACACGACGAAAAATTACCAACAAGAAACCGTATTATATAAATTACTACTAGAAAATGCTAGAAGCGAGTTCTTAATCCCATACTTCTCAAGTTTATGCAGCCAAATAGCGTGATCAATTTTATCAAAAGCTTACGTGGAATCGGTGTATATAATATCTTACTGGGAATGCTGTTACATTGGTTTTGAGATGTTATTTGTAACCAAAATTAAGTTAGGGCAGGTAGATCTTCCCGGTAAAAACCCAAGCTGACAATCGCTTATAACATTTTTATCGTGAAGGTATACTTTTTTATCTTTATAATAAGCTTTCAGATCGGACTTATTTAAAGCTTTCGTTTTCCCCCAACGGAAACACTTACAGAACTCAGCTGACTAAATTATTTGGCGCCAAAGTAGAAAAACGCTGCTTGCAAAAAAAAAAAAAAATAGACGCGTCGTTGGACACACGAAAGAAGTGAAGCTTTTCCACAGTTTTTAAATTCAAAAATTAAAAATAACATCAAATTAATTTAAAAAACACAAGCTATAATCACACCAGTAGATTTTATTACATATCATTATTATTTTATGTTATTCACATCAGTGGCTTTCGCTATCAAAATTTAAAAAATTGTATATTTACGCAGAATAACCGGCAAAAAACCCTGTTTTTAAAACTTAAAGCGCGTCATTCTGACAATTTTCAGTATTTTTTTTAGTGCTGGCCATAGCTGAACTCATAGCAATTAATTATATTCTTGGTTTTAATTTTTAAGATTAATAGAAGAGTAAATATCAACAACAGCGCCAAAGCTCTTTCTTTGAAAGGCTCTCAACGAGTACCATTTAGAACATAGTCAAAACTGTTTCATGAGTGTTCAAATATACTTTTAAAATTTAAATATCGTTGTTCATTATTTTAACTTTTAAAAAAATAAATCGAAAATATACTTAAACTATTCAAGCACTAGGTCTTAATGTTATTATTTTATACATGTACATTAGGGCGGGTTGATTTTTTATTTGCAAATCGTATAGCAAAAACGTAAACTACATAAAATTCCAAGAAAATTCTCCGAAGAAACCATGTATCTAAAATAAATTCCTAATCCGCGCCTCTTGACTTGAAAGTTTATATGCCCTCTTTTCTACACTCAAAATTTTTTTACATTAAAAAATTATTCACCCAAGTAAAAAAGTTTGTAAATAATTTTATATATAATATTTTTATAAAGAATATAGATAAACAATTCTTATATTATAATGCAAATAAAAACAAACAAAAGAAGTGTTTTCACTCAAACAATATTTCAGTAATTTTTCAGTAATTTTTTTACCATAAACAAATTTTGTGTCATTAAAACAAATGAGGTCTTTAATACATACAAAGAAGCAATTATAGAATACACAGAAAACTTTACTAATTGGTTATATGTTAATTTTGTTAAGTCTTGTTTACTCTCCATTCTAGGTACTTTGGCATGACTGTCTATAGTTACTACTATTTGATCTATATTTCTATAGATCAAATAAACTGGATTAGAGGTAATTTTTTTCCTGTTTTAAGAAGTATGTTTTGCATATTTTATTACAAAAAAAATATTTTTTTATTTATTCTTTGTTTTTTGCAAAACGCAGTTTAGGTAAAACGTGTTCTAACTATTTTTCATATAGAACGCAAATAAGAGGAGAAATTTGAGGAATTTGAAATTGGGGTTCAACTGCTTTTTTGATATTCAAATATTTTTATTAGCCTCAAAACAAAACCTGTATTGCATAAACTATAATATAATAAAACATAATGTATTTAAGAAAAAAAATTTTTTTAGCAAAAGAAGAGGAAAAAAAAAATTCAAGTCGAGAGGCGCGGATTAGGGTTTGATTTTAGACTTCGGAGAATTTTAATCTTCGGAGAATTTTCTTAGAATTTTATGTAGATTACGTTTTTGCTATACGATTTTTCATTTTTTTTTTATCCATACAAATCAACCCGCCCTAATGTACATGCTTTGTTTCTTACTATTACATTTTTAAAAAGCTATTTGTTAGTCTTCAAATTAAATAAATAACATGGTTATTAAAGCTCAAAAATTGCGTTTCATCACTTTTATATGAGGATACTTTTTTCTGAAGTGGATACATTTGTGACCTTTTCATAGATACTTTTTTTAGAATCGTCGCGGCAACACTGATCTGAGGTGAACTCACGTACAAAATAAATGAATTTCACGTACAAGTACATAAAACAAAATGAAATCATATGTTTTGACGTCACAAAATTTAAGTTTCCTATCTCTTTATCTCTGACCACATCTCAGAGACCTGCAATGAGTAGTTATAAACTGAGTTGACTCGAGTATATACGTCAGGGATGATAAATTCAGTACTAAAGTACTGAATTCAGAACTTTTCGCTTTTAAAAAGTACCGCAATACCCTCGCGATGAATTCAGTACTCTTAACAAATATTGTTAAAAATTATTTTTTACTTGTTTTATTTTACACATAGTTTACACTAGGCATTACTATTAAAAAAGCCATCATTACATATGGAAATTTCATTACATTTAGCAATTACATATGGTATTCCGTTACGTATGATTTATAAAAAAAACTACAAGACGAGGGCAAGACTTAGTGTATCTTTTCTAAGAAGGCTTTGAAAAAATAGAAATTTGCTAAGTGGTCAAATTTAAAAATCTTCTCTGGTTTTTTTATGTGGTATGGAGACCATTCGGGTACTTTTTTTTCAACGTGACGTTTGACGGCGTATTGACACTTCACATTTGACATTTATGCACTAAAAAACATTTTTCTACACTTTAAGAAGCAAAAAACTCAAGGTGCTCATTTACTTCTTCTATGAAAAAAAAATCAAGAGCACCACCGTGTTTTCGTAGCTCGAGATGAGAACCTGCCCTTAAATTTTCATTGTAGTACAATTGGCTAATTAAGTAATTTTGTAATAAAGAAATTATATAATTTAGTAAGTAAAAAAGAAATGAAACATATTTTTCTTTCCTTGTCTCAACCATTTTATCCATTCTCTTTAGCCACTGCCTTCAATTTTTACTAAGGCCCTTATTACACTCTTTTTTGTCTGATGAACTCTGTGACGAAAGTATGTTATGCTGGTGATCATATGATTCCTGAAGAACACCAGTATACTTTTTGCTACTTTTAGAACTTTTTCAACCGATAAGTGTTGCTTTTAAGCAGGTTTCCTTACTGCTTTCATACATTTTGTATTAAAAGTGTACTATTTTCATGCTTAAACACAAATGTTATGAATAATTCCACAACGCAACACTGTTTTGATCCCATGATTACATATTTTTGTCAAATCATTTGGTGAAAGTGGTGGTAAAAATTTACTCTCTCGCTCTCTCTCTAGCTCTCAAATATATAATTTACATTGAAACAACAACAATGCATGACCTCGACGAGCCCATGACCGCCAGCATAACATGGGACTAAAACCAAAAAATTTACGAAAGATTTACGAAAAAGAAAAACTTCATTTGTGAATCAGTGCAGACGATTTGATCATCATGGTAAATGAATTAATGCATAAATTGCTTAAATTTATAAAAATACAATTTTTTTTTTCTTGTATAATATTATAAAACAATAAGTTTTTTATAAGTTTTAATTTTTTGGTCACCGTAGACTTTTCTGTGGAAATGCCCATATACGTATTAACTGTCAAAAATTGCTCAAAATTAAGTCTGTGAAGTGCGCGCAGACAGTTGGCAAGACAATTCACAAAACAGTTAATAAAAGTTGAAATTTGTTGACATTTTTTATACATTGAAAATATTTTCTTAAAACTAAAATATTGTACATTACCAGGGCTGGGATTTCGATGACATGTCATCGTTTTTCTGCTGCTTCTAAGACATTTCCTGCTTATTTAAAACGTCCATTTATGTTTCCTAATTCCCAAATATGAAAAGTTTTTAGGACATTTTTTAGGCATTTTTCATCGTTTTTAGTTTTCAGGTCATTTTTACTAGACTTAGGGCATTTTTTGGTCATTTTTAGAGATTTCAAGTTATTTTATTGTCATTTTTGACATTTTTATTTTTAGAGCATTTTTCGGTTTTTAGGTCTTTTTTGTGAATTTTTTTTTTGTTCGTACTAAAAAATGTCAAAATGCAAATTTTTTAACATATTCCTGTAACACAGAGTCCCTTCAATCAAAAACATTACCTCTCGACAAAGAAGTAGCTTTGTGTATAGACTTCGATGAATAAACACTCTGCGCGTGGTGAAACAGACGAAAAAGGGTATGTAGAAAAATGAAACAAGTGTTATATAAAAACTCAGGATATGCTTCTAGTATAAAATAAATTTTAATTTAGTAATGTTTTATTTTTAAAGCTAAATTGTTTGTTTATTTTTTATGCAATTGTTTGCGTTTTTTAGGTGATTTTTGTCAGTTTTTAGATAATTTTCTGCAGTTTTTAGGTTATTTTTGTCATATTTTTTAGGTAATTTTTCGCAGTTTTTAAGGTCATCAAAATCCATTAGTTCTTTGAAATTTTTATCTTTTCTGTTCTTCAACATAGTTGATGTAATTACTGTCCTAGCTTCTGTCTCCTAAACTGTCAAAAAAGTTGCGACAGTTGCAAAAGTAAGTTTAAATGGATAACAAGTTTAAATGGATAACAAGTTTAAATGTATTTCAATTGTCCTTCAACTGTACTACTGCTGTACTAGTGTAAACGCTTTGTAAGCTACTAAAAAATATCAAATCATTAATTTTTATTGTAACCAGGAACTATAAACTTCGCGTTTGAAAAACTTTCTAAGCTTCTAAAACTTCTTGCAAATTTTTATTTTATTTCTTAATTCAGTACTTTTAAAGTACCAAACCGAAAATTAGAATCATCATCACTGATATACGTATTAATTTGCCTTCTACCCAAAGTTGCCAGTATTGTGGGAAAAATCCCATTCGTGGTAATTTTAATTGGTCTTGGGAATGTTTTTTTTTTGGGAATTCCCATGGTATTTTTTAATTCAGCATGGTATTTTTTAATTGGCGTGGGTATCCAGAATGGTATTTTTTAATTGCATGGGAATTTGAGAACTTTTTCTTAAAAATTTTTATTTCACTTTTACTAAGGATAATCTCAATCATAGTATTCGATGATCGACGTATATATACTGTAGCGTAAAGCTTTAAGTTTACGCTGTACATTTTTTCGAACTTACTCTTAATATAAACGATTAAATTACATATTAAATATAAGTTGACATCACAAAATTGCATAAGAACTAATAGCGCATTCTTTTCTGAAAAATTCTGACCTTTAAATTCTGACCTTTTCTCAAAATTCTACATTTCTGCATGCAAGCGTTAAGCTTACAAAAATTATTTTAAAATTCCAAAAAAAAAGTGAAATATATAAGTACTACCAAAACAATAATAGAAAATATTTGCAAGTTTTGTGTCGTAACCTGCGCACGTCGCAAAATAAGCTTCTGTAAAAATATCGCTCTTACGCTATTAACAAATACGGCGTTCATTGAATACCACTATTATTTCTTTGTTTTTTTAGTTGTGAATAGTTCGTGTAAAGAAGTGTTAAAAAATGTGATCGCACGTTTTCCACTCCTGATATATACGAACACAAAAAACAAAACTAATATTATTCTAAAACGTTATTAATGAATTAAAAATATTTATATCTGAAGTCAAATATTTTATGAAGCGCAAATATTTTTAAAAACTTTATATTTATTTTATTTTGTTTATTTTTTATTTCTGAAGTCATGTATGTATATTATTTTATATTAGAAATAAGTACCTAAATTTTTTAACAATCATTTTGTGTTGAAATTAACTGTTTATCTCTTTACAAAGCACAAATATCTTTGAAAATTAATATTTATTTTATTTTGTTTATTTTTATTTTTGAAGTCACTGGCATTATTTTATATTAGAAATAAGTACCTTAATTTTTGAAAAATCATATTGTGTTAAATTAACTATTTATCACTACACAAACACAAATATCTTTGAAAACTGCATATTTTTTTTATTTTGTTTATTTTTTATTCTGAAGTCACTTTATTATTGATATTAGAAATAAGTACCTAAATTTTTGAAAAGTCATATTGTGTAGTGATCCACAAATATTTTTGAAAACAATATTTTTATTTTATTTTGTTTCTTTTTTATAAGCGATCTCAAATATAAGACTAAAACATGTGATATGTGTAACAATTAACTTTATGTGAAACAATTTGTATGTTATTTATTTGTTATAGTTTTGAAACAAAGACAATAAATGCAAAATTTTTAACTATGGGCGTGTCTATTTATGTCTGCTTATTAAAATGCAAACATTTCTGGTATTTCTAAGTTTTTTAAAATTTCTTGTACATATGGGATTTTCGGTGGTATTTTTAAAACGCGTGGTATTTTTGTGGTAGTTTTTAATGATCGTGAGATTTTTATTGGTATTTTTTAATTGCTGTGGGAATTTTTTTGTTTACCTTTACCATGGGAATTTTGGTGGTACTTAATTTATGTTACTTTGGGAAAAAGGTAATTTTTGTGGGAATTGTTCCGAACTCCCACGGCAACCTTGCTTTTACCCAGTGCTGCCAGTTTAGCGATTTTGTAACTAGATATAGCTTCTTTTTTCTCACTTCTCACTACTCCTGGCAATTTATTTAGTTTTTTTTATTTTGTTTAGCTTTTTTTAGCTACAAAATAGTTATTTACAAAATTTTTAAATTTTATGTTTGTGAATTATATTTCACTCTGCGTAATTGGGTGTACTGTAATGAATTTAGTTGAAACAAAACAAAACAAAATGTTGTAATGATTTTACTTTAACCGAAGATCTCATCAAATTAAGAAATAGTCATGATATTTGCAAAGACATAAATGAAGACTCACCTCATGATGAAGAGACAGAAATAGAATATGCCTATATTTTTCTACTTTAAAGTTATATACTGATAATGTATAAAAATTTTAAAAAAGGTAGTTTTAAGGCGGATTCACTGACCTCCTAAAGCAAGTTTTGCATTTTTTTTATATGAAGTTTTGAAAATTTTTGTGCTCTATATCTCTCAACACTCAATGAGAGAGTAACAAAAACTTACTGCACTCTCTTTGACTTGATTCAAGGTTCATTTATAAGGTTGTGGCACTTGAGAGAAATGCACTCTTTTTCCGCCTTTGCTCCGCTTCTGCCACTGCACTTTTCCTTGTTCTAAGCATTCATTTTCTTCATTTCTTTTCATCCATTCTGACAGTTCGACCGAGCTCGCTCTCAAGTGCCACAACCTTATAAATGAGAATTGACTTGATTAACTTAATTTCAATTTTCTTATTGAGTGTTCATTAAATCAATCAAAATTTGTTGCTGCTTTCCTATGCTAAAAAAATGAACTCTCTGTGAGAGCGAAAATGAACTTCAAACTCTTCATCGAATCAGTCAAAATTTTGATTGAGCTCCAGACCTGCATCAATCAGACAAGGGTTGCATTTTTTTACTTGTCTGTTGTTTAGTAGCAAACTTTTTCTAAAAAAGTACTTATTTGAACACAGAAGTAGTTTTTTGAAGAGAAAAAAGGAAGAGTAGACAGAGAAGTAGGCAAAAAAGTAGGCAGAAGAGTAACAAATGCCTGCATCGTTACTTTAATCAAAAAAGCATGTGTGAGCAGAAATAAATCAAAAATTTTAGAGTGAGTAAAAGAGAGTAAAAAAATCGCGATATACTTCAATCATTTAACAGACGTGTGAACACCTCTTTACTGAATATTCTTGCGCGGTGTTGCCAGAATGGAGTTTCTTGAGTTGAAATTGGCATGTTTTATTTTTTGAAGCTTCAAAATAAGGAAGCATTGCGTCTGGCAATATTAAATATGACGAGGAAAATAGAGAACTTACTGAAAGTTTTACATGTCAGTGAATCGACCTGCGGCATTTTCTCACAGAGAGAGCAAGAAAGCTGTCACAAATAACTTGCTTAAGGTGAATCCGCCTTTAGGGCTGAATGTGTTCTCTTTCTTGTGACCATAACTGTCAAACTCAGCCATTTTGGTATTTTTGCCAATTTTTGCTTTCATATTGCATTCTTATTGGTTGTAGATTTTGTATGTAATGTCAACTTCGTTTTGACAGTTTCGGTCACCGGCTCTCCGCCCTAACACAACCTTGTCTAATTTTGCCATGGAAACAATGAGAAAAACTATAGCAGAAGAAAAGAGCGAAAAGAGAGTAAAAGCTTGTGCTGCTTGTGTTGCACTGAACACATTCAAGACGGCAACGACTTTACGACGCGACAAAAGATTATTTCATGGCACAATTACTGACAAGGTAGTAGCGTAGACTGGCTTTTTTCTCACGAGCGGCGATGGGTAGTTGTCAAAATTAGCTGTTCATGCAGTTAATCGAAGAAAAGTGAAAAAAGCGACGACTTAAACATAGCTAGTCAACTGCAGCAAACTAAAAACATTCCAATAAACTTTGCGAACAAATTTAATGAATCAAAGAAAAGTTAAAAATAAGCACATAGCTAGTCAACAGCAGCAAACTGCAACTTCTTTAGCTGTTTTTGACAACTACCAATCGCCAAAAAACTGTCACGGCTACCTTGTCAAATAATTATACCATGGATTATTTCACATGCTTTTGTTATGGAGGTGAATTTGGTGAAAATGTCTCAGCTACATGGCAATGCTGCTGTCACCGGTACAGAATTATTTCTAATTTGTCGGGCGACAACAGCGCAAATATAAGGGTTCGTGTATGCAATAATGAAACGAGTGTATGATTTTTTCAATATTGTTGACTTTTTCTTCATGTTGAGTAGTAATGTCGTGTAGTCGTGAATGTGCTCAGTGCATGTGTCTGACAATTTAATGAAGCAATGGTTTATGTTTGATTTTTTTGGTTACTTTATAAATTGAAATCTTCATAACTTTAAGAATGCTTTTAAAAAACTAAGGATGTAAGATTTTGAGTTGAGCATTCCGCTTTATATTAGAGAAAGAATTACTAAAATCGGTTTAGTAGTTTGTCAGCTTGTCGCAGATACGTGAGAAGCCTTTTACATAATAGTATAGATAACATCCTGCATCTTACCGCAGTTTACCTAAAATATGTAATTTTTCGTGCATTCGAACGTTTCTAAAAAGGAATTTCTTTTGAGACTAACACAAGAACTTAGAATATTTCTGCGAAATGTTCGATCGCAACTCGAAATCTAAAGGAACAAAAAAGTTTTTGAATAAATTCTATATGTATATTAGGACGTAAACTTTTTTTTCCAAAATGTTGAGGGGCTGAAGCAGAATTCAAAAGTTCGGCACAAAAAAAATTTTAAGAATATTTTTTTCAGATTTTTTGAAAAAGGTCGTTTTTTCCCAAAAAGTAGTTCTTCAAATTAATACTTGCGCTTTCTACCCAGAGTGAGTGCATAGTTGAAAACTATAATGTTCGAACGATCTTATTTGGAAAGAAAAATGTTCAAAATTTAATTTCGTGGACTTGAAGGAGGGGTGTAGTGATATCCACAAACGTTCTCACACTTTCTGCTAACAAGGCATTTACAGCTATTCCCACACTTTCTGCTAACAAGGCATTCCCACAGTTTATGCTTACAGCGCACTTTTATGTATTCTCAGCGTATGCGGAATTAATCATTACTCTCTCTCTCTCTCTCTCTCTCTCTCTCTGAATACTTACCTTTAATTAGTTTAGTTACTTTAGTATAAGTTAGAAGCAACAATAAAAATCAGTTTGTCTTTGACTACCGAAACCGATGCATTTTGATTTGCGGCAAGATAAACAGGAGTTTATAACAGGAGTTCCAACTGTTTTTTTGGACAGGAGGGTAAAAAAAAGAAAATTTTTTTAAAAAATATTGCTGTTGTTTTTTAAACTTAAATTTTTCAAATTTTCGCTCTTATTATAAATTATTTGTAGGCAGTTTTAAGCAACATTGAATTTTAAGTAAGTAAAGGAAAAAAAAAGTTAGTTTATATTTTTTTTTACCAAAGTTATACGCATTTAAAGTTTTGAAAACATGTCTTTTTTCGGTAAACTTATTAGTGTGAGCACCGATTTTATAAATAGTAGTTATTAAATCTTTGGTATGAGTGTAGCCATGTATCACGAGGACAAAAAGGTTATTTTAAGCCAAAAACAATTGCAAAATGTTAATATTTTTATAAATTGTTGTTCTTTTTTTTTACTTTTTGTTTGCAGTCGTAATCAACCACCTGTGCATATTTGATTTTACCTCTCTCTAAAGTAGTTGAATAGTCTCTTGTTTTGCTGGGAGGTCGAACGACTTTATAGCAAGAATGGTTTCGCCAACATGCGACATATCTTTATTTTTTACTAAAGCCGTATTCCTGCTTTAAAAATCTTTATGATCATTGCTTTTTTATTTGCATAAATCTACTAACAATTAACTTAAAGAAGCAATCTTTTTTGTCACAATATTTTTATTTAAATTTATCAGAGTTTTAAATGATGAAAACAAAACTAATGTTTTTTCTTTTACTTACTTAAAATTTAACGTTGTTTAAAACTGCATGCTAATATTTTATATTTAGATCGAAAGTTTGGAGAAATTTAAGCTTAAACAAAAAAACAGCAAAATTTACAAAAAAAAAACCTCTCTTTTTTGACCCTTCTTAAAAAAACAGTTGGAATCCCTCTTTCAAGAGCACGAAAATAAAATTTGAACATTTTTCTTTCCAAATAAGATCATTGGAACATTATATTTTTTAGTTATTCACTCATTCTGGGTAGAAAGAACAAGTATTAATTTGAAGAACTACTTTTTTGGAAAAAAACGACCTTGAGCGACCTGTAAACCTTTTTCAAAAAATCTGAAAAAATTCTCAAAATTTGTTTGTGTGACGAACTTCCGAATTTCGCTTCAGCTCCCAATATTTTGAAAAAAAGTTTACGCCCTAATATATATAGGCATAATTTATTAATAAAAAATTAATTTCAACTGAAACAAAACAACGAGTACTCTGTTTTGGCAGTAATAAAGCTAAGTAATTACTCTTTGAGTTATTAGTTATGCTGTAGGTAATGGGTTACATTCTGACTTGCAAGTAATACGAAAGGAAATTAGTTACCCTCTGACTTATAGGTAATACAGGAGGTAAGTAGTAATGCTCTGATTTATTGATACTACTGGATGTAATTAGTTCACCTCTGACTTATTAGTAATGCTGGATGTTAGCACCACACATTACCGCCTATGACAAGCCCATGTTAAAATAATGAATTATTTGTGTGTGTTATAATATAGCATTGAACTACCTCCCATTACCAAGTAATCAATATAACTAGTTCAGTAATAATTACTTCCCCTACTGCGATGTTGTACGAGCATAAATTAAATTTTAATAAAATTCTAAAAAATCTTTGAACCCATTCTTTGAACTTGAATTAGGTACATAAAAGTTTCATCGATTAAAGTCTGCATCCATAAAATTTCGCATCCCAAATATTTCAGCACTAAAAACTAATTGGTTTTTTTCCCCCATTATTATCCACTTCACACAATATTACTTTGGGTTTTTTTTTTACAAATTTTGGTGGAGTGTTGATAACATTGTAACTTTAGTAAAACGCATATAAATTAACTTATTTTTATCGACAGCAGCAATTTCTTTTGTATTCGGATAAAATTAACTCGGTTCATATCTGCAAAGTTACAGGCCCGCGAGTAGCATTAAAGAACCGAAGTCAGGGTTGCAAACTAATTTACATAAGTCTTTTCTGCTCAAACTCGACCGTGTGTTTTTGTTGCGGTGAGTTAGGCGAGTTTATTATGATGGATGATGTTGTTGTTGTTGTTGGCGTCGGTGTTTTGTTGTTAGCAATTGTTATTCTAATGTGGAATTGGGTTGGCTTAACAACGTCGTCGATGGCGTCAACCTAAGCACAAAGGACACACAGAAGAAAGAACGACAAAACATGAAGTGATGCTCTGTTGACATAAGGTATAAAAGGCAGTGAAATCGGCAAAGAGGTAGAGGAATTAATATCAAGTATGTAAGAAAAAGGGGTTGAGTAGCAATTAACAAAAAGTTGGAAAAGTTGTCTACATCGAGTGCTTAATTAAATTTAAATGTGGGAGAATATTTCGTACATCAATCTTTAAGACCCAACAAATAATGATAAGACACCGTTCAAGCAATATGGTAGGCAAGGTTACCACAGCCTAAGTTATTGTTTTATCAAAATTCAGAGAAACATTTTACATCTAAGAAAAAAATTTACCAAACAGCCTTACGGAATGACCATATATGATTTGGGACAAATTTTGAATGGAGCATCACTGATGGAAATAAAAAACTTTATTTGGCTTTACTTTATTTGGTACACAAAACTGACAAAAATAGCCAAAAATCGATTTTTACGAAAATTCATATCTCAAACATTTTTTTAACCGACTGTTAAGTTAAAGCTACCGTTGGAAAAAAATCTAAACGTACCTTAATATAAAAATAATTTTCGGAATTTTTGAGGGTTCCTTCCCTTGCAATGAGTTAATGAATTTTAAGGAATGGATTCGAAGAAAAGCATTTAAAAATTTAAATAATTTTTTTTTTAATTAAATTAGGGTAGGGACCAGAGATTTGCATGAGACCATTCGTCAGTTTTTGCCACTCGAGTAACAATCGTCGTCAGCCGTAATCGCACACAAGAAAAAAAATGAATACATACCGCTCGAGTTCGTAAACAACGATTGCTGCAAAGCACACTTTGTCACGATTGCGAATTGATGCAAAGGCAGCCTCCAGACCACGAGATCATTCGGATGCTTCGCCTTAAGCTCGAGTGTCAGCTGCTACACGAATTTTTGTTGTTTCCATACTTCTCTGACCTTGTCTATCAGCGCGTTCTTTCCTTTTAGTTTATTGTTTTCTTTTCTCTCCTGTGGAGCAATCAGTATTGCCAGTAGCAAGTTTTATGACAGTAAATTTTTAAAGTAACCTGAGCTAAAATTTGGACCAAGAGTGCATGAAAGTTAATCTTGAAAGCGACCTAAACTAGTAAACAAACTATTATTGAAAGTTTGTCGGTAAAATAACAGCAATGTTTTGCTTTCAATGAACATTCCTTATCCCTTCAAGACAAGCGTAACCAAAGCTCCAACACAATTAAAAATTTGTTGATGAAAACCAACACAAACTTGTCATTAATTTGTTTTATTTTATGAATGTGAGAAAGTGCATGTTTAGCAAATGTCACGAGCTGAGCTAAGTTGTGTGAGTTAGAAAGAGATCCTTCTGACAACTGTTCTAAAGAAGCGACGAGTGCTGCAAAGTTTTATTAAACTATTTTATAGAAAAAGCCTAGAAAAATGTATTGAGTTTTTCAAAACGAGCAGGTATTTATTAATAAAACAAATTTTGTACAACTGTTAACTTGTCAAAGAATGGCTAAAATTTTAGGTTATGTTGTGTAGTCGAACTGATAAAAACACTTCAGTCTTTATTTTTGATTCATTTAATTCAATACCTCTGATTTCGGGTGTAAGAACTGCGAAATTTCTATAAGAACTTGGTGCCAGAATATGTTTAGAAAAGTCCAAGGCGTAGAATATGATTTGATCAAAATTATAGGTGCCTGTGATATTTATCAAAAGCGGCGAATATGGACAATTCACAATTATGTTACATTTAAATTAAAATCGGTTATGTTTAATAGTAGATACAGTAAAACTGAAAATAAAAATTAGTTTAAGTATTAGTAAAAAAAGTTTGCTTAACCCTTGATTACTTACCTTTAAAAACACCCGTAAATGAAACTCACAATTATAAGGACTCAAGTGTATAAACCTTAAATATTTTTAAATTCGAAATTAGTTAAACCTTTTTTATTAGTTATAAATAGTTTTTTATTAATTTCATTCACTAATGCTATGCTTAGAATAATTTTTAGAATAATTGAATGTCATTGGTGTAATCCACCCTACTTGTGAAATCACACGTATACGTTAGTTTAGTCAGATTTTTCACATCACCATCCTAAAACTAATAGAAACTTTATTCTGCAAACTTACTTAAGTTTCTTACAGCAATACGTGTTTAGTAATGTTTTATTTTTAAGGCTTTTTTTCTTTATTTTTTTATGTACTTGTTTGCGTTTTTTATCTCACTAATGTCAGTTTTTAGGTCGCAAACTACGAGCCCTGGCTATTAAAATATTTGTTATATTTTTTCTATTTTATGCAACTGTTTTATTGTTTCTATAACAAAAATATTTTTTAATACATAATAAGAAATAATAAAATAAAATTTTCGATACAATATAAATATCTTGTAAAAAAAAATTATATTAAATATTTTATAAGAATATTGAATAAAATATTCGTTTCATTCGACACATAGCTCATTATGTTTTATTATATATTTTTTCTTTGTGCGATGAATATTAAAGGCTGAAGGTTAAGTTGTTTGTGAGTTCCTCACAAAAATCCTTGGTTGCAATAGCATATATGAAGATTCCTCAAATATTTCGATTCTAGTGATAGCCATTCGTGTGATGGAATGGTTTGAAATAGCCTCTAAAAATAAAGATTTTTGTCAAAATATTGGTTGGTGTAATAGTTTTAAGAAATAAACGGCCAGAAATTATATAGCGAAAAAACTCTTCCTATCTGCATCAACAATTGAAATGTATGCAATCGGATAAAAGATAATGTTTTTGTCTTTTTTTTCCCTATGATTTTTTTGGGCAAATTTATTTATACCAAAATGTTTTTTTTATATTTATGTCTCAAAAATAATTTACATGAAAAAATACCCCAATATCTCTTTCCAATCAAAGGTTATGGCTTCAAACAAAGGTTATGGCTTCAAACAAATTTGCTTATACCATTGGCTATATTAATAAAAGTAATTTTCACATTAATCGTTTTCAATTCCTGCTATCCACCTCGCAGTCAAATTAGCATAGAAGTTGATTGTTGACATATTTTTTCGCCAACTTGTGCGATAATAACTCTATTTAAAATCTTATTTTATAATATGCAATTTTTTGCGTCGGGTAACAACATTCGCAGAATAAAAAAAAATGCAACACAGCAACTAATTTTTTTCCTTTGTGCGAATGAGCATAAAAGCATGGATTTTCCTTGCTTTTGGCGATTGTTCCTCATGTCTTGCCTTGTTTGACATTCTTGTGTCGCAGACGTTCGTAATCGCTAGCGCTCACACTCTAGGCATTCGTATCAACAGCGATTGGTAACATGCATTTGCGCACTAATTTAAATGCAGAAGGCACATTCGGTGCTCGTTTATTAACGAGACAATCGAAACGCCATTTGAATGCACTCAAGCTGTTCTCTGGTAGGGACTCCATGGGTAAAGGAGATATGGTAATTTTAACATATAAACACACAACAAACTTCTTGTTAACAACAAACAAATAAGTCAACAAACATTGTTGGTTAACAAACAAATTTCTTAGCCGAGTTTTAAGTTTAAACTATCGTTGGAAAGGTAATTGAACGAACTTAATCTAAAAAATTTAAAACTTATAAAAAATTTCATTTCGACTGGACCGAAGTTAAAATACCCCAACTGCCGTATTTTAAATTATTTGAAGTCTTGAATGTTGTATTATTTTGATGACGTCACTTTTATTGGTCGCAGTTTTTATCCAATTTCACATTTGAAACTCATAGTCCTTTTTATTTATTAAAGCTTTTGTGTACAACATCAAGTTGAAACATTATTTTTTTTTGGAATTTATAAAGGTTTTACTATTATGATTAAGTCATTTTGTATTTTCAGTTTTTTTACTGAATAAATTGTTACTGAATAATTTAGTTTTTTTGCTTACATACAAACTAAATAAATGAGTGGATATTTTATTTATTTTTAAAGCTTATGTTTAAATTTTGAAGATATTAGATTAATTTTTGTGAGATTTAAAGAGATTTTACCGTTGTGGTAACCTAACTTTGTATGGGAGGTAGCCGTAGTTTTCATTCTATTTTTCCAAATTTCATACTAAAGTACATATTAATTGTTAAAGCTTATGTGCAAAACTAAAAGTCATTAGATTAATTTTTGTGGAATTGAAAGAGATTTCACAGTTTCGGTAACTTTACTTTGTATGGGAGCTAGACGTGATTTTTATTTGACTTTTACAAATTAAATACGTGCAAAATTTGAAATCATTAGATTAATTTTTGTGGAATTTATAGAGATTTGATCATTTTAATTAAGTCACTTTGTATGGGAGGTAGGCGAGGTTTTGATCCGAACTAATTTCGGATGAAATTCTCGAACTCATTTTCGAACTAGACCTCCATTTTTTAATAAAAAGCTTATATATGTTGCGTTACGATAGCTATAAAATTACGGCTGTCGAGATCACAGACAGACAGACATTCATGGCTAAATCGACTCAGGAGGTGATGTTGATCAAGAATATATCTATTTTTCTGTATCAGCCATGCCTCCTTATCGGTGTTACAAACGCAGTGACAAAGTCAATATACCTCTATAACGTTTTTGAAACGTGAGGGTATAATAGTTTTGAAAAATTTTTGTGGTGGGAGGTTTAATCTCTTGCGATGAGTTAATTAATTTCGAAGAATGGATTCGAAGAACACCATATAAAAATTTAAAATTATTTTTTTCTTAAAGCTGGTAAAATTAACTTTTCATGCATTATATAAATTAGGGTGGGGTTTCAATGGGGTTCATGAGATATGGACGATTTGCATCTAAGCAACAATTTCAATTAAAAAATATTATTTTTAAATGGTATTCTTGAAACCCTTTCTTTGAAAGACTACACCATGCCGTAAGGGATGGAGCCCGCAACCTCTAATTTTTTTTTAATTATTTGTAGATTAAAGTCCTTTCAATTAATTTTCTATCTTAACTTAACTCTCCGTTAAGAAGTGTTTGTGACGAATTTTTTTAAAAATCGATTTTTGACATTTTTGCCGATTTTGTGCACTGTCAAAAATCACATCAAACTTTTTTCTTCTAAATTAAGTTTTTTATTTCCATCAGTAATGCTCCATGCTAAATTTGACCTAAATCGAATATGGTCATGCAGTAAGGCCGGTACGTTTAAAATGGAATTGCTGCTATATAAAAATTTAAAATATATTTTTGGTTAAATTTTTTTTTCAAAGTGCTTTATTCCACTATTCTTTAAAAAAGCTCTGTTTAACCTCCGATAATAAATTTTTGTTATTAAAGTTTTTTCTAAATGACCTTGTTATTTTTATTTTGATTTTATATGATTAAAATACAAGTTCTAAATGTTTGATAGTTTAAATCATATTTGATTTTAAATACAAATTTTAGTTGTTTGATAGTTTAAAATCATTTATTGAGCTTTAGGTCAAAGTTAGAAAAATTAATTGTTCTAACGAATCTTTTCAAAGAAACAACAACAACAACAACAACGTTTTTTAATATGAAAAGGAAAAAATCACTAGCTGATTTTAAAAGCTAGTGATTTTTTCCATTTCGTATTAAAAAACCTTGTTGTTGTTGTTTCTTTGGAAAGATTCGTTAGAACAATTAATTGTTCCAACTTTGACCTAAAGCTCAATAAACGATTTTAAACTATCAAACAACTAGATTTGTATTTAAAATCAAGTATGATTTAAACTATCAAACATTTAGAATTTGTAATTAAATCATACAAAATCAACACAATTTTTGTTATTAGTATGTTATAACCTTAGTAAATTAAACTAACACTAAAAATTCAAACGTTTAATGATTTTACAGTATTTTTATTTTCGTATAGTTAAAAATAATACTTCAGAAAATTATTTTTCTTTTGTCACTGCAAAAGTTTACCAAAATGAAAATAAATATCATGTTTTCACATCAAATAAAAATTTAACAGTTTTGAAAAAATTATCGCAAAAACGGCAACGCTGGTGGTAGGTAGGACCACCTAATGTATCCTACATAAATGAAATCCGCCAAAAATTAGGAGGAAAGAAGAATTCAATTCAACAAAAGTGATTTTCGCTTTTAGAATTGATCCCGACCCACACACTGCTCTTCATCTTTTGTTGAAAAAAAGGTATTAAAGCCTAAATAACATTATAAAACGACCACCAAAGCAAATTGTTTGGCAATTAATAAATTCACAGTTCATCGAGATCGGCTTTACATTGCAACAAATCTATCCAATATAATCTCCACACTAGCATCAGGAGAAAAATACAACATCCACCGAATTTTCAGGCAATTACAAGAGATCCCCGCATAGATTCGCTTTGTTACGAATAAGTAGAATAAAACACCCAACAATTGCAAAATTCGTGCCCAAGGGCAACAAAACAAGGATGAGTCCACTGATCTGCAACTGTTATTTTGTTCACACACAATTGTGTAACAACAGAAAAGGGATTTGTTTGTGAGACCCTCGGGAAATACTACTGACTGTTCAACTCAACTCCAACTCGATCGTCAGGATGCTCTTTTGCTGGCTCAGTCTGGCGTTGATAACTTAATCGGGTTCAATTGAACCCGTGTTGTTGCAGAGTTCGCTATGTTGTTGTTGTGGGATTTTGCTTTATATTCCTTCGTAAGACTCATTCATCCCTCATTGTTTCTCCATCTGCAGTCGTCAGTGTTGCACAAGGCAAATAATTCAGGAATTAAATTATTCCATGCAATTGCAATTTCACAGCCATGTCAATCACACTCCAAGACAAGTTGGCAGAGGAGCCGGCGTATTTTTGGGCATCTATGCTTTGGTAGTTAAAAAATGTGAGCGAACACGAAAAAGAACATTGCTATGAGATCATCTGGATTTTGGCAGCATAACTATAGAAATATTCGTTTTCTTTTATTGTAAATTTTTTAAATTTACTTCAAAACCTGATCCAACTCCCACAGCTGCTATTCATCTCTTAGTTAAGACATCTCCTTCTTATAAGCAATCTTATTCGTTCAAATGCTGTCCAAACATTAAAACAGATTTCAATCAGCACCTTCGTTATAATCATTCAACATGATAAAACAGTTGAGATATGTGTTATCTAAATTATTTCAATTTTATTTTGCATAATAACATGGATGTTTCATTGCAATAATAAACTAAGATATTAACATATTTGAATATTTCCCTCATGTAGAATTTTAATTTATGTCTGGTCGATGATTTTGATATTTTCCATATTTACATGAAGCTACAAAACACAATACAAAAATTATTATAAGTAATGAGTATTTAGAATATGTAACATATAATCGTTTATTTCAGACTTCAGAAAGAAAAAACTGCTGAAGACATAATTTTAGCAGAAGTCGAAAAATTATTTTAGCAGTATTTCTAGCCTTCGAAATTTCCAATGCATTGCTATTTGTTCTTATGTAAATAGTTCTCTTACAAGCTGGTCTGGAATTCGAGAGTCTATGAGCCAGAAGATCCCAAAAAATTAAAGAAAATATTTTCAATTGGATAATGTGACATTTAACACTGTTTCTGTTATAAAATAAAAATGCCACTTACTATTCTCATTATTACTTGTTATGTTAAAAAAAGAATAAAATTAGTAATTTGTATTCGTATGAGAATAAAGAATATCTATATATCTATATCTATATAGATTTGTTGTTAATAAGTTGGAAAATAAAAAAAAGATCTTAAAACTTATAACGATTTTGCTTAACCCTTGTGTTGAAAAAACATGTAATGACGTATTGGTCTGGCTAGACCATATTTAATTAAGGTGATGTTACAAAGATGTGAATGTATGTCATGGCAGGGTATATGTGTTGTATCGTTTATGTATATGTGTGTTTGCGTTTTGTGTGTGTGTGTGTTTGTACGTTTGTAAGTATGTAGAAGTTAAAATGTAGAATATAAAAACTGGTTTTTATGTGATGAATATTTTGTTCTATTGATTTCTCTCAGTTAAAACAAAATTCAGGTGAAGATATATGGAAAACATCTGTATGAAATTTGAAGTTTCATCTTATAAGATATATGAGAAAAATAGGGAGTTAGTAAAAACAAAAATGAATAAATTCATTATGATGAGGTTTGAACAGCTGTTGTTGCTAAACATTCGTGGCATTTGAGGAAAGCTTCTACTTTTTTCTAAAAATATGTTATTTATAGTTTTCGATCGTGAACACATCAGTAAGGATGTCATAAAATATCAGATTTCTGGAATTAGAACTCCATTCTGCAATTTTGCTTTAAAATCAGATTGGTCTGCGCAGACCATTTAGTCAACACAAGGGTTAATGTACCTGTCTATATCTCTTTATAAAAGAAAGAATTCTTTTTGAAGAAGGTATCAGAGGTTAAGGTTAAGATTAAGATTAAGATTAAGATTAAGGTAAAGGTAAAGGTAAAGGTAAAGGTAAAGGTAAAGGTAAAGGTAAAGGTAAAGGTAAAGGTAAAGGTAAAGGTAAAGGTAAAGGTAAAGGTAAAGGTAAAGGTAAAGGTAAAGGTAAAGGTAAAGGTAAAGGTAAAGGTAAAGGTAAAGGTAAAGGTAAAGGTAAAGGTAAAGGTAAAGGTAAAGGTAAAGGTAAAGGTAAAGGTAAAGGTAAAGGTAAAGGTAAAGGTAAAGGTAAAGGTAAAGGTAAAGGTAAAGGTAAAGGTAAAGGTAAAGGTAAAGGTAAAGGTAAAGGTAAAGGTAAAGGTAAAGGTAAAGGTAAAGGTAAAGGTAAAGGTAAAGGTAAAGGTAAAGGTAAAGGTAAAGGTAAAGGTAAAGGTAAAGGTAAAGGTAAAGGTAAAGGTAAAGGTAAAGGTAAAGGTAAAGGTAAAGGTAAAGGTAAAGGTAAAGGTAAAGGTAAAGGTAAAGGTAAAGGTAAAGGTAAAGGTAAAGGTAAAGGTAAAGGTAAAGGTAAAGGTAAAGGTAAAGGTAAAGGTAAAGGTAAAGGTAAAGGTAAAGGTAAAGGTAAAGGTAAAGGTAAAGGTAAAGGTAAAGGTAAAGGTAAAGGTAAAGGTAAAGGTAAAGGTAAAGGTAAAGGTAAAGGTAAAGGTAAAGGTAAAGGTAAAGGTAAAGGTAAAGGTAAAGGTAAAGGTAAAGGTAAAGGTAAAGGTAAAGGTAAAGGTAAAGGTAAAGGTAAAGGTAAAGGTAAAGGTAAAGGTAAAGGTAAAGGTAAAGGTAAAGGTAAAGGTAAAGGTAAAGGTAAAGGTAAAGGTAAAGGTAAAGGTAAAGGTAAAGGTAAAGGTAAAGGTAAAGGTAAAGGTAAAGGTAAAGGTAAAGGTAAAGGTAAAGGTAAAGGTAAAGGTAAAGGTAAAGGTAAAGGTAAAGGTAAAGGTAAAGGTAAAGGTAAAGGTAAAGGTAAAGGTAAAGGTAAAGGTAAAGGTAAAGGTAAAGGTAAAGGTAAAGGTAAAGGTAAAGGTAAAGGTAAAGGTAAAGGTAAAGGTAAAGGTAAAGGTAAAGGTAAAGGTAAAGGTAAAGGTAAAGGTAAAGGTAAAGGTAAAGGTAAAGGTAAAGGTAAAGGTAAAGGTAAAGGTAAAGGTAAAGGTAAAGGTAAAGGTAAAGGTAAAGGTAAAGGTAAAGGTAAAGGTAAAGGTAAAGGTAAAGGTAAAGGTAAAGGTAAAGGTAAAGGTAAAGGTAAAGGTAAAGGTAAAGGTAAAGGTAAAGGTAAAGGTAAAGGTAAAGGTAAAGGTAAAGGTAAAGGTAAAGGTAAAGGTAAAGGTAAAGGTAAAGGTAAAGGTAAAGGTAAAGGTAAAGGTAAAGGTAAAGGTAAAGGTAAAGGTAAAGGTAAAGGTAAAGGTAAAAGTAAAGGTAAAGATAAAGGTAAAGGTAAAGGTAAACGTTAAGGTTAAGGTTTAGGTTTAGGTTTAGGTTTAGGTTTAGGTTTAGGTTTAGGTTAAGGTTAAGGTTAAGGTTAAGTTTAAGGTTACGGTTAAGGTTAAGGTTACAAAAACAATTTTTGTTAATGTTTTTATATTTTTTATTTATAAAAATTGTTTGATTTGTTCTTACCACTTTGTTTCTGTTGTTGTAAAAGCTTAACAGATTTTTTAAAAATTAAAAATTGTGAAAGGCAGAAGTGGCAGTTTTGTTTTAAATCTGCCTATAAAAATCTACAACTAGCTAACTAACTTTCTTGGGTTGTAAAGAGGTTTACTGGTAATTTATTAAAATTAATTATTAGCCAATAACCAATTATATCTTATGTGACATTCTTCACTCTACTTTAAAAATTTTAATAATATTTTGTTATATAACAAAAAAAATGTTTAAAGATCCGTTGTTAAACTTCCTTCCTTTATTACAAAGTTTTTACAAACTCTTAAGAAAATTGAGTTCAACTATGTTTATGTTGGAATAGGACCACCTAATACTTAAAAAATAATAATTTTTTCTGTACATAAATTTAGTAAAGCTTGTTAAAATCAAAAATATTAGAGTACATAGTCTTAGTTGGTATATTTTTCTAGTATCTCTTCAGGAACGAAACTAAAAAAAAAGAAATGGGCTAAAAGATTTGAAAAATAATCTGAGAATAGTTTCTTATGGTTTAGTTTCTCTATTTTCAGTAAAAGAACTCTCAATTTTGATCATTTAACACGAAATTTTTGACAAAAAATATGACCTCTTCCTTAAAATTTAATAAAAAATATAGAAGTAATATATATAAAAATGTTAAACGAAAAGTAATTTAAAAAAGAAAAATTTTTTAATTTTCCTGAAAAGTTCAGGATACGTGTCTACAATAAGTACTTTCAAAAACTAAACAGTTTTTAGTTGTGAAAACTAACCATTTCAATGGCTTGGCTAAACTAAGAACAAAATAATTTTTTGAGTTAATATTCATATCATTTAGGTCCTTAAAATAAGAAAAGATACATACCTTTGCTTTTAACCTGCACTGCTTACGTTTTGCAAGTCTGTACTCAAAAAAAATTATTTTGCGCTTATTTTTCAACCTTTTAGATCTTATGTTTATAATATCTTGCAATAATATAATATCTTATCTATTAAAGCCATAAAAAGATAAAAAACTGAAATTTGATTTTTTTCCGGTTGATTTTTTCTTATAAAATAGGCAAATAAATTTTTTTGCATTTCTTTGGCACAAAATCTGAAATCCAACTGGCTTTAACCCGAATCACCCTGAGTAAATTTTTTTAAAATTCTCAGAATGACCTGCTACCGAAAATATAAAATGGTTTATACTAAAATAAGCACATTTTAAGTGTTTGTGTTTGTGTTGCCATATGACAACGACTGGGTGTTCCGGTTTAATGTAAAATATCTCTCTATAATTATTTTTATCATGGTGTTTCATCTTCTTTTGATAGAACAAAATGATTTGATTAATAAAAAAGCGTTTTAAAACAAAATAAAAATGAATATTGAAATAAATAAAGAAGCAACTAGAACAGATGGCAACCTTGGTAGAGTTGATGGCGGTGATCTATAAAATGGCCTACTGCTTTAAAATGTCATATGATTAGCAGCCATACAATTCATCAGAATGAATTCCAAAATCTGCACATTCATATACTAATTTAAACAGTGAGTTGATCACAGCTTAATCACTCAAAGACTACTGAAGAGGAAAATGTAGCGATTTCCGAAACAGACCGTCTCTAGACTCTATACAGAGTTGTTGTTGTTGTTGCCTTTTTAAAAACTTACTTGTTCTAAAGCTCACAATTTTAATTCATCAAAAATAAAAATGACTTTCTGACATTTCAAATATATTGGGCAAATCCAATGAAAGGGTTAACATTTTCTTATATCAATACATAAATTAACTCAAAAATAATTTACTAGCAGAACATATCATAACATTTTTACATACAACTTAACAGCACCTATAAAGTAAACCAAACTTTAGAAAAATTTCAATGAACAACCCTAACAAACAATCAATCAAATTCAAATAAACCCATTTAAGAATTAAATTATACGAGTATATCGTATAATCATCCTTGATTGACTGAGAATAATGTATAAACATGAATGCTTTTCATTTAGAAATGCCTCTTTAGATACAAACAAAAACAAGATACCTACTCCAAAACAGCAATCTTATTGAAAAAAACATCTGTTAGATACAGTTAGCGCAGCCATACTCCCGCAATCACTGACAATTATATCATATTAATAGCCGCACTGACAACGTGTAGAACTTCTTCCGGATTTCATTCCCCAACACAATTCGAACAGACATCAATCAAATATTGAACAGTATGAACTCCTTATTGTCAAAACATGCACCACAATTAGTTTACCAAATTACAGTAATTTCAACACAGCATCGATAGCTAAAGCGCTCGAAAAAGATCCGGGTTAAACAAATATGGCATCTGGGGAAATGGATCTAATTGTATGAGGCATCTCCATTCCTTTTGCTCCCCCTGCATTCAAAGCTGTCGTTTTAACTTGATCTCTGAGACTCACGCTCTCATGCAAGAACATTTATGGTGAAAATATTTTCAGGAATTTATTTTCTAAAATTGTTTTCGAATGTAGTAGGCTTTGTTCCTATTTTGACAACAATATGTTTCATCTCAATCCGTTACATCTGTTGAGACAACACATTCTTTCTCTTCGCTGTGTTTCTCTGCGTTGACTTTGATTTTGAAAATATGTGTCTTGTTTCATACGAAGTATTTCTGAAGTGAAGATGGATTTCGTGTATTTGGTAGATAGTTTTGCAAGTAGTAATGAAAGTAATAAAATCGGAATGTTGAAAATACTTATGTCAATTGAATAAAATTTTTAAAGCTTATTAATTTATTTACAAGTCGACTAATCGATAAATTTCCTTTTGGATAGATATCCGAAAATTTTATTTTATATTATATTACAAATTTTTAATGATATGTTTAAAATGCATGCTTCTTATAAACATGTTATATGTAAAGCCTACAATTTCGGGTTGTTTTGGCGATTGCAACGGTGCTGATAAAAGTTTTAAATAATTTTTATAATTGATAGATATTTTTTTTTCAATAAAACACTCGTAAGAATATCTTAAATCGATTTTAAACTAAAAGCTATTAAAGGAACCATAAACAATAATTTGTTTTGGAAATCGGAAAAGTGTTCTAAAAATTTTAACAGCAATGAAATGCATTAATATTATTTTTTTAAATGTTTATTTTGCATAAAAAGCAATTCAAACGCAAAACTTAAAAGTAATTTAAAAAGGAACAAGTCGAGATTAACAGCCCTATTCTGGCAAATTAACAAATTGTTAACCAGTATTTTGAATATTTCCATGTGTTTGTTGTAGTTTTTTGACTTCAAAACAAAATTTGAAGCTCAAAAATAATAAATTTTGATAAAAATTGTCAACTACTTTTTAGTTATTGACAATTTCATTCAAAAATTTTGTTTTTTATGCTTCAAATTTTGTTTTGAAAACAACAAACATATAGAAATATAAAAAATACTGGTTAACAATTGTTAATTGACCAGAATAGGGCTGTAAGTCTTAAAAATAACAACCAAAAATGATTGTCTTCTGACAATTTTAAAAAAAATTAAAAATTAATTATAAGAAAGGAACTATGTTATTATATTATTTAGCCCTTAAATTTCTTCCCATTTCTGAAAGAGGGTAATTTTGGGAAAAATAAAAAGCTCTAACGGCAACACTTATAGAACTGAGCTGACTGAATTATTTGGCGCCAAAGTGAATAAACGCTGCTTGCAAAGAAAGAGTCAAATTTTCTCAAGTGGGAAAATATGTAATGCGTACTACTGCGTCTAACTCACGATTTATATATTTCACCGCTGCAGGTTGTTTCAAACCGAAAAACAATTAGTAATAATCGAATTATGTAAGTAAACACGCTTGACCGTGCTCAAAAGCCTCGCGCTGTAGTACGACTTGCGCCTATTTGACGGTACTAAAATAGTCGTATGAATTGTACTGAAATTTTTTTTCGGCAAAGTGTCAAGCAGTTTTTAGGGAACAATACTGTGAACAAAATCTAGTTTCTCTCTAGTGGAGAAGTTGGTCAAATGCTAATTTGTTTATTAAAAAATATTTTATATATAAAGAATTTTTAAAATTTTAATGAAAACTTTATTTCATCTAAATTCTGAATTATTTTTAGTTCACTAAATTATTTTAATAAAATTATTTTAATACATCGCAATTTAAAAAAATTGCATAAAAACTACTTTGCTTATAACTTTTCAAAAAACTCAATTTAAAAAAAAATTAAGACATTCTTTTTAATCACTTCTTCTTCAAAGTTCCATAAAAAAAATTTAAAGTTCAAAAACTTGATTTTTATTGTTCCCACTTCAGAAAATTTGACTCAAATACAATATAAATGGTTTTCTTAATTGTTTTCCTATGTATTGTCCTATGTATTGTTCTTAATTGTTTTCCTTTTCCTATGTATTGTTGCTTACGTACTTCCCTATAGAAACAAACTAACTTGTTTTTAAAAACAGCTAACTAAAAAACTAATTTAAAATAAACTAGTTTATGAACAACTTTTAATTATATTAAGGCGGTATCCACTTCAATTTTGAATAGTTTTTATTGCATTATATATGAAGTAATTGAGAAACAATTAAGTATACAAACAAGTGGTTTAAAAACTACTTTGAATTATATTAAGGCGGCAACTACTCTGATTTTGACATGTTTTTATAGCAAATTTTTATTAGATTACAAGGTAACCATGCTATTTCATCAAATATTATTAACTTTAGGCTTTCACTAATATGAATTTATGTATATATTTTTTAAGACAATAAAATAAATTATCTCTTTGATGTGTAGAAATTTAAAATTTTAATGCTTTTAAATTCATCTTCAGTAAATGGAATTTTAACTAGTTTTCAATTGATTTATTTTAAAGTAATTAAAAAAATAGTTAAAATTTAACTAATTTAACAAGTGGTGTAAAATATATGCGGTTTTCAATTGATTTATTTTAAAGTAGTCAAAAAAAAAATTTAAATTCAACTAATTTAACAAGTGCTTGAAAACATATTGACGAAAGTCAATTAACTCATTTAGCGGACATCACCATACAAAATATGTTAGGTCGTTCTATGGAAAAAAGTCAGAATTTTAACTAGTTGTGGTTGACAAAAAAACTACTTTTTTATTTTCCTACAGGGTTGCGTTTGCAGAACGTATACATATGAATTGAACAACATTATTCTAAGCCAGTCTGTGAAATTCAAATGATGATAAGCAATCCTTCATTGTTCGTTAAATTACACTGTAGATAAATTTTCAACTTTTTAAAAGACACAAAAAACGCTGAGACACGTAAATTTATTTTTCGGTCCTAGAATTTAATGACATATTCAGTTTTTCCAAATCAAATCAAATTCGCGAGATATCCAGATTTTTGTTATTTGAATATCATTTGACCATCATTTGACCATCATTTAAAAATTTTCTTATAGTATTTTACCAATTACTTTTTATTATATTTTCGAAAATACCTCCAACGTGAAAATCAAGTTAGCCTTGTGTAATCTATGATTTTTCAAAGGTTACGCAATTTTGCATTTTCTTCATTTTTACCAAATTTGAATATTAAACTTAAAATCTTTAAAAAATCTTCAAATTTTTTTACTCAAATTAGTATTTTTATAAGTAGATGAAATTCTGTAAGTTTAAGCAAAATCGGAGGTGGTCAAAATTTTTATTCTCCAAAAAAAGGGAAAATATAACTAAATATTGGTCTAAAAGTGAATAAATTTCAATCGCAAATATCTCGAAATTTTGATCTGATTGGGAAAAACTGAGTATGCCACTAAATTCTACGACCAAAAAATAAGTTTACGTTCTCGGCATCTTCGTGAGTCTTTTTGACGTCCCTACAGTGTTATTAAATGAACGTAATAGTGAATTTCATTTGTACATTTGCCAGTTTCACGATTTTTTAAGTTATGTGTGAGTATCGCAAAGTGGTTTTAAAAAATGGTCTCCTCAAATTCTAGCGGTGACCCTTCGTCTCAAGCAAACCAATTAAGGTATGCAGTTACGAGTCCAGAATTTTTCATTGCAATTTATTTAATACATAAAATATATTAATTTACGTCAGCTTTGACTATACTGTTGTAAAAAAGCGATAAAGATCTAATAGAATGATGTAATGGTTTAGCGCTATAACATATGGGCATTTCCATGGTGTCGCACGGGACAGTCGTACGCAGTTAAAGTGAAAAAAAAGTAGTAATAACACGGATTTATGTTTTGATAATGGTCTTAACTTATAACTCATAGTAAGCTCTATAAGTGGTGCTAAGGTTGATTATCGGTAATTTTTCCTTTTCAAAATAATTGCAAAAAACAACGGGGGTCGCACGGGACAAAAAACGGAAGTTTTTTTCGAGGACAACAACTCAAGCGCCGAATTCAGCGAAGTCTGATTGAATATTTCAAAGAGTTTATTTTATGGATGTTGTGCATTGGTGTTTCTTTTAAATTGCTTTTATTTTGCCCAATAATATTTAACACTTATTTTTTAATTTAATATTAAGCTCGGTCGCACGGGACAGGTCGCACGGGACAGTTTTTTCCATTGCAATTTAATTGGGCAATTAAGTAATTAGGTAGTAAAGTAATTATGTAATTTAGTAATTAAAAACAAATTCAATATATTTTCCTTTAATTGCATCAAACATTTTTTCATTATCTTTAGCCAATGCCTTCCATTTTTACTAAAACAAAAATGTTTACGAAACATTTACTAAACTCTTACGAAAAAGAAAAACTACATTTGTGAAACAGTGCAGACGATGTAATTATCATGGTTAATAATTTTATGTACAAATTGCTTAAATTAATAAAATAAAAATGTTTCTCTTAGATAATATCATAAAATAATAAGTTTTTATAAGTTTTAATTTTTTGGTCACGGTAGACTTTCCTGTGGAAATGCCCATATTCATAAGGATATTTCTATGAACGAGGAAACTGTCATCGATAAGTTGGCTTCGCGTTCCAAAAAAATTAATCAACTAGCTATGTAAGTATCTACAACTATGTATATTAAGGTGCATAATGCTCCGTAGATAAGAAAAAAGTTGATCGAGTCTTTCCTTCAAAATAAACCTAGGCTTATGTTATGATGATTCCCAAGTATTTCGACTCTTCAGATAGCCATCCGTGAGCTGGAATGTTTTGAAATAACCTCTAAAAATCGATTTTTGTGTAAAAATATTGGCTGTCGTAATAGTTTTAAAAAAACATACTATCGGAAATTATAGGCCGGAAAAATCTCTTCCAATCTGCATCACAAATTTTTTGATATTTTTTATTTTATTTCCATACAAAAACTTTAAAAATTTAAATAACTTCATAACTTTTTTTTAATTTCTTACAATAGCTTTTCAGTAGGTGTTTATTTTATAATTAATATTTTAGTTTTAATTTGTTTCAGTTTAAGCAAATCTGGCCAGCATGTCTGACCAGTGAGGATATCTTTAGAAATAATTAAGAAAAAACCATCATTATTTTTAATTCGAATGCAAAAATTAAAATTTTTTTATGCAGATTGGGAGAATTTTTTCAAAAATATTATTTCTGTGTTCATAAGCAGAACACATAACAGCTTAAGTCTGATTTCGAGGTTTCGAGAAATATTGCATTACATTTTTCAATCGCCATATAAATTATATGACAGGGTCTTTTGTTTTTGTGTCATAACTTTGGCTAGGGTTATGTGAGAAGCTCCAGATTTTGTGTGTTTATAAAACTAAATGCGTGGAACACATCTACATCAATAACTCAGTTCTGTCTGAAGTCGACTTAAGCAAGCGATTATTGCTTATCAACACAGATTTCAGATCATTTCATTTTTTCTAACACACCAGCCAATATTTTTACAAAAAACTCGATTTTTAAAGGTTATTTCAAACCATTGCAGCTAAAGGATGGCCATCGCTATAGTCGAAATATTTGGGGAGTCATCATAACTTAAGCCAAGGATTATTTTGAGGAACTGCCCCGAACAACTTTTTTTCGTAAGGCGCCTTATTGCATATATATGTTTTTCTTTTTTCGATATATTACTTAAATAAATACTTGTCGTCCTGCTCCAAATGAAGCGATTGAATCGATTTTTATATTTTTTGCTTAAGCAACCCCTCCCCCCGTCTACAGCAACCCCTTCAGCAACCCCACCCATCAGAATCTACAGCTTTGTAAACAGCTCACAATAGTTCAAATAGAAATTGAGTAGGGAAATTAAGCCCATGGTATCACAATGGGCCTCATTGGCTTAAGTGTGTCTCTGAAAAGTGACAGCCACTTAAAGCTAACCTAAATCCCCCCCCCCCCCGCCGTAGAAACACCTATCTACGGCGTTGCTGATAAACAACCTGCTGACCAGCAGAGTCGTCAGTGCATCTCTAGGTGTTTCAAAAATCAGGAGACTTGTGAGTAGTGGCATTCCTCGGGGGGAGGGGGGGTGTTCTGTCAGCTTTATTATGGAACTTGGTAGTCAATGAACTACTGAGAAAAATAGAAAAGGTAGGCTGCAATTTGATTACCTATGCGGATAACGTAGCTATTGCTACACAGGGAAATTTTTCAGACACTCTCTCGGAGCTGCTGGGATCAGCGCTCTTCGATTTTAATATTTGGGCCAAAAACTGTGTGCTGTGGGTTGGGGGTAGGTTAGGTTAGGTTAAGGTGGCAGCCGGTCAAAGTCTTCAAACAGAGTAGAATGGGACGGGTTACTGCCGCTAAACTAAGTTGGCGCGCATATTTTTACTGACGGCTCAAAACTTGATAGCAAAGTCAGATCTTGACATCAAAAACTAATTTAGACTGCCAGATCATTGCAAGCTGGCTCTAAGGCGACATGCCACAGAAATGGCTAATTTCAGGTGGAATCATAGCACCACCTCTCACACAGCTAGACAGATATGGCCTAGTTTTACTGAAAAATGAACGACGAAGCTCACTTAAATTGCGAAGAAAAATCTCTCCATTCTAACAGGCATTATAACAGGGCACTTTCTTATAGGTAGACATGCCTTTAGAATGGGGTTTCATGCAAATGACTTATGTAGGAGTTGCAGGGATGAGGAAGACGATGAGACAGTATCGCATCTCCTCTGTTTATGCCCCGCTCTATCCCGCAGAGGACATAAGCATCTAGGTAGATTTTTTTTATGATCTCAGGGATCTTGAGGAGGTAGAAGTTAAGCATCTACTACTATTTCTTGTAAGTATAGGTTGATTCCACGACAGAGTGCCTACACTCTAACAAAAATTCATGAGAATTAACTACAATAATTGCTGGCAACTGATTGCCTACATTTATTGTTTTTAAGTCCCATAGAGCAAAATTATAAATATTTCACGTTTAAAATGCGTGAATCCTCTCACCTACAATTATCTCTTTCGCGCTCTTGTAAAAACTCTATTCTAAAATTATCTCTTTCAATCTTGTCTTTGCTTATAAAAAAACGCTAGAAATGCGTGAAGTTTCTCAAGTAAGTTTTGAGCATGGCAACAACAACAACAACTCTGTATAGAGTCAATAACTCAGCAGAAGGCGGAACTGTTTCCAACTTCAGTAGGCTTGAGTAATTAAGCTGTGACCAATCTACTGTTAAAGCTTTATATAATTTGACACTTGTTCGAATAAACTCTTTGAAATCATATGACGTTAAAGCAGAGGTGTTTATTTAAGGTCCAGCATAACACCCGCTTTAATAGCATAAAATACCGCTGCTGGAACATTTTTAGGACTATCTGAGCGAGAAGACGCTGAAATAGCGTGAAAAGTAGAGATAAAATACATATCTGAGCGAAATACGCTGGAATCAGTGTGACCAGAAGATTTTTGAAAAAATATGCCTTTTGTTAAAAAAAATATGCTAAATATTCCACTTTCAATTTTTATATTCCACAAAAATATTCCACTTTCAATTTCAAAGATATATATCTAAATAAGTCTAAATATGCATATAAAAAAACACAGAATCAAGTTTAAAAACATTTATTTATTTGATTACTATCGCACTTAAATTTATTTTCTTCTCCTATAAAAATTATAAACATTGTTATGGTTTTTTGAATTTTAAGTAACGATATACAATATACAAAACTAAAATTCAGGCACATCTTCGAGGACAATTCTTAAATTGTTGCTTGTATTATTATCATAGAAATTCGCATTTCTAAATTTTTTTATTAAGCTATCTGGTATTTGATAGGCATTACAACACTTTTTTTGAGCATGCAGCCATGTTTTTACATTCAACAAATTATTTAAGAGTTTTTCTTGCATTCTATTTCGAATTTTCGTTTAAATAAGAAAGATTCATATAACTAAAAATGTTCTCAACCTCAGCATTGCTAAATGGTAAGCTAAGCGAGAAAAGCACAAATTTTGATAAATCTTCAGATTCCGAACTTTGATCAATAACTTTTTTCTGCTTTATTGTTTTGAATCCACATTTTAAAATATTTAAAAGAAATAGCTATTGTTAGCAATAATAGTGGTATTCACGATGTGGTGCATTTGAGATAAATTTTTGCAAAATTTACAATACTTACAACTTATTGTGATCGAACCTTCAGTAAAGTACATATTGTATCTTTAAAATCAATTATATTAATTTTTATTAAAAAAACTCACAGCGTAGCCTTTAGCTTGCTCCATGCTGAGTAGAAATGCTTGTACAATCTGCTGATCTAATACACAACTTGTATATTTTCTGCAGGGTTGTATTTTGAAAACTGAATTTTGTTTTTGTTATATTAAAAAATTTACTACATATATCAAATTTATCAAAAATACACAATACAAGGGAAAATACAACACATCGTGAATACCCCTAATGTTTTCTTAAGTAAATTACTTACTGCTGTAACATAATCCATAAAAAAATCTAACCAAACAAACATGTAAGCAAATTTAGTTCACTTTTTAAGTTGCGTGAAGTTATTACATGAATTGCAATAAAATTGACAACGAAGAAGTTAACCACAAAATGAATTCCTTATATTGCGTTTTACAAGGTGGTTCAGAGATAAACAAAAAAAAATGTCGATAGCCAAAAAAAAAAACCCATTTAGTAACCAAATAGACATTTTTTTATTGCAATTTTTGTGAATTTTGAAAAATATAATCATACGAAAAATATTCCACTTTTTATGCTGCATATTTTTATAAAAAAAATATGCTTCCCGAAGCTAAAATATGCCAAAGTGGAATATAATATTCCACTCTGGTCACACTGGCTGGAATAGTGTGAAAAGTAGAGAATATAAATATTTTAGGACTCTCTGAGCGAAAACACGCTGAAATAGCGTAAAAAGTAGAGAGAATATACATATTTTAAGACTCTCTGAGCGAAATCACGCTGATATAGCATGAAATGAAAAGTAAATATACATATTTTGAAAAAAGACGCTGATTTTCAGACAGAATTGAAAAACTCGCTGCTTAGCGTAGTTTTTTACAAAATCACCAATAAATGTCGTAAAACTTCACAACATTAATTGTAGTGATTTTTTAATCAGTTCTTAGAGTGTAGGAGAGCAGGAGCGAACGAGCGAAGGAGTAGATTACCTGTTGTATCACAACAGACCAAATATTTGGGCGATGTGGGCCGGTCTGTGGTCGGCCGAAACCTTAACATAACCTAACCTAGCACCTAGTTGCACCGACCCCTTCATTTTTCAAAACTTGTTATAAACATTTTTTTTGGTTTTTTTTTTATGTGGACCTGTAGAAGGGTGGCAGATAGAGTGTAGGTGTGTTCAAAAGAAATGTGGAGGGAGAAGAATTAATAGGATCAGATCATACATTGGACCCCGCTACGGGTCATCGATTTTTTTGATATGAACTATAATAGACATTTTTTCCATTTTTTTACAGTTTTTAGTATGGTGACCACCAGAAGAGTCACTGAAAGAATGTAAGTGTGTTCAAAAGAAATGATGGGGAGAAAAAATTAATAGGACCAGCTCGTACGTTTGACTCCTAAATAGGTCTTTGATGTGAACCATAAAAGTAATTTTTTTTCTATATTTTGTGGTTTTTTGTGTAGATCCCCACAATAGATTTTCCTAAAATAGATGAAATTTTTTCATCTCGAAAATAGCAAATCACTGATATATATATCATATTTTCGTTATCATAAGCCATTAAAATCAGTATCCATTACCAATTGAATGACAGTGTAAATATGAAATAAGAAGAAGAAGTTTCACTTATGTACTATATACACGCTATACTGTATATGTGCAGTTTTGTTATAAGTAAATATAGATCATATTTCTATTTTATATGATTAGCAAATAAATAGTTGTTTATTTTTTCCGGGAGTCACATTGACTAACCGTGGGATTTTCAAGACTTATAAATGGCCCTTATCCCGGGATTGTCATTCCTATTTTACACTAACAACGACCAGACTTTTTAAAAAAATAATTGCAATAAATTGTCAACATTTGGGCCATTAATTATTACCATAATCACTCTTATTAGCTAAAGAAATCAAGTTTTTTCTACGCTGTTCTAAATCGTTGGAAGTCCGCATATTTTCTTTACCACGAAGAACCATAATTTTCATTCAATAGGTGCGTTTTCCATATTCCAATTAATTAATTGTTTGTTTACTCAATGAAATGCAGCGAGTGTGAAAAAGTGCCTCTAGAATCCAGCGTAGCACAACCTAACACACACATACACACACACATGCGCAAAGAATTATGCACTCTCAAGCAAATCTAGTCTGGAGCAGAGCTCCCACAGTACAGAGCTCTGGCGTATAGCCGGTCCATTGAGTGCGGAGACGCGCTGATAACTCATAAATCAAGTGTGTAAACAGGAAATTCAGGCGATGAGGCTGAGTTAATGATGATCGCATTGATGAATATTATGATCATGCCACAAGCGATCATGAGGTGTGCTGTCGATAATGATGATGATGATGGTGATGATCAGCTACAAAGATCTATTGCTGGCGTTTGCAGAAGCACCAAGCAATAGAAAGAAGGAAGAATCGAACAAACAGTAGCAGCTAGCTGAGAGATCACCGGCGATCGTGCATGCAGTCAAGGTGTCTTAAAAGGCATAAAAGCAGTCAATCTCAGGAAGTTAATGCATGGCTTCTTTTCCCTAATATAAGCGATTATTATTGCTTCGTTGTGTGCAATGCCGTAGATATGTATTTCAGAAGGGGGGGGGGGGGTTTACTGAAGCAAAAAATGAACATTATTTTTTCACTTCTATTGGGATTTCTGAAGGCCTAAGATCTTTCCAAATTTCTTAACCAATTTCAACAGTCGAACTGAAAAGAGTTAAAAAAATTTAATTTATTTTGAGGTTCCAGTCTCGTTAGGCAGCCCGAAAAATAGGCAATTTTCATGAATGCTTTTTTGGAAAAAGTAAAAAATATAGATACTCAAAACTTTTCAGGTATATTATAAGTACTTTGGAGAAGATTGTATAAAATTTTCAGAAAATATAATCAATATTCTAAAGCAGGACACGGGCGACGTGGGCCAGTACGCAAAACAGGAACCGAGCTGGCGACCTATCCACAGGTCGCAAAAATCATCTAAAAACAAAAATCAAAAATTTTTTCTGTTTAGTAAGAGTGGGATTATGAAACAGATTACTTTTAACAAATTTGATTAAAAATAACAAAATGGCGGCATTTAAAATTTTTTTTATAATTTTTACTGAAAATTTTCGTTGCTTTTTTATTGATATATAGTCCAATTTGCAATGCATTGGTAAGATTATGGTCCATTCAATGAGAAATTAATTAAAAAAATCATTAATATTCGTTAAAAATTGACTGAGTTATGACAGTCGAAATCTCGCAAACGAAGTTTTCCAGAAAACGCGTTTAACGTTTTAAGTACAGTGCTATAACGCGGTCGGCTCGGAAGCTCATAACTTGTGAACCACTACAAATTTTGATTTGAACTTTTACATAGTATAACTAATTAACTAATTAACATAGTTAACTTTTAGCTAACGAAAAAAAAGTTCGACCCAACTAACAAGACAAGAACTTTAATTCTAAACATATCAAATTGATTCAATAGCTTGGTTCTGAACAGTACGACAAGTATTAAGTAAAGCAACGAAAACAGATATTTTAAAAAGGTAAACATATTGATACATAGTTGTAGATACGAAACCAATTGAGTACAGCGCGAAGCCAATTGGTTGATAACAGTTTCCTCGTTCACAGAAATATTCTTATGAGTAGGGATCGGATTTGTATGCAAAACGTATAAAAAATTAGTGTTAAAAATCTAAAATATTTAAACTTTATGCACAATTTTAACACATTTTGATCAAATATGTTTATTTAATCAATATTTTTATAAAACACAATTTATGTTGCTATCCTATCTTTACACAGGATCTGATTTAAAAATTATTTTGCATAAAAATCCGATCCCTACTTATGAGTATTTAATAGCGCTAAGGCAGAAAAGCGATCCCTTCCAGTATTATTTCGAAGCCAATTTTTCAAAAACTTTAACCCTCATCGGTCCCTCGAGAAATACATCTAATCGGTCCCATTGTATGCGCGCGCATACACATATATTTTTAATTGTAAAAAAGCTAAAAAAAATTAACAACCATTTATGTTTTGTAATTATTTATGTTTATTACATTGTTTACTATCATATTAATACATTTGAACTTCAAAAAGGTAGATTTAGAATGAAATTAATTAGAATACTACATATATTAGAAAAAAAAATTTAATTTTGAACTTTTGTCAATTATTTGTACATTTTTCGCATAAATTGAAATTATGTTCAGCACAAATGAAATTTCTACACTTTTCACAGCGTGTAGCAAAAAGATTTTTGTTATTTTTATATGTGCAGATGTAGCATCGGCCTCGTTTTGATGTACTTGGTAAATGGCGAATCTCACGAATTCTTTGAATAACACTGGAAGCATCATTACTTTGAGATTGTTTTTTACGTTTAGTGATCTGTTTTTCAACGAGATTCAATCCAAGCTCCTCGATAAAAAGGCGACGACGAATATTATGGTTCGTTTTAGAATTTTTCCAATTCGGGAACAATGCAATGAACGTCACGAATGCATTAAATGCATGTTAACGCATGTTAACGAATGCATGTTAACGCACTAAAATCAAGCATGTTACCAAATACTGCCATTGGCCACCGATTGACTTTTCGTTTGCATGTGTACGTAGCCACCATTTGATCCATAGTATAAACTCCACTCTTGGTTTTGTTGTAGTCTGCAATGATGTTAGGTTTCTTCTTTTCACTATTCTCATTTATGCTGACAACATTGTGGTATGTACTGAGCAATGTCACAAATCGGTACCGGCGAGGAACATATGGCAACATAACTGCTTGCAATTTATGTTCATATACAACTTCTGTATGATAAATTGGCTTTTGACGCATGTCGAGTAGAGCTGAAGGAATTTCAGTCCAATTTTTCCTTATTGTTCCCAAAATAGTCATGCGATTCTTATGTAAATCTTCTGCCATTTCATACGAAGTGAAAAAGTTGTCACACGTTACATTTCTGTCAGAAAGTCCTTCCACCAAATCCAAAACAACACGCCGTACGAGATTACGTTCAGGAGTGGCATTACGATTCTGACCAACATAAATTTGTGTGTTGTATGCATACCAGCTTTTTAAGTCGCATAGCACCCAAATTTTGATGCCATATTTCGCCGGCTTGGATGGAATATACTGACGAAACGGACATCGCCCACGATACGAAACTAACTGTTCATCTACGGTAATGTTTTTTCCTGGTGTGTATACAACTTTCAAATTATGATTCCATTTATCGTATACATTTCGAATCGGTGCCAATTTGTCACGTACAGAAGTACTTGTAGATGCAGTGCTGGCCATACGTTGTTCGCGGTCATCAAATCGAATACAACAATGGATACGCTTGAACATTTTCAAAGACATTGTTGCTCTAAATATTGGTCGACCAGTTTCGTCATTCCACAGTTTAGTGACACATTCACCGTATGACCGATACACACCAGAAAGCAGCAACAATCCAAAGTATGCGTGCAGAGTGTCCAAATCAATGTTTTCCCAATCGTCTTTGTACTTTCGCACACCATATAAATTCGTCATGTTCAAAATAATATTCTCAACCGGTTCAAGGAACATGTGAAATGCAGACGAAACATCAACTATAGTAGCAGCTGCTAATGCTTTTGGATCTGAATTATAACAAAAATGAAACATATAATGAACATGAACCCATAACAAAGAGGGTAAGTTTTTAACTGAAGTGAAATTTTCTGAACGTCGAAATGAATTTCTTCAATTTATTTCAAATGGTTGCGATGAATATTCAATTTTCTTATTTTTTGAAAAATATTTATTTTCAGGATTTGCTGCATTTTCTTCTGCTAAAGTGGCTCAATGTCGTCTTCATCTGAATGCACGCTAACTTCACTTTCATCATTTTCCTCGTCTGATAATGCAAAATCATCGTCACTATTGCACGGAGATTCGCCCGCTTCGCTTTCCAAATCAAAATCCATTTCATCTCGCTGCCTTCTTTCACGTAAAACTCTATCCATTTTGTATCAAATACTTTGAAACACAACCATAATTCAAATAAATGCGCAAACAAACTTCACTAATGTGTGTTCCAGAACAAACTGAATTTCATAAAATGAAAAAATAATAGCGTGCTATATATCCACACACAAAAATAAGCGGCAATTCCAGGTACCTGCTTATGTGTATGCGCGCACATACACAGGGACCGATTCGTAACTATAACTGCACAGGCAAATACAGTAAGGGTACAAATTCAAAAACGGGTTTTTTGGCTGTTCAGGCAAAATAATTCTACTTTGCAAAATACAAGGTCATTCCGCTGAACCGTTTTTATTTTATTCAAGGTTAAAGATCAAAATTGTATGCGTGCGCATACAGGGGACCGATGAGGGTTAATGTGCAAGAGGAACGTTCACGTGAAGCTGTTCTACAGGACAAAGTAACAATTATTTCCAGAATTTTGTTAAATTGCGGAACATCCATTTCTGACAGCTACATTTGCCGCCGTAAAATAATTTAAGTTATTATTTAATAATTTTCCAAAGTTCCGACGACAAGATTTATATGTTCGCAGCATTCTATTAGATATTTCAATCAAATTTTGGCAACTTTATTGTCAGATTTGACGTAAATGAAAATATTTATATATAGGGTGATCCAGTAAGAGCTTCCTACTTTGTTTTCTAAATAAAATACACAAAAATTAATGTATTGATGCAAATCTTTATTTGGAATGATAGTTTGGTTCCTACAACTAAATGTTTAAAAATTATTTCATTCAAATGTTGCCCATGACTAGCTCTTAAATGGTCTATTCTGTGGGTCCAATTTTAAAATATCGACAAAATTCGACATCGACGACGGCAATATTCTCAAAATTACGGGCTCTATGCACTCTGGTTGAATGATGAATGTCCAATAGTGTAAAATTGGGTTGAAATTTGGGGATGGTTTGATGGTTTGGACGCTCATAGTGACCAAAATGATGTTGACGAACTCTATAACATTCTCTAACTGATGACTGATTTTGGCAGTATGTTTCCACAATTAATAAACGTTGTTCAGGAGTAGTCTATTCATGATTGAGTCGTTTTGAGTACTGAACACAAATGTCACATAATGATCTTAAAATACATTTTTAGTTGAGAAAATAAAATATTGCTGAAAGAAGTTTGTTTGAAAATATGGGCAGGAGATGCATTTGAGTAAAGGTATTAAATTTTACTTTCAATGAATTTTTTTTAAAGAGTCATTTTGTTCAATAGTCCTCAAATAGTTCTTGGTTCTCGAGTTTTCAAAATTTGTTTATTTATAAATAAAGTAAAATATATTGAGAGTATACTGTAAAAATTTAAATAGCAAAAATTGTGGATTATAAAAACAAATGTAATATTTCATGTTTTTCCTCATTTGAGTATTTTAGTTTTTTGTGTAAAGCTTAGTATGCTGTAAAAGCGAAAAGAAATCTTCCGTAAAAAATGCATTGTGTTTTTGACAGCGAAAAGATAGCGACATTTTTTTCGTTCGTTAGTACGTTGTTGAATGAAAAATTTGTTCAATGCAGCCAAGTTCACAACCATGATTGAAGTGTTAAAATGTAAATATTTTGCTGCCTTTTATATGTCCGTACATTTATTTGGCGTGGAAATTTGGCATTTAACAATAATTTTCAACTAACATATTCAACAAACAGGTGTTAGTGTATTAGTGTGTGTTAGTGTTGAGTCTACACCAAAATTTCGCGTGTGGAACTAAATGCCTAAAAATTTTCGTTCCTACAGCATACTAAGCTTAAGTCTTTATAATGTTTCTGCACGGTTAAAAATCTTGGATTAAATTTGAAATTTTTTAGATTACATATAGGACAATACCGAAAAATATTCATTTTTAATCCAAGGAAAAGTAATCCGCAAAAAGTTTAAAATTTTGAGAATGCATGCAAGCAAAAAGAAAAACAATATAAACATTAACTTAAAATCAAATTTCGCACTGACCATCTCTAGATTTGAACCCATGTCCTCTCGTCTACCGGTCCGACATCTTATCCACCAGTCTATCGCAGTTGCTAACAAAGTTCCGCCTATTTTCTTCATTACGAAAGCAAGTAAGCTTTTGGGAACGTGGGTTCAAGTCCAGCTCGTACAAAAAAAAATTGTTTTTGTTATTTTTTATAAATTTATATTTTTTTATAAATTTTTCTGTTCATATTAAATTTTTTTAAATATAGAGAACAGGAAAAATTTAATGTTAAAATTATTGATAACATTTACTAATTAACTAAAAAATGAAATAACAAATAAAAAAAACTCTGATCATTTCATGACCTGAACACACGTCCTCAGATGTGCTGGTCCAACACCTTATCTACTCGTCTAACTCATTTCTTAACAAAGTTTCGCTTATTTTGTATCATTACGAATTCAAGTAAGATTTCGGAACGTGGGTTCGAGTTCTAGCTCGGACAAAAAATTTTATTTTTTATTTATCTAAATTTAGATTTATTTCTTATTTAGATTTAGATCATAAATTTTTCTGTTTTAATTATTATAATTAACACATACCTTGAGAAAAAAGTCCATTCAGCTAAATTTGTTCTTCACGTGTGGCAAATTAAACTTGGTGCCCAATATCGATTAATATTACTTGGTGGTATTTCAAAGTACTGGCGCAATCTTTTGGACATTTTAACAGTAAAACAATTAAACTAAATTTATTTTAAAAATGAACAGATAACAATAGGGCAGTTCACGATCTTGTTGCATCGTTGTAAATGCAAAATAAACAACTTTTACAAAAACAAAAAGCATTGAAAAGCTTTTGCAACATATGCTTTTTGTTTTTATAAAAGCTGTTTATTTTGCATTTGCAACTATGCAACAAGATCGTGAACTGCCCTAATAATTATAATTGATTGCAATGCACGCGATACAATCACAAGTACGCAGACCGATCACCTCAACCGAAGTTCATAACAGGTGCCGACGATAATCCAAGTTAATATTAAAAATCTGAAAACAGGCCTTCTCTCAGAGATTACAACTGTCTTAATGCATATCTGGATCGACCTTTCTATGTATGATATGACCAAAAATGTAAAAAAACAGTAAAATTTGAATTTTAGTACCTTCACTCAAATGGATTTCCTGCTCTCTTTTTCGAACGAATTTCTTTCAGCCATAACTTATTTTCTCTACTAATAATAAATTTTTAAGACCAAAAGAAAAACTGAAAATTTTTTGCAGTTTCCGATTTTTTATGTATTTTTGAAAACATTTTTGGCTTGCATTATTAAGTGAAAAAATAATTTTTTCAAAATATTTCTTTTTATAGCGCAAAAACTATTCATTCAAATGAAAAAATTTATTCAATAAATATGTAGGAAATTGTATAAGGCTTAATTTGATAGGCTCAATTATAAAAATTGGTTAAGTGGTATCTAAGATATGTCTTAATATATGCAACTAGACAAAAACGACAAAAAAATTATAAATTAAAAAAAAAGTATTCATTAAAATTTTTTTTGCTTTTTTTCGTGATTAGATCTATAAGATAAGACACCAAATCTATAATAAAAATATAGTAGGATGCCGTGTAAAAAAACAGTGGCGCAATTTCACAGCCTGGTTCAGAATATTTTTTTCAATTTATATGCATACGTTCTGCAAACTTAGGACGTTAGTAACAATACAAATGAAAAAAAGGAAAATATTTGTATTGTCTTATATGTATTTAACCTATATCATCCCAAGCATGCGAAATCTCCTCCGACTTGTGTAAAACTCACGTCAGTTTATATTAATAGGACTATAAACAAAATAACACTGTATTTAGTACCGTTTCAATAATAGAAATAAAGTATTGTTACAATAATGGAACGGTACTAATAAATGCAACTAACTTTACTTATTATTTTAGTAAATAACTTACTAATTTTTTATGTTATATTTGATAAATTTATGTAAAATTATTGAAGACTTTTTGATAAAAAATTATTTATACAGTGTTGCGCAAAACAATAGCAACAAAATCAGTGCACTCTTTCAAAATCGTTTTTCTTTTTTTAATATTGGGGACACACAAAAATGATTATAGGAATCAAAGCATAGAAAACAAATTATATTCAAAATTGGTTTTGTATTTTTTTAATTAAATTTGATATTAATATGAGTACATTTAATTTGTCTGAGAGCAAAACAAAAGCAACATAACTTGAAAAATGAAAAAGAGACCAAAAGTGCCAAGAATAATTGGTAAAAGTTCCGTTATGGTGAAGCACGTTTTGTTTGTCAGTCATAAACATTTTAGTTTAGTTTTGTTTTTGCCATGATACAAAGAGCTACAGGTAAAGTATTCCCGGCGCAACAAACAAAATTTACTGCGCACCTCGTCATCGGTGCTCGTCAAATGTGACACTTGATGAAAACATTCAAAAGAAAATTTAGAAAAGTGACGAAGATAGCAAAATGAAAACGAAAAGACAGTCAAAATTCTGTCAAGCACATCAAGCAACGTAGCCGCTTTTTGTGTAAATCGGTAAAAAGGGGAAAAAGCACCCCTACAAAATATGCAAATTTTTCTTCACAAACAGTACTTAACAATATATTTACTTTATTTTGGACATGTGCTTTATATAACAATATTTATTTCATATCAGTAAAACAAGTTTTCATAAGAAAATGTAGGCATTTTAAAATCTTTATACCCTATGATTAAATTGTGACTACGTTTTAACCAAGGAGCACCTTGCACGTCACAGCAAAGATGGCGGACATGCGCAATACTTTATCTGCAGTTCTTTGTATCATGTGTTTTTGCGCTAGTTGTGACATTGACTGTTCCACTTATAATGGCACGTTTTAAATACATTGGAGCTCTGAAATCATAAAGTATTTCCGAATATAAAATGGGAAATTCGCAAATATCTAACGCGAATCAGTTTGATATTAATCGGTATTGACCAATAGTTTGCAGATTAATAAAGAAGTGCAATATAACATCACAAAGTACGTAACAACGGTACATTGAAGAGGGCGGCCGCGGAAGACATCGCTGCGTGATAACAGGAACATTTGGGGCGTGTTCAAATGAAATCCATTTGCCAAATCCAAAAAGGTTGTTCAGACACTTGATTTAGATATCCATCAGAGCATTGTTCGAAGACGAGTTGTTGCGAACGATTTAAGAAGTTACCCTGCAGTGTAATCAACTAGATTTATACCAGTCAACAACTAGTTGGAAATATCCAACAACTAGTTCGATTTATGTCCTATTCTCATAGAACCAACTGGTATTTTTTACGTGGTGATGTCATTGGAAAAGACAATTGTCTTACTATAGATAAGGTTTTAACTAGTTAACAACTCATTTTTTATGTAAAGTAAAATTCTAGTTGGGTTGTGACTAGTTTTTAACCAATATAGTAATTATCGAATTAAAACTAGTTCATAGGTTCATATTTTTTCAATAGTTCATAGGTTCAAAGAACATATATTTTTACAACAAAATATTAGCTAAAGGCTAAAGTTAAAGCTATTTGATGAAATACCATGTTTATGGTATATATATACTAAGTCCTAATCTACTACAAAGTTGCAATAAAAACATTTAAAAATGAGAGTATATGTCGCAATAATATAATTCAAGATAGTTTAGCAACTACATGTTTTTAAATTAGTTTTTATATGTTTTAATTTGTTTATTATTAGTTTGTTGCAATGGGGTACCCAGCTCCAACTGGTTTTGGAACTGGTTGATTTTGATAATATGTAGTATAGTTTGATTTTGGCTAGTTTTACAACTGGTTTAATGTGACTTGACAAAAAATAGTTGGGTTTAAACTACTTTTGCAACTAGTAAATCGTGACAAAATATAAACTAGTTTGTTTTGACTAGTATAAATACTACTCATGTTTTAATACTGACTAGTCTTACACTGCAGGGTACAGATCGGCAAAGAAACCTTTGCTTACAGCTATGCATAAAAACAAGGTGAGGTGTTACAATTTAAACAATCCTGTCTGAAATTGTGACAACAAGATGCAACTTATTGTTTTTTAGACTCAGTCTTGCTAAAGAGCACCTAAATTTGACCGTTTAAAAATGGAAAACCGTTTTTTTAGCGATGAAACAAAGTTCAACATCTTGATTAATTCAGATGGGATGTGCACGATACGGCGCCGCCCAGGTACACGACTTGAAGCTCGAAACTGCAAAATAAATTTTTATCACGGAGGCGGTGGTATTATGGTCTGGACTTATTTTTCCTATAATAAAGTTGAAGCATTTCAAAAAATCTATGGAATTATGGATCAATTTGTACACAAAGACATTTCAGAAAGAAAGATGCGACCACATGCTGAGTGGAATATGCCGTTTCAGTGAACGTTTAAGCCCGACAATGACCCGAAGCACTCTTAAAAGCTCATCAAAGATTACATTAGGAGCAGTGGGATTCAAGTCCTTGATTGGCCGGGACAATCACAATGACTTAAATCCCATCGAAAATCTTTTTGGGATTTCGAAGGTAAAAGTTTCTGGTCAAAGGTTTTTCAATAAGACTGCACTGTATGGAGCCCTGAAACTTAATTGGGAACAAATACCTAATGCCAACATATCTAATTTAATAGAGTTGGTGCCGCTCAGATGTGTAGCGGTTATCAAGAATAATGGATCTTACACGAAATATTAATTATAATGCTTTTGTTTTGCTCTCAGACAAATTGAAAGTAGTCACATTAATTTTAAATTTAAGGCCTGTTTCCAGCTCTTAAGTAAAGCAAATTTTTCATATAAAAAACTGAAAAGTAGTCAAAAAGAAATTTTCTTTTTTCAAAATTACTTAGAAGTGAATCCAGCTCATAAGAAAAAATTTTTTATTTGTACTACTTTTTTTCAATGAAAATCATTCACGGAAACACTGTGACTGAAAAGAAATATATGCTCGAGGCATTGTTTCTTTAAGTAAAGTTGTGAAAGTATCATTGCAGATATATTTATTTTTATTTTTCTTAGCTATTGTTTGGAGATTGTTTACGAAAATGATGATATAAATGCATGTAAGGTAGAGGTTTATGCAATCCATGCAAAAGAAAATATTTAGCAAACTCAAAAATTATTCAAATCCTATGCTCGAGTAGGAATAGGGTCGAATACAATAAAAGATATAGAAAATAATACCCTTACAAATCCATTTTTTCTTATATATAATGCCATTCATACAGAAAAAAATCTTTAAAATCGTGTAAATTGCATTTTTAATGCCATGAGCACTTTTTTAGGAGATCACGAGCTACCTATATATAATAATCTAGAGCTCTTATGTTAGGTAAATACTGTTGACATCTGTGGATCCTTTCAGTTAATAAGAAATCTTTTTCCTCCGGTTCGTTAAATAATCCCTTTTTTAATGGAGCCTCCACATGAGGTACATACTGTCGTTAAATAATTACATTGTATTGCAATAATAAGGAATAACGAACAAAATAAAAAAAAAAACACTTACCCACTTTTTAGCACTCTCCTGGTCCTAGCCTTTTTAAGCAATTTAGGGGAACTTTACAACTACAAAAATAAACGACCTACTGGTTTTTCTTAACCACACTGGACTAAGTGTGTTGTAATTCTTCTGGTGTGTTACACACTCAAACATACAGGTAGTTGGGGATTATAGTAGCAAAACAGAGCAATAGAGCTAATTATATATCGCTGATCGTTAGTATCACCATCAGAGAGAGAACAGCTTGAGTGCATTCAAATGACGTTTAGAGTGTCACGTCAATATACGAGATACGAATATGCGCTTTGCATTAAAGTTAACCCAGATTATCCGAATCGCCTACATGTAAAAGGCTACGTGAATATATGTGCCGATCGATGCAGATAAAAATGCTATAGCGTAAGGTTGCAGACAGAGTGAAAGCCGATTCAGGCAGGCAGGCAGATTGCAGCAGGCAAACTTTGTGAACAAGCGAGATAAAAGTCAGCTTGGCTTTATTTTTTCTCGTTTCTTCGCAGGTTACTGTCTGCGCCTGTCTGCCTGCCTGTCCGAATCGGCGCTTACTCTGTTTGCAATCTCAGGCTGCCCGCAGAGTTAACGCCGAACCAGGCAGACGCAGGCAGTGCACTGCGAAGAAACGAGATAGAAATAACTTTTTCTCGCTTGTTCACATAATTTTCCTGCGCCTGCCTGCCTGCTCCAGCGTTTATTCTGCGGGCAGCCTAAGAGCACTCGTGATAACGAACGCCTACGACACAAGAATGCACAACGAAGCAAGATATTAGTTACATTCGCAAGAAAATTCATGCTTTTACGTTCATTCGCTCCATGAAAAAAATATTAACTGCAGCTCTCAAAGTAAAGAGAAAACGCTAACGAGAATATATCGTACGTATTTATTGCATTTTCTTTTTGTGGCTGGCAGATGAACGGAAAGCGTCTAAACGTGTTGAAAAAAAATTGCGTCACTCTTACGAATTGCAGCTTTCATGTTATTTGCTGTGCGACATTTGAAGTACCTATTTGTCGCGCAAAAAATTAACTAAAAGGAGACAAACAGCAACAAAGAGGAACGCGTTGCTAGAGAACGGCAGGGAGGTATAAAAGCATATATATTGAGTTGCAGACACTCGAGTTTTAAGCGAAGCATCCGAATGTCTTGATTGTCTGAATGCTGCCTTCGTATTCACTCGCAAACCGTTGTTTACGAGCTTGAGCCTTGAGCATTCATATAATGCATTCATTTTTGAGTGCGATTGTAGCTGATGGCGATTGTTATTCGAATGGCAAAAATTATGAATGTTCTCATTCGAATCTCTGATCACCATTCAAATAAACCAAAAAAAATCAGCTAACGGCTCGACAGCCTTTTTTTGAAAAAATATTCTGCCAAAATAAAAATAAATTTATCAGTTTTGTGAGATGTCAAATTTACTTTCATACTACTTTTTTCTACTTAAGAAATATATTCAAATATTTCTTAAGTAATTACTTGAGAGCTGGATAGAGGCTTTTAATAAAAAAAAACTTAACTAAATTTGAATATAATTTTATTTTAATATGATGCATGAATACATAATTTGGTTTCTATAATCATTTTTGTGTGTCCCCAATATTTAAAAAGATATATGATTTTGCAGCAGCGCTCTTGTTGCTATCGTTTTGTGCAACACTGTATAAACATTTTCTTGTTAGACATATGGCATATTTTTCCATAACTAAGATATTAACACAAAAACTACAATACGTAATTGCCACGAATATTGAAATATGCGAAAATTATTTGGCTCGTAATTCCAGTACCGATCCAATAACGAAACACTAGGACGATATGGGTTAATATACAGCCAAATTACTCATATACAATTTTCTATTTATCTTTATGCTTTGACAAAATTAAATAATTAAGAATATCTGTTTTTATTCAATATATTCAAATATTCTTGATTGCTTAGGGGCGGTTTGGACCCGCTGAACCCCCCTAATCTACGGCGTTGGTTGTGTGTATGTATTTTTCTTGAGATTCTTCGTTAAAAAAACCTGCTGATAATTCAACAAAACAATCAGATAGTTTATATTAAATGATGACGATGATGATGATCATCATTAGCTTTAACGAGGCCTGGCTGAATGATTTTTGTGTCTGAGGAACGTAGACGCAATGACGACAATTTTTTCTACGAATCCATAAAACTTTGATGCACCATCGGGGGCGTCGTCTTCTGGCTATGGTTAATGTGGTGGTGTAATTCTTCGAGTCTCACTTCACTTGATTTGTTTAAAATAAACTAGTTTTCCTTTAAATTATTTAATTATTCGAACAAATACATAAACTATAAACTGTAAACTTTAGTTTATGAATTATTCTGGGTATTTTTTGAATTATTGCTTTTTATTGAATTTAGTTGCCCGGACGCAGGCACCCACATTATTTGTTTGATTTGGTCAGATACTGATATGGCAGAATTGTTGTTACTTTCTGCTGAGATGCAGCTGATTCAGTTGAAAATTTTATATTGATGTAGGTAAGTTAGCGCCGGCTTAAAAAAGAATTTATTTTCAAACATCATATAAAAAAAAACTCTGTTCAATTAACTGCCATTTTTTACACAGTTTCCGAGTCGCCGCTGTCAACCCTCAAACTTGTCGCTTGCTCTTCCATTCTGCCTTGCCAATTTATATCCTTCCTTCCACGGCATGGCTTGAGTGTTGAATGCTTTAATATATGCGCTCTTCTATTGCTGCTTATTCCGAAATGTTGTTTTAGTAACCATTACAATAACAATGAACAGTATGAAAACTGTTCAAATTTTGCTACGAGGGTTAACCACAACGTCACAGAACAACAACCACAGCGCTAAATTGTGCTCGCTTCATTTCTACTGGCTGACGGCGGAAGCTTGGTCGCTTCTCTTCTGCTATGATGTCTACTCCTGCTGTTGGCGTTAATTGGAAAAGCAGTCATGTTCGCAGGATGTGCGCTCGCACCCTTGCTAAAGTGCAATTCTAGCGTCGTATTGTTGAATGCTCGCGCCATTTTTAGTATAGCTACTACGTTGGCGTGAACTGACAGACGGTTGTCGAATGTTGTCCATCCATTATTTCATTGTCGTCTTCATCCTTGTCATATTTGAGCATGAGTTTGCTTTCAGCTAAATGTCGGTTAAATAAATATGGCTGCATTAATTAAGGCAACGAGTAATTTCCCTCCAGGAAATGTGAGCATTCCCGGATGTTACCAGGAAACATTCCATGGAATATTGGAAGCATTCCCCTTTGTTGCACACTCCATTGCTCTTTTAACATAGCATGTCATTAGAGGGAAACATTCCTCCCCGCTGTGTTAAAAAGTCATGTGGAAACATTCCTCTCCCTTGTTATGAAAATGGATTCGGCCAGGATTCGAACCCGGGACCCCTGAGCGACAGTCGAGCGCGCTACCACTAGACTATCGAATTCTGCAATAAGCGGCTAGAAAACAATGATATTAATATTTTCTATTGTCATTGCTTGACAATAAATAAAAGTTTCCACATGCATTCTTAAAGAAGCGGTTTGGACACAATATAAATACAAAACTACCCTTAAACTTCCAAAAGATGCGGTGGGGAAACAATATAAATACAAAACTACTCTTAAGCTTTCAAAGGATACGGTGTGGAATGTTTCTTTATCACTTTTAGATGGAAGCTTTCCGATTTTTCCTGGAGGGATATTAGCAGACATACATACTTCCATGCATGTAGTATATACATTTTGTTCTTAAAACATACAATACATATTATTTCAGACAAAATGTAGTTTAGCAAGATTGCGTCCTACCAAAATGAAGTACTTCGCAGGTTGACTTATGTAAGTGTTTGCTGACTAACGTAATGGAGGTTTAACTTGTTAAGAAACTTAGGGCCAATTTTTCAGTGCGAGCTTAAACTCTAGTCAAATTAAACTGCGGTTAACTCACCAAAATTGGACGTTTACACTCGGTTTAGGTTTCTTTAAAAAAGAAACACATTATATGATAATTTAAGTCAATTTCACTTCAACGAATGCTAAAATATAAGTGTTAAATGGAATATTTATGACGTCATATTTTTCTAGCAATTTGAATGTTTATTTCAGATGTATTTAGCAGTGTAGCCACGAGCTTAAAAATGAAAGCTGAACCAGCCAGGAAAAGTCAAAACAAGCTAAAAGACTTGAAAAAACAAGCTAAAAAGCAACCAGATCTTTTTTATACAATTTTAAAGTTTTTATTTAATTTTTAACATATCATGTATTTTGAATATAAGCACTAGGGTGGGCCACTCTTGTATGGGGGTAAAAAAATTATTAAGTTTTTAGTTTTAATAGCAATATAAACTTGCCAAATGGTTACATGAACTGAAATGTTAATGCCTCCGGATTAACCTTGAAGTTTTTGAAAATTAAAAAAATATGTTTTTTAAAAAATTAATAAACTTTTTGTGTGTATTCCTTTTACCAATATAAATAAAGAAACACAATTATCCACTGTAATAGTTTGTTTAATATTTTTTTCCATAAGCCTGATTACACCAGAAACTCTACGGACATTAACATTAGTACCATCGCATCCGATAGCTAACAGATTCTCCATTGAAATATTTTCTTTTTTAAAGAAATTCATAATTTCATTTTGTATAAGTTTTGCTGTTCCAGCTGATGCACTATGGTCCCAATGACAGGATTTTGAGGCAAAAAGCCAATTTTTAAAGTCAATCATTGGAAAAAAATTATAACGGAATTTTATATTTAACACTTTGAAACACTCAAATATTAAAAATTAAAGTCAGGTGGCAACCCTTGACGACATGCCGAGCTGTCAAAGTTGTCATGTTTTCTTTGTTACATTTTCTGACATTCAGGGCCGTTTTCTCAATGTCCGGTTAAGCACTAATCGGAACTTTAACTGGCGGTTAGCAAAAAAACATTTTCTCAATGTTCGGTTAGGTATTATCTGTCAGTTAAGTGCCGGTTAAGTTAACGGAAAGTTGAGGTTCCGGTTAGCTGCTAATCGGAAGAACAGCTGTGTAGTGTACAAAATAATTATATTTTTTATTATTCAAAATGGATAGAATTTCTAGGATTTCGTTTCTTTCTAACTTAAATTCAAACCAAAATAGAACAAGAACATATTCGCATAGACATGACTACGGGGAAGAGTACGACGAGGACAAGTTCATCAGAAGATTCCGCTTGTCCAAAAGCAGCTCTTTCTTAATTTTGGATAAAATAAAACATAAAATTAAAAGAAATACTGAAAGGTTTTTTCAAAATTTGTTTTGCTTTAAATCAATGTTATTAAAATTAATTCCAATTTTTAGGAATCACGCCTTAGATCCTGCAGAAATGTTGCTATTAGTATTGCGTTTTTATGCGTCAGGCAGTTTTTTGATAACAGTCGGCGATTTTTGTGGAGTGAGTGTGGCAACAGCAAGCCGAGTCATCAAAGAAATTTCTTTTGCTATTGCTGAACTTTCCACAGAGTTAATTAAAATGCCAACTACCAACAACGAAATCAAAAAAGCAAATCTTGCCTTTCATGCCATTGCAAAATTTCCAAAAGTGATGGGATGCATCGACGGCACGCATATAAGAATACAATCTTTCGGCGGTGAAGATGCCGAGATATTTCGAAATAGAAAAGGGTACTTTTCTTTCAATGTACAGGCGGTGTGCAACGCAAACCTAGAAATAGTTGACATCGTGTGTAGATGGCCTGGCTCTGCTCATGATAGCAACATTTTTAATAATAGTCGCCTCAAACACAGATTTGAGCAAAAGGAATTTGGTGACTGTTACCTTCTTGGAGATAGTGGATACGGTGTAAGCGACTTTATGATGACGCCTCTTTTGCAGCCCACTACAGCAGCTGACCGTCTATACAATGAGTCTCAAATACGAACGAGAAATTGTATTGAAAGATGCTTCGGTGTATTGAAGCGCCGTTTTTCAGTTCTGTCACTAGGAATGAGGGTTAACCGAGACACGGCTATGGCAATAATTGTTGTGTGCGCTGCGTTGCATAACATTGCACGCATGCAAAACGATACAGAGCCTCCTGTTGAAGAAGACGCAGCGGAAAACGGTATCTTTTAATCTGAAGAAACAAATGGGGTAGATAACAATAGAAACTGTAATACCAGAACGGCTCTAATTCAAGACTATTTCGCAAGGTTAATTTTAAAATGCCAAAAGCAGAAGCATTCATATATTAACATTGAAATTTTTGTGTAATTTTAGATTATAATCGCATCCGAAACTTTCTTTTCTTATCACAGCAAAAAACCAACATTCGTGTAAACATTTTATTAACAAAAACTTATTTATAAAACTTACTCCAAGGCACATGTTTATATAAATAAAACTTTATTAGTTTCATACTAAATTAGTTTCATACTAAAAAATAAACTCTTAAATATTTGTACTTTGTTCTCAGTCCTTTATAAGGCACATATTCATATTATTAACAAAAATTCTTTTAGTTTAATATTAAAAAAAAAATCTTAGAAATATTTTGTACTTTATTCTCGCATTCAATACTCGTTGATAGAGGAGCACGCACACTAACAGCCCTATTCTAGCAAATTAAGAATTGTTAACCAGTATTTTGAATATTTCCATGTGTTTGGTGGATTTAAATATTAAAAATTCTGGTTAACTATTGCTAATTTGCCAGAATAGGGTTGTTAATTTAATCTAAAAAAACCGATGCAATGATTGCAGGCGAAAAAAAAGTGTGGGAGAAGATTGGCATGGATTTGGAGTCTAGATAAGGTCTAAAAAGAGGCTCCAAAAACTTAAAAGATATGAATGAAAATCTCAAGAATATGACCAAGAAAAGCTGGACAGAAGAAAGAAAAGAAATGTTTATGACGGGTGGTGGTAAATATAGATAAAATACAGACGGAAAGTAAGTAGTGTAAAAATGAAAATCTGTTAGCTCAGGCCGTACAACATTTGTACAACGGTGAACAAGAAAAACTTTGAAAAATAAACCACAAAAAGGATGTATAAATATTTGAAAACTAAAACATTTTAAATTTACTTGTTTCATTAGCTCTAGTGCAAGTCCTTTTTTACAACTCTTTTGTGGTTTATTTTTCAAAGTTTTTCTTGTTCACTGTTGTAGAAATGTTGTACGGTCTGAGCTAACAAATATTCTTTTTTACCCAGGAATATATATAAAAAAACAGTCCAAATGTATCACCAACAAAAACTTATTGCAGCTGCTGGGATTTTTACTCGAGCTCTAACTCCAAAATTTGACTTTTCAAAGCTGCGTGAGTTTTCTCCGAGTTGTGCTTCTCGACATCCCGTTTCTGTTTTTCTGCCTCCCAGCTGTGCTTCTCTGCCGACCGTATTTCCTCATTTTCCCAAAAAATGTGTTGTGGATTGGTAGCTGACTCTTTGGACTTCTTTTCAGAGCATTTGGATGTCAACTTTTCGCTCTTCTTCTGCCTTAATTGAGCTGGATTCCACGAAGACCAGCTATCGGAATTGTTCTTCGAGTTATTCTGAAAAGGGAAGGATAAAAAATAACTTTATTAGCTTTAAAATTTACAACACTAAAAATTAATTAAAAAATTGATGTCTTACATTTTCCAACACACTCGGAGCTTGTGTTAAGTCTTCCATTGTTGCGCTCTGAACGGACTCATCTAAATTAACTTGGAACACTGCTTCCGATTCGTATGCAATAATAGCTGAAAAATAGTTTGATTATATTCATTGTTTATATTAGAATCATATTGATTTGTGGTAAAAAGTTGATATATTTATAAAGGATTTTTATTAATTATACTCATCCAATATACAGTTCTGCTTCCTTACCGTCACTGTCAACATTATTTTCGCAACCAGTTGCTGATCTGCCCATTAGTGCAGCGAGCCTCTCCACATTTCCATCAACTTTTTTTTTGTATTGACCGCCACCCGTCATGTACATTTCTTTTCTTTCTTCTGCCAAGTTCTTCTTCGTCGTTCTCTTCAGGTTTTCATACTTATCTATGAAAAGCCTCTTTTAAAGCCATATCTAGCTTCGAACTCTAAGGCAATCTTCTCCCACACTTTCCTTTTTTCCTCCCAGGACACAGCATCAGTTCTTTTACATTCAATAATGTGTGCGTGCTCTTCCGCCAATGAAATTAGAAAGCTTTCTTCATATGTACTGAAGTTGGGCAGTCTGTTGCGTTTTTCCATTACGAACACAATAATCCTTGTTCAATATTTACAACTTTCACTTTAAAAATTCAATAACAAACAGCTGATATGCAGTTTAGCGTTTATTCACAATTGAAAAAATTCACAATTAATGCCTTAACCGACAGTTACTTAACCGACACTTGGTGAAAACGAAACTGTTTTTTTAGTTATCGTACGGTTAGCTAACTCTCGGTTAAGAGCTTGACTAACCGGACATTGAGAAAACGGCCCTCAATCATAAACAAACAACAAAGGAATTTGACTCGTCAAACAAACTCTTTGAAGGTTATAAAAATTTTGTAAAATGGAAAACACTTGTAAAGGTATGCAAATTAAAATGTTATTAAAAGTTAAAAAAAAAATTTGTGGTAAATAATATTTTGTATCAACATGTGGTGTATTTTTTGTGCAGTTTTTGTTATCGTCCATAGGTTCTTTGGAGTAGAAGTATGTTTATCCGAGTGTATCCGTGAAAAAATGTATGTGTGGGGAAAGATAATATTATGTACCATAATTTTTATAGAAAAACGATCTGCCTCAATCTGCCGTTTTTTATAAAAATGTATTTCCAGATAATGTAAAACTTAAAAATTTGGATATTTTTAACTTTTGGTTGGAAAATGATAGAAAACCCATTAATGTTATCAACTGGATTTATGCGAAATTTAATAGAAGTGTCGATGAAAACTGTATGACGACAGTGAAAAATCAAATTAATAATTTATGCGCACATGCTAAACAAAAGTGGGTTAAAAACCGGAGGACCACGAAGCGTTTTCTGGAAAATGAAAGAGAGTGGTTATCTCATGAGACTGTATTCAAACTATTAGAAAGTGATGTTGCAAAGAGAAAAGGCCGTCCTTATGTGGGTTATGGCAAGGGAAGTGAGCGACAAAAAAGAAAAATGGCTTCAGAAGTGTCGTCCGAACAGGGAAATGATACCAAGCTATTGATTCATGCTGCTTCTATTTCAGCTAATTTATCAAAAAAAAATTATTTGAATTTTATTTAAAGAAAGCTGCCTCGTCTCCATTTGAACCAACTAGAATGAGAAAAAAAATAACTTCTAACGAGAAAATGCCGTTACCGCTCTCCCCTGAAGAAGCATTAAGCTTTTTGCTCGAGAATAGTTTAACAAGACAACAATATACTAACATAAGAGAGATGTGTAAGTCAAGAAACTGTGATATTTTCCCCAGTTACAAAAAAATTCTAGACAGCAAGTTGGAATGCAGACCCGATGGACTAACGGTAACGGATTCATCAGCATATATTCCTCTCCAAAGTTTAAATGACAGTTATTATGACAGCAAAAAGAATTTTGTCATGCCAGGAAGAAGTTCTGATGCAAATGGATGAGGTCAATGAAGTGAATTTTGTTCTAAGTTACGGTTTTGACGGTTCCACAGGACAAAGTGCATTTAAACAAATATTTACCAGCAATGCCCCGCAAAGTTTAGATAACTCGCTCTTTGTAACGTCAGTTATACCATTAAAAATAGTCACATCAAGTAATGCAATCGTTTGGAATAACCGTACTCCTCAATCTGTCCGTTTTTGCCGACCACTTAAAATTGAATTTATAAATTAAACTAAAGAGCATATATTGAAAGAAAAAGCAAATCTTGATGTGCAAATATCAAATATTAAGCCTTTGGAATATTATATGGTAAACGGTAGAAAGATTACTGTAAAGTACGAGCTTATTATGAGTTTAATTGATGGAAAAGTGTTGAACGTACTAACGGGAACAAAGAGAACTCACGGCTGCAAATGATGCTGGCTGCAAATGTAGATGTGTGGCAGCTCCTAAATAATTTTCAAGATGTTTAATGCTTCATACAGCAAGAAATTTATTAGTTTTTTAAGTAATTTTCTGAAATGTATTAATGAATTAATTTGTGATTTTAAGTTAGTTGCTAAATATATGTTATATCGAACAAAATGATGCAATTATCGCTAAATTTTAAAGTGATCTGTCACTAGAGGTGGGTGTGGCAGTAGGCGGATTGACTTGAAATGTTTACAAAAGTTTTTGGTGAGAATTATAGTGAGTTAATTGAAAATGAGACAGTTATTATTTCCCCGTGATCGTCAACCGCAGTGGCACTCTAATCCACCTACTGGAAATGGGCGTGGCACTGCCCGATTGACTTGAATTTTTTACTGAAAACTTAAAAACACATTATAATCATCTGTACGAAATTTGAAAGGTCTAGCTGTTTCCTGTGATTTATTGCCTCAAAAACCTGTCATTGGGACCATAGTGTGATGGTGTAAGGTAGCCCAAATATTTACTTCCTGGCTCGATAATTAATGTTATGTGTTCTTCTAAGTGGATTTCTTTGTAATATTTACCGCCTTTATAATTATTATTTAATATTCTATCCTTTCGACCATCAAACTAAAGTGCAGGTACTTTCAACACTTTATATCGTCCTTTAAAATACTTATACGGGCCTTGTTTCTTTCTCTTCTTATTTTATTTTTGACTATAACAGACATTTTTGCTTCTTGTAAAACAACTGAGGCAATAGCTGCGGCTGCTCTGTCTGAAACGCCATATCGATCGCAGGTTTGAGAAAGACCTGAAAAGTTAATTGAAGCTTTAGAATGTAGCTTTTGTTTCTTTGTTTCAACTGGTTCAATTATGGGCTATCATCAGACGTGCCAGAATCATTTGATGAAGAAATGCAAATAAGTGAATTGGTAACTGAGACATTGGCGCTAATTTGAATACGCCAACTTGTTGACGATTCCTGTTTAAGCTTTCTGTTAATTCTTTTTTTATTTTATTTCTTTGTAGCCACATCTATGCTTCCTATTATCATTGCTCGGTCAGTCCTTTGATCTGTGAGAAAATTTTGCTCTTGAAGAGACACCTTTCTTTCTTTAGGGCTAGCACATTTTTAAAATCTAAACTCTTACTAGATGAAATATCAAATAAGGCTTTGCTCAATGCGAGAAAATTTTTTAACTTCAATTACGGTATTTTGGGAAAAGATTTCAAGAAATTTTTAAATTTTATGTGATAAGTTTAGAGAATTGGTTGTATTCGAATGTGTGAAACTGTCTGTAATGATGCTTTTTTCCAAATATTTTCAGTTTTCAGCATTACAATATCAGCTACTTCTTGAAAAGTTGGTTCCTTTAGTGTATTTTTTTTTTTTACTTTTCAACTGATACCGTGTCCACTCGTAACATTTTTTTACATCTTCAAAGGTTGGCAGCATATTTTCCTTTATATCACAAGTATCACCAAATATTTCGAGTACGATCCATAGCAAACGTTAATATAAACACAAAATTTTTACAAATTACGAAAAAAATAGCACGCGTTCTTTCACTAATATGATGTTTATGGTTTGAAACTCTAGCACTATTTAAATGCATATCATTGTTTTTTCTTTCTTGAAAAAAATTTCCATTTTCGAAGCAAAGTAACCTAGATTCAAATTCAAATTATTTGAATACTAGATTTGAAAATATTTTAGTAAACTAAGTAGATTTTTGTCAAAGTGCTGCATAAGCGTTATTTTATTGGACTTTTTAGATGGTTTTTAAAATTTTAAGCCTGAAAGACTTAAATTTAAAATAGATTTTATATAATCTAACAGGGTTACTGGATAATTTAAACCATTTCTTTTATATTATTATTTAAGGTGGCTATTTTTTATACACGCTTTCTTAAACTTTGTTTGGAGAAAACAAATTTTAATTCTTGAAACTTTGATGCTTATCCGGAGGCAGATGCTCTTGGCCAATTGTAATAATTTTTGTAACACGTAATATCAGTTTTAAAAGGCAAAAAAAAAATTGCTATTAGAACATATAACTTAAAAAAATTTTTTTTTTGACCCAGTCTAATGAGCACTAAGGGCCAATTTTTCAGTGCGAGTTTAAACTCTAGTCAAATTAAACTGAGCTTAACTCATCAAAATTGGACGTTTAAACTCGGTTTAGGCAAGAAAGTAACACATTATATGATAATTAAAGTCAATTTTACTTCAACGAATGCTAAAATATCTAGTTAAACCGAGTTTAAACGTCCAAATTTGGTAAGTTAGGCTCGGTTTAATTTGACTAGAGTTTAAACTCGCACTGACAAATATAGTATCAGAAAAAAAATTCGCTGCACACCATTTAATTCGAAGCATTTTTGGAGGGTAATTCCGAAAAGTTTTTTTGCCAAACGTTTCGTCACATCTTCAACATTTACTGCTTTAATCTTTATAACGAAAATGCACACCAACGAGAAGCAAGACACGAGAAGCAATAGAATTTCGTACAGAAAAAAGTATTGCTTCTCGTGTCTTGCTTGTCGTTGGTGTGCTGCTTCGTGGTACAGAATAATGCAGTTAGAGTTCGATCTTAATGTATGGTATATCGATGTTTTTGTCTTGAGAAGAGTATATTTTTGCTCCAATAGTCATTGACCTCAAGTACCCAGCTTTAGTACTTATTAACCAAATTTCAGTTCTTACCATCCTAATGGCTTGTTTTATATTGGGCAAGACTTGAAAGCAGTTATTTTTAGTACAAAAACTTGCCAGTACAGAGCAAGCGTACTCTTCCCCTTCGTCACCAAAACTCATGTAAACTCACCACGATTTATCCAACTAACTCAAATTCTTGCTTTCAAGTCTTGAACAATGTAAAATTGGGCAATATACCCACCCTAAAAAATGTATTTTAATTCACTTCTATTTGAATATTAATTTTAGTGTTGAAAATTGTAATTTTCCTATCAACTTGGTGTTCCTATCAAATAGTAATAACTTCACTCAATTTTTTTACTGCCAAGATGATAGTAAAAACTTTTTACTACTATAACTGCAGTGAAATTACTGTACATCAGTAGTAATTGAACGAAATAGTAATTTTACATAATGTACTAAAACTACTACAAAATTATTTGCTAATTCTCTTCTTCAATAGAACTAAATTTACTCCACGGTTGTTCAAGTTTGCTGAAAAAATTGGTAGTAAATCTTATTTGTACTACTAAGATTGCTGTAAAATTACTACAAAAAAATATTAAAAATGCTAACTCAATAACAGTAAAATCATTGTTTCAGAGAGTAATTTTACTGAAATGAATGCAGTCATTTGAAGCTTTACTACAATTATTGCAAATATTTTACAAATATTTTAGTCAAACGTCGTTTAATTGTACTGCTATAGTTGTAGTAATCGATGCAGCTGACTCCCGCTAGACGCGTGCATGCTCATTCGTGAGTAAAAATTCGTAGCGTTGCAATGCGTTCATTTAATTTTTTTTTTGTTATTTCTATATATTGCTGTTTTTGTGGTGCTTTGAAAGTTTTGAAATTAAATAAATAATTGTTACGAGAAGTTCTGGTTCGAAATTTATAAAATGTTCACTTCGCGAATGCGGATATATTGGATAAAATTTGTATTAAATTTATCATCATGTCCTGAGGCACGAATTTTTATTTTTTAAGTGAATTTGAAACTAAAAAATGCTGTATAAAAAATATATTTTTTTATCAAATTTGCTGTGTTTTGAATATAAGATTACTTATATATGGGCATATCCGTAGCTAAGAGTTGTTAAAAATTCGGCTCTCAGATAGAAGCCACCAAAAATAATACGTTACGTGACTTTAAATTGAAGTGGTTTTTACCTGCATCAATATAAACAAAAAAATCTGCAAAAAGTGCACGAGTTTTTTATGAATGTTTTTTAATATAATCTGCAATAATATTGCTACATATTCATAATTGTTTCGTTAAAAAATCTTTTTTTGATTATTATTATTATACAAACCATAGTATGATACGTTACGTGAAACACATTAAAGTGCCTCTGCACTATATGTTTCATACATATTACAAGTCAAAAATTACAAATGGTTTTTAGATACAGATAGTGTGGAACATATGAAACTGTGGTTTTGAAATGTCGTTTGTATTTGCGTCTGTAAATTTTTGAATAAGAACCGTCTCTAATTTCGTATGTTTTCATGTTGTCATAATTTTTTTTTATGAAAATGAGAGAAAAGGTACATTTTAAAATATTTATTCAATAAATTGATTTATAATGAATTTTTTTGACATGTCATCTGTATGAAAGATATCGCACCTTTATGTGACAAATTTTTTCCTTCAAAGAAGTGTAAATATTTTATAGTTTTATTTCCTTAATTGAACTAGAAAACCATGTAAAGTGTAATTCAGGACCGTTACAATCGAAAACTGAAAAAAATTTTATTAAACTTTGTATTATACGAGTATTTATTATACTTATAAAATTTCAACTTTTGTTAAAATTTTTCAACTTTTGTCACAATTTTTTAACTTTTGTTGCCATTCATCATGTTTGCTGTTATTTTTTTAAATTCAAATTGAGATCAGCTCTTAGTAATCTCACAATATAAATTTAAACATTTTTTTCTCTGTTATGGAGGCTTAAACGAATTTTAAGTAACATTAAATTTTTAGTCGTGGTAGACCTTTTGGCGGAAATGCCCATATCTTTTATGTAATTTTTCAAAATAAATATACATAAAGAAACATTATCGCGTTTTTCGAAAGACGAAAAATATTGTGTATCAGTTTGCAATTTATAGTCATCACCACTTATGTTCCCTGATTTGTTTGGCCCTTTAGGATTGCGGAAAATCGTCCATAGAACGATCTTAGATTACGATTGCAGCTATATTAAGAGTAAATTAAAAACTTTTAAGTGTTCAAAGTTTGTCATTTTTTATGTATAAGTTCCACTTCTACCGTGCGTAGCAACTATACATTTCTTTGTATAGATTATTGGATAGTTTTAGTAAGAAAGGTGCTTCTTCTTCTATTGCGAATCCTTTTTATTTCCCATTTGTGGCACTAATTTTTAAACCGTTGTTCCAAATTTAGGTGTGTTTACTAAATATTATAAAAATCATTATTACATGTGATCCCGGTAAATTACACGGAGAGAAAAAAACTAAACATTTTTTGCTTGAACCTAGAAAAAAGCTTAGCGGTTCTCACAAAAACATACAGCATTTAATTTATTTCTATTTTATTATTTAATTCATATTTTTTGTACTTTTTTCTTAAACTTTTATTTAAATTGAGAACATATTGCTAAAACGAAAAACATAATTTTCTTAAGACTAGATAATTTGTCTATATAAAAAGCAATTATTTTTCAGAAAAGACACAAATTTATTAAAAGGGGCGGTTTTCATAAAAATTTTTCGAATGTATTTTTGCATTTTCTGGAAGTTAAAAGTGTCTGAAATGTTAACTTAGATGTTAAAATGTTTGATCCGATTATTATAAGACTTTTAAAAGCCCATTGATTATGAATACAAATAGTAAAAATTATATTTACATATTAAAGTGTACCCAAAATTTTAAACGCGTTTTTCTCGAAGAACGACTTTTTCAAAAAGCGTGTCGTGTTTGAAGCCCACCCGTAACAAATAATTTCAATGAAAGCATATGAGAATATAAGAAAAATGATCCCCAAGTCCGATAACGACTACCTTAAACGAAAAACTGATGATAATTTAAGGATATGCACCTGGAATGTCTGAACTCTTAATTGGGAAGGTGCCTCTATCCAACTGACTGATGTCTTGAAAAGATATAAAGCTGATATCACTGCTATCCAAGAAATGCGATGGAAGGGACTGGGTTGCATTCGGCATGTGATATCTACTACAGCGGCCACATGCGGAGAAACATGAGTTTTAATGCGGATTTGTAGTTGGCAAGGGACTACGGTTCCGCGTCCTGCGATTCACACGTATGAACGAACGGCTTGCCTTAATCCGCATCATTTCCGCATAATTTTTTAATATAAGCATAATAAGCTTAATATGTGCTTTGACAATGATGAGGCCAAAGAAACTTTCTACGAGCGCCTTGAAAATACTTACGAATGCTGCCTATGTCATAATGTAAAAATCGTACTTGGTGACTTCAACACTAAAGTGGGCCCCCTACTCCGAGTAACAATCTTGACGCGATGTAGGGGCTTAAGTTGCAATGACACAATACTGCCGGTTGGAGTAGTTCCTCCCTGTAGGGCATAACCCTACAGCTCAGCAGAGCCTGCATCTTTTGTGAAGCGACAACTAAAAGTTACTCCCCCCTAATCCAGGGTGTCATGCGCACCGTGCCCATTGGATGGTTTGCAGTCAGGGGGTATACCGACTGTATTGGAACGGAGCCTTCATGATAACAGGCCGCCTCATGAAGTAACTGTGGCCTTACCATGGTATGCGGGCTCTGGCATGGTTGACCACCCTTTCCCAGCCATAAAACATAGACTGCGACGCTTTTGTCCTCGGACACGAGCTACCGGTCGAATCTTAAATATGAGCACAAAAAAAAACAAAACACAACAAACAGGAAGACTTGCGGGGAGTCACCGCAAGCAGAGCAGCAGACCTCATGGAACAGAGATTCCAAGAGGAAGGTCAACGGCAAGGCACCAAACCTAGGAGAAATCCTCCTCCGCCAGCCAGAACACAAGTCAATAGGACTGTACGCAGCAATGATCAGGTGGAGCATAGAATCCATAATGATCACAGACACTGCAGCACACAGATGAGGAGGCACCCGTACGGCAAAGATCGAGTGGAGCATACCATCCACAGCGGTCAAAGGCCTAGTACCAGCCACCAAAGAAAAACTGCGAGCCCCAGGAGATCACATCCTGTAAAAATTCCCCCGGAAGAACACCGGGATGATACGACGTCGGCTCCAAAAAGTATCCCAATCTCGGAAACTGCGTCAACATCCAAGGATGCGGCACAGAAAAGGGAATCAGAAGAAGGGCAAAAACACAAGCCCTTCCACAGTAGACGTCGCCGTGTCCACCTCCCTCAGCGCGGGGAGCCAGGAGGGCTAGACGACCCACTAAGAGTCGGCCTTAGTGGAGCAGGCGTAAGATGGTATCTGCGCTATCTGGAACAGGGCATGGCACCCGAAGTAGCTCATGAAAGAGCGGTAGAGCATCGGGGTAAAGCACCGGTACCAGAGGCAACGAAGAGGAGCTGCAGCGAGATAACGCCTCCTCAACGTCCAGAGAGCAAGAAGGCCAGAATAGCTCCTGGAAGCAACAGTAGGTCAGTGCCAGGGGCTAAGGTACCCGAGCCAGAACCTCAGAAAAATAGAAAAAGCTATGCAAGCATAACTAAGGGCATACAAATAGCGGTTCTGCCCAAAGAATACCCCCGGCAAATGCTAAGTCCGGATGAGCTATCGGAGCTAGAAGAAGCCATATTGAGCGAAGTAGTGAAGGGCTGGTCCACCAAGCTACAGTTTGAGGGAATTCACTTTCGTCCGGGCATGTTACTGGTCGACTGTTCGAATCCCTCAACAGCAGAATGGCTGCGAGCAGCAGCACCAAAGCTCGAGCAATGGAAAGGGCTAGAACTTATGGCTTGCCTAGGGGAGGAGGTCCCAAAAGGGCATACCGTTAGAATGTTCTTGCCAAGAAGTTCAAGCACGGAGATCAATAGATCGATGGGACTAATTGCCGCCCAGAACGATGGTCTCAATACTAAGTATTGGAAGATATTGAGCTCCAAGGATGAGGGAAGTGGGCATATGCTCACGTTCTCGATAGATAGGGAGTCACTTGAGACTATCAAGTCAAGGGGCTCCACTATCAGCTTCCGCTTTGGAACCATTCCGGTGTTGGGCACAAAATCGCCACCAACCAAACCGGTCAAAGCAGCAACATCCACAGCTGCAGCGCCCACAGCTGTAACGTCAACAGTGGTATCGTCCACAGAAGCCACATCTGCGACTCCAAATGAAGGAAAAGACGCAACGCCACCAATACAACCAACTGGTGAAGTTGTTACGGAGAAGTTCGCCTCCGTCTCGGTCATCACCGCAACACCTTCAATCGAAGATCAAGCAGAGGGCATGAACCTCGCCGCTCTCACGATTGAAGGTTGTAAAAGCGAACCTCCGACTGAGGTAGTAGCAACGCTGCCTGAAAAAGACCGGGGCAGCAGTCCAGTGCTATGACGATCGGCACAGTAACCAGCACGAAATTTGCCCAAGTAAACCTCCACCATGCAAAAGCTGCTTCGGCAGTTATTGCTCGGAGGTTTACCACAGAACAACTGGGCTTCGTGCTGATCCAAGAACCCTGGTGCTACAGGGGAAAAGTAAGTGGCCTCTACTGCAAAGAGGGTCAGGTAACTTGGGACCAGAGAACAATCAATCCCAGAGCATGTATTCTAATGCAGAAAAATATTAATTATATTTGTCTTTCAGAATTTATGACGCGGGACCTTTCAGTTATCGAGACTCACATCGAAACTGATGGCAAGCACCGCGCCATAGTGATCGCATCCGCTTACTTTCCTGGGGACGATGTCAACATTCCCCCAGCGGAGATAAAAAGACTCGTGGAGCATTGCAGGAAAGAGCACCTTCCACTAATCATCGGCTGTGACGCCAACGCGCACCACACAATTTGGGGAAGCACCAACGTCAACACCAGAGGTGAGTACCTTTTAGAATTTCTTTTAAGTAGTAATCTAGACTTCTTCAATGTGGGGGTAACACCTACCTTTGTAACTAGGGCTAGAGAAGAGGTCTTAGATCTCACCATAGGAAGCCCAGATGTGGGGGATATGATTAGGGAATGGAGGGTATCAATGGAACCTTCAATGTCTGACCATAGAATAATAGAGTTTAGATTTGGGGCGAAATGTCAAGAGACAGAACCCAAAAGAAACCCAAGAAATACCAGTTGGGACACATACACCAACAACCTGAAAGAAAACCTACAGAACGTAAAAGCTAGGAGTAGAATTAGTAACATCCTAGAACTTGAATGCTATGTAGAGCAAGTAAACAATGCAGTATATAATGCCTACGAATCTAGCTGTCCAACAGGGCACAAGGCAAGAACAAAACATACTCCTTGGTGGAGCGCTGAGCTGACCAGACTCCGGAAGAAGGTGCGATGCAGCTTTAATGCCGCAAAGCGCAACGGAGAATGGCACAACTACACGGCGACTCTGACGGAGTATAATAAAGAAATCAGGAAAGCCAAAAGACAGAGCTTTAGAACCTTCTGTGAAGACATTTCTTCCACGCCAGCAGCAGCCAGGATACACAAAGCAATGGCTAAAGGCAGAGTGGAGACAAAAATGTCACTTCTATTGCCAGACGGAAGCTATACGCTTAGAGAAGAGCAACGAGCCAGTCACCTTCTAGAAACTCATTTCCCGGGCAGTACACCGGTAACTGAGTATGAGACAGCAGACAGGCAGATCACTCCAAATCAAGAAGAATGGAAACTTGCAACGAGCATTTGTACTAAGGCTCGTCTAGATTGGGCACTCAGAACCTTTCAACCATTCAAATCAGCAGGTGTAGACGGCATCTTTCCTGCACTTCTACAAAAAGGTGCAGAAACTATATTGCCTCACCTAGTCAAAATAACTAGAAGCAGCCTTGCGCTGGGCTATATCCCAAGGAAATGGAGAAGGGCGATAGTCACCTTCATACCAAAAGTAGGGAAAATAGACTACACGCTACCAAAGTCGTTTAGACCCATTAGCCTTACCTCATTTGTACTTAAAACAATGGAAAAGGTAATAGATAACTATATAAGAACTGAGATTCTGGAGAAGGCACCAATGCACCCCTGTCAACACGCGTATAGGGCAGGCAGGTCTACAGAATCTGCTCTATACCAGTTGGCTAGCAACATCCAGTCAGCTTTCAAAAACAAAGAAACCGTACTCTGTGCCTTTCTAGACATAGAGGGAGCCTTTGATAATACTTCTCACGAGGCTGTGAAGAAGTCTTTACACAAAAAAGGAGTAAATGATACGCTCAGCAGATGGATATGCCAAATGCTTAGCACTAGAACTGCAGAAACAAAAGTGGGCAACACCACTATAAGAATCAAAACAACAAAAGGCTGCCCACAAGGCGGAGTCCTTTCTCCACTGCTGTGGAGTCTTGTTGTGGACGAATTATTAACGATGCTAACCGAGAATGGCATAAAATGTCAGGGTTACGCAGACGACATCGCCTTAATAGCGAGAGGGAAGTTCGAGGATACACTCTGTAACCTGATACAGAGAGGACTGTCAGTAACAAAGGAGTGGTGCAACACAGTGGGATTAAGTATCAACCCAGCGAAAACCACCATAGTACCTTTCACTAACAAAAGAAGCCTGCCAAACCTCCGAACAATGAGACTGGATGGCACTGAAATTCCCTTCAAAGGAGAAGTAAAGTATCTGGGACTTACACTAGATTCAAAGCTTCTCTGGAGAAGACATGCAGAGGTAACTATAAACAAAGCAACGCGAGCACTCATGGTATGTAGGAGCCTGGCGGGGAAAAGCTGGGGTTGTAACCCAACAATTCTCCGCTGGATGTATACCATGATGGTGAGACCCATCCTCACCTATGGTGCAATAGCATGGGCTGAGAGAACCAAGCTAACCACAATGAGGAATATGCTAACAAGGGTGCAGAGACTGGCCTGTGTATGCATCACAGGGGCCATGAGAACATGCCCTACAGCAGCACTAGAAGTAATTCTGGACCTAACACCCTTACACCTTGTCATAGAGGGAGTAGCCAAGCGAACTCTGTTGTGCATTGCAAAAGAGGGGACAGGTTCAGGTAAAACTATCAGCAGTAGAGAGAAGGAGGATATTGCAAAGCACACTCCCTACATCGATCTACCAAGAGACGATATAGTAAAAAGGTATAACTTCGAAAAACACTTCGGAATTAAGCTTAGTACCAAGAAAGAGTGGGACAGCGAGATGATATCGCAGGTCAAGAAACCACACAGTATAGCATGGTATACAGATGGGTCCAAGACATTGGAAGGTATAGGCGCAGGGGTGTACGGGCCAAGAACCAAGCACTTTGAACCTATGGGGACAACACCCAGTATCTTCCAAGCGGAGATCCTAGCAATACAGCTGTGTGCACAATTCAATCTGGACCGTAAATACAAAGGTCAGGATATAGTTGTGATGTCAGACAGCCAAGCAGCAATCAAAGCATTAGTTTCCTGTGAGATATCATCGAGAATAACATGGGAATGCCTAACAAAACTCAACGAACTAGGCAAGAATAACACTGTTACTATACTTTGGGTCCCAGGACACAAAGGAATACAGGGTAACGAAGAAGCCGATGGACTAGCACGACAGGGTGCAGCCACAAAATTTATAGGGCCAGAACCATTCTGCGGATTGGGCACACACTCTATAAAAGAAGAACTAAGAAGGGAGGAGAGGCATAAACGATCAAACCTTTGGAAAAGCCTCCCAAAGCTAAGACAATCCAAATTGCTCCTCAGAGATTTTAACACTCGGAGAGCAAAATTGTGCATAAGCTTAGGCAAACCGAATCTTAGGATTCTAACGGGGTTCCTTACAGGACACTGTAAACTCAAATACCACCTGATGAAATTGGGCATAGAGACCGATAGTAACTGCCGTTTCTGTGAAGAAGCAGAGGAGACTCCAATACACCTACTTACAAACTGCGACGCCGTGGCTCGCAGACGTAAACTAGCACTGGGGAATTATGAGCTGAGTCTAGAGCAGGTTTCATCCCTTGAACCTAAGAACATTCTCAAATTCATTAGAGAAATAGGGCTGGATGAAATTCTGTAATCCGCAAACCCAGCGGAGCTTTGAGAAGGAGGTACAATAGATCTCATTTAGGTCGCAGTACGCATCTCCACCACACAACATTAACATTAACATTAAAGTGGGCAAGGAAAATATTTTGGTCGGAAAGTTTAGCCTCCACAACAACTTCTCCGATAACGGAATGAGGCTGATTGACTTCATCTCACTAGAAGTAGCACTAGATTAAAGCACCTCAATATTCATAAAGCCACCGGATGTCCCCTGATCAAAAAACCAGAAACCAAATTGATCACGTTTTGACCGACGGAAGGCATTCTTCCAATGTATTGGATGTACGCACGATTCGTGGTACAAACATTGACTCGGATCACTATCTTGTCGCAGCCAAGATCCGTACACGTCTGTGCGCAGCTAAGAATGCACACAACCCTACACAGAGAAAGCTAGACGTCAACAAGCTGCAATCGAAACAGACAGCCGAAGCTTTTGCCAATCGACTGTCACTCCTGCTTCAAAGCACTCCTCCAATCGATGATATATGCGCGCAGTGGACACACATTCCCAACTCCATGCGTGCGGCTGCCGAAGAGGTGATTGGCTACCACCGCCCTCGTCGAAACCAGTGGTACAACCAGGAGTGTCGCGACGACACTGCTGAGAAAGACGCCACCTACAAGCCACCCTGCAGTCGGTTGTAACGCGCTCTGCTAACGAGCGATACAAAGAGAAGAAAGGAAAAGGGAAGAGGGACGTATTTTAAGGCGGAAAAAGAGCGGAAAAAAGCGAGAGCATGAGAAGATTGAGATGTATGGCGACAGGAATGAGGCCAAAAAATGATTCGAAAAAATAAGACGCCTTACCGATGGTTTTAAATCCGGGGCCTCTACCTGCAAGGATGAAAACGGGAATCTGGTAACAGTTATCCAGAGTACACTGACGTTATGGAGGAAACACTTCTCTAAGCTTCTAAATGGCGACGCTGACAGCAATCCCGCCAATAGAGATAATATTCCGGAAACCCCAATTACGGATGACAGTGTCGAGGTTCCGCTGCCCGACTATGATAAAGTCCTGACAGCTTAAGCTCGGCTAAAAAATAACAAAGCCGCGGGAGCTGATAGTTTACCTGCTGAGCTGTTTTAGAATGAAAGCAAAGCTTAATTTAAATGCATTCAAGAGCTTCTATGCAGAATATGGTATATAGAATGGATTCCGAACGATTGGAATCTCAGTGTGCGCTGCTCAATCCACAAAAAGGCGAACCTGCTATTTGTGCGAGTTACCGTGGGATAATCCTTCTTAATATCGCATATAAGTTCCTGTCGAGCGTTTTTAGTAAAAGATTGAAGCTTTTTGTAAACGAATTGATTGGACCTTACCAGTGTGGGTTTAGACCTGGAAAGTCCACCATCGACCAGATCTTCACGCTACGACAAATCTTGAAGAATACCCAATAAAAACAAGTCAACACCCACCATCTTTATGTCGACTACAAAGCCGCCTTCGACAGCCCAATAAGAAAGCACCTTTACTCCACCATGTCTAAATTTGGTATTGCTGCAAAACTAATACGACTTTGCAGGATGACACTGAGCAAATCCAGCAGCGCAGTTAAAATCGAGAAGGACATCTCTACACCATTTGTTACCAAACGAGGTTTCAGACAGGTTATTCCTTATCGTGCGACTTTTTCAACCTAATTATGGAAAAGATCATCCGAGCTGCTGATCTGAGACGTAGTGGCAAAATATTCTACAAGAGAGTTATGCTGCTTGCGTATGCTGCATTCTCCACATTAGAAAAAGAGTCAAGTCAAATAGGTCTGGCAGTGAATGCAGATAAGACAAAATACTTGCTGTCAACAAACAAACAGTCCCAACGTCTTGGGCCCACGTTACAGTTGACAAAACCTCCTTCGAGGTTGTAAAGGACTTCGTCTATCTGGGATCCAGCACAAACTCAGCCAACGTAATCAGCATTGAGATCAAACGAAGAAGAATAACTCTTGCCAACAGGTGTTACTTTGGGCTCAGTAGGCAATTGAGAAGCAGATCCCTCTCTCGACGAACGAAAATCACTCATCGTGCCCGTATGAAAAGACTCTAGAAGCATTCGAGAGAAAGATTCTTCCTAAGATCTACGGACAAATCTACGTCAATGGCGGTACCGAGTACGGTGGAATCATGAACTGTACGAGCTGTACGCTGACATCGACATAGTCAAGCGCATTAAAATCGAGCGGCTGTGCTGGCTGGGTCAATGAGGAAAATATTCGACTCGTTACCCAGCGACGGTCAACGCAGAAGAGGACCACCGCATCTTCGTTGGAAAGACCAAGTAGAGGATAACCTGAAGACGCTTGAAATTTCGAATTGGCACCAGCAAGCGAGAGACAGAAAGGGCTGGCGAACATTCGAACATTAGATGAGGCCAAGACCGACATACGGTTGTAGCGCCAACTAAGTAAGTAAGTAATTTGGGGTTGCTATTTGCCATGCAATGGAGCCATGAACATGCCGAATATCCAGATTAATAGCGGGAACCATTTTTTATTATTTTTAAATTACAATATTTATGATAGAGCATATATATGATCACTTATGCCATTACCTTTGCGATTCTGCTGTGGAAAAACTTTTACAAGAATTACGAATCTATAATAGTATGGTCATACCTCGTTTATCCGGTTGATCTGATTAAAAAAATCGATTTTACCGGTTAACTAAGCGTGTAAAAATTCCGCAAAGTTTCTTAGTGAATTAAGCAACTCCATATTTTTGTGACAGCAATCTAACACAGATATGTTTTTTCGGTATATTTCTTGGTAAAATTGATGTTTTTCAAAGCTTTAATTCTTTTCGTTATCTTATTACAGAATGAGTTTACAAGTTCAATCAAATAATTTGTTTTTCTTGAATGCTGTAAAGTGTCTTGTGGTAGGGCGCTGGACTGTCATCCAGAGGTCAGAGGCTTAAGTGACAACGGATCAATAACCTGGTCTAAGGGGTTGGTCTAGAGACTAGACATGGGTAACGCAGCAAAAAATGTTGCGCTGAGGCATCAACCTAAGCGCAGTTTATTGTATCAGCGTAATGCGTTAACGCAATTGCGTTATGACGTAGTATAAAATGCTATTATATCTATATCAACTCGATGTTGATCAGCCTAGGCTATTTTTTAATTGGATAGTGCTTTAGTCAGTTTGTTGAATGCGGCGAGTTTTGTGGTGAAGTATCAAGTTGTCCTAAGCGAAAGTTGTCGTAACTTAGGAAAAATAAATGGCATCAAATAAAAAATTCTGAAACAATTAGGCAATTCACAAGGCCTGTCGTATGTCTTATGTCGTATATCAAAGTTATACAAAATACAACATATGTGAGCACCCCTTAATCGTTGTATGATATATTTCTACCACATAAATTAACAAATATTTTTCTAATTTGCTTTTCTTCAACTTAATTTACCTGAATATCGTAGTTTACTTCAATATTGCCAGCCTTTATTGCAGAAACTTCAATGAAAATTAAAAAGAAAAAGTAAACAAACACAGCCGATAAATAGCACTCTCAATAAACATACATAGCTTGCAGGGTTGTATGTGTCCTATCTCAATTTTGCATATAAAACAACAACAGTGTTGATACAACATCGTTAAAAAATAGAACAATACAACAATATGACACAATACGACACCTTGTGAATTGCCTATATATATATATCTGCAATAAATAAATAAGGAAATAAGCAATAAGTTAATTGCACAGTGCGACAGCCAAAACGTGAGTAAGAAACTGACAAATGTTTTCAATTATTTCCGAGTCACGAATCCATCACCCAAATTTCTCCATCACGTCAGAATTTTGAGAAAACGGTAATTCAAGGTTATGGATAACAAGGATATGGTTGATCTATGGTAATTTTGTTGTCAGAATACCCTATATGTTTTTTTGTGGCGATGATTTTTTGCCAACACATAACATTACATTTCTCAACGGTTTGCAGAATAAAGCTATGCTAAAATAAAGTATTTTTGAAAAACGTATAAATAAGTGTAAAAAAGGGGGGTAGGAGGATTAAAGTATTAAAGAATATTGTTTATCAACTTATAACCAGGAAAGACAATTATATGCAAATGCATGTAATATATGCTTTTGCATATTTGGACGTTTTGTTAATAATTTTGCATATTTATAACGATTGTGCTTATTTGTGCATATTTTTACATATTTTTAACTTTTCGAACAGATTTTAGCTTGTAATCGGGCAAATTTTGATACTTCCTTCACATCTGGCAACATTGTAATTTCTTTGATATTATATATATTTATAAAGAGATGTTATTTTATATATGTATAAAAAATATTTTGTTTAAAAACCCACAGAAAGTCTCCTTCCGAACGAAGTCCCTTATTTTAAATGGTGCCCAACTACATCCTGCGATGTCGAGCGGTCTTTCTCACAATACAAAACATTGTTGGCTGAAAATCGTAGAAAATTTATTTTTGATAATATAAAAATGCATTTAATTGTTCAGTGTAATCGCTGAATACAATACACTGTTTTTGCTATAAGCACCATATAAAATAATGGACTTCGTCCGGAAGGAGACTTTTGGCATTGGCTTCGAGCTACCAAACAAAATATTCATTAAATGATTAGAATAGAATTAAATTTTTACTTTATAATTAAAATTATAATTTATTTAAACTGAAATATTTCCTTTTACGCCTTGAAAGGGCTATTGTTTTGTTTTTTTTTATGAATTATTGAATAAAATTTTGAATAATAAAACTCCGACTTCGACATTTTTCGTTCTTATTTGATGGCATATTTTACCATTTTTTAGAGCATATTAGCATACTTATTTTAGATCTTTTCGTGCATATTTCTGTCTTCCCTGCTTATAACAAACATCTTTGCCACAGACAAAAAGCGGGCACCACTTTTAGTTTCGACGCTTCAAGCTGATTTTTCTTAGTAGAATTTTTTGACCTTGAATCACGGTTTTCTCAAGATCCTGACGTAATAGAGAAGTGTTAGTGCACGATTCGTGATAAGGACCCCGGAAATATTTGGGAACATTTGTCGGTTTCTTACTAAAAAAAAGAAGCGTGTTTATGGTGCACAGTGTGTTTAATATGAAACATTACTAAGATAATATTTTTAGCATTCACCAAAAATCAACCAATTCTACTTCAAGCACGCAAGCGCGTCGGAAGCTAATTTCATCTGGAGGGGCAGTACAAAAGGTGGTGCAAAAAAAAGTTCACCAAAATTTCTTCAAAGAAACATGAATGTGAATAAACAAATTTTTTATTTTAGTTTAAAATAAAAAAAATATAAAAATATATAAAAAATATTAAAATTTCATTATTTTTAAAAGTTCTTCCAATTTCAATATTAGAGATCATTCTTTAAAGGATCTTTCATATGGTAATATGAAAATATAAGAAATAATGGTTGCTTTTATAAAGCAAGACTAGGTATATCTTTACATGGTTTAAATGCAATAAGGTACAAAAAGTTATATCAATTTAAATTATTCCAAAATGTTTTTTTCTGTCCTTGCGAGAAACAAACTCTTTCACCACCTCCATCGAATTCAATTCTTCGGTTTTATCTTTGTGAATGTGTATAAGTGCCGCATGAGTGAGTCATTTCTGTGTCATAGTTGCTCGAAGATACGTTTTAAGTCGTCTTAGTGCACTAAAAGAACGCTCAGATAAAGCTGCTGATGCAGGCACAGTCAAAAGCAAAGCAATAAGTTTTTCAACTTCATTTAATAGTTTTTTTTACAGTATCCGAATTTTTCGCAAATTGGGATACAATGCCACTACAATTTGAAGGTGTTTGGCCAGGCAATTGCTTCAGCAATTTCATCTGCAAAAAAGTCATCTGCATAAAGATCTAGTTTTGTTTTTAGATTTTGTTCAGAAGGCACTTTTCCGTTGAAGGCTTCGATTACAATATTTTCCAACGATTCCAGAGTGTCAAGATCTGTTTAAATGTACAATAAGATTTACAAAGTGCCAGTTTACACTAGCTTCACTCAACCGACTCACCGAATGTTAAATCAAAGTGAGTCGGTTGAGTGAAGCTGATGTAAACTTGCAAAAATAAAAAAAAAGTAAAATATCAACCTCTTTGATCGAATCTAGCCGTTATCTCATTTGAGAGAAGATCTAAAATTTCGAAATAATCTTTTCGTAGCCGATCATATAATGGCAACTGTACTGAAGGAACCGGATTTGATGTTTCTTCAAAGCGTCGAGGCGGATTATCATCAGCTAATTCACAGTAGGGGCTTTCGCATGGTCTAAAACATTGGACTAACATGGCAGATTGTACAACATGTAGTACCATGCGTAAGCTAAAACGATAGTTAAAATTTTTGGTTTTTTTCTGCCGATTGTACAATATTGTACAACTATGTAAAATTACTGCTCAATTGTTAGGGCATCTAAAAGTTGCTTAGCTATTAGCCGGATGTGTTCTACTTGAGAGCTTGCAATTAATGATGTTGCTTTACAAGTTAGATCGTTCGAACGCTCAATCAAATAGTCATATTAGTTTTCCATCTAACTTATCGTACAACATGTCGTCCAATATGGAAAGCCCCTAAGAACATGTCAAATTTTTTCTTACCAGAGTTGCAAAATCAACAAGCATTAAGCTACATACTTAAGGGTGCTTTTAAACTGAAGTGGTGAGTTTGCAGTAGAAACTCTACATTTTGTTCTATCTTTTTGCAAACACAGAGAAAGAAATGGTTATCCGCAAGCATGCTTATGAAGAAGAGAGAAAGAAGAGGAAAATATATAATACAAAAATATTATCGTTGTAAAAAAAACTGATATTTTGAATAACTTTTGAAGTTTTCCTTTTAAATTGTTTATCTAGCTTAAAAAGTAGGGGGGGGGGGCGACTGCCCCCTTTTACCCCCGCTTCCGACGCCAATGCAATCACGCAGTCGTCGAACTGTATTCCGTTACGATTGTCAAACTGTATACGCAGGACAAGTTGACGTTAAATGCTTCTATACGCTTAAAAAGCATGCAGATCTAAAGAAACATAAAACGATCATGAAGCAAATGTATTGCTACAGTTTTGCGTTACTGCGTTATGTTTAACTATTAACGCGATATCCAGCTTTAACGCAAAAACAAACATTAAGCAAGAAGATGTTTGCTTTTACTTCCAAAATATTTTTTTTATGTATTTAAAAACCATTCCGTGAATGGCAAAGCATCATAACAAGCATACTTTTTCCATATTTCCATTCAACCAAAAATGGGCTTCATCGGAAAATAAAATTTTCCATGGAAATTCAAAATCAATATCAATTTGTGCTTCAGCCCATTCGCCGAATTGGCGGCGCATATGATGGTCGTTTGGCTTTAATTCCTTCACAAGTTGAATCTTGAAAGGTTTTAAGCCAAGATCTTTTCGTAAAATCTTCCATAAAGTGGAAGGACACAACCCCAGTTACTGAGAACGGCGACGAATTGATTGATTAGGATCATCTTCAATGCTTTCCTGTACAGCGCCTACAGATTCTTCAGTGTGCACTGTTCGGCGTCTCACGGGATGCACATTATCAGTAACAGTAAATGTGGTCTGAAAACGATCTATTGTTCTTCGAATTAGCATCTCTGAAGGACGATTATGTACGCCATAAAATGGACGAAGTGCACGATAAGTTTAACGAACAGAACCATTATTTTGATTAAAAATTTCCACAATTTGCACGCGTTGCTCTGGTGTAAGTCGAACCATAATTAAATGTCAAAGCAAATTAAACAAAAAGCAACTATCAACTGTTGAATGGGTGGTCAAATAAAGCAATGATGCTAACTCAAAGTTGTATCACTCTATAAAAAACACCCTATATTGCTGCGCTACTGAGTTACTTTGTAAAACAAGTTAATAAGCGCAGTAACGCATTTAAGTGCTTCAACTCAATAGCGTAACGCAGCGCAGCGTTAAACATGTGTACTAGAGACATGGCTGTTTGTCAACTTAATTTAGGTCCAGGTTTTTCGAAAAAAATAGCAAGATTCATTTACATTTTGATTTTTTAAAACAAATGGCTAAACATAAGGTTTTTCGATGGTGCAGAAGAAAGAAATGGCTACTAGTTTCTCAAGAGTGCGATTTACTTGTGTCTCTTGCAATAAACATAAAAACTATATTTTTCGTATTGAAGAGATAGTCGAATTAATTCTAGCATATGCCTTACTGTTGACTTCGGTGATCTGAATTGACGAAAAGGCTTCTTCGTCCTATTTGTCTATATGAATCAGCGCTGCCATTTTATATTGCCGTCTCTCCTAGTACAAAAATTGACTTAATTTTTTCCTTGGAATTACTTTAGCTATACCATAAATTAATTCTGGTATTTGTGGTAAATGTCATGGTGACAATTTCCTAAGACGATGAAGTATTTTGCTCTGTTCCAAATAGTATTCGCTAAGAGAAAGAGACCGAAGGTAGAAAAATGTGACCGGTGAAAATACTATGTTTGTGTAGCTTTTTTCTTAAATTAAATATTAAAACTTTAAAACAATCCATATGGTTATTTTAATAAAAAAAAAAGTCAGGTATTCCAGCAACATATCTGCAAGGTCATAAAAACTTAAAAGCTACCCCCCACACACACAAACACTTACACAATGCTCTTCGGCAGCACTGTGTTTGAACTAAATATTTGTAGTCAAAATGGTTTCAGCTCTCCGAGTGTCAGAAGTTTTTGTTTGGCAAATATTGTTATCCTGTGAGAAAAACAAAAAGCCTGCCATCACCCTCTGGCAATAAAAACCACAACCGCTGCTTTACTTTGGTTATTATGATTATTTTCCCAAAATAATTGCAGCTACGATATACTCTATGTGTTCGAGTACTTTGTGTGCGACGAATGAGCAAACGAACGATGGATGAATGGATGGATGGTTGGCTGAATCAAGCTAAGTTGAAAGTTTTCATGCTGCTCAACATTTTGTGTTTGCCCAAAGGATCAACGTCTGTTTTCGGATGCCTGCCTTAATTGCCCTTTAGTGGAAACGTTTAAAGCCCGTGTAATTCCGCACATCAAGTATACGTGCGTGTCTTTTTTTCGACTGAATCTCCTTGCATTTACGAGCTGCTGTGAGGGTATTTTTTTTTGTTTCTGGCATGAGAACAACACCGAAACACTTAGTTTTTTTTTTGTAAATTTAAAAAAAGTTGTTTACTTGTACTGTTACTGTTTGGTTATTTGGTTTGAGTTTTTTTTACATTGGAGTTAATTATAAATTAAATATTGATTTTTTGGCGTGTGGCAGTTGGTGTACAATATTATTTTGTGGGAGAAAATGTTTTGTGACTATTTAAGACAGACTATCAAAAGATATCATAAGATTGACAAATTTTAATTACTTACTTTTATTTTACTTTCCCCACCATGGTCTTTTTAATTTTAATTCTATTTTAATTTTATTTAAATAAAACTTTGTTTAATCCTTGAAAATTTAACAAAATAAACATAACATGATACGCTCAATTGTTTTAATACATTTAAGTATTAAATTTCTTAGCTTTTCCATATGCTTTGTAATATGGCGCCCGAGTTTCCGCTTCCAACACAACCACTTGCTACAGTATCTTTAAAAAACGCACTCAACAACAAATGCTTTTGAAGTGGTTTCGTTTGGAGTAACGCAATCCTTTCTTGCTGTGTCTACAATCCATCTTGTAAACAAAATATTTATGTTTCCTTTCTTTCTTTTTGCTTCGCATTTTTTCCCCTCTGTTTTTTGTGGTAAAATTGAAACTTTTCGTAGAATTGTAATCGGATTCCAATAAAGTGTATTTGCGGCGTTATCTTTTTTGCTTAGCTTAAAGTTCTAAGTGATTCAGCATTAGTCAGTGGTTTCATAATACATATAAGCAACGCAATGTTGACCTTTGTTTTGAGATTGACTTTTTACATGTAAAAAAAATCATTTTATTTAAATTAGAAACATGGTTCTTACCATGGATTAACACCTCAATCAAAGATCTGCTTTGATTCAAAATTAGTTGTACTATCCAAGGTTATTCGACATCTGTGTTTTTGTTATTAAAATAATTTTGAATACATGATTGTCTAAGTATATATTCCCAATTAAAAAAATGTGTTTTTCCCATGGGTTTTGTGTTCGATATGCCAGAAAAAAGCTCTTTAAGGATTAAAAAAAATCTAGTTTCAACAGCTTTTACTTTTTTCCCGAACTTTGGTTTTTTAATCTTTTGCACAAAATAACTCAAGACTATGCCATAATCACTCGAATTATTGTTTTTTAAAATTTTGAGTATTTGGATTTTTGTAATTTTTTTTTGCTAAAACTTAAACATAAAATTTAAAAAAATTCAAAAATTATTATTATTATTTTTGTAAATGCCCTCTTAACTTATAATTTATAATATACTTACTTACTTGCTTAGTTGGCGATACAACCGTATGTCGGTCTTGGCCTCATCTAAGAATTTGCGCCAGCCATTTCTGTCTTTCGCTTGCTGGCGCCAGTTGGAAATTCCAAGCTTCGTCAGGTTGTCCTTTACTTGGTCTTTCCAACGAAGATGTGGTCGTCCTCTTCTGCGTTGACCGCCGCTGGGTACCGAATCGAATGTTTTCTTCACTGGAGCATCGTCTTTCATGCGCTGAACATGACCAAGCCAGCGAAGCCGCTCGATTTTAATGAGCTTGACTATGTCCATGTCAGCGTACAGCTCATACAGTTCATCATTCCACCGTATTCGGTACTCGCCATTGACGCATATTGGTCCGTAGATCTTACGAAGAATCTTTCTCTCGAATGCTCCTTAAGTCTTTTCATCCGAACTGCTCAGCGTCCAGGTTTGTGATGCATAAAGTAGGACGGTCATGATGAGCGATTTATAGAGCGTGATTTTCGTTCGTCGAGAGAGGGGTCTGCTTCTCAATTGCCTACTGAGCCCGAAGTAACACCTGTTGCAGGGCCGTTCCTAGTTGAACAGACGCCTGCGTGCTGAGCAATATTTCGGCGCCCCCACCCTTACCTCGACAATTGGAAAAATATTTAAATCAGTTTTAAATCAGTAAATACATATAGAGGCTATCAGCTTATTTCCAGTTCCTTGTGAAACTTTTGCTTTAATAAACTTTTAAACATAATTAAGTAACGACAAAATTTAAATACAGCATTCTATGTCCCTATTTAGAGTTAAACAAATTAACTTTATTTTATTCAGTAAATCAGTTCTTACAAACTTACATTTCGAAAACTCAAAGTTGTGAAAGAAATGGTTACAGCTTATTTTAACCAGAAAAGAAAACAATAAATGTAATTCAGCAAATTTGAACGAAGACTTTTTCCTGAACAATGTGTGCTTGGTTATTTTAGAGTGATGCTTTTTCGCAGCAAACTCGTCTATGACTATGGAATAATCAATTTTCTCACATATTTCGTACTCTATTGATAAAAGTGCTAAATCGGATAAGCGCTGCTGTGTCATGGTTGATCTTAAATAATTTTTTACAATTTTTAGGTTTGAAAATGATCTTTCTCCACTTGCAACTGTTACTGGCAACGTCAAATACAATCTAATTGCTATTGCTGAATTAGGAAACAAGTGCACCAAATCGTTACAAAAAATTTTTTTCAATATATCAACACATTTATTACCCTCAGAATTGAATAATGCCTTAAACGATAAACATTCAGTATATAGCTCTACTGCATCTATATCTTTAGAAATTGATAGTCCATCACTCACTTGCAGTGCAATATCTAAGTCAGAGTAATGCTTCTTAATTGTATCGTCGTTCAAATCGTACAAGTTATTCAAAAAAGAAAATATATCACTGCATTTCTGCAGTTGGTCGAATCTTTCATTTGCTGTATCCAATATAGAAAAATAGAAATCAACTTTGAATTTGAGTGTTGCATCGATTATTTGATCGTCTTGTCCTTCGTAATTGGAAAGTCTTTTTTTGGTTCGTTTCCTTGACACTGGAAATTCAGGTTCAATTTCGTGCTCAGCTGCAAAAATGGTTGCTTCGTCAATGAATTTCTTAAATTTCTCATCAGTTCTACATTCATTAATAAATTTCTTTAAATTGTTCAAAGCATTAATTGATTCCGTTACACAAATATCACTCTGCTGCAATATTTTACTAACTACATTAATTTTAGAACGAAATTCCTCCCAGATCCATAACGAGCAAACAAACTTAAAATCATTAATTTTTTCATACAATGTGTTGGCCATATGCTTCGTTTTCAAATCGCGAGACTCATCGTTGATCAAAAACTCCAAACTTGAACAAATTGATGAAAATTGAAATCTCACAGGACGAATGGCATCAATTCTGCTCTCCCAGCGCGTGTCGCTTAAAGGTTTAAGTGTTAACCGTAGCACATTGTTTTTCAAAATATGCCATATGTACGTTGACGATGAAAAGAACACATACAGTTCCTGAATCAAATCGAAAAAATTTATGGTTTCTAATGTTATTTTTGCTGCATCATTTACAACTAGGTTCAACGAATGCGCTGCACAGGGAACAAAGAAAGCTCTTGGATTGGCAGTCAAAATCCTTTGTTGAAGGCCTATTCGCTTTCCTCGCATGTTTGAGTCATTATCATATCCTTGGCCTAGCATATTTTTCAAGTCCAGATCAAATTCTGGCAAAAGCCTATCGCACAGGAATGTATACAAACCTTCACCTGTTGTATCCTCTATTGGAAAGAAACCCAAGAAGAATTCTTTCACTTTCGGGGTGGTAGTGCAATCTAAGGTGCAATCTGTTACTCGTACGATGAAAGTTATTTAATTGACGTGGCCAACATCTGGCGTTGTATCCAATATAATTGAATAGTATTTGGCACTTCGTAAAGTTTTTGTTATACTTTTCTTAATTTCTGAGGCAAGCAAATGAATGATTTCATTTTGAAAATGTACTCCTAGGTAATGAGGTACATTCGATTTTTTAGTTTTTATCTGACATTTCTGAATGGTTTGCACATGTTCCATCATCACTGGATCAAACTCACTAATCATCTCTACAGCTTTAAGAAAATTTCCGTTATGCTTTGTGAACAATGTACTTTCCGTGCCACGAAAAGCAAGGCACTGAACTGCGAGATATTGTATTATTGCTATTAAACGTGCTATAATATCGCGCCACCGTTTTTTTTCTAATTGATAAACACGTTGATTTGCGTGTCATCGACTGTCGTATTCGTATTTAATCTATTTTTTAATTGTAACTATTTGTTGCTATTGCTAATATGATCTGAGCTTTGTTCATGTCTTGAAACATTGACAGCCAAGTGTCGTCAATCATTGAATCCTGTACTGGTTAGCTGTATTTGTTGCTTTCCAAAAACTTTACAGGGAAAGCAAAATACTACGTCGAGTTTTACAGAATACACCAACCAGAGTCGTTTTATTTTCTTAATAAAACGCGTATATACTGGGTCGAACAGAATCTTCGACCAAATTCGTCAGCAGGAAAGTTCATTTCGATTCAAGTTGGTCCCTTTTCAACCAATATTTGGATGTTGAAATTCGATAGTAAACGCTCCCACATTCCAGCGTCTGCAGAATCGAAGTCGCTGCAGTCAACGATGTTATCTAAAATTTCTGGCTCGCCATTTTCGCTATCCGAAGAGTTAATTGCATCTTTATCGTTAACCGTTTTAGCTCCTTGCTCAACTATTTCTGGTTTTGCCGAAGATGATGTAGAGGGCGTCGCTGTACTTTGAGGTATTAGAAATTTATCAAAGGCTCCTCTGAGTTCTTCTATTCCGAGTGTCTTCTTCTTCTTCTTTTGATTTCGATAGAATGCACCTGAAAGTCGCTTTGTCTTTCTCTCAGACATTTTGTTACTGTAATAAAAGTCACAACACTGAAGGTTTACAAAGTCAATTTGAAATATTTGTTAACAATTTATTCATAAATTTATTTGACTTTCTCTTATTTATGGCATGTAAGAGATGTGCACGCGATGATTTGCGTATCAATATTTTCTTTTTCGGGGAACTAAATATAAGCTTGAGATCCAGGCGGAAAAAAGCCGCAAGTTCTAGTTTTGAAATTACATTGGAAATTACTTACCTAAATAATCTGCGAAGTCCAAAGACGCACAAAGTCCGCTCCAAGCACTAAGGGGTCGTCCATAAACTACGTTACCAATTTAGGGGGGGGGAGGGGTTTTGAAATGCACTACGATAAGTAACGGTAGGGGGGGGAGGTGTTTAGATATTGTAACGTTACCAAAAATTAAAAAAATCGACGAAAAACCTCTAATTAATAACACAATCATTTCAAAAAATTTTAACCTTACATGTTTATGTTTGATCGTCTAAATTGATGGTTAACTTTTGTTACAACGATTTCTTCCACCACCTTTCCCTCGACACAGGAACCTTTTGGTATTCCTTCACCATCTCAGCACACGTCTGAAAAATTTGGGTCTTTGCTTTTGCGACAGGCTTTGACGTTAAGGCCTAAATGTTCTTGATCAAAGGAGATACCGTATGACATGTACTGTCCTTCTCAGAAAGAAGAAATCGGGTCAAGGTCGTGTCCTACCTGCGGCTTGTATTTCGTTTTTAAAACTTCTATGAATTGCCATAAGTTTGTATTGTATCGTTTACAATAAATCGGAATAAAAAATACTATTTAAATAAATCAATTTTCAGAAAGCATTTACACAAAAACACAGAACTTGGTGCAGCTCGGGTGCAGCCTTTAAGGGTACTCTGTCAAAGACCAGGTGAATTTCTTTGCGTTAGAAATGAGGATTCACCTGAATGGGTCGACATAGAATCCGATGAAAAATTCTATTTTGAAGAATCCTCAACAAAGCTACCAGCTTCTTCTATCCCAGTGATTGAGAGCATCGAATCTTGGATCGCAGATGGAATAGCTTTTACAGATGATATTAATTATTGATTTTTTTCCAATTGTTCCTTTAATGTATCTAGTCATACTAGTCACTAATACTAGTGAAAATTGTCAGAGCTAGTCAAAATATATAATCATTCGAATGAATTAATTTCATATGTCACGTTACTTTAGGGGGGGGGAGGGGTTTTGAAAAGCACTACGAAAAGTAACGCAGGGGGAGGGGGGTAAAAAACCGGAAAATCAGTAACGTAGTTTATGGACGACCCCTAATGCACTTCTAGCTTATAGTATTGTGCGCTGGCTTTCACTCGCTTTTCTGTTAGATTCCTCGTTGTTTGCATTCAGAGCTTTACTTTCAAAAAAAGCTGTTTTTGCAACAACGAAAAAAAAAACGCAGATTGGCTGTGTTCAGCACACTTAAAGTCTAGGAGCTTAAATTATTGTAACATGGTTATGCTGATACTGACAAGAAGTGTTGCCAATTTGTGGAAAAATGTGGAGATTTTAGCATTTAATCATTTATTAACCTAGCAATAGCTAACAAATCGATAATTTGGCTGTTGATACTACTACTAACTACTTGTGTTGCCATTTGCAAATGCATCAAAATAGTCGGCCGCCCCCAAAAATCGGCCGGCTGAGTGCGGGCACGCACTGCACGCCTGGTAGGAACGGCCCTGACCTGTTGGCAAGAGTTATTCTTCGTTTGATCTCAATGCTGATGTCGATGGTTGAGTTTATTCTGGATCCCAGATAAACGAAGTCCTTCACAACCTCGAAGGAGGTATTGTCAACTGTAACGTGGGTTCCAAGACGCTGGGACTGTTTGTTTGTTGAGACCAAGTATTTCCGCATTCACTGCCAGACCTACTCGACTTGACTCTCTTTCTAATCTGGAGAATGCTTCACTGACTTCGCGCGTATTGTAACACTCTTGCAGAATATTTTGCCACTACGTCTCAGATCAGCTGCTCGGGTGATCTTCTCCACCATTAGATTGAAAAAGTCGCACGATAAGAAATCACCTTGTCTGAAACCCCGTTTGGTAACAAATGGTGGGCAGAGGTCCTTCCCGATTTTAACTGCGCTACTGGTGTTGCTCAGTGTCATCCTGCAAAGTCGTATGAGTTTTGGAGGAACACCAAACTCAGACATGGTGTAGTGCAGGTGCTTCCTTATTGGGACGTCGAAGGCGGCTTTGTAGTCGACAAAAATATGATGGGTGTCGACTTGTTTTTCTTGAGTCTTCTCCAAGATTTGTCGTAGCGTGAAAATCTGGTCGATGGTGGACTTTCCAGGTCGGAAGCCACACTAATAAGGTTCAATCAGTTCATTTACAATGGGCTTCAATCTTTCACATAATACGCTAGACATGAACTTATATGCGATATTAAGAAGGCTTATCCCACTGTAATTGGCACAGATAGTGGGATCGCATTTCTTGTGGATTGGGCAGAGCATACTGAGATTCCAATCGTTTGGAATACATTCTTTCGACCATATTCTGCGTAGAAGCTCGTGAATGCATTTAAATAGAGCTTCGCCTCCGTTCTTAAACAGCTCAACAGGTCCCGCTCAGCTCAAAAGGCCATCAGCTCCCGCGGCTTTGTTATTTTTAAGCTGAGCTATAGCTATCAGAACTTCATCATAGTCGGGCAGCGGAACCTCGACACTGTCATCCGTAATTGGGGTTTCCGGAATATCATCTCTATTGGCGGGATTGTTGTCAGCGTCGCCATTTAGAAGCTTAGAGAAGTGTTCCCTCCATAACGTCAGTGTACTCTGGACATCTGCCACTAGATTCCCGTTTTCATCTGTGCAGGAAGAGGCCCCGGTTTTAAAACCATCGGCAAAACGTCTTATTTTTCGAAAAATTTTTAGGCCTCATTTCTGTCACCATACATCGCAATCTTCTCCTGCTCGCGCTTTTTTGCCTCCCTTTTTTTTCGCCTGAAAATACGTCTCTCTTCCCTCATTTGCACTGTGTATCGCTCCTTAGCAGCACACGTTACAACCGACTGCTTTGTAGGCGGCATCTTTCTCTGCAGGGGCGTCGCGACACTCCTGGTCGTACCACTGATTTCAGCGAGGACGGTGGTAGCCAATCACCTCTTCAGCAGCTGCATAATTTATAATATAGGTTAATTTATAATATAAGTTAGAAACTTAACGAAAGTCGAAATTATCGAAAGTCGGTATGTTGTAACACTTTCGACATGCGATATTTGCTATAAAATATCTCTTTGACTTGGTGGCAGTTATCGAGAAGCGAAGTAAATATAAATGCAAAAATTTTTTATTTATGCATTGTTTTATTATTTATTTAACATAGAAGTGTTGAATAATGTTTTTTAGTTAGTGAAATAATAAAATTATTGGCTGTAATAAAGTATATACAGTGACTCAAACAACTGACCACGTGTTTGCATACTCTGCATTCAAATGCACAGAAAAGTCTACCGTGACCAAAAAATTAAAACCTATTAAAAACTTATTATTTGATGATATTATCTAAAAGAAACATTTTGGCTATATTAATTTAAGCTATTTATACATAAATTCATTAACCATGATGATCAAATTGTCTCCATTGTTTCACAAATGTAGTCTTTCTTTTTCGCAAATGTTTAGTAAATGTTTCGTAGACTTTTTGTTTTAGTACAGTGTCGGGTAGTTTTGCACACCTAAGCTTTCTCATCTTGAGTATGTTAAATAAGCGCTTTAAAGCTCATAGTGAAAACAAAGTAGTGCTCGCGCTTTTTGCAGAACTCTTACTAGGCATTATGGGATATTTATTTTGCTCGGATTTGTATTGCGAAATTAAATTAATAAGTAGTGGACGTAATGTCAAAAGGAAACAGACCGACGGATGGAAAATGTGATATACAGATAAGCAGACAGAAATGTAAAAAGGGCTGTTAGTAGTAAAAAACAAATATGTTTTGTTATTGTGCTTATGTTGCTTTTTGTGTTTTGCCAAGGCTAAACTGACAGCGTACGATGCTTTTATTATGCCTACTTGGAACTGATCACTATATGATATGATGTGTGGACATGCCGCTTTTAAATAATTAATTAATTTCTACATCGAATGCCCCACAAATACCTTATATTGGCCATGCAAATTATCGTAATGCCTTGTAATGCATAATTTTTTTTATTTTACCTCTTTGATGCAGACCATGCCGTTATTTTCTAAAAATAAAAAATTGTTCATACATACTTCCAAAAACTGTTGCATACATAAAATTTTATACAGTGTAATCTTACGTTATATCTGTGTCGATGAGCAATAACAGCTTAAGTCTTATTTTAAAAATTCTAGAAATCTTGCTGCACAGTTTTCAATTGCCATATAAGTTATATAAAAGGGCATTTTGTTTTTGCGTCATACCTTAGGCTAAGGTATGCTAGAAGTTCTAGATTTTGTGTATACATAATGATATACAGTTACTGACAATAAAATAGAATCAAGTATTTTATGCAAACACAATCATAAATTTCCGATATTTTTTAATTGCTTTTCGATAACTTTTGTGCATATATCATGTGAGCCAGATATATATTAAAAAATGACACGATGGCAACACTGTTGAACTTTACTGTTATGTTTAATTGAACATTTTGTGAAAAACACGCGTTGACTATTGGACAAAAAAAATAGAATCAAATAAGACAAAGTTTATAAAAAACTCAATTTTTTGAATAATTGCAATTGTAAGTATACACAAGCTTCAAAAAAGATTAATAAATACAGAATTAATGTAAATTTAGGAACAATGGGTCGCGGAAAACACTGCTCGGAGGAGGAACGCAAAGGCATAAAAAAATTGCATAAGAGTGGTCTTACTCAAAGAAAAATTGCGGAAATAGTAAATCGGTCCCAAAAATTCGTTTTTACCGCTCTTAAGCCTTCAAAAGATTGCGAACTGAGAGGCCGTCCACGTAAAACAACACCACAGGATGATAATTATATTGAGATTTTGTCAAAGCGCGACCCTTTCAAGTCCTTTGCAGCCATAAGAGAAGAAATTTCTCTAAATATTTCTTCACGAACTGTGGCTCGCCGTCTTGTAGAGAAGAATCTCTTCGGTAGATTGTCACAAAAAGTGCCAATGCTCACAAAGAGGCACCGAAGCAATCGGGTTCAGTTTGCAAAAACGCACGGCAATTGGACTGGCGAGGAAAATGGAAAAAAGTGGCGAAAAATACTATGGTCTGATGAATCCAAAATAAATATGGTTGGAAATGATGGAAAGATCTGGGTCCGACGTCCAAAAAATGCTGAAATGAATCCTAGATACACCACAAAATCATTTAAGCATGGAGGAGGGAACATCATGGTATGGGGATGTTTTTCGTGGCATGGTGTTGGGCCAATTTTTTGGATTAAAGAAAATATGGACCGACATCTTTATGTCAGAATTTTGAATGATGTCATGCTGCCTTACGCCGAATGGAATATGCCTTTGATATGGCAGTTCCAACACGATAATGACCCGAAACATACTTCGGGTCTTGTTAAAGGGTGGTTACAGGAACATAGAATCGATGTGATGACGTGGCCCGCGCAGTCTCCGGATTTAAATCCGATAGAAAATCTGTGGAAGATTGTCAAGGAAAAGCTGGGACCCATTAAACCAAAAAATAAAGCTGAGCTCTGGGAAAAAGTAAAAGAATCTTGGTACTCTATTCCAGACAATGTTTGCAATACCCTGGTAGAATCCATGCCAAAAAGATGTGCCGCTGTACTTGCAAATAAAGGTTGTGCAACGAAATATTAATACAGTTTTACTTTTTATACATTTAATACTATTATTTTTAAGTCCTACTTATATGATTCTATTTTTTTGTCAGTTAAATCTTCAGACTGTCATTTTAGAAGTGGTACTTTGGAATATATGAGTTGTTTTACTTTTCAAAAAGTTATTTAATAAATGGAAAATAAACTTAAAAATAAAAAAAAATGTTTCAGCTGGTTTTAGATCAATCTCCTTGATTTTTTACTGAATTATAACCAGTAAAATGGTTGATTCTATTTTATTGTCCATAACTGTATACGTGGAACACAACTATATCAATAACTCAGTTTTGTCTTAAATCGACTTAAGCTATTATTGCTTATCGACACAGATATAATATATTCAAGGAAACCGCAAGCGCAGACCTTACCCAGTGGGCATTTTAGCTAGCGATACGCAAAAGAAACCATGCTAGTAGTGCTCTTATTGGCGTCAATATACCTTCCATGATCGCTGCATTGATGAGTGCTTCTGTAAGGCCTACCTTTTGAAGGTTTGGAGTCTTTTCATGTTATTTTGTATGAAAAATTTTAAAAAAATTTTGAAAAAATTATAAATTATCAGATCAATTAAAAAAAAAAAATCAAATCTTAAAGAAAAAAAAACAAAAAAAAATTTTTTTTGTCTGAGTTGGATCGCGAACCCAGGTCTCCGAAATCTAACACATTACATATCACATTATATGAAAGCTTAAAAACTTACTTGATCTAAAGCTAGCAATTTAATTCATGTTATAATTTAATAGATCATTAAACTAATTAACTAACTTATATGAAAACTTTTATATGGAAAAATTCTAAGTCTTTTCTATTATTTTTGTATGAAGAAATTTACAAAAAAAATTCCAAAAAATTTTTAAATGAACAGGAAAATTTTTTAAAAAATGTAGATTTAAAAAAAACAAAAAACTTTTTTTTGGTCCGAGCTGGGTCTTGAGCCCGCGCTCCCAAAAGCTTACTTTAATTTGTTATGATGAAGTTTGTTAACAACTGCGGTAGACGAGTGGTTAAGATGCCGGACCGCCAGATGAGAGGACGTTGGTTCAAATCTGGAAATTGTCAAAAGTTTTTTTTTTCAAGTTGATATTTATATTGCTTTTCTTTCTAATGTACATTCTCAAGAAGGGCTTCTAGCAGGCTTCTTTAGAGTCGCGAAAAAGAAAGACATAGAAAATTTTCTCGTTTCATATAAAAAAGTTAATGGGCTTGGAAACGAATATGGAAGGGCTAAGAAATTCATATGATGGCCTGCTAGAAGCGCTTCAAAGACCTTCTTTTGCCCACTGGGTACTTGCTTGACATTCGCTTGAACACCACACAATCAGGATTCGTGCAAATAGTCCGTAACGCCAGTTCGGAAGTACCCATATGCAATACGTGATTGCAAGCTCAATCAGCTGAAGAAAAAATAGTGTCAAAAATTTGCAAACAAATCAACATTGTAATTTGTAACTAATAAGAAAAATCAAGTACATTTCAGTATGAAATAGGTATAGATATTAATTTTAAAATTTTTGAAAAATTATACCGTACTACATTAAAATGTGCAAAAATATTTTTGCATAAGATATTCTTGAATAAGAGTGTCTTCAAGTTGTAGCCATAAACATAAAAATCTGCAACATTATTTGTAGTCTTTAAAAAGTATATAACAACAGTAAAGAAGTACCTTTCGAAAGTTTATACTCACAAGCTGATAAATTTTCACCACAAACTGATTTTTCTGCCAATGCTGTTGTTGTTGGTTATACTAGTGTATTTGTTGTTGTTGTTGTTGTATTTATTCATGCCATTATAAAACTTTGCAGAATGAAATGTATCTGTATCTGTATCTGTTAGCTGTTTTCGCCTCTAAACGCAAGCGCTAACATGGGCAGGTAAAATGAAGCAAAACGAGAGTAACATCAAAAGCAACAACAGCAATAACAACAACAACAGCAACAACAGTAACAACAACAGTAACAACAACAGTAACAACAACAGTAACAACAAAAACAACAGAAATTCAATCAATTTTAGCATCCATTCAGATACAAATTGTATTCAAAGAAGTATTCAGCTGTGAAAACTAGTTTTTGGTGGTGATTTTTTTATCTTCCCAACACTGGGTTACGTTCCTCCAACTACGTGCCGACGGTAATGGTTGCTATTGTTGTTGTTGTTGTTATTTTTGGTGTTGTTCTTGTTTGGCTTATGTTGACATTGGCCCGAAGGCGGAGCCAAATTTTGCTCAATCCACAAAATTCGTTAGATAAATTCACACACACAGGCACACCGAACTTTTTGGCACGCCCCATTTAGATATATAAACAAATAGCTGCTGTATGCAAAATGTAAATGTTGCTGTTGTTGTTTTGCTGTTGCCTTTTAAAGTATCGCGCATGTTGTTTGGGCGATAATTAAACAACAAAACTATTTTTGCAATTTTTTTCCAGCATTTCATAAGGCGGTAAAATAAGTTTATATTAAAAAAATGGCTGCCATTTTGGCTCTCCTTTTTTTTTTTTGAAAATAATATCAAAGTATCTCTTGTTTTGTGTACCTTTTCTGCTTTTTTTTTCTTTTGAATTAGCTTCTAGATATTTAGTATTTTTTCATAACACGTTTATTGATCGATTTCATTTGAGAGCTTTTGTGCTTGCATATTGTATGTATGATATGTCGGCTTGTTTCCTTCATTGTCATAGTTGTTGTTGTTTTATTCGCATAATTTTGCTAATTTGTTGATGTTTATATATTTTTATTAGGAACTTTTTTTTTGTTCATTTTCCACTTGGAACTTGTTTAATTTGATTTGTGTATTGTTGTTGTATTTTTTATTGCTGATATCTGTGATTTGTTCCCTTTCTATTCGTGTTGTTTTTGTTTTTTTTATTTATTGTGCAAAATTTCATTTGAGCTTTTTAATTGTATAAATATTGTTATGCGATGCTGCTGCTGGTGTTTTTTTTTAGTGTTGTTGTATTTGAGCGGATGTTGAATTTCATTTTAATGACGCTCATATCCGGTAATAAAAGTTTGAATTGGTTTTGTATGCAAATTAAATTAACAAAATTATTGTGTAGTTGTGTAGTTTGTGAAAACACCTTCAGATATTGCCTATTTACTGCTTATTTGAAAGTGGCACGCGTTTAAAAGGAAATATCGGGGGCATTAAGGCATAACTGCGTAATTCGTTATATGGGCATTTCCATGGTAACGCTCGTACGTCTTTTTTGCTGCTAAAAATTAAAAAAAGCAAATTAAAATTTAAACATTTTTTTGTTCTGTTTTGATTTTTGGATAGCTCTCTAGTAGAACTAAATGTAGTGAAAAAGGTGGAGGCCATCGAAAGTATTGTTCAAAGATATAAGCAAACAAAAAGGTATGCGTTACGATACAAAAAATAGTAGTGTTTTTTGTCTGCATCAATGTAAACGAAAAAAATTTGCGCAGTGTGCTCGAGCTTTTTTATGAAAGTTGCTTTAATATAATCTGAAATGACTCCAAAAGGTCTTTTTGAGTGCTCACAAGTCAACTGCTAGTGTGAAAGTGCTGACCCTTTTGAATAATTTGAACATTGTATGTCCTAGGAAAAAAGCACTTAATTGCTGCAAAAGACCTCTCAAGTAAAGTTTTGGGTCAGCATTTCGTTTAATTGCTTCAAAAGAAGCTCTTGGAAATCTTTGTGGCAGCCAGCGTTGCCATATGGTCCGATATATCGGATTTGTTACGATTTTAATACTTGAATCCTACGTTCCGATATTTGACCAAAATTCTTCAAAATGTTACGATTTCAGAAAAAGTAGATCCGGCGTCCGATTTTGCATATATTTTTATATACATATATATAAGAAAAGAAAAAAAAAATTAGTTTATTAAAATTGATGGCAACTTTAAAATAAAAAGATGCGATGGTACTTCTGCATTCCCAACAATGGGAAAATTTCTTTTTGAATTGTTGAGCTTACCGAATTCCTCAGCTAACGTTGAGCGAACTTTTAGCAAAATAAATATTAATAAAACTAAATTTCGCAATAGATAAGAGTTAAATACAATGGAAGGAACTCTGCGTACAAAAAATTATCTGCGTATGAAATCTTATAACTGTTTTAGTGTTGAAATTGACAAAGAATTGATAAAAAAATTTAATAAAGCAATGTATATATGACTTCGAAAAAATTATATTTTTTGCACATATTTTTTTCTACTAAAATCTAAAGTTTTTGTAGTTTTTGCTGGCTTAAAACAACAACATTTTCTCCGTTAATTTACTTGAAGCAAAAGCTTTACATTTATAGAGTTAAAATTGAAGAATTGTGTATTATAGCTCTATGCATTTTGTTTTTACCGATTTAAGAGATCTACATTAAACGAAACTGTGTTGCAAATGTATTTAATTTGATTTTTACTCTTCGTTTGTGTGTTCAAAAATATTTTCAAAATGTAATTTATTATAATATATTTTCTTTATTTATAATGATTATTGAATTGACTTTTGAAAAAAACGTTATTTATTTAAATAAATAAACCTTAAATATACGTCATACGTCTAATAAAATGCAATATTTTATTTGTCTTCTTTGTTGTAAAATGCGACTGAAAATTTCTTAGTTCTTGTTTTCAGAGTTTCACAAATCCGACGAGAAATCCGACGAGCAGAGTGCAAAAGTTACGCTGTAACATTTTTTTTCATGGCAACACTGGTGGCAGCAGTTCTTTTTGCTTTGAATACACTTTTCAATGCTTTTGAACTGTTCTCTTCTTCACTTATCAGCACTTAACAAGTTCAAAATGAACTTAAAAGATAAAGAGAACAGTTTAAAAAACTTGAAAAGTGTATTCAAAACAACGAACTGCTGACAAAAAGATTTCCAAGAGCCTCTTTTGAAGCAATTAAATGAAATGCTGACCCAAAGCTTTCCTTGAGAGGTCTTTTGAAGCAATTAAGTGTTTTTTTCCTAGGACATACAATGCTAAAATTACAATGGTGTGTCATACGTCGGGTCAGCACTTTCACGCTTTCAGCTGACTTGTAAGCACTCAAAAAGACCTTTTGGAGTACAGTGCAACTTCGATAATCCGGACACATATAGTTTTAGGCTCGGTCGGATTATCGAGGCATCCGGACTATAGTAGGTCAAAAATTTTTGAAATAATCTAAGTGAATTAAAACATGAATTTGCTCTGTTCTTGCAGATACGTACATATATTTATTCAAAAACAAAAATAATACTAAATAGAATCCATATTTTTATGTGTATACACTTATGTTCATATGAATATACATACTATGGTTTATTAAAAAACGAAGTTATTTTGTGCTGACTAACTTTGTTGAGGTGGCTAATTTTGGCTTTTTCTTCTAGCCTCTTCAACAAGAGAATATCCTGTATATCCAAATTATTCTCCTCAGCCCACTGAATGCAAAGTGCAAATGATTTCTTTGCATCTGCATTAGAGATCTTTGTTTTTACATCCATTACCATCAAGTCGTCTTCAGAGTCTGTGAGCAAAACTGACGAATTATTTGGTTTAGCATGTTGTATTATTTCTTCGTCTGAAAAATCCAATGAACATTCATTTGCACCAGTTGCCCAATCATTGATATCTTGTTCAGTGATGTCATTACTGAAATTCATAGCTCCAATCATATTTTGGATGGATTTAATATCAGCAGACATGCTATCAGACTGCAGTTCATGGCGCAAAACCTGAAGCGGTATCATATCTTCATCATCCCAGCACGATGCAGGTCTTGGCCACAATGCACACCAGCTTTTCTGAATATTACTTTCACTAATGCTTTTCCATGCTAAGTTCAAGAAGCAAACAGCATTTTTAAGGTTAAACATTTTTAAAACTTTAACAACGTCGACGTCATCATCATTTTCGGATAACATATGGTGCAGTAACTGCTTTCTGTAAGCAACCTTTACATTTTGGATTAAATTTTGATCCATAGGCTGTAAGATTGCCGTACAATTTGGTGGTAAAAACAGAACTCTGAAATTTGGGTCAAAATTAATTTCATCCGCTTTTGGATGTGAAGGAGCATTGTCTAATATTAATAATGCTTTCAGTGGTCTGTTAACCTGTGTAAGATACCCTTTTACTTCTGGAATAAAATGGTTTTTGAACCAGTCGAAAAAAAGTGACGTTGACATCCATCCTTTATTAGTTGATTTATATACCACTGGCAGCTTACAACCTTTAAAGGCTCTTGGATTAGCAGATTTGCCAATAACCAAAAGAGGCAGTTTATGTGTTCCTGCAGCATTTGAACATGGCATAAATGTCAAACGATCTTTGGAAATTTTTCTTCCTGGGGCTGATTTTTCCTCTGCATGCACCCATGTGGTACCAGGCAACACTCTCCAGAAAGCAGCAGATTCGTCTGCATTATAAACTTGCTCTTCACTCAAATCCATCTTAGCAACAATCTCGGCAAACTTTTTTTTAAAAGGCTCTACGGCGGTTTCATCGCTGGAAACTTTTTCGCCACAAATTTTAAGAAAACGAATACCATGCCGTAACTTAAATTTATCTAACCAGCCTGAGCTCGCTGAAAAATCGTCCTTCCCCGTCATCTTACCGTAAAAGAACTTGGTCTTAGCTTTTAAAATTTCTGATGAAATCGGGATATGTTTGCTTCTTTGTTGCAAAAACCATGTATAAAGAGCTTCCTCTACCTCTGGATTTTCTGCTTTTTTCATAACTTTTCTATTTCCTAAAAGAAAGTTTATTATAAAAATGGTTTAATAGATTGTATTGGCTCAAATGTTACCGGGTCCATTATAGGTGTTCGAAACAAATTGTTTTATCTTCTCCTTATTTTTTTTAATGTCGCAAATCGTTGATTTGGCATCATTGAATTTTTCAGCAACCTGCCTTATAGTTTTTCCTTCATCAAGACATTGTAAAATATCACACTTTTGCTTTAAAGTTACTGTTTTATGTTGACGCTTATTATTTGAGAACATAGCACTTGGTACGAAACACGCTTACCAGGGAAAGAACTGAAACTGAATAAATGACAATGCAAAATGTGAATCAAAGTGCGAATAACAAAGCATGTGAGGTACGAAATTAGACATCCACGCTTATGAGGGAAAGTACCGAAATTGAATAATTGACATAGCAAATGGTGAATCATAATCAGCAAATGCAAAATGAAAATGCAAAAAGAGCGAAACGATGGGTACATACACAAAAATGCAAAGAGCAAAAGAGCATAAAACCAACAAATGCAAACGTAAACAAGCCAATACCGTGCCACACATGCAAAGCTTTCAATGTAGTGGTGTCCATAGCTAATCATAATGCGAATAACAAAACATGAGAGCGTAAAAAAAATTTGTCCGGATTGAAGAGGTAAAAATTTTAAATTGTCCGAAATGTCGAAGCGTCCGAATTATTGGAGTGACCGGATTGGCGCATGTCCGGACTATCGAAGTTGCACTGTACTTTTTTCCCCCGTTAGGATGATACGTTACGATACATACACACGTTACGTCGCAGATTTTTTCCTTCAAAGAATTTTTTTTTTAATTATTTAACTAGCTGATATACCCGGTGTTACTCGAGAGTAATTTATATAAACATTTTAACATACACTTCTCGATTAATTTTTTTTAAAATCTGGAATATTTTTATTTGAAAGCTACCGTTAGAAAGGTAATTGAACGAACATTAATCCAAAAAGTTTTGGAAAATTTTTGTTGTTGGTGGCTCCATTTCTTGCGGTGAGCTAATTGAATTCATGGAATTGGTACGAAAAACATATTTTAAAAATTAAAAAGAATTTTTATATTTACTTAATCTTAAAGCAAGCACAATTACCTTTTCAACAAAATAAAAATTATGGTGGGACTCGATGCGTCCTTGAGATATGGACATTTTAACGTCTAAACAAAGATTTATATTAAAAAATATATTGAACTTTTTAACAAAAAAGAAATGAAATATATTAAATGAAATATATTAAAAACAGCGGAGTTATTGGCATTAAAAGTAAAAACTTTGATTTTGTATAATTTTTTTCTCATTATTAGCTATCAATGTTTTATGAAAAATTCGTTGTACTAAAAATGATTGTACCTACTAAAATTTCTATTACATGCGTTTTTTCATTGAAGATCAGGATCATATAATAGCATTTGCAAGCAAAGCAAAAACAACAAAAAATCCAGCAAGTGAGCTGGACATTTAAATTGATCCAATTCTATGTTTTCAAGTGTTGATGACGCTAGATGACGCTGCCACTGAAAAAACTGGCAGTGCTGCATTATTTTACTTTTTATAAAAGTTTGGTAGCAATAGCATTTTCGCAAAGTATTTCGCAAAACTTATCTGCTGGCTGCATAAGAACATCAGATATTCTTCTGTAAGCAGAAAATAGCACCACCTGTCTGTAATCCCAAACGTGTGGGGTTAAATTTGAAGAAACTTTTGATAAAACATTATTTATCTATTCACCGCAAGGTGTATAGTTTGTACCCACAGTTCTTACAAATGTGGCGCCATCTATCTGTGAATTTAACGCACAGATCAAAACTAATGAAATAATTGTGCTGACTAGATGCGCATATGTTTTATTATATCGCCATATAGCTGAAACTGATAACATGAAAATATTAACTTTTACAGCATTCTTATTCAGTCATCTTTTCGATAAAATTTTGATATATATACATTTAAAGTACCATTGATAAATAGTAAGAAAAAATAGAGCCATCACAAAAAAACAAATTTAACAGGAGGGGTGAGGGAAAGAGGGGTGGGTAGGCAAAAAGTAAGTAGATTTACTATAAGGAAGATTTTAATATAATCCAAAATGTTCGTAAAATAATAAATAAAATAAAATAAAAACATTTCGGGAAAAAATTTTTGCGAAAAAATCAATGGTAAAAAAGGGCAACAAACCTTGTTGTTTTGATGACAAAAACAGTAAAATCATTTTTGCGCTTAGCTGGAAAAATTTTTGCAAATAAATGCTATGTCATATGAAAGGTAGTCAGATTTGCTGTTTTTAATTGATTTCATTTTTACAACAACAACAATTTTTGAGTAATTTTTTGAGTAAAAAGTCAATATTTTGGACCTTTTTTGGCATACTCATAAAACATATATACACTGACTTAACGGTACAGTTCAACCTATTTTTGTGAAGTGATTTTATTGAACTTTTGAACAAAAAAAATTTAAATGAAATATATTAATGGACAGCGGAGATATTTGCATCGAAAGACCAAACTTTGATTTTCATGTCGTTTTTTTCTCATTCTTAGGTAACGATGTTTTATGAAAAAGTCGTTGTACTGAAAATTTCTCCAATTTTGAAGATATGTGAGTGTTTTTGATGTCAAAATAACAAAAAATTTTTAAAATTAAATATACAAAAATCTACGATGGTAAAAAGTTTCACAATAACAAAATTACCGTTAGTTTAAAAATTTCAGAGGGAGCGTGGCAAAAATTAAGTATGTAACATTTTAAGTTGAGATGCACTTAATATGTATACCTAGTTTGAGCAAAATCCGTTGAGCCGTTTAGATTTGTATAAAGGCCAAACAAACAAACAAACAAACAGAAAATGAGTTTTATTACTATAGATAGTCAATTGTATGAAAAAATAGATTTTTAGCCATAAATTTTGATTGGAAAGAGATATTTGGGTAATTTTTTTACATAAATTATTTTTGAGGCTTTACTTTTTTATGAAAAATATAAAAACAACATTTTAGAAAAAATAAATTTCGCGAAAAATATCGAAGGGGGTACCTTGTTGTTTTGATGACAAAAACAGTAAAATAATTTTTGCGCTTAGCTGGAAGAATTTTTGCAAATAAATGCTATGTCATATGAAAGGTAGCCAGATTTGCTATTTTTGATTGATTTCATTTTTACAACAACAATAATTTTTGAGTCATTTTTTGAGTAAAAAGTCAATATTTTGGACCTTTTTTGACATAATCATAAAACATATATACACTGACTTAGCGGTACAGTTCAACCTATTTTTGTGAAGTGATTTTATTGAACTTTTGAACAAAAAAATTTGAATGAAATATATTAATGGACAGCGGAGATATTTGCATCCAAAAACCAAACTTGATTTTCATGTCGTTTTTTTCTTATTCTTAGGTAACGATGTTTTATGAAAAAGTCGTTGTACTGAAAATTTCTCCAATTTTGAAAATGTGTCAGTGTTTTTGATGTCAAAATAACAGAAAATTTTTAAAATTAAATACACAAAAATCTCCTATAATAAACAGATTTATAATAACAAAATTACCGTTAGTTGAAAATTTTCGGAGGAGGCGTGGCAAAAACTAAGTATGTAACATTTTAAGTTGGGATGCACTTAATATGTATATCTAGTTTGAGCAAAATCCGTTGAGCCGTTTAGATTTGTATAAAGGCCAAACAAACAAACAAACAAACAGAAAATGAGTTTTATTACTATAGATTGGACTAAAAAAAAAGTTATATGTTTCTATCTTAATACATAAAAGGCAAGCGTGCTGATCCGCGCACAGTATCGCTCAAACTGTTATAATTTTTTGGTATTATTACAGTGTTTTTACAAAATTTACTGTCATCAAAAGAGTTCAGTCTGAAAGTATGCACAGAAAATTCATTTGATACTTATCAGTGACAAGTTAGGGTTTGTACAATAGTACGTTTTTGATCTAACTACTTTTTTGTTCATCTTCTTCTTCTATACTATAAAATTGAGGTGCAAATTTAATATTACCTCTTTACTGCAAAAGTACTGGGCCGATTTTTTTTTAAATTTAAAAATGATTTTTATGAAAAAAATTTTAAAATGCCATATATGAGCTACAGTTTTATATAAGGTTACATGGGCGTCGACAGGGATGAAGGATAAGGCGCTTGCCCCCTAGGCAGTGCATTTTTTAAAATATCTTCATATTAAATCAAAAAGCCGTTAGCTATATATAAAAAATTTTACGGGAGAGTCAAAAAACTATCTTAATTGTAATTGTAATTGTATGTTGGGCTCAAACTTAGGGATTTTAGAAATTGTTTACTAAAAACGTCGTTTTTATTTGTAGGAGTGTACAAAAAAGCAGGAACATGTATTTTGATAAAGTGCATCAATAACACAGTGCTACAGCCAAAATGTAACGGAGAAATGGCTGCTTTTTTCTAGCAGAGGAGCATTCCCAGAACACGACCTCATACTCTGTTTTGTCGTAGAGGGTCTGAATTTTTTAAATGGTCAATTCATTCTGCGAATTGTGCGGCCATTTCGAATTTTAGTTTTTGTATAAAATGAGAAAGAAAAACAGAACGCTGCTTGTAAGGTATTCATTTGCCCAAAAGAAATGTACGGAAAATAAAATGGAAGTATTCCAAATTCCTCCTGATCTACTACTCGCCTCATATTTATTTTTTGATTTTTTTGTTGTTTGCTTTGTTTTCACTGTTTGATTTTTTGATATTCAAAAAATTTGATCATTTTGAATTTTTGCGTTATTAATTAAATCGCTTTTTCCGAATCGTTACCATGAAACTGATTTTTTTTGCTAGGTTTGTAGAAAATTTACCTTTTTAAATTCTCGAAGACGTATCACAGGCGATCTAGTGCAAGCATATGCGGACTAGTTCAATTTTAATTAAAGCTTTGTAAACTTGTTCTTTATATACAGCTTAATATTCATCATAACTTAGTTAAATTTGTTAAGAAACACGATGCACGTTGAAAACCCACTCAGGCAAAAAATTTCTAAGAAAAAAGAAAAACAGCTGATGCGTCGCTGGATTCACGAGAGAAGCGAATCATTTTCGCATTTTCATACGTTTGATAATTTAATGGGTTTTTTAATAAAAAATTCTTAAATTTAAAAATTTTAAATACCTAAAAAAAATGTTAACTAAAAAAAAATAATATTCCCACCAGTAAATTTTATTACCTTACATTATTATTTTGTACTAGTTTTTAATTATTTTTGTTAATGTTAATGAAATTATTGCATCAAAATATCAAACGTATTTTTTATATATGTTATGCCATCGGTGTTATGTCATCGATATTTCTAGCAAATATTACATCAATAGTTGTCCTAATCGTGGTGTGCAAATATTTGGATCGCTTATCATTTCCAAATTATATTTAACAAGACAACATTGTTTTATTCCTACAATTTTTATGAAATTGGTTTTTTTTTTATTTTAAAAGTATAGTCTTTCTGACGTTATTTTCAGTTCTACAGCCGTTTTAGTATTTTTCGAACCACAGTGTGTCGTCTAGATTCATTCTCTTTATACTCATTTATCTCGAAACTACTTTTTTCGGCATGGTGTTGTAGAAAAACAAAAACTATTCAGCCGAATTATCTGAAATTTTAATATGCTATTCATAACATCAGTGGCTATCGCTGGAACTAGAATAAAAGTTTTATTTAAAAAACATCGTATATTTTACACTTAATAACTGGTAAAAAATGAGCTGTTTTAAGAACTTAATTTTCAAAAGCGCGTCATTCTGTCAATTGTTCATATCTTTTTTCGAGTGTACTAGCGTGTACCTTGAAAGAAAATTTTTTTTTAATATTTTCATTTGCAATTCCATTTGAAATAAGGAAACATTTAAGATTTTTTTGTTGATTCCAAAAATTTTTCAGTTTAATAATGGTATCACCTCAAATTACTTGAATAACTCGTGGACAAAATTTTAATTTTAGGATTTTCCAAGCAACAATTGTATTATTTTCGACTAATCTTGGTGCGCTGAATTCATCATCATGTAATTTATCATAACCCTGCAGTGTAAGACTAATCAGCAGTAAAAATTATTAGTCTTTATACTAGTTAAAACAAACTAGTTTATATTTTGTCACGATTTACTAGTTGCAAAAATAGTTTAAATTCAACTAGTTTATGTCATGTCACAATAAACCAGTTGTAAAACTAGCCAAAATCAAACTACATTACACTATTATTAAACTATATTACATATTGTTAAAATCAACTGTGCTTTATGAACTTTAAAAAATTTACTTTTATATGAAATAATAAAACACTATGTAAATTTTACTTGCAACTTTTTTAATATATTATTATAATATATTATTATATTATTTACTAAGGTATCATTGAAAATTGAAAAAGTTATCTAATCTTTTTTAAGGATAAAATATAAAACTTTAAAAAACTTGTTGTAAATTGACTTACTATTAATTTCAAAGTTTAATGCCATGCCAACAACAGACGCTATAATTTTTTTTTCAGTTTCTCAATTTTGGTTTTTTGTACGTTTCAATACCTTTCCAACGAAGGTGTGCTCTTGAAGGGTTCAGAAGTTATGGCGTAAAACGTGCAGTGTTAAAGAATTTTCAATACAAATTCAACTAGCTATCAAAGCTTTACAGCATACATTTTTTTCCTTTTGTTGAATTTGAAAAAAAATTTGAGTTTGTTGAAAATTAGGCTATCGCTTACAGCAGCTTGTGTTTTAGTTTTTGCAAAACACAAGTTTCCCTGCAGTGTAACCAACTAGTTTAAAACCAGTCTGCATACTAGTTGAAAACTGAGCAGTACTAGTTCAAGATCGTATTTTTTTCATATACCCAACTGGTATTTTTAACATGGCGATGTCATAGGAAATATCAAATGTCTTATTCTGAACAGATGAAAACTAGTTTATAGTATATATAGTTATAGGTAGTTAAATTCTAGTTTGTTGTGAATAGTTGTAAACAAATCATATATTGCCAAATTTTAACTAGTTTCTAGTTTAACCTTTCCTGAATGGTTGGCAAATAGTCATGTTTTAATTTATTTACAACTAGTTATATCAAACCAATGATTCAACCAGTTCTTTATACGGCAATTTATCTTCTGAAGTTTGAGCTTCTACTAAAGCGACTACTAAAAAAAAGCAAACGAAATATTTCAAAAGTTTTTACTAGAAAGTGCCTGAAAAGCGTTCGTTTACTGAGAGAATTGGGTAATAGAAAGGAAATCACATTTTCTCTCCGTTCAAGTTTTGTAAAGTTTTTACAAGAAGAATTTAATCTTGTAAAAAGTTTAAACTTGTCAAATGGTAGCTGTATGTGTGTAGCAGCTGAGTTTTTTTAGATTTTCTTAGACGTATTTGACATTTTTCAATATTTTACCAGAAAGCGCTCGTTTATTTTTTAAAGCTGAAGTTAATTTTCTCTCAATTTTTTTATTTTTGATGTTTTTCATTTTTTTACCAGAAAAGTACGCGAACATACCTATTATTTCATATAAAAGTAGATTTTTTAAAGTTCATAAAGTACAGATGTGGAACTGGTTGATTTTAACAATATGGAATATAGTTTGATTTTGGCTAGTTTTACAACTGGTTTATTGTGACTTGACACAAACTAGTTAGATTTAAACTATTTTTGCAACTAGTAAATCGTGCCAAAATATAAACTAGTTTGTTTTAACTATTATAAAGACTAATCATTTTTTACTGCTGATTAGTCTTACACTGCAGGGTCGGATAGAAACGTAGTATTTGATCGATAATTGTGATCTGCTGCATTATAGCTTCACGCATTCACAATAGAATATGTAGGATAGCTAATGCACAATCTCTTTAATAAATTCCTGTCATCTACTGCAACATAGCTTCAGTTAATACTTAATATTGAATAAATCACATCATTATAAATAGGAAAGGTTTTGGTGTAGTGGTTAGTGTGTAAAACTCTCGATCGAGAGGGTGCGAGTTCGATTCTCACTACTTACTTGCAAAGTAATATTTTTAATTTTATATACTCTTTTTCTAAGAAAAAGGTGTATGGAAAAAAGTGTCGTTTTTCAGATTTCACTCAAGCAAATGACAAAACGAGGCGTTAAAAGCTTCGCTTTAAAAAATCTTTCTTTTTTTTTTTGGGACACACTAATATAAAGCAACCAACATTTTTTTATGTGTACACTCCGGAAAATGTTATTTAAGTTTGGTTTTATAATTAGTTTGTCCAGGGTATAGTGAAATTTGATAAGAAATATTTTTGTAAAATATTTTAATCCTCTACGACTACGTTTAAAAGTACTTTTTAACACATCGGCGTGCCGCTACCAGGGAAATGCGTCATGAGAAGAAAAACTAAAAACTAACAACTCTGTATATCCTGTTTCTGTGGCTCCAAGAGTAGAACGTCTGTCTGTTGATGTTGAGGTCGCGAGTTCAATATCGCGAAATTGAATGTAAGCAAATCAACAAAACGAGGTGTAAGAAGCTTCGCTGCAAAAATAAATCCTATTTCTTAACTGTAAAGCTTATCTAATCTTAAGTTTTAAAAAGTAAAAGCTCTAATTGAAAGGACATAGAACTCGGTCTGAACTTGTTTAAGAAGGTGTTGAAGTTAATATTCGTTTTTCATTCATTATCTTCTTACTGGCACGGCATTCCATGATACCACACATGACAGAGACTACTTCCGAGTGGCAAATACATAATGTATTGCAGTCGCCTGTCACTTGACAGGCAGCCATCGCAGCGATAAATATTCCAATAAATGACAATTCAATAAGCCATCAAGAAGCAATGTTTATTTAGCATATGCGTTGGATAAATGGATGAATGAATGGCTGGATGATGGCTGGATGCATTTCTTGTCACTAAATTAAACAGCAGCAGCAGCAGTGACTGCAGCATGAGGAGGATATTGGTGCGTGTTTGGTTTGGATTCGATTGGAAAAGAATGGAATGCCTCAGCAAGAGCAGAGAGGGCGAAGTGAAGAAAGTTTTTACGTTTTAGAGTCGTTGCAGCCACTTTCGACCACTTCAATGTGCGGCAAATGATGAAATGTTTATTTAGGACAAAATGTGCGCAGGAAATTGCTCATCGCTGTTGTTTGTGTCGCTGCTCGTCCGACTGTCTGTCCCTTAACAATGTATGTGAGTTAAACTCTCTGTCTGACTGAATGTCTGCCCAAAAAAACCAATCCAATCAAGTTGACACTGAAGATGATCTCCTCCCGAAAAATTAAAAATCATTTGTGTGCGATGCTGCCGCTTTCCATGTTGCTTCTGCAGCAAATTGTTAGTTGCTGCCACTGCTGCTTAAATAATAAAGTAGCAGAGCCTGCAAAAATAACAAAGTTATAATTGGGAGTGCAGGCGGACTAAATGGCTGGCTGGCTGACTGACTCTTCTGCCATTTAGAATAGTGAATAAAAAAAAAAGAAAAAAACTGCTCATAATTATTTGATGGCAATGGTCGCTTGATGTATCTTTGCTTGATGTGTAAGTCTGACAATGTCGCCATCTCACATAGACATACCTACCTCCCCCTCCCGTTCACTCTCTCATGGTGACATGTGCTGCCTGGTGACTGGGAGAATTATTTAGTGGCATATTTCATGTTGTTTTTTGGTGCACCACTTTTTTTTTCCTCTTTTAACTTAAATAAACAAAAATACTTAATACCCAAATTAAACTTATCGCTATATCGTTTAAATGTGAGAATCTTGCAAGGGAACACAGTGGCAGTCACAGTCGCAGCAGCACTCGTAACTTCCAAATATTTAGATGCTTGCTGATGAACGGCAGTTTTGCCTAAAATGTATTTAATTTAAGCTATTATGTTGTTTATATCGGCGTTTCGTATTCGTAACTGGGGTGTTCATTGGCAATTATAAAATTATAAGTTGTGTGTGAGTATTTTTTGTTTATGCTGCGATAAGATTTTCGATGAGTTTTCAAATTTCAGCCAGCTAGTCTTAAAGCCCAAACTTTTGTTAAAGACAGACCTAGCGGGCTTGATAAAATATTCTGCTGAAGTATTTCTAACCACTTCATTTTTAATTGAAGCTTCGTATACATTGTATTCGACAATGCAGGATTTTTGGCGACGGTCAGTCTGCCTGCAATGCTTCTGTTGCATGAAGAGTACGATCACAAACATTTACGAGACGTAATTAAAAAGTCAGAGTTGTTTAAGTTTGAGCTGATGAAGATGTGGTGGTGATCACGCATGTAATTTGATATATCATATTTGAGTGACTTTCGTTGTTGTTGTTGCACAAACGAGAAAACAATCATGGCAATAAAAATGTTCTTGTTGTTAGTAGTTGCGATAAAAGCGGTCTTTTGACTTATAATGGTATCAAATCCAATCTGGGTGGTCTGTCACCAAAGAATGCCCGATGTGGGTGTTCATTACTGCTTTATTCAGGCTTATTGAAGCTTTAATTGCAAGAAAAATTATCTTTGCTTCTTGTCATGGGCGTCGCCAAGGGTAGAAGTGAGGGGCAGCTGCCCCCCTAAAACTCATTACTGCTTTATTCGGGCTTATTGAAGCTTTAATTGCAAGAAAAATTATCTTTGCTTCTTGTCATGGGCGTCGCCAAGGGATGAAGTGAGGGGCAGCTGCCCCCCTAGATATTAAAAAAAGTATAGCAGTGAGAGGACTGCCGACCGAAGCGAAAACCTATACATAAAATATAAATGGAAGACGTGGTCCTGCCACGGACCGCCTTACTGCTATATAAGAATTTTCATGCTAATAGGGGGTTTCGGACTATCCTACATGTAGAATGGATTTGACAGGTCGGACGGACATGTAGGATGTGCGAAAGCACATACTGCAGCCCGTCCTACATGTAGGATGAAATCAAAAAGTTTTAAAAGTTCCGCTCTGATCTTGTTCTTCTCTGTGCGTCCTTGTTTGTAGATTTCCTTGGTAATTGTTGTTGGCGCAGTTAGCTGGAAATTTTTTGTAGACGTTGTGAATTCTAATCGTGTAGCTACAGTTGGCACATGAAATTAGAATTATTTTTGCTAAGAGCTTATAACAATTTATTAAATTTTTTATATATTACTGAAACTATTTATTTTAAGGAAAAGTGTTACCATATCAAAAATACATATAATTAAAGTAGTTTATTTAAATTATTTCATTATTGATTAATATAAAAAATTAAAGCTTATTTATATCAATTTATATCATAACACTAACACAATATACATGTTCACCATATCTATATTGCGTTCTGTATTAAAAATAGAATATTCTAAAATTAAGAAATATCTATAGCTTATAAATTATATATAATCCATATAAGAAATTAAGCTAAACAGTTTTAAAAAATAGAATGCTTAGGATAAGCAGACCTTAGTTATTCAAATACTACTGAAAATATTAATTATTTTGCAGGTTTAATACGTAATTGTTATTATATAAATATACATAAATATTCTTTAAATTTCCTTAATGAGCTAAATTGTTCATATATATGAACTCTATATATATGTAAATATTTAAATATATACATATATATATATGTATTTCCGATACGGTAACACTTTTACTAAAAACAAACAGATTTACCAATATTATATATACTCTTTAATTCATATGCATAAACTGTTTTCTAAATTAGTTCGATGTCATATGCTGACCGTAGTTACAAATAAACATCCACAAAAAATTAAAGCTTACTGTACAACAATAACTACTTAGCAAATTTACAACAACAACGCAAAGAGAATTACAAGATCCCAGCGGTTGCGCAGCGTTAGAGGGGATGAACCGAATTGGCGGCGTAAAATATACAGCACTTTGCCTGCTATATTTTCTGTTTGCCTGCTGTTTCGTTCATTTTTTTTTTAATTTTTTAACAGTTTTTAAGTTTACAATATTACAAGTTTACGAAATATGTTGCAAGTACAAGCTCTCGAATTAAATATGTCGCAAATTGATAAAATGCAAATAAAATAAAATATTTGCGCTAAAACACGACCGAAATGTCAAAATTTGTAATTGTCAAAATTTCATCGTCCATTTGACACAGCAAAAAAGACAAATTTATTTCAACACACACAAATTTTATTCAACTTGATATTTTCTATCCTACCACGACTGATTGACACACAGCCATAGTTGACAACTCTGAATATAAAATGTCGCAGTGGTGAAAATAAAAAGCCACTGACAAATGCAACAAGTGTGAAAATTGTCAAACTTTGTTTGACGATATGTAATAAAATAAGAGCATGCATGTAATTATTTGAATGTTCAACATATGCCTTTATCACAACTTAAAGATTAAAATGTTAAAACATTCAATCCATACATTATTTTTCTTGTTTGCAAACGAAGTTCCAGCAGAAAAAAAAGAAGAAGATGGATCCATTTTTAAATCTCACCATGAATAGCAGCTCTTTGAGTAAAAGCAAATTTTTCAAAAATGTTGACAAATACAACAACTGAAGAAATTGCCAAACTTTAAAGGCATATATATATAAATATAAACCGAATTAATAATAAGTTTTAGTTGCAAACATCTTATTGCAACCTAACTTAAGTATTTATATACTAACAAACAGCTAATATGCATTAATTTCAGGAGTTGCCTGTTAATTCTATGTGAGCTTGCGGCCAAATGACGAATTCCTTGGAAAAATACGATGCTGCAAACGAATGATTTACCCTCTACCAAAATCGTTCAACGCGCCTAAAGAAGTTTTCACTTCAAAAGTAAATAAATGCTAAGCAACCAGCGTTCTTAGTCCACTCACTTGACTTGATTGACTCGAGTGAATTCATTTATTCTATTTCAAGCAAAATGTGTTACTGCACAGTAAAAAATTTGAGAGTAAATTTTATGTTTTTTATAACATTTGTGTGGTATAAACTTTTTTATTCCAAATAATTTATAAATTTTATATCACTCAATATTATAAAAAAAAATAAAACAAATATAATTTAAACATTTCATATGGATATCATGTGTTAACCAAAATATATTCTGGTTCGAAAGAAAAAAGTTTACCGAAGTCGGGAAATTTAAAAATATTGTGGTTTTGATTGGTCTGACGAGAAAAATGGTCTCGAAAAGTTTATAAGATTTGATGGTATAACTTTTAAAACATTTTTGGTTTGGATTTATATGTATACAAAATAGTATATAATTTATGCTCATATTTTTACTGTGTGGGTTCTCATCCCTCCATATGGATGTAAACAAGCATTTCTGCCCACCAGGAATACCCCTATAACATTGTGTAAGCTTCAAAATACTTTAATGGCAACACTTATTTTTAGTAGAGTTTTGAAATGTAATTTAGTAGTATTACACGAAACAGTGTGCACCCAAAAAAAAGCTTCGTACTATGTACAAAACAATTATTATATTCTTCAAAGCTGTTTTTCTTTTCAGCCTACGAACGACTTTGTGAAAAATACAAACATAGTCGTCCGCAGGATTTGTTCTAGCGGGGGTCCAAGGCATAAAGGAATCTAGAATGAACATAAACAAAATGTAGCCTATATAATGCTATTCACTCGGATTTAGATTTTTGGTACTAATTTTCCAAAAAAATGGTATTAAGTGTTCCACAACAGTTGACGTTGTGAATCTTTTTGCAAATTTTTTTAAATCAAATTATGTTGCAGTGATCTGCAAGCGATGGCATTTTCGCTACTTGCAATCTACCCTCAACAAATACAGTGACAGTCTGACCGCACTACGCAAGCGCTGCGATTGTTGTGTCGAACATACTTGCAACATTGAAGCCAACTGTGTATGAGCGTGTCGTAAGACCACAATAATGCATGTTCGAGTTGTTGGTTTGATAACCAGCGCAGGGTCTTTTCAACATCTGGTATGCAATGGTAAGTATGGTCATTTACAAGCAACAAAACAAAGACATAAAGCGTAACTCCTGCATAAAAAACCAGCGCTTATTTTGGTCTCCGAACACAAAGTATTTGCAGTAACATTGCAGTAACATTGCAGTTACTTTGCGTGACTTTTGAGAGCTTGTAGCTCATAAGTTAATGGTTCAATTGAGCTGATTTATTTTTTAAAATAAATTCTAAAGTTTAATTGAGTGAGCAATAAAATTTGTTTAGTAAATTTTTAAAGATATTTATTAAATTTAGTTTTTTAAGATATTATATCAGACGCCATTTTACTATAAAACACCTTTAATCACTGATTTTGATAAGATTTTGTATGCATGCAGATCTTTAATAAAGCTACAACTTTTGGTCAATTGCTCAAAATTTTGAAATAATAGGGTCGCCACCTAATATTATGTCTTTTCAAGAGTTTAAAACTGATAAATGACGTTTAAAACTCTTGAAAAGACATATTATTAGGTGGCAACCCTATTATTTCAAAATTTTATAATTTTGAAATTCTGACAATGGATTCGGATTCAGCGACCCATTTTTGGTGTACGATTTTTTTTGCCAGCCCCGAATTCATAAAACTACAAAAAAACTAAGGTGGCAACCCTATCCACCATCTTGAATTTTAAAATTCTAACTTTAGATTCGAAATCAGCGACCCCTTAACACTGATAAATAACGTTTAAAACGCCTTGAAAATACATATTATTAGGTGGCAACCCTATTATTTCAAAATTTTATAATTTGAAATTCTGACAATGGATTCAGATTCAGCGACCCATTTTTGGAGTACCATTTTTTTTTCAGCCCCGAATTCACAAAACTACAAAAAATTAAGGTGGCAACCCTATCCACCATCTTGAATTTTAAAATTCTGACTTTAGATTCGAAATCAGCGACCCCTTAACACTGATAAATGATGTTTAAAACTCTTAACAATACATATTATTAGGTGGCAATACTGTGGTAAAAATTTAGGTGGCAGCCCTAACCTCCATCTTAAGTTTTAAAATTGTGACATTATATTCGAAATCAAATCCGTTGTCAGAATTTTAAAATTACAAGAATTCGCATAAATGAAAAAAATCTAGGTGGCAACTCTATCCGCCATCTTAAATTTTAAAGTTTGACATCATCTTCGAAATAAGTTACCCCTAAAACTTCCTAAAACTATTTACTCTATTCATACTGAAGTAATCTACAAACACTTGAGTAAAAATGCAGTGTACGCGCTGATTTCATCGTTCGTAAGCTTACTTTTGTATCACTGCTTAGCCGAAGTTGAAATTAACCTGCAATGGTACATGAGGCAGTAGCTCAAAATAATGCATAATTATAACGATTGCCGTTCGTGCGCTGTGGTTTATACACATAATTATTTTATGCAAACATCTATACTTTCCACTAAAGTCGAAGCACACATCACACAGTGTTTGACTTTGGTACAATTGGCTAATGCAACATGCCTGATGTTGTAAGTGAGCTCGATGGCGTAGAATATGTTGCATGGTATTAATGATATTGAAGTCATACAAAAACCAAGTATGTACTGAGTGTAAAAGCAGTTGCAGTTAGTTCATCGCTGCAGGTCTCTGTTATGTTGATGATGACTCGTGGTATGATAGCGCCCTGTTAGAAAATGTTAATTTATGCTTCGACATTGGCTCTATTTCAGTGTCAGTCGAAGATGTTTTCAGCGCATTGTCTGACTTAAAATGTTCAACCAAGTCCGACATCGATGGGTTGGCCCCTATTTTATTAATTCAGTGTGCATCAGCACTAGCTAAGCCGCTTTGTTTGATTTTTAATAAATCTCTGTCGTTGGGCTCTTTTATAGAGCCATGGAAAATTGCAGCTATAACGCTATAATCTTTAAAAGTGGTCAAAAGAATGATATAACAAACTATCGGCCTATATCTAAACTAAGCAATGTATCAAAGATGTTTAAGCCTAAACTTTATTTTCTTGCTAAACGACACATCTGTATTGAGCAGCATGGGTTCGTAGCTGGGAAGTCTAGTGTCTAACTTCTCGCTTTTTACAAATTATTGTATATCTACTCTTGAATCTGGTTCTCAAGTTGATGTCCTGTATACAGATCTTTTGAAGGCTTTCGACAAAATATGCCATAAGGTCTTAGTCGCAAAGCTTGGGAAAAGGGGATGCCATTCCTCGTTCCTTGAATGGATTAAGGCTTACCTAAATGGTAGATTTTGCTACGTCTCCATCAATAATATTAATATATACTTCTTTAAAGTGTCTTCTGGTGTTCCGCAAGGTAGCATATTGGGCCCCTTGTTATTTGTTCTTTATATTAATAACATTAGTAAATGCTTTCATTACTCTATGCTGATTCCTACTTTATGCTGATGATTTGATTGCAAGTCGACTTAAATAATGTCTTTGATTGGTGTGTCCGAAACGGGTTGCCGCTTAATATTAATAAATGTTCTTTTGTTACTTTTAATAAATCCAACAACTCAGTCACGACTTCCTATACAATGGCGACTTTCCGCTTAAAAAAGTTGATACAATTCGTGACCTGGGGTCGGTTTTTGCTGCTCTTCGTTGGTGGACCATTTTCACTGTGGCATGAATTTTTGTCGTATTTTGTTTAATTACTGTTTTTGTCGAAAAGGTTATTGAATAAATACATTTTTTTTTAATTTATTATTTGAATAACATTACCTAACAGAAATAACTAAATTTCTTGGGTATTTATTTTGATTTCCTAGATTTTTTAGGCTACAGAGTGTTTCGTCACAGGTGGATCATTTTCACTGTGAGCCACTGTATATAAAAAAAGGTAAAAAAACTTCAATAAAATAAATTCAATATACAGAAACTACTTTATTACAGCTATTCCACCTGATCGCCAGACAGCGTGGAAGATGGCGGGTCGAGATCTTGACCGCTAGGATAGTAGTGCATAAAAATTTTTATCATGTTTTCTAATATTTTTATACCCCACGCATATTGCGTAAGGGGTTTTTTAACTTTGTCACTCCGTTTGTAACTCTTATAATTAATAGAAAAGTATATATATTCGTGGCAGTAATAGAAAAGTATATATATTCTAGATCAGCATCATCTCCTGAGTCGATTTAGTCATGTTCGTCTGAACGTTTGTAATCACGATAAAGCCATAATTTTAGAAGTATTGTCACGAAATTCTATAAATATCCTTTTTATTTAAAAATAGAGATCAAGTAAAAAAATGAGCCAAATTAACAAGGCTTTCAAATATTCAATAAATAAACATTATTAAAATTATTAACTCAATGGCTTTTTAGTAATTTTTTTTATTGCCTGTAGCGAATTACTTTTAAAAAGCTTTCATATTTACTTATTTTAATAATCCGTCTTCTTAATAAACTTTGCTGAAAATATATTTTATTATATTTCATATTATTCTCATAGAAAATTTATTGCTGTAATTATCCCAGCGGTCGAGATATCGATCAGCAATTTTCTGGAAAATCAAGGGTATAAAAAAAAGTAAAAAAAACCTATTTCTAGCTAGCTCTGAAAATTTCATTAAGAAATTAAAACATGTATTGAGCCTTGTACAAAATGATTTAAGGGTAAAAAGCGTTCTTAAAGTTTAAATGTTATGATGTAAAATTTGATTACCATTAACTTTTGAAAAAGTAATTTTTGCATCCAAAAGTCGTTAAAAACTCAATTTTATACCCATCTAACAAAGTAGTAATAAAATTTTTGCAGTTTTCTCATTTTTCAATAGATTTCGATGAAAAAATAATTGTATGCTTAATACGCAATTGAAAATTTAAAAAAAAATAAAAAAAAATTAATTATGTACTCTAATAGAAAATATTTTTTTTTTGTAATTAGTTGTGATTAATTCTTTTTGAATTAATTTACGCTCGAGAAACTGATTTACTTGCACCTAAGAAACAATTCAATCCAGTTATCAACCAACCAGCACGCATACACGAAAGGGAATCTACATTCCCTTGTAGTAACCCCAGAAAAAGCCCTCCACCACAAGGAATACGCACTCGGGGCGTTTCTAGATATCTCAGGTGCATTCAACAATGTATCCACCACCGCGATCCTTAGTGCATTACGTGCAATAGAAGCACCACCGGCAATAAACCTATGGTTAGATAAGTTGCTAAGCTGCAGAAAGGTGCGGGCTGAGTGGGGCACTAAATCCATGGTAAGGGAAGCTCGCAGTGGGACACCCCAGCGAGGGGTCCTCTCGCCACTACTATAGAATCTTGTAGTTAATGAACTACTCGAAAAGTTCGCAGGTAGAGCCCCGAGAATAACTGTCTATGCAGACGACATAAGCATTATTATAGCAGGGAAATGTCTATCAACAGTAAGCTCCATAATGGAGAGCACACTCAAAGATGCACTAAGATGGTCAAATTCAGTCGGTTTTAGTATTAATGCAGAGAAAACGGATCTGGTTCTGTTCACGAAAAGGTACAAGATACCACAGTGGATACCACCGAAATTGAACGATATAAGTCTCATACCGAAAACTCATACAAAATATCTAGGAGTCGTCCTGGACAGCAAGCTGTCATGGAAAACCAACGTGGAAGAAAGGTTGAAGAAATCCACCATTGCGCTATACACATCCAAAAAGATACTAGGCAGTACCTGGGGTCTCTCACCCTTTCTGATGCACTGGATCTATGTAACGGTAGTGCGTCCTATTCTACTCTATGGGATTATTGTGTGGTGGCCGGCTGTGAACAAATCAACATTCCTCAGGCACTTGAAGAAAACTCAGCGGAAAGCAGCGCTATGCATCACGGGGGCACTGAAGTCAACTCCAACTAAAGCGCTCGAAACCATTCTAAGTATGGACCCCCTGAACATACACGCAAAACTACACTACACGCAGGCAACATGCACATTCAAAATTTTGTATATTGTACAATCGGATAGGATCTACTTAGTATCACGGACTACATGGTGCCTCGCACGATAGTCAATTCCAAAGAACGAACTCTTCTGGGACCAAACGACTGGTGCAAAGGTATAGAACACAGCAGGCGGTCAACATATTTACAGACGGCTCCAAAATGCCTACGGGTGTAGGTGCGGCGGTGTATTGCGCAGAGCCTAATATAAGGCAGCCATATAAACTGCCAAACCACTGCAGTATCTTCCAGGCGGAAAACTTTGCCATAAGGAAGGCGCTGAGATAGCCCCCAGCATGGACACACAACACTCTTACATCAACATTTTCGTTGACAGTCAAGTGGCGATCAAATCCATGCGCTCCGCTATCATCAAGTACAAAAGCGCCTTGGCTGGCAGAGATGCACTAGATGCACTATGCGATTCGAAGAGAGTGCGCATCTACTGGGTCCCTAGCCACCAGGGCATTGAGGGAAACGATATGGCAGATGGTTTAGCAAAGGAAGGCGCCAGGCTGGAATCAGAACTCGCAGAACATGTGTTTACTCTGCTACAAGAGTTGTACAGGAACCTCGAAAGAAGAGCCACACTAGCAGTGAATCGTAGATGGAGAGATACGACATCGTGCAAGATCTCGAAAATCATGTACAATGCACAATGCGAAAAACGAACTCTGTTCATCTTGGCACGCCCGCGCAAAGATTGCAGGACACTAGTGGGCATGCTCACTGGTCACTGCGTGACGGCAGCACGCGGGAAGCTTGGCATCACCACGGACGACAACTGCAGGAAGTGTAAGGAACCGGGCACAGTGGAGACCCTGGAGCACCTACTATGCACATGCCCCGCCCTACTTAGATCGAGACTAAAATACCTAGGCTCATCTACATTCCCGTCGCTTAAAGATGTAGCCAGGGTGTCTCTAGAATCCCTCCTAAGGATTACGAACTCAACGCAAATCTATAAAGACTTTTAAATAAACACAAAGGTTCCTTTTGTTCGCTACCGGTACCACTAAGGACCTGAATTGGTCTATGTGAGCCTTCACGAAGGCATCCGGTTTAACCTAACCTAACCTAACCTAATTCTTTTTGAATTGTTACATGATTTTAATTGTAAGGCAACAACAACAACTCTGTATAGAGTCATTCACACAACAGACTAGACAGCCTGTTTCGGAAATTGCTACATTTCCTCTTCAGTTCGCTGAAACTACTTTCGCAAGAACTATATTGTTTTTGCTCAACAAAATGTGTTGTAGTTTTCATTTCCGATTTAGACAAATAATAGCTTGTTAAACAGATCATTTTATATTTAATACGTTTTAAATACGGAAAAACTTAATTACGTAATTTATAAAAATGTCTGCCAAAAATTTTTATTAATTTGTTTATGTTCGCTAGACAAAAAGTTTTGTAGATTTCGAATTTTTTAATCAATATCGATGAATGAGAGCTCTCTAGAAAGGTTAATTGTATCCTTAATATGATAACGTATTTAGTTCATTAAAAAAAAAATTAATTATGATAAGTTTTAATTATTTTTGAAAAAAAACAGCTTTTCACTCATATAAATGGTATGGTGCAACTTTGGGGGCTGGGCACCTCGCCTTCCTGTTATCCGATTCTTAAAATTTTTTGTAAGGGGATTTACGGTTCATATCTCCAAAAAAAATTATCTCCATACAGCTAAGAAACACCCTAGTAACCATAGGTCTAACAATGGTTGTAAACTTCTAATGTATCATTTTCGGATTGAGGCCTCACATTTTGTCATGCAGGCGTTGACAGGCAAAAAGGGCACGTGCTATCCTGCCTGTAATTGATTATAAGTGGGTGTTCCAATGGAGCTGCGAGTCAAAAATCACTCCCAAGTACATGACCTCATTTGAAAAGTGTTATCAAATTAAGGCTCCTTTTCCTAGAGAAGGTTATCAGAATTGTTTTGTAAGGATTTATGCTTAACCCTTTTTCCTTACACCATTTTGAAGTTATACGGAGGTCGCTCTGCATTCTATCCGATATCGTCGGCTCATGAATGCCCAGACTTGAGGTAACCAGATCATCCGCATATCCTTTGGTGTCAAACCAAACCCCCCGGTTGTTGAGACTTGCGAGAAGTTTGTCCACAACTTGCATCCACAGATGAGATGAAACTACTCCTTCTTGGGGCATCCTCTAGTGGCAGTAATCGTATTACGAATTCCAAAAAGCTCAATCGTTATGATTCTGCTTTTAACCTTGATTAGAATCCAGTGTATGATTTAATATAGAATATTTTTAATCTGCATAGCTGCTTGAATCGCATTGTATGACGTGTTGTCATAAATGAAGTACCCAACAAACATTTGTGCTTCCAGAAGGTTAAATTTTGAAATTTAAAGAGGCTCAACATTCATATCGCTTCTTATTTACTTGTGCATGGAGGTTAAACACTTTTTCCTCGATAAGGCTTCCATGGCACTTGTGAATGCAGGTTTCAAATATCGGAGCATGAACTCATTTTGGTTGTTTCAATGAAGTCCTTGCGAAGCACTTTATCGAGGATTACACATTACCGTGCAGTGAACTAATGTTTGTTGCCTCGAAAAAAACTTTGCGAAGCCTTTTATCGAGGTTATCTGGCTAACCAATTTAAACATGTGACAACAAGTCCTATCGAAGCTATTTTTGTGAAACTCATGACTCGCTTGTAACAGCAAGTGTTGTTGAGGCTGTATGACGCATAAATGGAATACGGTGGCGTCTGCTTGCAAAAACAAGTATTATCGAGGGATACGCTGTTAGAATCAGAGCCGCAATTTTTTGTTATAGTGAATAGTCATCGCGTGCATACGTTAAATAAATGTGGTAATAAATTAAATAAAAAATTAATAAAACATATATAAAATATTTCTATGTGGTTTGATTTGTGGACAGTTTGATTTCTATGTGGAAGAAAAGTTAATAAAACTCGAAACGAAATGATGAAAAAAGCTCTTGAAATTGGCAAGATTTTAAAAAATTATAGGAAATCGAAATTGTTGTTGCCTGCTACGATTAAGAATAATCCGCAGACGCTCATAAATATACGTATCCATCAGAGCCAGCAGCAGTTGCTAAGTAAATGCAATTATTCCTTTTCGTATTTCGCCTGCGGTTCAATTATACGTGTGTATAACTTAATTAATATAGTCTACGTATTATAGGTGAAATGCTGCATCCTATGACAATAATGCAATGGAATGCGTCGACGACGAAGAATTGTTGCGCACAGAAGAACAAATCTAGAGAGACACACCAAATTACGTTCTAGTTTGAGGAAATGGGCGACACATCATCAAATAACTCACATGGCATTAAAGGATCTTTTGGCGTTGATAAGCACAGGAAACAAATTACAACAAGATCCACGAACACTTTTGACGACTCTACCAAACGTTGTTCTTACGAATATTGGTGAATGTTGGCACTACGGTCTAGAGTATTGCTTACGTGGCCTATTTCGGAACTTAAATGCATCCAAAACGATTTCGATTAATGTTAACATGGATGGATTGCCAATTTTTAACAGTTCCAAAGTGGAGTTATGGCCCATTTTGTTAAATATAACCGAAATGCCGCATATCCCAGCCATGGTTATCGGTATATATTGTGGGCCAAGCAAATGTTATAATTTGTCATCATACCTCTCTGCGTTTGTGGGTGAAACGAAGAATATTATGGCTAATGGAATATGGATAAACTCACACAAGATCATAGTAATGAATAATTCGGCACGACGCTACAAGGACAGTTTGAATCCAAATACGGTTAAGCGACTTTCTGGCGTAAGAAATATTACCGCAAGGAAAAAGCGGAAAGTAGATAAAGAGGGCATTAATAGTGAAGAACGAGATGGTATAATGGTAGGGGAAGATTCACAATCGAATGTATCGGTTTGTGAAACAAATTATATCGATGTATTATTAGCGCATGATATGTGAATATATACATATATGCATGTGTAATTATATTTTACGATTTTATATAATTTACAACTTCCACCATTTGTTATTTTTTTTTTCGACCCCAATAAGGTGTCTTGGCGAAAAGTAAGCGAGGCTCAGCTAGCTTCGATAAGTTGCTTCTGGAGTGCTTTGTTAAGTTTCGGTAAGTTGCTTTTGACGTGCTTCTGCCCAGCCTCGATAAGTTTCTTCTGACGTGCTTCTGCAAAAAAGCAATATATAGGCCTGTTCCGACAGCATGAAACCTGCATAAGTGCGCCAAAATACCTTCCAGAAAGCTTCGCGTTGCTAAAAAAGAGGGAGGAGAAATGCCCTCGCTAAGGTCTTCTGGAAGCTGAAATGTTTGTTGGGTAAGCACATTTATTCGATACAACAATCTTGACAGCTATGATTGGTCACACGTACACAATACATGATTTTCACCAAAGTGCATAAAAAAATGGATTATACAAAATGGAATCATATGATTTTACCGTAATAAATTGAAGTTTCTTATCTCTTCATCTCAGGTTTTAACTATGTTTGTGTAATAAATTTCTTATTATATCTTTTTAAAATGGAAGAGTTTTCATATTCAAACACAGTGGTTGATGATACGTCTACGAACAGAACGTACGGTGGCCTTAAAGTTTTTGCAAAAAAATGCCACATTTTTGGATACAAGATTGGATACTGAAGTGGAGCTGGGATCGGTACTTTTGAGACCTTCTTTAATTCCAGGATAAATTGTTTAAATTTTACAAAAAATGTTCTTCTCTCTGATATTTTTTAAGTTTATGTTCTTAGTATTAAGTACTAAGTTAAAATTATCAAGTATTACTTACAAAGTAGTTAGTATTAAGTATTTGTTAGTAGTAAGAAAACGTTACTACTAACTCAATCATCAGCTTTGCATATCTTTATCGTCGCAATCATCATCACACACATTGAATTCATCAAATTTATTTTGCCCCGAATTATATTATGACTGAAATGAACTTCCGCTCTTAGCTCTAAGAGAAGAGCTGCATTTTGCTGTGTTAGTGTGCATGTTTGTGTGAAAATAAGTAATTTCCTCGTTCCTATATTTGCATTACTTTCGGTTTAGAATTTTCCAAGTTGTTTCGACTATGAAAAAGATGATGATAATGTTTGTGAAATACTTATGATAGAATAACATCAACACCAAACACAATATATCATCACTTTCAGTCAGTAGCTGTTGTTGTTGTTGTTGCTGCTGCTATCGCTGTTTACATTATGTAAATATTTAAATATTTATTAGATAAACATGTTCGTGTTATTTCTGAAAATATGTTATTAAAATATTTTGTTTAAAAACTTGTTGAAATTATTTTTAAAATGTTTTCTTGTTGTTGTGCTGTCGCTCATTGCTTAGAATTAATGAAATTTTTTCCCATCCATTTCACTAAATTAGTCATGGTAGACATGCTGACTGCATTCGTATAGTTGGAATTTACACAGTTTGCTTGGTGGGCACTTTGTTGTGAGGAAGAAGTTGCAGTTGGTTTTTAAGAGGATTTCAAGTAGTTGTATATCCGTTTATGCAAAATGCGGTCCGCTTGTTTTCATACACATTTGGTAACAATAGTTGCTCTGCGGGTTGCCATTTTTTCTATTGTTATGGTTTTTGTGATATTATGCAATGGTTTGAGCAAATTTGAGAGTTGCACGTGTTGCATTTTTTCTACATGTTAAAATAAAATGTTTATTTAAAAATATAAAATAAGTCGAATTTAGTTTTTTTTTGTAGTCTTTGATTTGTAGTCTTCCACATAGTACACATAATGACATGAAGAACGCATTATTATTCATCGATACTTAAACTAAAGCATCGGTGCCAACATGTCTACCATTATAAATTCCAATAATAATCTAATCAATTGCATTCCATTGTTTTCATAACAAATAATAATCAATTTCGAAACAAATAAACATTCTTCAGAAGAAAAACTAGCTGCAAACTGGAGATAAATCTAAAGCAGTCAGGCAAGACAACAACAACAACAACAATAACGACAACAACACTTACAATGCACATTGCTGGCCCACATGGTAGAGGTGTGAATTATATTGGTGTTATTCGAACGAATGGCGTTACCATGTCTACCGCACCGAAAAAGAAAAACAAGAGTTATAAGTAAACAAATCGTAGGCTTAAAGAATAGAATGAAATAATTTGTATTGGAATAAAATGGCATGAAACAAGGTGCACTACACCAGCCTGCATCTGTAGCCACCTACAGTAGCAGCGGCAACTTTTTTTTTTTCGCTGATTTTGATATCTGCACAACACAATCGTTTTCAATTTGTTTGCTTAACCCAAATAACAAAAACAGCTTCTTCATATTGGAACAGTCGAGATATTTATTGTATTTTTTATAAAAACAACGTTCTTTAGAGCATCTTTAAAGAATGAATGAATTTGAAATATTTAGCACGAATATTATTTAATTTTAAAATACATACATGACTAGTCAAAATGTACGGAAAATATACTGAAATTATCGTAAAATTGCTATTTTGTGTAAGGGATCTGTTTATAATAAGAAAATGAAACTTGAAATCCGAAGCTGGTTGATTCCTTGGGTCGAGACAAGAAAAAAATTGTATGGCAGGGGCAGGGGTCCATCTCCCTCCTGTTTCGAGTAATAAGCGGAAGTATAGCAAAAAATTACATTGATAGGTGTCATCACTTTTGACGCAATAACTTGCAAAGTATTACAGATAGAAACCAATATGAAGTAAGCAGCATAGAAAAGCTTACAAAAAGAATTGAATTAGCCGCAGCCCATATAAGAGGCACTTTAGCCGAGCTTAACGTTGCTGCAACTATAAAAAAGGGAGCTGAAGTATGTATTAATTCTGAAGGAAGCCATTTTGAGCATTTCTTATAATAATATCTTCCCAACTTGTTTTTGAAATTTAGTTTATAATGCAAATTGAAATAACTTCTTTATCATTTTTTTGCATTTGAATCTAATTTGTTTTTTAAGAAAATTTTAAAAAATTATTAAATATGAAATAAATAAAAAGATATGCATTTCTTTATTATGGTTTTATGTCTAAAAAACATTAGGGGTATTCACACTGACTTGGGTAGTTGGGTATAGGTAGATTGACTACTTTTGGTTATTGCGAGCACCCTAAATTGCAATTGAGTACTTTGTAGAATAGTTTTGGGCAGTGATGCATGTTTCTTTGATCTCCTCGGCTTATGTAGCTAATGAGAGATGAGTGACAGCTGGAAGAGGGTTATTTATGTATATATAAAAAACGTTATTTTATAAACGGGTAATTTTTTAGCGTGAACTTCGCAGCATCTTATCATTTACTAGTAATCCAGGGGAAAACGTTGTCCTGTCACAGACCGGCTTACTGCCATATAAGAATTTTCATGCTAGTCGGAAAATTTTTTTAATTTTTTGTATATCTGAAAAGGCGTAACTGTATTGCGACTATGCTCATTTTAGTTTAGTTTCCGAAAGTAACTATATGCACTTATTTACCAAATTTTAGTCTAATACGACCAAAACCGTCTAAAATATAGCATTTTTATTAATTTGTAGGCTGTTAAGGGTGGTTTGGCAAAAATTTCCTAAACTACCTCGTAGGCGAAACAAATCGACTGCCAAAATTTCAGTACAATAAGTCCAGTAGTTAATTTTAATGATTTATGAAAAAGTGGGCGTTGCTATAGAGCAACCACGCCAATTTTTACTACTATTTTCTACTACTTCTACCATACAAACTAAATTACCAAATTTAAGTCTTATACGACCAAAATCGTCTTAAATAATGTATTTTTATTGGTTTGTGGGCTGTTAAAGAGGGCGTACACTCATTTTTAATAGTGTTTCAAACAAACATACAAACTAAATTACCAAATTTTTGTCAAATACGATAAAAACCTTCGAAAATATAACGTTTCTATTAATTTGTGGCAGTAAAGGGTGGTGTGGCTTTTTTATTAACCGACGTATTAACTTTATTAACTGAGATATTAACAGATATTGTAAATTTGGTTGCCTTAGGTGTTACCGTTTCTGAGATCTTAAAAGACACCGCACGAACGATTTTATATAAATAGAAGGGTGGTAAGGTGGAAGGGTTATCTATTTTTTCAAGCTTTCTAAGAAATAAGCTTGAGGAGGGTAAACAGATTGACGTGGTATTTACAGATTTTGCGAAGGCGTTCGACAGAGTTCAGCACTCTATCTTACTCAATAAGTTATCAGCAATGGGCTTTCACTCATCATTTTTTAATTGGTTGTCTAATTACTTGATCGGCCGTATTCAAATGGTAAAAATCGGTTGCAGAATTTCTAAAACCGTGTTTAACTATTCTGGGGTTCCTCAAGGTAGCCATCTTGGACCCTTACTTTTCCTCCTTTTTATTAACGACTTGCCAAACTGTTTCACACATTCCCATTGTTTGATGTATGCGGATGATGTTAAAATTCTAAAATCCGTTAACTCTCTTGCGGATTGTCTACTTTTGCAGCAGGATATTAATCAATTACAAGGGTGGTGCTTTGAAAATAAACTCAATCTCAATATTGGTAAATGTAACGTCATGTCATTTAATATGCTCCGCAATAAAATTTCTTTTGAATATTCCATTTCAAACAATATCTTGGGTAGAGTAACTAATAAACTGGATCAAGGGGTCTTATTTGATGAAAAGCTTAGTTTTTGTACTCATTATGATAGGATAATTTCCAAATCAAATGCTATGTTGGGATTTTTGAAGAGAAACACTCAAGATTTTAAAGATCCATACACTTTAAAATCTATTTTTATTTCTTTAGTTCGGTCTAATTTAGAATACTGTTGCATAATTTGGGATCCTCACTATAATTCGCACATTAAAAGGATTGAAAATGTACAAAAAAGGTTTACAAGGTTGTGCGCCTATAAACTTAATTGGAATTTTGCTCCGACATATCTTGACAGGTGCTCTCTTTTTGGATTGAAAACACTTCAATTAAGAAGAAAATACTATCTAATTATGTTTGCTAGAGATGTTATAATGTCCCATATTGATTGTGCTTCAATACTCAGCCATTTTAAAATCTACGCCCCTGAGAGGCTTATAAGGCAACGTGGCCTATTTTATATTTCTTATCATAGAACTAATTATGGTGGCAACGAGGTGGTCAATAATTCCTGCGATGCATTTAACTCTGTTTGTGATCTCATTGACTTTAGTCAGAATAGAGAAACTTTTAAAACTAATCTCCTGCTTATTCTTAAGTAAAATTGTATAATTTATTTTTTTGTTCTCTTTTGTATAATTGTTTGTTTGTTCGTAGTGGATTTGTATAATTATTTATTGTATCTTAATTTTTTATGCTACACTGTTTTAATGGAATCATTCTGTATAAGGGTGTGTTTTGTTGTATTTTGAGAAAGTAATCTGGCTAGAAAGTAAGACTTTGTGTCGCTAGATAATAAATAAATAAATAAATTATAAAATCCTAGGTTAAGTAATGTAATCTGTAAGGGTATCAACCCGGTAGATGGTAAATAAATAAATTAATAAATAAATAAATAAAAAAGTAGGCGTGGCAAAATTTATATACTTAGTGACCACCACTTGGTCTCATAGCAAATATAAACCAAGTTTCATTATAAGAACATGCATAACTCAGGAATGATAATTTCTGAAAAGTAGGCGTAGTTACAGTTCGACCACGCTCATTTTTTGTTGAATTTTTGATGTAGCCATACAAACTAAATTACAAAATTTTAGTCCAATCTAACCGAATTCGGCTGAAATAAAGCGTTCTTATTAACTTGTGGGCGAAAATAGGGGCAATATTTTTGTGTATTATTCGACATATTAGCCTTGAAAACAGATATTGCAAATTTGATGCCCTTAGGTCAATTATTGCCTATTTTTGCAAAAGGTGGTAACACATGGAAAAAGTACTCAATTTGGCAAGAAAATAATCTACCCAAACAAGTCAGGGGATCAGCTAGAGTAGATTGGTAGATGGGTACTTGGGTAGATGGGTACTTGGGTAGAATGGCACTTTACAAAAACAAAATGTACGGCATTTGCCAATCTACCCAACTACCCAAGTCAGTGTGAATACCCCTATTATCTGAAGAGAAACGTTGCTGCTTCCGTGTTGATTGGTAAGTGATTTTTGAGTGTATGTTTTCATAAAATAATTAATTCGCTTTTATTCGTTGCTGTACGATAAAGCCTCATAATGAAATAATGTAGAAAATTTATTTGGAAATTAAAACTGCATGAAAAAAAAATATGAATTTTTTGAAGCGAAGGTTTTTACGCCTCATTTTGTGATTTGCTTGAGTGAAATCTGAAAAACGACACTTTTTTCCATACACCTTTTTCTTAGAATTGTTGTTGCCATTTAACTTGCGTATATTACAACAAGAGTATATAAAATTAAAAATTTTTTTTTGCAAGTAAGCAGTGAGAATCGAACTTGCACCCAATTCATCAAGAGTTCTACACATGCTACACCAAAACCCTTCTTAGAATTAATGATGTGATTCATTCCATATTAAGTATTAACTGAAGCTATGTTGCAGTAGATGACAGAAATTTACTAGCTATCCTACATATTCTATTGTGAATGCGTGAAGCTATAATGCAGCAGATCACAAAAATCGATCAAATACTACGTTTCTATGGCGGGTTAAGTCGGGGTTGCCTCGGGATTAACTTACCATGGAGACGCGCGTTGAGTTGAATTTCGTCAAATCTACAAAACTCCACGAAACTTCTTAGATTTAACTGAGTTAGATTCAATGCGTTCAGAATATGAAACAGTTACTCAACTGTTGAACGAGGTTTTATTAATTATTTATTATTTTATTTCTGTCACTGCGCTGACATAAAATGTAACAAACCATTCAGCAGGCAGACAAAGTAGCGGAAACTAAGACTGATTAAGGACTTAACATGTTTAGTAAGTTTTGTACCTTATGATATCAGTTTATACTATTGTGCATTCGTTTCACACAAGAAATCATTAATTAACAGCTTTATTGAAGAATGACAGAATAATCTGCTAATAATTAATAATAATCTATTTTCACTTCACAGCACAACTTTAGCAATAATTAACAATTTGCAGCCATGTTTTTTTAGCTGTCAAAGTGAAAAGAGCATAAGCAGCTCAACCAAAGTAGCATACAATTTTTCGATACCTAAGATGGTGACCGCTCGGGGAGCGTGGGGTTTGAGCGCATTATGATACATACCATTCAGCCCGAAAGTTGTGGAACAGCTACGTAGCAAATTTTCCGCTGAATGGGGCCAATGTTGCTCATGGAAACACTATCGAGCTAGAAACGCCGTTTTGTCAACTTGACGAAAACCCAACTCAGGCTCAATTCGCCATGGAAACTTAGTAAAAAGCATTGTGCATTAGCTATCCAAACAACAAAAGTAGCAAGGTTCCATTGAATGGGTTGAAAATTATCACAAGATGCCAATTGTTTTAGGTGTCGATTTTAATTGCGAATTCAGACATGAATATTCATAGGCACTTAAGGCAAGACCGGTGGTCTAGCGCTCGAAAATTTAAGGTATTTTTAGGATTTTTTTAAAAGTTAAAATATTGAACAACGATATTTAAACTTTTAAGGTATATTGTAACACTCATTCATCATAAAAAAATATTTTTTTAATTTAAAAAATTGTTGATCTGGTTCAAAATGGCGCTCAATGAGACACTCTCAAGGAAAAGGGGCATGGGTGGTATTGTAGATTTTGACTTTTCTATATATCTGCAAAATAAAAACCAAAAATATTATTAAGCACTATGAATGCACTTTAGAGTGGACATTATTTAAAAAAGACCTTCCCAAGGGCTCAAACTGTTGTAATTTTCCTGCAGTGTAACCAACTAGTTTAAAGCCAGTCTGCATACTAGTTGAAAACTGAGCAGTACTAGTTCAAGATCGCCTTTTTTTCATATACCCAACTAGTGTTTTTAATATGGCGATGTCATAGGAAATATCAAATGTCTTATTCTGCACAGATGAAAACTAGTTTATAGTATATATAGTTATAGTTAGTTATATTCTAGTTTGTTGTAAGTAGTTGTCAACAAATAATATATTGCCAAATTTTAACTAGTTTCTAGTTAACCTTTCCTGAGGGGTTGGCAGATAGTCATGTTTTAATTAGTTAAAAACTACTTATAATAAACCAGTGATTCAACCAGTTCTTTATTCGGCAATTTATCTTCTGAATTTGAAGCTTCTACTAAAGCGACTATTAAAAAAGTTGCAAGTAAAATTTACATAGTGTTTTATATTTCATATAAAAGTAAATTTTTTAAAGTTCATAAAGCACAGTTGATTTGAACAATATGTAATTTAGTTTAATAATAGTGTAATGTAGTTTGATTTTGGCTAGTTTTACAACTGGTTTCTTGTGACATGACATAAACTAGTTGAATTTAAACTATTTTTGCAACTAGTAAATCGTGACAAAATATAAACTAGTTTGTTTTAACTAGTATAAAGACTAATAATTTTTACTGCTGATTAGTCTTACACTGCAGGGTTATGATAAATTACATGATGATGAATTCAGCGCACCAAGATTAGTCGAAAATAATACAATTGTTGCTGGGAAAATCCTAAAATTAAAATTTTGTCCACGAGTTATTCAAGTAATTTGAGGTGATACCATTATTAAACTGAAAAATTTTTGGAAAAAACAAAAAAATTTTAACTGTTTCCTTATTTCAAATGAAATTGCAAATGAAAATATTAAAAAAAACTTTTTTTTTCTTTCATGGTCCACTCGAGTGCACTCGAAAAAAGATATGAAAAATTGACAGAATGGCACGCTATTGAAAATTAAGTTATTAAAACAGCTTGTTTTTTGCAAGTTATTAAGTGTAAAATATGCGACGTTTTTTAAATAAAACTTTGATTCTAGTTCCAGCGATAGCCACTGATGTTATGAATAGCATATTTAAATTTCAGATGATTCGGCTGAATAGTTTTTGGTTTTTCTACAACACCATGCCGAAAAAAGTAGTTTCGAGATAAATGAGTATAAAGAGAATGAATCTAGACGACACACTGTGGCTCGACACCTATCGAAACGGCTGTAGAAGTGAAAACAACGTCAGAAAGACTATACTTTTGAAATATAAAAAAAGAACAATTTCATAAAAATTTTAGGAATTAAACAATGTCGTCTTGATAAATATAATTTGCGAATGATAAGCGATCCAAATATTTGCACACCACGATTAGGATAACTATTGATGTAATATTTGCTAGAAATATCTATGACATAACATCTATATAAAATACTTTTGATATTTTAGATATTAAAACACAATAATTTCATTAACATTTACAAAACCAATTAAAAATTAATGCAAAATAATAATGTAAGGTAATAAAATTTAGTGGTGGGAATATTATTTTTTTTAGTTGAAAAAATAATAGTCGTGTGTCCAGCGACGCATGTGCTTTTTTTGTAAAATGAGTTGAAAGTGAAAAAAAGAAAATAAAAAACATATTTTTCATATTTGAATGGCTTTTAATTATTCCGTAGTTTAAAATACCAAAAAACTTTAAAGGATATTACTAGACAAATTAAAAAGCTTTAAATAACCGTTTCAAATTGGGTTCTATCTGTAATACTTTGCAAGTTATTGAGTTAAGAGTGATGACATTCATTTTTTGCTATACTTCCGCTTATTACTTAAAATAGGAGGGAGATGGAGTCCCCCTGCCCTACAATTTTTTCTTGTCTTGACACAAGGAATAAACCAGCTTCGGATTGAAATGTTGATCTGGGACACCCTGTATAAGTTATAAGATTTTTTTACTTAGATACAGACGACTAAGTGTTCGAACAAAAATATATTCGGCCGAATAGTGGTCGGACAAGGGACTGTTTTCAACTAAGCACATGACTGGTCATCTTAAGTTGCTCGAGCTTTATATATATGGCTTAATCTTTCTTTTTGAAGCTGGAAGCACTGTCGTTTACAACTGATCTAAATTTCATATCATTAAATTTAGTAGCCTATCACTTATCGCTCGTTTTTATGAACAAGAAAGAAATTTTTGGATTTTTTCAATGATTGATTTAGTTGGTTAAAAAATCAATTTTTTTGTTTGTGGAATAAAATTTCTGCAGAATTTCTGTTCTCTGAATGTTTCCATTTCTTAGATGGTTGTTATAATACCGATCCAAGTATTAGTGTTCAGCACTTTCTTATGAAAATGATCCGAATACTAAATAAGTAAATAAATGACAGAGTGCTAACTTTTTTTGGAATCGAGAATCAGTTTGAAACTGAGTTCTCGGACTGGCTTGATTTGATACTCGGTGAAAAAATCGGCCGTAAGATTTAAATTTTACAATTTAACTGAATTCCAATTTTGTATAACGTTTTGCTACGCTTTAAATTTGTTAAAATTAATGAACCAGAAATTGTAATTTTTCTTTCTTTTATTGAAATGACGATTTTGACAGCAAAATCATGATTTTCAAATAGGGTTGAATGTTTTTAGATTTTATTTTCTGGCAACCCTGCCTAACACAATCAAGTTTTTCTCACACTGCACTCGTCATTCTCGATTTTTTCGCTACAAAATCGACTCATATCACAACCAAGCGCGTCGGAAGCTAATTTCATCTGGGGGGACAGTACAAATAGGGGTGCAAAAAAAATCTCCAAAATTTCTTAAAAGAAACATGAATATGAATAAACAAATTTTTTATTTTAGTTTCAAAATAAGAAAAAATAAAACTAAATAAAAAATATTAAAATTTCATTAAAAATTTTTCCAATTTCGATATTAGAGACCATTTTTTAAAAGATCCTTCATATCGTAATATGAAAATATAAAATGTAAAGATAAACCATTTTTACATGGTTTAAATGCAAAAAGGTACTAAGAGTTATATCAATTTAAATTCTTGCAAAATGTTTCTTTCTGTCCTTGCAAGAAAAAAGTATAGCAGTGAGGGGACTGCCGACCGAAGCGAAAAACTATATATAAAATATTAGTATTCCCTGGAAGACTTTGTCCTGCCACGGACCGCGTTACTGCTTTATAAAAATTTTCATGCTAATCGGAAAAACTTTTTGTATTTTCACTCCCTCTTTGATTATATATTTCAAAATATTTTTTATTCAGATAGCATTTTTATTTTATAACTACACCAAATTTAAATTGAATATTGCTGATATAAAAATAAAATACAGGGAGCACTACTGAATGAAAAAAATCCTCATAAAATAAAATAGTTTTTCTATTTTTTATATATATGATATTTTGTTTGATTCGTCTTGAAGTCTCTTTTAATGCCTGCTTTTGAGATCTTGCTGCAAGGAAAACAGTAAACATAGCAAGCAAAGTTCAGTTAATTTTCTGCCCCCGAATCGGTTCATAAGTACATCCGGTTCATCATAAATGCACATTATTTTCGCCTGTTATCATTTCATTATATTTTAAATTATGGGTATTAATATAAAAAACAGAGTAACACTTAAACAAAAATATAAATTAAACTTATTTAAATAATAATATACACATAAAATACGTATACATAGAATTAATAATTACATAAATTTCATTGAATTTCATTTACATTTTTTCACTGTTTGCGTTAATAATTGAATTATATTCTAAAAAAGATACTATATGCGTATGGTAGCTGAAATAAGAAACAAAAAATTTTTGGACGATGCACTCCCAGTCATGATAAAATTGTTATTAGGTAGCCTTGACAACTACTTATTTTCTCACGAGTTGCGACCATCGAATTTCACACAAAAGAAAGCAATAAGGGTTCTCATCTAAGCATGTAACTGACCCGTAAACATTGTAAACCTTGTGAACTTACATGCGCGTAAACTATCTGTCAAAATTTGTATGGGCGTGAGTTTACATCATTTCCGAGCCTATTTTGTAGTGTAAACTAGAGTGTAAATCTACGTGTGTGAATGAGGGCTGCCTTTGGCGCTAATCATTACATAATTAAAATAGTTGAAGTAAATATGAACACGTTTTATTTATTTTTCTATGTTTTCTAAGGTTTTTAAAAGGTTTAAAATTTAAAAAAGTCATAATGTTGTCGCAGCCGCAGCCGCCATTTTGTCGACATTTACGCTATTTACACTTTATCGCTCATCAAAAGTTTAAATGCTATACATGTTTACATGTTTACATGCTTAGATGAGAACCCTTAATATAAAGTGCGTGTGTCACACACATTAGCAGCTTTCAGCGGAGACAATAGTTGGCAACTGTTTTTTTTTAAATTTGGGTGAGAAACTTTTGCAATTAAATGATCCATTCACAACAGGTGACTCCTCTGAATGCGGCCAATGTGTGTGACACACGTTCTCTATTTTGTTTTCTTTTGTTTGACATTCGATGGTTGAAACACGAAATGTCACTCCCACCTATTACTTATTATACCATGGACCCAGTCAGAGAATATGCTGGCGACATTTATAAAACTACAAATGTTTTTATGTTGGTCATGAAACTCAAACACACGCTCTTGGATATTGGCTACCAGGCGCTCAGCTTTTTTCGTTTGACATGATTTTGACAAAATTATTAGGAATTGTCCAAAAGGAATCCAAATAAACACAGAATATAAGGGGTACTTTTTATAGTCTCTCCGTATCGAGCCTACCTGGGGCCGAATTGCAGCATCCGTGATCGAGCAAAATTGCGAAGAGCACGACGAGACAAGTGCCTATCAATCTTGTACAATTTTGCTCGATCACGGATGCTGTAATTCGGCCCCTGGTTAATATGCCTTGCTGAGCGCCTGGTAGTCAAGGTCCAAAAGCGTCATTTAAAAACCTACTCGCTGTCATGGCAGAATAACCAGGTAGGGCCGGCTCGCTTATTGCCCTCACGCGTTAAGGGCCAAATAGACTACACAGACTGTTTGCGCAAACACGACTTTTTTCTCGTCATAGCGACGACCATACACTACACAGACTTTGTTTGCGCAGACTTGATTTTTTAGTTCAAATTCTATTAAATTTTTCTTTTCTGCTTCCATTTTTATAAATTTTCCTTCTCGCACGTCTACACTCTAAAAAAGTTTCGGGATTATGGCAAGTCGGTGTGATTTTCACTATACACTATATAAATATTTTAATTTTTGTGCAGACATCTGCACAAACCTAAAGCAGCCAAATACACTGTCGAACAGTCTGCGCAAACAGTCTTTGTGGTCCGTTTGGCCCTTTACCGAAGAGTGGAAAATGAAAAGGTTGAAATAAGAATATTATGTTTTCAAATTGTAAATAGTGTGGACATTTGTGTTAAGTTTGTGTTAATTTGAATGATAATATTATAAAAACAGTATAAATAAAACTATAAAATGCCGAGGAAGTGTTCAATTTGCAAAAAACAGGGACCGAAAATAACTGTTATTTTACAATTTTCAGATGAAAAAGGCATAACGAAAAACTTGCCGGATGTTTTTTTAAATATACCATTATTATCGTAATAGCAGCAGCTTCGCAAATATTAAACGCCTTTTAAATTTTTGGCATTTACTAAAAAAATTAAAATTAACTGTTATTTTCTTACTTTTATTTTTTCGGGCAAAAATAATTGTTACTTTCTACTTTTATTTTTTAGGTCAAAAATAACAGTTATTTTGTGCCTTTTATTTTTTCAGTCAAAAATATCAGGCAATTTTTATTTTTTCAAAGGCCGACTAAAAAACTTTAAAAACTAAAAAGTTTTATAGCTCAAAATGTGCGCGCTAATGAGACGATAAAAATTGCATAAAACTTTTTTTGCCGTTCAAGTGGTCTTTAAAAAATTCAAATTGCCTGATATTTTTCACCGAAAAAATAAAAGTCAAAAATAACAGTTATTTTTGCCCGAAAAAATAAAAGGCATTTAATAACTAGTATTTTTGTTGGAAAAAATAAAAGTTAAATGATAACTGTTAATATCTGGCTTTTTTTATAAAAACCATAACCGATACGGTCCCTGGCAAAAAAGAAAAAAAAAACAAGTTTAACCAAAAATCAACTGCAAAACATGAACGTAAAGAAACTCGAGATGAACAGCTGATTTTGACAATTAGCTCGCTACTTCATTCCTCTCCGAGTTGGCCCTACCTGGTTATTCTGCCATGCTCGCTGTCTGTATTAATGACGAGAGTTACTCGGAAAATCACGATGACGCAAACCAAAGATTTACCCTCTACCAAAATCGTTCAACGCGCCTAAAGAAGTTTTCACTTCAAAAATCTTTCACCACCTCCATCAAATTCAATTCTTCGGTTTTATCTTTGTGAATGTGTATGAGTAAGTCGTGAGTCGTTTCTGTGTCATAGTTGCTCGAAGATACGTTTTAAGCCGTCTTAGTGCACTAAATGAACGCTCAGATGAAGCTGCTGGTGCAGGCACAGTCAAAACCAAAGCAACAAGTTTTTCAACTTCATTTAATAGTTTTTTCAGTGTATCCGAATTTTTTTCAAATTGGAATTGCAGTAGAAACTCTACATTTTGTTCTATCTTTTTGCAAACACAGAGAAAGAAAATGGTTATCCAAAAGCATGCTCATGAAGAAGAGAGAAAGAAGAGCAAAATATAAAATACAAAAATATTATCGTTGTAAAAAAACTGATATTTTGAATAACTTTTGAAGTTTTCTTTTTAAATTGTTTATCTAGCTAAATAAGCGGGGGAGGCAGCTGCCCCCTTCCTCCCTGCTTGCTACGCCAACGATCACAACAACCGTATTCGCCTGATTTATTTTCGGGTGACTTCTTGCTATTCAGCAAACATAAAAGATCTCGCCGAGGACATCGTCTTGAATATCTTTTATGTTTACGAAAATTAGTGTTAAATGGCAAACCACTGAACATAATAGTACGAAATTTGACACAGATATTGCAATAGTGCTAACAAAATTTTGGTTCATTTGGCTTGGTTTAGCAGATTTAGTCGTATCCAATATGTTTAAGGTGGCCAGTATATAATTATTGATCTGTCCAAATTAACTGTAAAATAATTTAATATGCCCATATTTTTCTTATTCGTTAGCTCGCGTTTGATATCAAATTCGTTCCATCGTCTGAGAGTCTATGATTTCCTAAAAATTTTCGAATTTTCGAAAAAATAAAAATAACAAGATATAAAATTAAATACCATATATATTAGACGATGAAAATTGTATAACCTAATTTATTTATGTTTCAGAATGGATATGTAAATATGAACAATCAACACAGAAACCCACACACACACACCCATCTGTAAAAGTTTCGACCAACCACCCAACCATCCAACCAACCAACCAAGCATATTTCCACTGCAACTAGCAGCGCAACAACAACAACAACAACAGCCATCACAACAATAGGCACAAACAACTTTTATGAATATGTACATGGCTTGTTTGTAAAACAATTTGTTGGTGATTTAAACAACGCGTTGCTGCCAACCGTATCCACTGGAACGTATCGACGTTTTTCACATGCTACACCCAAAAAAATCCATGCGTAAAATACACGAATTCTAGCTTATAAATAACGAAATATTTCGTGTTTTCAGTCTACGAAAGTCTTTCGTAAATAAGACTCAGGAATTTTGTGCATATTACGAAATTTTTCTTAAAGTTTACTTAAATTTTAGGAAAAATTCTTAATATGTTAATAAGTTCTGTTTCATATTTATAAGGTCACGTGATATTTTTAAAAATATGCAGCGGTTGAATTTTTTTTTAAACTACTGTTTTACTAAAATGTTGTCTGCAAGTGTTAATAAAAATAAAACAAAGTACGAATGTGTATATATTGTCTAACGGTATTCCTTATCTTTATAAAAAATAAACGCACTTCTTTCATATGTATAAGGTCAGTTACGATAATAGTGCAGTATTGATAGCAACGCGGTTATATATGTAGAGCTGGTTTTGAATTTTTTGTTTTTAAATTGAATAATTTGTGCAAAATGCCACGTGGAAAAACACTGTGCAACCATGAAAAAGGTTGAATAAATGCACTATATGCGGAAAACTATAGCTTAAGAGAGATTTCGCGTAAAATAAAGAGAAGTTTGTGTGTATTTTAAAATTACTTGAGATCTCCAGAATCTTACGGCGCACAAAATCGTTCTGGAAGAAAAATAAAGCTAGACCAAAGAGCACAAACAAGAATTCTACCAGCATCTTCCAATACGTCTATCTCTCCCAACCAACTTAGAGTCATGGTAGACAATAAAATATCGCGTTCTACCGTTTGGAGATTCTTAAAACGCACATGTTACATTTTATAATATTAGGGGTATTCACGGGTTGATGCGAAACGCAGTTGCGACGATGCAAAAATGCAAGATTGCGAACTTTCGCATCACTCTCACAACAAACACATTAGAAGCAATTTTGCCACTCTTCTTGAATTACTCACTGCCCAAACCTATTGCGAGAACGCACAAGCAGTGATGCTAAACAGCTGATTCATGTCTTGGTTGTTCTCAAACATAGTTGCCACCTGGGTAAAACTTTAAAAAGCTTACGTTTTTACGTTGATTCTAACAACTTTTTGTGATTTTGAAATGAGGTGGCAATATATTTACTGTTCATTGGGCATATAATTATTATTGCATAATTAGATTGCAATATTGATGTTCACGCGTTAGTGTGCAAAATATCTTGCATTTTCACACTCTTGCAACTTGCAACAATCCGTGAATACCCTTATTACATTAATAAATTAATATAATAAGTAATTTAATGAATTTATATTACTTTGCTACATATGTTTCTACTTTGCTACATTTTACAAATTTGTTTCAACTTTGTTTCAAGTTTTAAATTTTTTTATATTGTGGTGAGTGGTTGGGTAGAAATTGACGCATATCATCTTTGTAAGCAAATGCATGAGTTTGTTGCCCGATTTGCTGATAATTATTGAGCAAGTGCTAAAGCACTTGGCATGTCCGTTGGACGTAATAAAAATAGGATGTCGTTGAAAGGTTTGTTTAGACCAGAAATAAAAATTCTGAGAGCATCTTGTCTGTATTTTTGGTTCAATGAATTGACAAGGGCAGTATTAAAGTTTTATTTACAAAAATGGTTAATTTTTTCACTACCTCATCGTAAAATTCAGTTATTGAATGTTTGCCCTGACGGACGGTGGACATTTCTTGTTTTTTGTTAAGTACACAGGCCTTTTGTCTGCAAACGTAAAGTCCAACCGTGCTATTATGGCTTTAAAATTCAAATCAGATTTGAAAGAAGCAAGTACCTGATCAGCTGGGCCGACTGTCTTTTTTCGTATAATCGCTACCGCTTGGTAATGTTTTGATGAGCCATCAAATTCCTCAAAAAGTTTATAAGCCGTAAAATGGCGCCATGAAATATATTGAAATGGATTACCATTGAATTCTGGGAGAGCAACCCAGAGCAAAGTCAAGGGACTCATCGTATTGTCTACCTTCCACTATTTTTACCCCCTCATACTCTTCTACTCGCGTTGGTGTCTCTGACTGACTTAGCCTATCCGTGAACTCTTTTGTCTTATGCTCAAAACTGTTTGAAGTTATATCTGTTGCGCACCGAATTGCTGTGGTTAGCAAGTGTTGCATAGAAGCTTCATCCATTTTGAATTACAATTTGTTTTACAGCAATAATTTTTTAACGAAAAGGCAAAAATTTGTTTAGCAAAAAGACTGAAAACAAAGCAGTTCTCGAAAATCAAGCATTTTTTATTAAAAAAATTTTGTTTTTTAAATATAGTGTCAATAAACGTTTCACTTACAGTTGTTTAAATTTGATAGATGGTTAGGTTGTGGTTAAGCCAATATAACGGTGATAAATAGTGGTGATACAATGAAAAGTTAGTTGATAATAGTTAACCCAATTCTATTTTTGAAGCTCTATTCTGCGGACTTCCAAATGCTTGTGGTGGTGTTATTGTTGTGTTGAAAATGAATTCGGTTGAATTTGGTTTGACTCTTTGAAGGACAATTTGCTTTCGATCTATGTATACAGGACTATCGATGGACAATGATTACAACTAACTTGATGCAAGGGCGTCTGTTTAGTACGCCTAAACCAAAGCAGCTGTGCAAAAGATTTGGTGAAGCACTTTCATCGGTCGAAGAAAAAGTGCAACGAGGTATGAAATGCTTCTGCTGCGTGAATAGCTCAAAATTATATTTATTGCTGGTTTTTTATTTTAATTTTTTCGCTTTCTATGAAGGCACTTATTTTCTTGAATGAAATGGGATTTTTTGCTTATTATTTTTTTTTTTTTTTTATTTACGAAACTATCATTGTTTTATTTAAGTTTAATTAATTTGTAATACTTTGCTACATAATTTTCTACTTTGCTACATTTTCAAATTTGTTTCAAATTTTAAATTTCAATTTTGAGTTTTTCATTTTAAAATTTATATTCAATAAGTTCACATAGTGAGCAAACAGAAAATTTTATAAAAATAGTAAAATAATTTCAAAACTAAAAATGAACTAAATTATTTTATGTTAACTAATTGTGATCTATTATTTAAATTATTACACGAGTTAAATTGTGAGCTTTAGATCAAGTAAGATTTTTCAGAAGGCAACAACAACAACAACAGGAACAACTCTGTATAGCTGACCAAGAATTATATATTCAAGATTCCGCCTTGCACATGTCCGTTCTCTTTGTGAGCACGTGCATGTGACGTCAGAAGTGCAAGAGAAAAGAGAGTCAAACTGACTGAAAAAACATAGTAAAAAAATTTTAATAGGCTATTCGATTAAAAAATGTCCTCATTTTCTTATAAAATCTTGGTTTTTTAAAAGAAATAAATTTAAATCAAAAAACAACTCTTGTACAGAAAAAATTTTAATTATTTTCATTACTATTTTTGATAAAAATTTTATACCTTATTGGGGTGTTAACTTCCGTGTTGACCCCTTCACAAAAAAATAGCTATGTTGTTCGATTTATTTTGAGAGCAGTTTGACTGTTTCTATGTGTGTATTTCGTTTGTTTCCCAATTAGCCAATCAGATTCATTTGTTTAGTTTCGTTTATTGTTTATGTGATATTATTGTTTGGATGTATTTTCACTTATGACGTAGACCTGCGCAGTAGATTGCCATTTCTGCGCACTTAAGGCGTGATCTTTTTTATACTATTCTTGATAGCTGACTCTCTCTCTCTCTCTCTAATGACTCTCTGACTCTCTAATCACTTAGCTGACTAGACAGTCTGTTTCGAAAATTGCTACATTTCCTCTTCAGTAGTCTTCGAGTGATTAAGCTGTGATCAACTCACTGTTAAAGTCGTATATGATTGCACTCATGTTTGAACACATTCTTCAGAACTGTACGTTCAAATCGGCTACTTAATCATACGACATTTAAATCATACGACTGAAGAGGAAATGCAACGATTTCCGAAACTAAGAAACAATCACCTAAGTGATTGACTCTATATAGAGTTGTTGTTATTGTTGCCTTCTTAAAAATCTTACATGATCTAAAGCTCACAATTAAATGCATGTATACATTCAATACACCACTAAAAAAATAGCGACGAAATTGACTGCCAAACACAAAAGGCCAAAACACATAGAAAGCATGCATGCCTCAAGCATGCATCATGTCTGTGAAGCATGCTTCATTAAAACACATAGCAAGCATACATCGAATATGTAAAAATGCCAAAAATGTTGAAACTAAACAAAAATGTTTAACAAGAAGTCGAGGAAATACATTGAACTTAATAAAAATAATTCAAGCAATCAATAAAAGCAATTGGATGTGTTAATATAGCTATTTGAAGCAAAGCCTGTCAAAGCTTTGATGCCTGCAAAAAGCTAAAAGTTGATCAACTTCAGGCATGCCTCAAGCATCATGCATGCATGCATGCTTTTGATGTGGACTACTTCATAAAAATACGTATATGCAAACTCAAATGTCAGATGCTTGGAGCATGCATGCCTCCTATGTGTTTTGGCCTAAAGCGGCTAGGGTACAATTTGTTAGGACTTATTTCAATACAATTTGGAATCGGGTAAACATCCTAAAAACTTAAACGATATTGACCTCTATTATCTTAAGGTCGTGTTTTCAGACGAGAAGAAGTGGAACCTAGATGGTCCTGATTGCTCTCGAGGATATTAAAATGATATCCGACACCAGCCTTTGATGTTCACAAAAAGGAACTTTGGTCACAGTAATGTCGGTAATGATGACATGGTCCGCTTTTTTTGCTGAAGGATGTTTGGAATTGCAGATCGTTTCTTTTCTAATGAAGAGTTCAAATTATGCTAAAGTCTTGGATAACGCTTTAGTTCCGTTTTTAAACGAACACGATTCAAAAGAATGCATATTTCAGCAGGGTTACGCAAGAACTTATGTTATCAGTGAAACAAGAAGTTGGTTTACCGCTAAAGCGATTCAAGTCATGGAATGGCCTGCCTGCTCACCTGACTCAAATCCTATTGAAAATCTATGGGGCATTTTATTGCAAAGTATCTACTCAAATAACCGTCTATTTAACTCTATTCTAGAGCTTATTTGAGCAATAAAAGAGGAATGGCGTAAACTTGAGCCTGAAATTATTACTTATATTATTAGCAGCATGGAAAAAAAGGATGAATGATATTTTGTTGAAGGACGGCAACTCCATTGGTTGATTTTCTGTAATATTTGTAATTGTTTATATTTAAAAAAATGATATAAAAATAAAAAGTTTATTTGGACCTTAAAAATATGAAACAAGTGCGTTTATTTTTTATTAAGATACCAGGAATACCGTTAGCTGATAAATACACACTTTTACTTAGTTTTATTTAAACACTTGCAGATAACATTTAAGTAAAACAGTAATGCAAAAAATTATTCAACAGTTTCCTATATTTAAAAATATCATATGACCTTATAAATATGAAATAGACCTTTATTTTTTTGTAGTACGAAAGTATAAATACACGAAAGTTTCGTTAAAAAAATTTGAGTTAAGAAAACATAACGAAAATTTCGTTATATAAATGGAAGTTTATTTTATATTTATTACAAATCTTTATTCCCAAATTTTTTGTTAATATTTAATAATTTTTTCTTGAAATTTTACGGAAAATACGTAATATTTTAATAGTTTTTTGTAGTACGAAAGTATTTCGTCAAATACACAAAAGTTTCGTGGCAAAAAAATTGAGTTAAAAGATATAATAACGAAAGTTTTGTAATATAAATGGAAATTTCTTTTATATTACGAAATTTTTTCCTAAAATGAAGCAGGTATTATTATGAGTGCAGATACTCTTCGCGCCAATGCTTGAATGCATTTAGTAAGCGTATTTGTACGGTGTGCTCATGATTGTTGTTATTACTTTAGTGTAGCGATATTTTGACCGAATCTATAGTTTCCGTTTCGAATTGCTAATGATTTTGATGGTCGAAATGTTCTGTATTGTGATGAAAAATAAAATAAAAAAACATATAGATATTGCCATTATTTGGAAAAATTTAAATGAATTGGATTAGGTGTGAGTTGGATAGATTGTTGGGAATCAATATTATGAGTTTTGAAAATAAACAGACACAGCGTCGAAATGTTGCAGTTGTGGTTGGTGTTTGCTGATGATGTTATTGTTGCTGTTGATGTTTGCTGATGATGTTGTTGTTGCTGTTGATAGTACTGCCAACTATGCCATTGATTGAAATACGGGAAAAACAGCTTAAACATTTTATGCTAATTAAGTTAGAATGGACAGTTATTGCTACCAAACGGCTCAATTATGGATGGAATGTGCCGCTGAACAGGTCCAGATTGAACTTTGCAGTCGTCACCCGAAAAGAAATACATATTCCTAGATCACTAAAAAACAAAATGTATTATCAACATTATTTTTCTTGGTTATGTACATTAAGGCGAGTCATGCTCAATAGAAAAAAAAGTTCAGGTCGCTTACTCAAAATAATTCTTGGTTTATGTTATGATGATTACCCAAATATTTCGAATCTACCAATAGCCATCTGTGAGCTGATATGGTTTACAATAACCTCTAAAAATTAGTTTTTTTGTAAAAATATTGGCTGGTGTAAAAATTGTAAAAAATAAACTGTCAGAAAGAGCTCTTCCAATATGTATCAAAAAATTTAAAATATTTGCAATAGGATTCAAAATAATGCTGTTTTTCATGCATATTTTTAATATTTTTTTAAATTATTTCCCTTGCAAAATCTTTCAAAATTCGAATAACTTCATTGCTTTTATTATATATTTCTAATTTCTTACAAAATTTTTTTTTCAGTATGTGCTTATTTTATTATTAATATTTTAGTTTCAATATATATCGATTTAAGCAATTTTGATCAGGAATCAATGCAAGCACTCAAAACCTTTCCAACGACATGTATCTAGCAAATCTAAGTTTTTTTAAATTTAGTGTTTTTTATTTATTTATCTTTTCTTTTTTTATTTGAATTTAATTGCGAGCTTCAGATCAAGTTAGATTTTAAGAAGGCAACAAAAACAACAACAACAACTCTGTATAGAGTCAATTAGCTGGCTAGACAATCTGTTTCGAAAATGGCTACATTTCCTTTTCAGTAGTCTTCGAGTGATTAAGCTGTGATCAACTCACTGTTACGACCGATTTCTTCACCGAGTATCAAATCGGGCTAGTCCGAGTTCTGCTTAGAACTCAGTTTCAAATTATTTCTCGGTTCAAAAAAGTTAAGTACTCGGTCATTTCTTCACTTATTTGGTACTCGGATCATTTTCAAAAGAGAGTGCTGGACACTAATACTCGGATCAAGTTTATACCAACCCTCTAGGAAATGGCAACATTCCCAGATTTAAGCAAGAAACATTCCATAGAATCTAGGAAGCATTTCGTTTCGTTGAACACTCATGGAAACACATGAGTTAATAACAATTTAGATAAATTATCGGCAAGGTGCTGAAGCAGCTCACTAAGGAGAAAGTTTTAATCTAAAATTTTGAAGTTTATATGTGATATATTTCCTGTTTTTGTCAAAACTACATAATGACCGTGCTTCGTGGTTAGTTGCCGTCATCAACTGAACAAAACCAAAATTAAAGTCTGTCACGAGAGTCACTTAAGATATGGTGACATTCTATTGGTGACTGGTAGAGTAGAAACGCAATTTGCTTGAAGTAATTGAGATGGCACGAGTGTGTATAAAATAATATTTTTATTTTAAGTTTTTGTTTTAAAATAAAAACATTTTTTGGTGCCGCAGCAAAATCATCCTAAGGTTTGCTTGATGGTGGAATTTTGTATTCTGTCTCTGGATTCTCGTAGATTTTCTCCCCCTTGTGCTCAACAACAGAAACATTATCCGGCAATGGTTTATTGGACCATCATCAGACCATCGACGAACTTTATAGATATTTCACGTTGACCACGCAACTTGTCAGAGACTACATCCTCACAACCCTTTACTCCAGACTCCATAATAAAACGGAGCACACTATCAGTGACGTAACTAGGGGGGGAGCAAGCGGGGCACGTGCCCCGGGCGCCGACTTTTAGGGGGCGCCATTTCAGATGTAGGTAATAACTTTTTTTAGACTTCATATTATTTATGAGACTGACTAGTAAAAGCAAGTTTTCAAAATACAATCATAGCAATGAAGCATAACAAAAATAAGTATAATAACAATGTTCAATTTTAATCGATTTCGAAACACTGCGACCATGATATATGATTATGTATATGTACTATGTACATCTTGACTGCGACTTTAAAAAAATATTCACTTTCAAATGAATCACCAACAACAATTTCTCTTAGGTGGCAAAATACAAAAACAAATAGTCACACTTCTTCCTCAATATTTTTTTGCATAGGTTTTACCGTTACAGTTCCAATGAATTTGTTTTTGCAGCCGCTGACCGAACGACTCAAGGCCATTATGTCTGGGTACAGAATTTATGCGGATGCGGTATTTCGCCTTCATCGCATGTATTAAAAGGAAATCTTTTTCAGCTTTCACTTAATAATATACTAGGTATATGTGTTTAATTTAATAAAGGAAAAAACATAAATACCCTTTCAAAAGAATATCGTCAGCTAAAACGCAATGGGTTCTATCTAACATTTTTGTAATTTTACAGTAGAAGCAAAAAACTGTTTCAAACCATCATTTTCACCGTTTATTTTTCGTTAAGAAAATCAGACACTTCGGAATTTTTTTCTGGTTGTGTATTTTGATGCAATGCATCAGAAGCAGTCAAAAAAATGATATGTATATATATATATATAATATAATATATTTATACATAAACCTTTTAAGATTGCAGCAGTTGCAGTAAAAGTGCGAGTTCACAAAAACATGCAGCCACGATCACGGCCCGAGAAGAACGTTCAACCGCGATGGAGTTGGAGACGGAATCGAGCCAAGATCCAAATACATATGATGAAGAGATATATCATTCAGATCTCGACGCATTGTCTGATGACAATTCATCACCTCAAGTCTCTCAAGCTGGCATGGCCCAAGATGATTCGTCTACTAATTGTTAACAATCTGATCAGCGAGTTCCAAGAAGAAAGGGGAACATGTTCAACTATGGCAATTTCTGAGGCCAAGGAAATAGCTACCAAGCTAAGCGTGGACCCCAACTTTAAAGAAGTGAGGAAAAGAAAAAATAAGCGAATGTTTGATGAGAAAGGAGAAGATGAAATCCACGAATTTTCGGAGGAAAGAAAATTTGGAGTTTTAATAGTTCAAATTATAGACCAGGTTCTAAGTGAACTGGAGCGACGATTTAAAGTTATTCAAGAAGTTAACGCTCTGTTTAGTTTTTTGAATGGCCCAGCTTTCCGTTCACTTAGTGGTGATGTGCTTAAAAATAGAGCATCAGATCTAGCCGCCAAATACAAGGAGGACTTAAACGGCGAAGAACTGATAGTAGAAGTTGAGAGTTTCAAGTACCATGCCTTGGACTTGGGGCCAAACATGAAGACCGACACCTCTTATGATCTTCTCCAGTCAATGTACAAAAATGGCCTGGAAGAGGCTTACCCTAATATAACCACGGCTTTAACAATTTTTCTTACCCTTCCGGTATCTGTAGCCACAAATGAGAGAAGTTTTAGCAAACTAAAAATAATTAAAACTATATTAGAAATTTGTCAGGTCAACAAAGATTGAGCAACCTCGGTATAATATCTATTGAATATAAAACAGCTTCCAATTTATGTTTAAAAGACATTGTAAATATATTTGCAGCTAAGAAAGCTAGAAAAGTGCATTTTTAAAACTATAAACTGGAAGAATATAGTAGAAACATATTTTTATTGTATTTTATAAAATATTTGTAAGAATTTTAACAAATAAATAAAGGCATATTAAAACATTTATTATCTTTGAAATTGGAGTACCTGGGTTATTAATTATCCAAGCCCATTCAATATTAAAAACAAGCAAAATAATAATTTTTTTTCCACTACTTACAATTTTAGAAATGCAAATGATATAGTTATTTAAAAGTACAGTGCAATTAATTTGTGTGGGGCGGGGGGGGGGGGGGGGTGCGCCGAATGCACTTTTTCCCCGGGCGCTAATTGAGCCAGTTACGTCCCTGCACACTATAGCAAGCGCGACGCACAGCCAATCCACCGGTAAGTTTGTATCGCAGCGACTGGGCTTGAGCAATGGCGCAAAGAACCGTGGGTCGCGACTTTCTAGGCATTCAAGTCAATATAGTCGGGTTCAAAATTGAAACCATTGCTGTTAACTCTCGAATGAAACGTTCTCTCTGCCAAGGGACGTCGTGACGTGTGTCACGCACCTCAACTTCGGAGTAACCATTTTCAGTAAGTTTGCGAGTGAGGAACTCGTTCAATTCAGCCTTTAACAAGCCATCGGCAACAAACTTGCGTTTTTTGATATTGTGGGGATAATTTTTGTTTTGCAATGTCAATTTTTTATATTTTCGCAGCTTACACAGAACGTGGTTAAAAATATAAATTATAAAAGCAAAGAATTTGTTTAAAATATATTTTATTATTAAAATCAAAAACTTGACACTCAAATTGTCAAAACAAAGTTCTATTTTTTGATGTGAACAAATAAAAAGAGCGTAACACCGAGTTTAAGATTGCTTGACTTCCGATTTCGGGGTTCCAGCTAAAACTCAGTATCAGCTAGAACCTAGTTTCAAATTGAAGTTTTTCTGCCTCAGATCTCCATGTAGAAATGAGTTAGTACTCGGGAGAGAACTAAAAACAGGTCTTATACTCGGTCTAGTATTAAAACTCTGTGAAGAAATCGGTCGTTAAAGTCGTATATGATGTCACACATGTTTGTTCAAACACGTTTGTAAAATTAAGAATTTTACGTTCAAATCTGCTACTTAATCATATGACAGTCACCAAAATAACAGGATCTTGCGATATAGTTTCGATACTATTCACCAGAGGTGGATAAAGTCTGGGTTTCGCGAGTTTGGCAAAGGTTTTCTTTTTATGGCCCCCTATATATTGGGGGCCTTAGTGATTTTGATAAATTTTTGACATAGTATCATTAGTTTTTATTCAACAGCTCCTTCAGATTTGGAGATATTGGTTTACTGTCTTTGACAAAGTTGTAGCTAATAGTCTTATGACAAAACAAATTCATAAAATAGTTTAATTCAATATTTTTTTTTAATGGCCTAAAGTTTTACCATTTTTTTGATATTTTTTGTCATAACTTGAAGGGACTTTAAATTTTTCCTACTCTATTAGATTTCCTTTCCAATTGTAGTTCAAATTTAACACTCGGTTAAAAAGGTGTGTAAGATATGAGTTTTCGCAAAATTCAACTCAAAAATTATTAAAAATAGGCCCGAATTCACAATTGATAACAAAACAGTTGATGGTCACTGAATGACCATGAAGCTCACACACGTTAGTTATGGCGTTGCCATATATTTGAAAAAGCCAAAAGCTACTTTTAAAGTTTTTTTCGAAGGGATTTCTTCTAATGTAGGCTACCATAAAAGGGAATAGCATAATTTTTTTACTCTCAGGAATTATGTATGAGCAAATAAAACACATAATGGTCACGAAATGATGTTAAGGTAACAAAAGCGTTAAATACTATTAATGGATAATTGACAACTTGGCTCTTATAACAACAGTAGAAATTGTTGGATCTATTGACAACTAAATCGCTGTAACATTAAAGAGCAGGTGTTTTTTAGCACAAAGCAAATGCGAAAGCTACTTAGAATTAAGTTGGGATTTGTTGAATTTTTTACTTTTTTTCTCCGTTTAGGCAGCAACTTGACAAAAGAGAGCAGCTTATTGCAGTCAAAAAACATCGAAATTTTTTTCCAAATGCGAGCTAGACACAAATTGACCATTTCAGTCCTTGAGTAGACTTTGATCGAGCTTCCATGATCAATTGCGTTGTGTGTGTTATTAAATTCATTTCAACACAAATGATCGAGAACAGGACCTACGAGTACTATCCCGACATGGCAGTTTTTACTCTCTAAGGTTACCATTGTTTTTACAAAAAAAGAAGATTTTAAATTTCCTTCAATTACATTTTTAAGGAGCTTACAGAAATAGGTATTATAAAATGTTAAATTCGGTGGAAGAATGATTGAGTTGCAGTTTTTTAAGAATCGTATACTCATGAAATAGCAAAAAAAAAAAAGATGAGAGTAAAATTTCAACTTTGACATTACTTTGTTGAAGCACTACAACAGTTTTTTATCAATGCCTTAAATATTCATATAATCTGAAATACTAAATTTAAATTGGCATTCGCATTTCGTTTAATTATTGAATTCAATTTTTTGCTAGTAAACTTTCTAAATGGCCGGCTGGTTTCACTGTGCGGCGGTCAAAAGAGTTATTTTCCAGGTCAAATTTAAGGTTCCAGTCCTTCCTTCACTGCTAAATGCCATCGTGATTGTGTCTCAAATGCTCACTTTGATCTCAAAGTTCTCATTAATTTTCTGCTATCTTCTTTAGTGATCCATCAGGTTCAGGTAAATCATGCTCATTTATAGATGTAAAACTCGTTAGTACATTATTTCTCTCCATCATCCACAATAATTAATTTTCATATCACTACCTTGATAACCCCTAGCACATAATTTCTTATTACAAAAAGTGTGGTAATTTTTCATGCAGAGTAATTGAGATCATTTATTGAGGAAATGAAACTCATTGATCACACGATCAATTTGTTTATATACCGTGCACCTACAATAAAATAAAATACAAAATTAAAAATTTTCAGCTTCAATGAAAACATAGCGTGCGCTATCGATGGTGGCTCGATCACTCAATTGATGTGATGTTGCTGAACTTCTGGCACACTTACTCTTTTAGGGCAATGTATGTATGTATGCATGTATTTAAATAATATATTGATATTAAGCGAAATCCTGCCATTATTGTTTACATCTACAGTTTGATGATAAACAGGCAATGCGTTTGTCGGAAGCTGGCACTGCGTGTGATCGAGAGCCAACGCCACCTAGTTTGTTGCCACCAACTAACGTTAACAGGTGTATAATTTATCCCGCAATTTCGTTGATAATTCGTTGAACCAATGTGTTGTTTGTATTTGAAATTGAAGAAATTTATTAGATTTTATTTGTTTGCAACGCAGAAGTACTTGGGAGATGGTCTTCATAGCGCCATATCCAGTGGTGCAAGACAGTGCGTCTGGTAGCGAGCGTTGATCGTCGTGTGCTGCTGAACTCTGCTAGTTACAAACTAAGTTAAAAACTCACACAAATCTTCAAAGTCGACACTAGGAGCACTGGTGCTCCCACAAGTGAGTTTATTTTGGCGCCAGTGGCCTGCAGCGCCCTCTTTTTCTTGACGACAAATTGAAGGTAACAACTTCGCATGCTTAAATTGAAGGCAAAAAAATGCTCAATTGCTATTGTGTAGCACAGTTTAACTGGTGTTGATGGAATAATGCCAAACCACATCCCCGATACTGGCAACAACTGCTAGCACTGTTGCAAGCAGTGCGGCTGGAGAAGAGCGACAAGATTTTGTGGCGTTAGTATCCCGTGATGTGTAGATTTATAGCCTTCAAGGGAGGTGTTGAGCGCAGCATTTTCCAGACGCCAGTCCTGCTGAGGTCTGCAGACACGTGCCAGGGAGAGTTGGAGGCGAAACGGGCTCAATACACAATATAGCCGCTGCACTAGGAGGCGGTGTAAATTGGAGTGTGTTCTCTGCAGCTGATCGCGTGATTTAATTCTGGAATATATTTGACTACTGCCTGCGTGATCAGTCATTGAACATGTGGTCGGTGCGTCGCTTAATCTTTAACGCATGTTTTGGATTTCCTTATTTTAGTTTTGCTTGGTTTTTAGCGCAAAAACCATGCGGCGAGATCTCGAGCATGAGTAGCGATGAGAAGCAACTAAGCCGAAACACATGGTGAATGATAAGTTCAAGTGATCACGCCAGACCAGTTCAGGTCAAAGATGTTGTGATCGGCAAGAGTTGTTGACAATATTTAACTCCTACAATAAAAACCACAACAAAAGATAGGGTCAGATCAAATTATGCCTGGGACTTCTTTGGGTGTCAATACTTTGCCGATGATGATAATAATAATAATGATCGTTTCTTTTTATATCTGAATAGAGAAGCTGTAGGAAAGCTTGTTTATTTGAATAGAACTATTGAAAATTGCGAGATGAGATGCTTAGCTCAGTTGGTGGCATAAGTGTGGTTGTGATACATTCCATTCGACACAGCATGCGGAAGAATAAATTTCCTTTTATCACAATGAGTGTATAAAACAAAAAGAAAATGTTTTAAGAACATGACGTTAACACTTAAACTACCTAAAATAAGTTCTTATGCAGATAATTATGGCATTAACTTCTGTAATAATAATATTTACGAAGTTGTAAATATTTTGTGAGGTGTAAAAGCTTAAATGTGATAAATATGTGGTGTGTTGATCATGGAAATAGCACGAAATAAAACGATGAAAAAATGTTTCCATTATAAGAAAATCGGGTTAACTTTCCAACGTGAAAGATTAAATACCCATTGGACTTTTGTTCTTTTCAACTGAAAATATTAGAAAAATTTGTTAATGAACGCATAAGATCCCACCTTAATAATCCCTATATGTATAGCCACTAACACTCCTACCTTTATGATAGATAGGTCAGTGGAGACAATACGACATGAGGTGGAGACGGCGGGTATTGAAGGTGAAGGTTAGTTTCAAAGATTACACTATGGCTGCTAATACAACCTGCTTCTCTGCTTCCTCTCTTATCAACCATTTTTTGACTGGTAGCTTGTCAGCCAAATGTAACAAGCACTCAAAAAATCGTATCCAACCATGTAGTGTTGATAAACCAAATGGAAGGTTTTCGACTTTAATATTTTTTTGAATCATTAAATCTATTGAATTGAATTCTTTAATAGTATCTTCAAATAAATATCACCTCTGTGTAGATGTTGTTTTAGTGAGTGCGTTGCATACCTTACCGTCTACCATGGTTAACATAAGGTTGTGGCTTACCTTGATTAATCTCTCTCCACATTGTGCAGACGATTTGCTGAGGCCTCTTATTAGTGCTGCTACTCTATTTTTTTCTTTTTTTTGACACATCTGCTGTTTCTTTAATAAACTAAATGCGAAGTGGGCGACAAAATCTTGTTGAAGAAGGTCGGGGATTTTGCCAAATAACTTTAGATCCACAAAATAATTTGATTAGAACCATGGAGGTTATAAATATCGATGCATCATTTGCATCCGGACAGTGAAAAGCTTGTTTGTAATGCTGTTGCCGGAACTTCCGTCGAAACCCCAATTGTTATAAATTCTCGGGAAGGACAACGCTATAGCTGGGAAACTTTTCGGGTGCAGCTCCTCTAATAATGTTGTAGTGGTGGCGGGATAATTTTGCTTCTACAAGCACAGCTAGAGCATCTTCTTTACTAATTTTAGTAGGATTTTTATATTTTTCATACGATTTCCTATATTTAATTGCCCTTCCAGGTGAAGCTGTCAATTCATGTAACAATTTTGATGCTTCAATGAGACCTTCAGCACGCAAACTCATTTTTGTGGCATACGCTAAAGCTGATAATGGAGTTGAATCTCTTAACTCTCTACATTTCGCTCTTTTAGTACTCTCGCAGGAATCTTCAAAGGACAGTTCCTTTCGCCCGCCTTTCTTAGAATTAGAAATGGAAAATGCTATTGATGAAGCCAACCAATCAGGATTTGGATTAAGAAATCTTTTTTCAGTTCTATGTGCCCTTGTCCACCGCATCTAAAATGCGGAATTAAACTGATTAATTATATCATCAAAATCATTCATATATCCCTCCGCAGGACAAATTCGACGCATCATTTCGTCTCTCAAATATTTAAATTTCTCGCTAAATTGGGAATGCCCAGATCTTTTCATTATATCAAATAAGTTTTGACGAGATATAAATAACGTGTTTAAAGCAGTTGCTAAAAAAGACTATGAACTTTATCTATATATTGTATATAAAATGGAATGTGTGTTTGTTTATTTGTTTGTTTGTTTGTTTGTTTGTACCTTATAGGAGACCAAACCTCTGGACCGATCTTCCTGAAATTTTCACAGCATTTAACTGGGACTCTGGCATGATTAATAGGGTACTTTTTTCGACCACGCCCACTTTTACGCCCACTTTTTTAAAATTATGTAATTGCTCCCATATAGTTTTTAACAGATTTACTTCAAATTGTATACACATTATACTCCAGCCGAGGTAGAAATAAACATTTCTTACGCCACGCCCCCTTTCACCCCATTTTTCACGCCAAATTTAAGTTTTAAACTTTTTGTTCTCTGTACAAATTTGTTCCTTCCAACGGATTATTTTTTATTTGGTAGTATATTGCTCTTAATACTGTTAACGTCGCCATATTACTATGAACCACGCCCACTTCACAGATACTTTCTTATACCACTAACAATGTTTGCTATACAAAATACTTTTTTTATAATATGTATTTACCTAAAGTTTTATATACTTTTTATCTACAGGTAAGGTAGCCATAGATTTTTTATTACCAAATCCCCCTTTTTCGCCCCATTTTACTTTTATTATAATTAATCTGCTTTCAATCTATATATATAAAAATGAATGTCTGTCTGTCTGTTTGTTTGTTTGTTTGTGCTTTATAGGAGGCCAAACCCTTGGACCGATCTTCCTAAAACTTTCACAGCATTTTACTATGACTCTGGAAAGAATAATAGGCTATATAATGTTTTTATTGGACAAAAGGGCGTGCCCATATAACCCAAAAATTTAAATCGCCATATTTTGGGCATTTTTTGACCTACTTTGATGCTATTTGGTACATATGGTATTGGCATAATTAGGAATACGTACCCGGAGAAAAGTGGGTGGGACCACGCCCCTTTGTAGGAAAATTAAAAATCGCAATAAAGTCTTAACTACTGGACCGTTCGTCATTAAATTTTCACAATAGGATATTCTTACGAAATAATAAATTCTTGACTATATAAAGTTGTGAGTGGACGAAAGGGCATGGCCTCGCCCATATAACCCAAAATTTAAAATCGTCATATCGTGGGCATTTTTTGACCAACGGCGGCAGTATTTGCTATATATGGTATTGGCATAAATAGAAATACGTACCAAAAGAAAAGTGGGCGGAGCACGCCCCTTTGTTTGCGATATATTGGAGGCTGGACTTGATAACCGATCTTTAATTTTCACAGCGTTCAGCTTTGGCTCAGGAATACTTATTACATGATAATATTTTTCGACCATGCACACTTCTGCACCTACTTTTTTACTACGTTTATTAAATGCTTTACCACATTTTAAAATACATATTAATTAAAATAGTGGGGTAGCCCCATTCTCTTTCTTCCACCACTGTCTTCAAAACAGCTGATTTTATAATACGTGTTAATTAAAATAGAGAGTGGGGTAACCCCACACAGTAAAAAAAACGTGCATAAATTTTATACCATTTTGTATACATATTAGGGCGGGTCAATTTGTATGGACGAATTTTTTGGAGGTCTGGCTCAGCGAAATTCGTAAAATACATGTAATTTCAAGACTTTTTCTCCACTACAGCATATACAAATTCTGAAAAAAAGCTGTGCGGACTTTCGTAAATAGATTTTGTTCTCAATTATAAAATATGAATGTATGAATGTATGTGTATGAATCTATTTACGAAAGTCCGCACAGCTTTTTTTCAGAATTTGTATATGCTGTAGTGGAGAAAAAGTCTTGAAATTACATGTATTTTACGAATTTCGCTGAGCCATAATTTGACCCGCCCTAATACATATAAATCCAAACCAAAAATGTTTTAAAAGTTATACCATCAAATCTTATAAATTCTTCTAGACCATTTTTTTCGTCAGACCAATTGAAAAAACTATATTTTTAAATTTCCCGATTTCGGTGAATTTTTTTCTTTCGAACCAGAATATATTTTGATTAACACATGATATCCATATGAAATTTTTAAATAATATTTGTTTTATTATTTTTATAATATTGAGTGGTATAAAATTTATAAATTATTTGGAATAAAAAAGTTTATACCACACAAATGTTATAAAAAAGTTAAAATTTACCCTCAAATTTTTTACTGTGCATTCTCCCAAAACTGACTGCGAAACAGCTGATTTTGTAATTGCTGCTTTTTGATTGGTCTAAAAATAAAAAGGGGGAGCATGAAGCAAATTATATGCGATTCAGTGCTGAATTCTTATTGGTTTACAACAAAAAAAGAGGCGAAGCATTCCAATAATTAAATTAAATAAATAATTTTTTGTAAATATATAAATACTTTTAATTTTAATTTATACGAGGGGGTAGCGAAGCACACCGGGTTCAGCTAGTGTTTATATAAATCGAACTGCACTCAAATACCCGAATACCCATTTAACATAATTATACTTTACTAGTATACGACAAAACAAACTATTCTCAAATAAAACACAAACATATGCAACAATGACTTTTTGGCAAGGTTCAGACGGTTTCACATTAAAGACAAATAATAAACGCTACAAAAAGGCTACTTAAAAACATTTATTTTTTTGTAAGTTTATTCGTCTTTAATTTTTTAATATTAAAAATAATAGGTATTTCATATTGTAAGAGAATAGATCAATAACAATTACGACAGAATATTCAAAAGTAGTAATATTACATGGGTTTCATTTAAACAGTAAATACGTTACAAAAATAATTAAATTTTTAAGTTGTACAGCCTATACCACACACCAACATCGACAGCTTAAGAAGAATAACAAAACAAAAAGAAATAAAAAAACATTGCATTGCATTACATTGTTGGTGGGTACCTGCACTTGCTTGTTTTGATTTTAACGCCTGGAGTTCTCTTACAAAAAGCTTAATAAGTTCCGAAGAGGCAATCATGGCACGACCAAATTTTAAACACTTATTATGGACAGTAGGGAGGGTTGATTTTTTTATTTTTAAATCGTATAGCAAAAACGTAAACTACATAAAATTCTAAGAAAATTCTCCGAAGAAACCATGTATCTAAAATAAAATCCTAGTCCGCGCCTCTCGACTTGAAAATTTATATGCCCTCTTTTCTACACTCAGAATTTTTTTACATAAAAAAATATTCACCCAAGTAAAAAAATTTGTATATAATTTTATATTTAATATTTTTATAAGGAACATAGATATACAATTCTTATTTTATAATGCAAATAAAAACAAACAAAAGAAGTGTTTTCACTCAAACAATATATCAGTAATATTTCAGGTTTACAAACAAATTTTGTGTCATTAAAACAAAAAGGGCCTTTAATACATACAAAGAAGCAATTATAGAATGCAAAGAAAACTTTACTTATTGGTTACATGTTAATTTTGTTAATTTTTTTTACTTTTCATTCTAGGTACTTTGGCACGATTTTCTATAGTTACTTATACAGTGAAACCTCTCTTGGGCGGACACTCACCGTCAGCCCATTTTTGTCCGCCCAATAGAGGTGTCCGCTTAATAGAGAGGCTGAGTTTTATATCTTTAAATTTTGTTATAGATTAATGAGAAAATGTTAAAGGAAATTTTTTTCAATGCAAAATACATTTATTGTATTTATGTATTTAACAAAATCGCGCATTATATTATATTCTTTTAACGCATATGTGTTTAAAATAAAAAAAAAATTCAGTTCATGTCATGAAAAATAGTATGTAATTAACTTTAACATTTATACATGTATAATTCATGACTTAAGAAATTCAGAAATCTTCGATTCTTTAAAAAAAACGATTTTGCATATGTGACCTTCTCCGAGAAAAGCGACCTAGTGTGTCAAAAAACGATTTTAGAGTGGATTCTGGTGGAAAAAATAGTGGATTCTGGTACCTAACAGGGTGTAGAATAAGATGAAATGAGTTAGATTTCTTATAAGAATTTATTTACCCCATAAAAACGTACAAAACGAACTTGGGAAAATCGATAAAAATGCGTTATGAAACTTTAAATGCGTTTTTCTCAAAACTTCATTTTCACACACTAGGTCCCTTTTCTTGGAGAAGGTCACATATGGGTTCGCCATCTCGTATATCTATTCACTGCAACATTCTATAGCTCAGTGAAGCGATGGCAAGGCAAATGAAAAAAAAAACAAGCAAGGCGCTTTGTGAGGGAAATCCCTAATTTCATTTCTGTATGTTTACACACATTTTGTGAGTTACTTTTCTCGCTCGTGTCCGCTTGAGAGAGGTTCGCGTCCGTTCAACAGACGCTTGTGTCCGCTTGAGGGAGGATCGCGTCCGCCTAACAGAGGTTTAGACGTAAATATACTGTCCACGTATGCTCAAGAGAGGGTCCGCTAAGAGAGGTTAATTTGTTCGAAAAAGCGGACGAAAAACTTGGTCGTGGAAAACTGTCCGCTCAAGAGAAGTGTCCGCTTAAGATAGGTGTCCGTTAGTAGAGGTTTCACTGTATTTGATCTATAATTCTATAGATCAAATAAACTGGATTAGAGGTCATGTCTTTTTTCCTGTTTTAAGAAGTATGTTTTGAATATTTTATTACAAAAAAAAAAATATTTTTTTTAATTATTCTTTGTTTTTTGCAAAACGCAGTTTAGGTAAAACGTGTTCTAATAATTTTTCATATAGAACGCAAATAAGAGGAGATGCAATTTGGGGTTCAACTGCTTTTTGATAGTTGAATATTTTGATTAGTCTCCAACAAAACCTGTATTGCCTAAACTATAATATAATAAAACATAATATATTTTAAAAAAAAAAATTTTAGCGAAAGAAGAGGAAAAAAATTTCAAGTCGGGAGGCACGGACTAGGGTTTGATTTTAGACCTATGGTTTCTTGGGAGAATTTTCCTAGAATTTTATGTAGATTACGTTTTTGCTATACGATTTTTCATTTTTTTTTTTTCATCCATACAAATCAACCCGCCCTAATGGACAGTCTATATTTAAAGAAAATTACAATTAGATGACAATGTTGCACAAAAGAAAACACTTTAACACCACTTGAATAACAAAAAACCTAATTGTTTAATGCATTCTTTAAATCAACAAAAATTTTTTTTTTTTTATTTTAAAAATTTGTATGTAGTAAGAACCACAATTACCCGAAGTTAAAGGTTCCATTACAAAAACTTTCCACAAATATCTTTTTTTTTATTAAAATTATATTTTAATAACTTAAAAATTTCCAAAATTTCACTGCGCGCGAACGAAAGCAAAAAATGTTGATTTTTAACCGCAATACTTTTTCAACCAGTAATGTCAGGTGAATGGTTTTTGTTGTAAGTGATGAAGAATTTTAGTATCTTTAAACTGGTATCAAAAAATAGTTGGTACCTCAAAGAATTTTTTTTTTAATTATAGCCATAAAAGCCCATAAAATACCCCATTGTGCGACAATTACGATAAGTACGAGTAGTACTTTTATAAAAATATATGAAAATAAAAACATAGTTTTTTTAATTAAAAACGAACACTTTTGTAGTCAACCTAAAGCAATGTTTTTGATTTCGTACTGAAATACGATATAGTTTTGTTGTCTTAATTTCAACGTTTGTGCTTTTGGTCGTAAATTGTTGCAAATACTTTTTGAAAACTTTATTACTTTCAATTCCAACAACAAGTAAACAACGAACACTTTTAAGTATTGCAGCCAACATGTTGTTGCTGCAGCCACCAACAGCAACGATAAATAAAACTTATTTCATTGTTTTTATAAACAGGAAATCGTAATTGTACGAAAAATTGTGCCACCAACACTTCAATGTTGGATATCATTTTGACTTTGGCCGCTGCAACGTGCCACACGCACCTTGTTACAATGTATTTTGCTATAAAAATAAAACTTGCCTCGACAGCAAACGATAACGACGAGTATTTCGAAAATTTTAAATTCAATTACTGTTTTTTCATAGGAATTGTTGGCCATTCATTGAATGGCAATCAATGGTTTGAGGCATTTGATGATGATGATGATAATGCGGTTGTTGGTGTTGCTGCTACAGGAGTTGGCTGGAAACGCATAAAACAGTTTAGAAATTAATTTTCTGTTTATTTCATATTTAAATTGGAGCTCGAGTTGTTTGACACGGGTGTGCGGGTGTTATCTAAATCTGATATGGCTGCTTAACAAAACACAAAAGAGGGAAATGAAAAAAAAAATGGCTCCAACTAGACACACTGTCGACATTTTCTACGAACTACTATAAATCAAAAGCTGATGAGTTTGTAGAATTTTTATAAGATTTTTTTTATGAGTTATAATGAGAAATTATTTGGTCTGATTTTGTTATGTTGTTGTTAATTCTTTTTTTTTTAATGAGAATTAAAGTTCCATATAACTATGTTAATTATGAGAATGAGGGGATTTCATAGAAATATTTCAGATAAAAATAATGTCTACGTAGAGTTGAGAGCTATTTGATAAGGTGGAACTGCAAAATTTTTGATACAATTTGTTGCATATCTATAACTATTACAGATTCACGTGTTTAGAGCAGTGTCGGGCAGCTTTGCACACCTATACTGTCTCATCTTGAGTATGTATTACTGAGCGCTTTAAAGCTCACACTGAAAACAAAGTAGTGCTAAAGCGCTTTTTGCGGAAATCTTCCTAGGCATTATGGGATATTTTTTTGCTCGGATTTGTATTGCAAAATTAAATAAATAAGTAGTGGACGGAATGTCAAAAGGAAACATACCGACAGACGGATAATGTGAAATACAGATAAGCAAACGGAAATGTAAAAAGGCAGGCTAATAGTAAAAAACAAATATGTTTTTTTATTGTGCTTATGTTGCTTATTTTGATTTGCCAAGGCAAAACTGACAGCGTAAGATGCTTTTATTGTACGTACTTGGAAAATGATCACTATATGAAATGATATGTGGACATGCCGCTTTTAAATAATTAATTAATTTCTCCATCACATACTCTACAATTACCTTATATTGGCCATGCAAATTATCGTAATGCCTTGTAATGTATAATTTTTTTAATTTTACCTCTTTAATGCCGCGCCATGCCGTTATTTTCTTAAATTAAAACATTTTCCCATACACACTTCTAAAAATTTTGCATACATAAAATTTTATACAGTGTAATTTTACGCCAAGAATGATAGAATACAAAGATTGCGCCGAAGACAAGAAAATGAGTACAACAAAATTGTCGTTCTGCGCATGTACGTCATAATATTAATGCTGTTTTGGAGAGCGTTCACTTTGCATACGCTTTTTACACAGAAATGAAAATTCCATACATTTTAGTTTGTATAATTAAAATAAAAGAAGTAAGAAGCAATTTATTGGAACGAGAAGAAGGTAAATTTATTAAATACTCCTTTCCAAACATTATTTTTAATATTATTTAATTACAGCGAATAAGCAGCTTAGTCAAAAAAAAAATTTGTCTGAGAAACCAACTTCAGTGAGCATTATTTTTCGACGTGGATTTTATAAAAATGTTTATTAAGAGTTTAATTGATGTAGTTTAAATATTCCCAGATATTTTATTTCCATTAATTTACCTGTGAATTGAAAGGACAAATAAATGATAGTTCTAAGTTTTTAAATAATGAAACAAATTTTGTTAAGTTAGTATATTTTAGTATTTTTGCTTTCGTTTGTGTGCGTTTTCTTCAATTTCTTGGTGTAATTTTTGTATTTATTGCAAACATCAGGTTTCTGAAAAATATTTGTTCGCTACTGTTACCACAATTAGCAGCTGCACACTTTATTTTTTAAATTTTAAGTTAAAAACTCGCAAATATACTTTGATACATACACAATTAAATGAAACACAATCGATCGCAGTACGTTTCTCAAAGAAATAAAATATTGTGACGGAGTCAACTGAAAAGCTGGTTGTCAAACTCAATTAGCAGAAGTAACGGACCTGCGCAAAGCGTAATCTCTTATTCTATCATTCTTGATTTTACGCTATATCTGTGTCGATGAGCAATAACAGCTTAAGTCTTATTTCAAAGTTTTCAAAAATCTTGCTTCAAAGTTTACAATCGCCATATAAGTTATAAGAAAGGGTCTTTAATTTTTGCGTCGTATATTTGGCTAAGGTCATGCTAGAAGTTATAGATTTTACGTATGATGAGATTTTATATGTTCATAATGATATATACGTGGAACACAACTCTATCAACAACTCAGTTCTGTCTTAAATCGACTTAAGCTATTGCTGCTTATCAACACAGATAAAATATAATATATTCAAGGAACACGCAAGCGCAGATCTTATCTGCTTGACATTCGCTTGCACACTGAAGCTTTGATCGTTCTGTAGGTGAGATGAATACATATGAATACATATTTTACTGCACAAATACAATCTCAAGTGTGCAAAGCTGCCCGACACTGGTTTAGAGTATTTTCAAAATCATTCCTTAAGCATGAAACTCAAAATTAGTGGGTTTTCAGGGGTTGCTTGTTTCGAATTTAAAGTCTAAATTTCAATATTCAAAATGGCAAATTCAATAAGGTTGCTGAAACTTTGTAACGTTATTGAATTTACATGATTAACATCTACATAAATATGAGAGCTTCTGGTTGTGAGAATCGTGAGAGGAGTGATTTCGAATTTGATATATTCGAATATTGTAAAGTCGAGAACAGACAATGAATGATCAGTGTCCCCCAAAAAAATCTTTCAGAAATTTTCAAAACTTTGTCCAGAAATGTGTTCATTAAAACATAGTGTAAAACACAACTTAAACACTCCAAAAAATAAATGTAAATTTACTTTAATTTTTATAGAAATTGTTTGTTAAAATTTCAACTGATGTGTAATCTATCTTTCTTCTATCTTCTTCTATTATATAAAATTGAAGTGCAAATTTAATGTTACCACTTTACTCCAAAAGTACTGGGCAAATTTTAATGAAAAAAAAATGTAAAAATATCATATTTGCGCTACAAATTTATTTAGGGACATTGCTCTAATATAAAATTTTGATAATAAAATAAAAAAAATAAACTGGCCATTTCAGGGCTTGGAAGGACTTTGACCTAGCTTCTATTGATCAATTGTATTGTGCGTGTTATTAAATGTTTGATTACAAATGATCGAGAACTAGACCTACGTGTTTTAGGCCGACTCCGAACGGCTTATGTTCTCAAGAAGCTTTACATGGCAATTTTTACTCTCTGAGGTTTGCCATTGTCTGCAGAGCGGTGACGACCGAACAGAAAAATTATTTCAATTGAAAAAACTTTCTGTCTGAGCTGGAATTGAACCCGGGATACCGCGGTTCTTAAGCTTAGGGGCCACGGACTCTACCCACTAGGCTACGGCCGTCACGTCAATTTTAATAATAAGTACATTTAGTTAAAGTATTAAGTTTTTTATGAAATCATTACAGCTACCTAACATTGCTTAGTCGTTTCCTTTCAGTCGTTCTTGTGTTGCGAGAGTTTCATTGAACTCTATGCTGCTCTTTTCTTTTTTGGCTCAGCTACAATGTTGCCAGGTGCCTTTCACCATTTACCTCTAGATTGGATTTTAAATTCCCCCTTAGACTCCCCTAAAGTTTTTTTTCGAAAAACATACAAAAATTTCATACGGGGCAACTGAAAAGTAGTGCAACCGCAATGCAAGCCTTCACAGAGAAAAATAGTACCACATAAAATCTATAAGATTTCTTCTTAAAATGTATTCAGATTAAAAAGTATGAAAGACGCAGGAAGGGAGGTATTTTTTAAGAAGAAAATTTCTTAAATTTTCAGCAAAAGCCTTCTTAAATTTATTTAAAAAGATTTCTTCTTAATTTTTTATAAAATGCATTTTTTCGATACTTTACGTGTTTATTAGGCATTTCTTGTTAATAAAATTAAAGAAGATAATCTAATAGTTTACATTACGTTCCGTTATTTTTATTCTTGACCTATTAGGTTTCTACGAATTTTCTACGAGCGCCTTGAAAATGCCTACGAGCGCTGCCCCCGTCACGACGTAAAAATCGTGCTTGGTGACTTCAACGCTAAGGTGGGCAAGGAAAATATATTTGGTCCAACAGTCGGAAAGTTCAGCCTCCACGACAACACCTCCGATAACGGAATGAGGCTGATTGACTTTACCGCAGCACGAAACATGGTCGTAAGTAGCACTAGATTCAAGCATCTCAATATTCATAAAGCCACCTGGATGTCCCCTGATCAAAAAACCAAGAATCAAATCGATCACGTTTTGATCGACGGAAGGCACTCTTCCAGTGTATTGAATGTACGCACGATCCGTGGTGCAAACATTGACTCGGATCACTATCTTGTTGCAGCCAAGATCCGTACACGTCTATGCGCAGCTAAGAATACACCCAACCCTACACAGAAAAAGCTAGACGTCGACAAGCTGCAATCGAAACAGACAGCCAATGCTTTCGCCACTCGACTCTCACTCCTGCTTCAAAGCACTCCTTCAATCGATGATATAAGCGCGCAGTGGACACACATTTCCAACTCCATGCGTGCGGCTGCTGAAGAGGTGATTGGCTACCAACGCCCTCGCCGAAACCAGTGGTACGACCAGGAGTGTCGCGACGCCACTGCAGAGAAAGACGCCGCCTACAAAGCCACCCTGCAGTCGGTTGTAACGCGCGCTGCTAAGGAGCGATACAAAGAAAAGAGGAGGGAAGAGAGACATATTTTCAGGCTGAAAAAAAGAGAGGCAGAAAAGCGCGAGCAAGAAAAGATTGAGATGTATGGTGACAGGAATGAGGCCCGAAAATTTTTCGAAAAAATAAGACGCCTTGCCGATGGTTTTAAAACCGGGGCCTCTTCCTGCACAGATGAAAACGGGAATCTAGTGACAGATGTCCAGAGTACACTGACGTTATGGAGGGAACACTTCTCTAAGCTTCTAAATGGCGACGCTGACAACAATCCCGCCAATAGAGATGATATTCCGGAAACCCCAATTTCGGATGACAGCGTCGAGGTTCCGCTGCTCGACTATGATGAAGTTCTGACAGCTATAGCTCGGCTTAAAAATAACAAAGCCGCGGGAGCTGATGGCTTACCTGCTGAGCTGCTTAAGAACGGAGGCGAAGCTCTACTTAAATGCATTCACGAGCTTCTATGCAGAATATGGTCTGAAGAATGCATTCCGAACGATTGGAATCTCAGTGTGCTCTGCCCAATCCACAAGAAAGGCGATCTCACTATCTGTGCCAATTACAGTGGGATAACCCTTCTTAATATCGTATATAAGGTCCTGTCGATCGTTTAATGTGAAAGATTGAAGATTGTAAACGAACTGATCGGACCTTATCAGTGTGGCTTCAGACCTGGAAAGTCCGCCATCGACCAGATTTTCACGCTACGACAAATCTTGGAGAAGACTCAAGAAAAACAAGTCGACATCCACCATCTTTTTGTCGACTACAAAGCCGCCTTCGACAGCCCAATAAGGAAGCACCTGTACTCCACCATGTCTGAATTTGGTATTGCTGCAAAACTAATACGACTTTGCAGGATGACACTGAGCAACACCAGCAGCGTAGTTAAAATCGGGAAGGACCTCTCCCTACCATTTATTACCAAACAAGGTTTCAGACAAGGTGATTCCTTATCGTGCGACTTTCAACCTAATGATGGAAAAGATCATGCGAGCTGCTGATCTGAGACGTAGTGGCACAATATTCTACAAGAGTGTTATGCTGCTTGCGTATGCTGATGACATAGATATCATTGGCCATAATACGCGCGAAGCCAGTGCAGCATATTCCAGATTAGAAAGAGAGTCAATTCGAAAGGGTCTGGGAGTGAATGCAGATAAGACGAAATACTTTGTGTCAACAAACAAACAGTCCCAGCGTCTTGGAACCCACGTTACCGTTGACAATACCTCCTTCGAGGTTGTGAAGAACTTCGTCTATCTGGGATCCAGCATTAATTCAACCAACGACATCAGCATTGAGATCAAACGAAGAATAACTCTTGCCAACAGGTGTTACTTTGGGCTCAGTAGGCAATTGAGAAGCAGAGCCCTCTCTCGACGAACGAAAATCACGCTCTATAAATCGCTCATCATTCCCGTCCTACTTTATGCATCACAAACCTGGACGCTGAGCAGTTTAGATGAAAAGACTTTAGGAGCATTCGAGAGAAAGATTTTTCGCAAGATCTACGGACCAATCTGCGTCAATGGCGAGTACCGAATACGGTGGAATGATGAACTGTATGAGCTGTATGCTGACATCGACATAGTCAAGCGCATTAAAATCGAGCGGCTTCGCTGGCTTGGTCATGTTCAGCGCATGAAAGACGATGCTCCAGTGAAGAAAACATTTGATTGATGAACCCAGCGGCGGTCAACGCAGAAGAGGACGACCGCATCTTCGTTGGAAAGACCAAGTAGAGGACAACCTGACGAAGCTTGGAATTTCCAACTGGCGCCAGCAAGCGAAAGACAGAAATGGCTGGCGCAAATTCTTAGATGAGGCCAAGACCGACATACGATTGTAGCGCCAACTAAGTAAGTAAAGTAAGTTGTTTTTTAAGTTTAACAATATTATACGTTCTCTAAAATGCATTAAACTGTAAAAAAGGCGAAGTCAATTTTTTTCAGATGTTAATAATTTTTTTATTTTACTAAACACTTGATCAAATATGTGAGTCACTGTATATAAAAATTTCCTGAAACTTCCTGTTTTAGGTGGCCAGTTTCACGAATTTTCACTCATTGCTTAAACTTGTAGCATATTATTTTCTCACTCGAAATTAATTAATTTTATTTCTAGTTTTTAATTTAGGTTAACATAAGTAAGCCTAATTGTGATTTACCTTTTTTGCGGCATTTAAAAGACTTGTTTTTATACATATGTCAACATATTTGCTATATAAATTAAATAAATTAAATAAAAAACAAATTATTACTATCTTTAAAGATATAGGACAATACATTAATTAATTTATTGTAAAAGATATCTAATGGGGCCGATACAATCTCAATACTGTATTTGACCCTAATAAATTGTAAGTACAATAAAAAATACTAATTTAATTTAGATCATTAGACAAAAAAAAACTAAATTGGTATCTTATTCTGAAAAATTGCATTAATCAAAAAATATAACTATCTATGGTCTTTATACTATATACTTTAATATATATATTAGAGTACCCATATGTGCCTTTTTCTGATTTTGTTCGCTCCCCGCCCATTTTCTGTTAGATTAAGGCCAAAAAATAAGATCTGCATAAAAAATTGAACTTCGGTAGTGGAAAAAACCCAGGCCCCCTTGGTGGGATTAGGGGGCTGAAGCCCCCAGACGATTAATTTAATTTTTTAAATAAATACTAGTAATTACCCGCGGCTTTGTCCGCAGTAGGTTCGAGTCATTTCAGCATTTATATTTTTGGAAAAGAGCAAGAAGGAACGAAAAGCTTAAAATTGTAAAAATAGTAAGTGGCTCATAAATAAGTGTGTACTTTAAAATATTAAAATATAAATAAGCAAATTATTTTTGATGGTCTTTCTTTTTCATTAAAACAAAAGTAATTTTGTCCAAAATGTTATGAAGGCATTTGATTTTCTCGGTTGGCTCTTAAATTTCGATAAAGTTGAGTATGTATGTCTGCCAATATATTGGGTTGTTGGCATGTTTCTTTAATTGAATTGAAGAAAAAATATTAAATATCTACAGTCATTCAGCTCATGTAGTCAGTGTTTCCAAATAACTAACGTTAATCCTTCTTTCAATGTGATCGATGCACTAATTCCTACGCGATAAAATTATAAAAAATCATAGATTATTGACACAAATTTCTATTGATTTTTTTTTCAACTAGTTATTATCTCAATTCACTTACAAAAAATTTAGCATATCAAAAACACAAACAAAAACAAAACAAAAATGGCACAATATCGGCTAAATGGCAGAGCTGTAAAAGAATGCATTCATTTGTGATTTAAAATCATTTAATTCCCAATCAATGATTTAAAAAATTGATTGCATTCATTTTTTCAAATCATTGATTGTGATTTAAAATTTAAAATCTCAATCAATGATTTGAAAAAATGATTGCATTCTTTTTTTCAAATCATTGATTGTGATTTGAAATTTCAAGTCCCAATCAATGATTTGAAAAAAAGAATGCAATCATTTTTTCAAATCATTGATTGAGATTTTAAATTTTAAATCACAATCAATGATTTGAAAAATGAATGCAATCAATTTTTTAAATCATTGATTGGGAATTAAATGATTTAAAATCATAAATGAATGCATTCATTCATTTAAATCATTTTTTTATTTTTTATTTAATTTAAAATATTTTGTTAGAAATGACAAAATTCAAATTTTTAAGGCCTGCAAATTTTCACATTATTTTCGTCAGAGCAGTACTCTGTTCCGCTGCGTGAAATTATCGCAACATGTTTCTGAGAAACATTTTTTCACAACAATTCAATTGTACTGCCTGTTTATTACTACGTTAATCACTGAGCTATTGCGCAATACGAAACAAAAGAAATAAACACTCATATGAACCGAATAGCCTAATATTGAGTTTCAGCACTGCAATATTTCTTTGGTTTAAATTTTAGTACAGAAAAATTTTAGTTATGGGTTAGTATTTGTGAAAGTTTAAATTTTAAACCGTAAGGTTATAAAATATGTAGCATACTTTGAGCTGTACGAAAATTTGTTCCAAGATTTTTAACCGTGTATAAGGAATTGAAATATTAAAAGAGCCAAACATGTGAAAGAGAACGAGAGCGAACCGAACAATAAATAACAAAATAAAATTAAAAAGCTCTTAAAAAATTATTTTTGCTTGCAAGTAACAAAGATAAACTGTTAAACAAATAATATTAGTCTATGCATTTCCAATACTTGTTCAACAGAGATATCAATTCTTTTGATAATTAGATATGTTACAGAAAAACATGGACCCCCTTTATAAAATGTGTTTTCTCATCTTGTCCCAAGGACTCAATCGAAGCCGGATTGAAGCATTGATCCAAACACACTGTTTAATAAAAAATATCTTACTTCACACTGATATTTTAAAACATTATTTTATTGAGATTACAGTGACTGTTTTCAATGATTTAAATAAACGAATGAAATATCTTGAATGCAGTCAATAATTTCCAACCAAGGATTTGAAAAAATGATTGCATTCATTTTTTTCAAATCATTGATTGGGACTTGAAATTTTAAATCACAATCAATGATTTGAAAAAATGAATGCAATCACTTTTTCAAATCATTGATTGGGACTTGAAATTTCAAATCACAATCAATGATTTGAAAAAATGAATGCAATCATTATTTTAAATCATTGATTGCGATTTGAAATTTCAAATCACATTCAATGATTTGGAAAAATGATTGCATTCATTTTGAATATAAATCACATGATTTAAAATCACAAATGATTGCATTCTTTTACAGCTCTGCTAAATGGTTTAGCCCTATCAAACATTCACAAAGAAATTGATATTAACCCAGAGGAAATCGCTGAAATTTTTTGTAAATTACAAAATCAACGCATGCGTTACTCATTTGGGATGTCGAAGATCCATAAGCTTTCATATAATAACTTAATTTTAAACAAATAGCAAATAGCTAAATAAAGAAAGTAATAAAAAAAAAATAAAATAAGCATTTAAGTGCGTGAAGATGAATTCGCCAATCCGACGCTAACTTAGAGAAGACTCAAACCAATTTTCGATCCGCAAAAAGTTAAATTCGTACTTTAGTTTTAGTAGTTTTTTTGCAGGAAAATTATTTATTTATTTGGCCAAGCAAGGCAATATACTTATTCTAACAGGTTGTTTTTTATTTTTTTTTTTTTTCCTCACCCCTTACCTTGTTTTGGTGTACAAAGACATGCTAACCGAAGTGGGCGTAATCCGCCCACCTGAACGACATGAATTTAAGAACACGTCAAACAGAAAAGGAGATAAGAAAAGAAAAGAAACAGAAGGAACTTATAACTAACATATTTTATACAAAGTAGTAGAAATATGACTATTAAGCTACTGTGCTATCTTATAATTAATAGGGAACAGTTAAAGAGGCATGGATGGTGATTGGTGATCGTGATAAGGATAGATGCTTAGGGTGGAAAGAGGTGATTTGAGAGGGTACGCTTGAACATGTATTTAGACATAGGTGGTAGGTAGTGCTCGCTCATAGTATTAAATATCATACAACATCTGTTAATTGGTTCTTTGAAAGCGTAAGTAGTGTGGTGCTGTGACTCACATAGAAATCTTGTATGCCTAGTTCTCCTTATTGGGTCATTAATTGTTACTTTGTTGGAAATATATTCGCTGTCAATGTTTCGGGCAATGACATCAAATATAAAACATGAACAGAGTTTGACAACGGCATTAAGATAATGGCTTTCACTCTGTGAACATATGGTGGCAGGTTTCTATAGTCCCGAGGGTTGTACGTGCCTCTCAAGGCAAAAAGTAAGAATTGTTTTTGGATAGATTCTATTCTATCACTATGCACTGCAAAACTTGGGTTCCATACTGTGCTACAATATTCAAGAATTGGACGCAATAGTGTGCAATATAGGGTTTTAGTTACTCAGACGTTCTTAAATTCATTTGCGCGTCTTTTAATGAATCCGAGAAGCTTGTTTGCCCTGGATGTGATATGATCGAGGTGAAGATTAAAGCGCAGCCTAGAATCTAGGATAACCCCAAGATCTGCAATGTGATTAATCCTTTTTAGTTCAACCCCATTTAGCTCAAAACTACTGTAAAGCATTTCTTTTTTACGGGAATAACTTATAACATAGCATTTATTTTCATTTAGATAAAGCTTATTTTGATTACACCAGTTTTCCAGGGATACAAGTTTACTCTGTAAGAAAACTGTATCCACATCTGATTTAATGACATAATACATTTTTAAGTCGTCTGCGTATAAGAGATGTGGGATATCATACAAAACTTCAGATATATCTGTAATAAATATGTTAAAGAGGAGTGGACCGAGGTGACTTCCTTGGGGTACGCCTGATGAGACAATAATCTTATTAGGTAGAGTACCCTGAAATTTAACATGTTGGGATCTTCCACTAAGATAGTATATAAGCCAATTCAACAAAGAACCTGATATACCGAATTTTTCTAATTTTTTAGTTAAGATTACGTGATCAGCTCGATCGAATGCTTTACTAAAATCGGTATATATAGAATCTATCTGATGACCTTTTTCCATATTGTTAAGAACATCTGAAAGCAGTATCGTGAGGTTTGTAGTGGTTAATCGTCCTTTACGGAATCCGTGTTGTTGTTCATTTAAGTGTGGATTAACTATTTCAGTGAGCTTAGAATATATTATTTTTTTCAAAAAGCTTAGGAATAGTGGATAATAAGGCAATACCTCTGTAGTTTTCGATCGCTCGCTTATCGCTATTCTTATAAATTGGTGTTAGATGAGATGACTTCCAAAAAGATGGAAAAACACCTATTTCCAAAGACTTATTAAAAATAATATGTAATGGTGTAATTAATTGAGCTAGACACTGAACAAGGAATTAAATTCGTTCTTTTTGCACACTATGAATTTAACTTTTGAGAAATTAAATTCGTTCTTTTGGAAAGTACGAATTTAACTTTTGGGAGGAACTTAAATTCGTTTTATATGCAAAGTACGAGCTTAACTTTTGAATCGAGTTTAGCTTTTGGTACAATTTGGAGTGCACAATTAAGACTTTTGCCATAAATATTTTTTAAAAAGTAGTGAAACTAGCGCTCATGGTACTAAGTTTCAATGCAAAAATTCTCAAAACTTGAGCGAAGAATGTTTTTGAAATACACATAATTGGACAGGTGATGAAACCACCTTTATAACGATATATTTGCATTTTTGCACTAAAACTTAATACCACGAACGCCAGTTTCACTACTTTTTAAAAAATATTTATGGCAAAAGTCTTAATAAGCTATATATCGTTATATAGGTGGTTTAACCACCTGTCTAATGATATGCATTTCAAAAACAATATTCGCTCAGATTTTGAGAATTTTTGCATTGAAACTTAGTACCATGAACGCCAGTTTCACTACTTTTAAAAAAATATATAAGACAAAAGTCTTAATTGTGCACTCAAAATTGTGCCAAAAGCTAAACTCGATTCAAACTATATAAACAAGTACTTTGCATATAGAACGAATTTAAGTTCCTCCCAAAAGTTAAATTCGTACTTTTCAAAAATAACGAATTTAATTTCCTCCAAAAAGTTAAATTCGTACTGTGCAAAAAGAACGAATTTTATTTTGGGAGGAAATTTCCTCCGAAAATTAAATTCGTACTTAGCAAAAAGGACGAATTTAACTTTTTGCGGATTAAAAGTATTGTTTTGAGTCTTCGCTAAGTAAGCGTCGGATTGACGAATTTATCGCACTTTAAGAATTTTAAGTTGAATATAATCATTAGCTACTTCTTTTCTTTCAATTCTTACAAATTATATAAATTTGAAAGTTTTGATATGCTTTTGAATTATGTACTCATGCTAAAACGTAAATATAATTTATAAAAATAAGTTTACTATGTACAGGGCTGCCAGGTTTTTTTTAAAAAAATCGGAATTTTACAAAAAATAAATTGGGACATAAGAAAAAAATCGGGAAAAATATTTATGCATGTCGCTCGTTTTTTTCAATAACGTCACTACTCACAAAATGCAATATCTTAGTTAAGTACATAGAAATACTTGTCATAGATCAATTTTAATTGTGTGAACGATAACGATATCTTATTTATTTTTCGCGATAGAGGAAAATGTGTCACTAAATAGTTCAGTACCACAGCAAAATTTTTGATGCAAATGTGGCATGCATTCTTACGGACACTGCTTCCAGAAGACATTCTATAAATCTGTGCTTCTTTTTAGCCTTATAAAGGAGCTCTTTCAAGTGGCATTTTTATAAAATCATTCTGGAAGACATTCAAATGGCATTTCAATTCAATTAAAGTACAAAAATTATATATAATTATAATATTTGTTTTAGATATTTATATGTGGGATTTTTTAAACCCTCGATGAAACCCAACAACTTACTACTTACAACACCAAAATCTTTTGAAAATCGAGAAAAAGGATATTTTACGTGTAATTTTTTTTAAACCCCCACAAAACACAAGCACTTTTCATTTCCAACACCAAAATTACTTGTCTAGAATGTCGAGAAAAGGGATATTTTCCCAGGGATTTTTTAACCCCCAAACCACAAAAACCATTCCAGTCCATTTAATGACTTCTTAAAGTTCTCCTGAAAAACACCTACTAGAATCCTTTGATTGAAGAGCTGAAAGAAATCTTACAGTGAAAAAGTCCTAGAAGCACTTCTAGATAAAACTAAGGAAAGCATTCCTCCCAATGACATGCATATGTTAAAAGAATGCCTTCTGGGCATCGCCCTTTTTATAAGAACGGATGTAGCATACCAGTGTGAGAGGAGTCTGAACGTGACCGATCCAGAGTTTAGCTCAATGTGGGTTAGGTTCAGGCTTCGCTCTCACTTGCTGCATTTTTGCTTTATTTATAGAAGCCCGAATCTAGGGAGAGAGCCCACTTTTAACAAACTGGACTCTCTCTCTGATTCGATTACGCATATTTTGGGGTTGTTTCCTGACAGTGAGATCGTTGTAGCAGGCGATTTCAATGTCCACAACCCGGCTTGGTTACGTCACTCGGGCCCATTGACACCTGTTGGGCAATATGTTGAGCTATTTGCTGAATCGAACCAATTGATTCAACTAGTGAAGGAACCCACTTTTTTTCCTCAAAGTGATATGCATAGCCATAATACCCTTGACCTTTTTCTGACTTCACATCATGAAAAATATGATGTGAGTGTCAACCCACCTCTTGGTAACTCGGACCATTGTACCATCTCCGCTGTTTTTCCATATTCTAACCCCTACACCTCTACGCCTAAAGCCCCGAAGAGGACTGCATGGTTTTATGGAAGGGCAAATTGGACTGCGTTAAATAATTTTTATCGCAACTTCAATTGGAAATTACGTTTCGCTGATAGAAATGTGAATGCCGCGGCTGTCATGATACAAGAAATTATTTTATTGGGTATGCGGTCTTTCATTCCCAATAAGATGAGAAGCATTAAACCAAAATGAGGTTTAATGAGACTTACAGGATTGCAGTCAGGTCCAAAGAGGAAGCCTTTCAGAATTGGCGTTCTAACAAGAATACTGATACTAAAAGACTTCGCATCGAGGCAAGGAATCGCTGTAATGCAATTTTAAAATGCGAAAAGTTTCTGCACGAAGCTCGCATTCGAGAACAGGTTCTTCTCTGTCCCAAAGGGAGCAAAAATTTTTGGTCATTTGTTAAAAGAGTTAAGAACCAGACATCGTCATAGATTCCAGCTCTTTTAAAAGATGACCAAATCTTCACTGACTCGGCTGATAAAGCGAACCTATTGGCTAGATTGTTTGCACAAAATTCCACTCTCTCGGATAGCTATCAGCCACTGCCCTTTGTTCAGAATGGATCTTCTGCAATGCAGGAGATATACTTTCGAACGAGAGCAGTTAAAAAGGTCCTTTCAAATCTCAACGTAAACAAAGCCTCTGGTCATGATGGCATACCGCCAATTGTGCTTAAAATGTGTGCTTCTTCGCTGGCTCGGCCTTTGCGCAACCTTTTCAACATCTCCTACAGAACAGGAATATTTTCATCTTGTTGGAAGGTGGCAAATGTCCAGCCGGTACCTAAAAAGGGTGATGCCACGAACCCTGCAAACTACCGACCCATTGCGATATGCTCTACGCTTTCCAAAGCTATGGAGAGCGTAATAAACTTCAACGTCATGAACTATCTGGAGCACAATCAACTGCTCAGTGACAGTCAATATGGTTTCCGTAGGGCTCGCTCTACTGGTGATCTTATGGCGTTCTTAACCGAAGAATGGAATAAATGCGTTCACTTTTTCGGCAAGAGCAGGGTTGTTGCTCTGGATATTTCAAAACCGTTCGACCGAGTGTGGCATAAAGCGCTCGTCTCAAAACTTGGTGCATATGGATTTGGTGGTAATTTTGCTCGATGGATCACGTGTTTTCTCAAGGACAGAACGATTCGAGTCGTAGTTGACGGTATTTTATCCGAGAAGCACGCCATCAACGCAGGAGTACCGCAGGGTTCAGTTCTATCGCCCACCTTGTTTCTGGTTTATATAAACGACCTTCTGTCGTTGACGCATAACCCAATACATTCGTTTGCGGACGACAGCAGCATTTGTCATTCATATTCATTCAAAAAACGCCCAAGCTCTATAGAGATTGAGAGAAAAAGACAAAATATGAATGACACACTCCTTAATGATCTACAAAAAATCTCCGAGTGGGGTCTTGCTAATAGAGTAGAGTTCAATGCAAGCAAGACCCAGTTTTGTCTGTTAACCCACAAGCGAGTGAATTGCCCTGTAGCTCTTCTCAATATGAATGGTGTGGATCTTGTGGAATCAGCCGCTCTTGACGTTCTGGGTGTCGAAAGAAGCGGGCAAGTGCCTAGGTTTTCTAAAACGGTGCAAAAAATATTTCACTTCAGCTGATCTTTGCATGATCTACACCTCATATATTAGGCCGAAAATGGAGTACAATTCGCACATTTGGGCAGGGGCTTCAAGATCTTATTTGGAGCTTCTGGACCGAATTCAACGTCGTGCGATATATTTGATAGGAGATGAAAGTATTTCATCCTCTCTCAACTCTCTTGAGCATCGACGTAATGTAGGTTGCCTAAGCCTTCTGTATAGATATTACCATGGGAAGTGTTCAAGGGAGATACATAGCCTGACGCCACCAGCTCGTGTGTTTCCCAGGTCCACTCGGGCAGCTGTCCAAGCCCACCCCTTTACCATTGCATCGATGCCTAATAGAACCTCGCATTACCGCGATAATTCGTTCTTTAGTCGCGCGGTTAAGTTGTGGAATAGTCTCCCTGCGAGCGTGTTTCCCGGCGGTCTTGAGCTGTGCAAATTCAAAACAAATCTTCACCGACACTACTCCATCTATCCACCCTCCAACTAAATATCACCCATCTTCCGAATCAACACAATGCTTACGCATTTATAGGGGGCATCCCCTGAGCGTTGGTTCAGTCTAAAAAAAAAAAAAAATTAAAGTGGAAGGGATGGAATTCAAGGATGGACTTTCCCTTCCACTTTAGCTTCTTTTGGAAGCACTTATTTTGCTGGGACGCTGAGAATAAAAAAAAACTTAAAATACGTTTACTGAAAATCGATTTCTTTGAGTAAACTTCTTTGAACAAAAAGAGCGATATGTAGCTTTAAAAAATATATTTTATTACTCAAGGAAATAAAACCACACCAAACAGTGCGTTTTTCAAGTTTTATTGGCAGCACTTGAACTGCCTCTGGCTGCTCTTCAGACTAAATTCAGCAAGACACGTAAAAACTGTAAGTGAAGAAGAATATCTGTATAAATTTAGTGATGTAATAATAAAAACATAGAAAAATTTTTAAAAAGTAATAAAAATAATAAAAAATTAAATTGTGTGTTCAGAAAATCGGGACATTTGGCGTCCAGCTTAAGGTCTTCGCGGAACGCACATTTTTAGGCTGAAAATCGGGACAGACCGAGTGGAAATTGTGACGTGGCAGCCCTAACTATGTAGTACATCAACAAACACAATGAATTAAAAAAAACTAATTTGCTTATTTAGCCCCACCACGACCAACTTCTAGATCCGCCACTGCAGGGGGCCTGGGTTTTTTCCACTACCAAAGTTTAATTTTTTATGCAGATCTTATTTTTTAGCCTCAATGTAACACGTTTCAGACTAATTTTAAATTTATTTAATTTTGTCGAAAAAGTCTCATATACTTACTTTAAATATCATATTGGTACCAACAAAACCACAACCCGTCCATGCAAAATTCGAACGCTTGTCAACTGAAGTTGAAAAAATGTCAGAAATTCTAGTCAGTTGCATTAACCCTTTCACTTCTGATGTCCACTGTAGTGGACGTAGCTTCGCGACTCCACTAAACATTGTTACTAACAACAAAATTTTTTTTTTGTTGAAATATGTTAAACGGTACTTTTGCATCGCTGCCACGCATAATTCGTACTCAATAGTGTGAAACTAGGCAGTTGTTTGCTGATTTCTGTGGGGAAGGTACGCTTCTATCACACAATTTCGTTCTAATATAATTGACAGTGCTTAATTTTTAAGATCTGTTCATAGTACTATATCGGTGAATTTTTTCCAACATAATCGAGAGTTCTTTAATATATTAAAATAAAAATAAAAGTGATTTAGCTAAAGGTAAGTGCAGCAGCATATGAAATGTGCATGTCCCGTGTAATGGACATCAGTAGCCACACGTTGTTGATAATTTTTGCTTGTACAGGTTACAATGGCAAAGCGTAAAACACTTACTAACCAAGAGTTGTGCGACTTTTTGGATAACTTATCTGAAATTGAAGATGAGTTTGACGACGATGAAGTTGAATTATTTGTAAATTCTATATCTAAACGAGTTGGGGGAGATTCTGATGACGGAGATGTCATTGAGGATAATTCCGGAGAACCGTTAGGTCAAAATAATAGCATTTCCAGCAGAATATTTAATTTAGCCCACATTCAACTCGAAAGGATGGTGAAAATGAAACATTATTCGGATTGGACGAAGACGATGTCCCTTTAAGTACCTTATTTTCGGTGCGAGTCCCAAGATCGTCCGGTGCAGCAAAGACGTCATCCGAAACACATGAAGGAATGGATGAGTCCCGTGAAGACTATAATATAACTGACAAGAACTCCATCAAGTGGCGACGAGCTCGTAATAATGACAGAATATTCAACCCAGCATTTGAGAGATCTGAAGATTCGATTGAGGAGGTCAGAATTCCATTTCAGTACTTGGAAACATATTTTCCGGCACAATTTTTTCAAGACGTCGCTCATTTTACTAACCTTTATAGTACGCAACAACAGTCAAAGTTCCAGCCAACTAATGCTGCAGAAATCCGCGCGTTTTTTGGTTTGCAGTGTATGATGGGTATTTTAAAATTTCCACGTATATCAATGTTCTGGGAAAAAGGTCTTGCTCTACCAATGTTTGCAGATACCATGACACGTAATCGGTTTTACGCTATTCCATCTCATCTACATTTGATAGATACGCAGATGACCCCAGATAATAACGATAAATTTTATCGAGTACGACCTATAATGAATGCAGTAAGACAGCGTTTATTGCAACATAAGTTTGAAGAATCGTTGTGTGTGGATGAACAAATTATTCCATTTAAGGGGCGTCTTTCGATCAAGCAATACATTCGTGGAAAACCATGCCCATGGGGCATAAAGGTACAGGGTCCTCAAAATAACATATTTTTTTGAAAATTCTATAAAAAAAAACTACTGAATATTTTCTCAAATTTCTTTTTTTATTTGAAAGTACAATTCTTCCGGTTAATAATGAAAAATAATTTTAATCAAATGGCTGCCTCGGCTGGCCATGCAGTAGCCTACACGATCGGTCCAATTTTTAAGCACATTATCGATTGTGTGCAGCTGCATTTCACCAATGGCTTCACGAATATTGTCCTTTAAAGCGTCAATTGTCTCTGGCTTGTCGACGTAACACTTATCTTTGAGGGCACCCCACAAATAATAGTCCAACGGTGTCAAATCGCAGCTCCGAGGTGGCCAAACGACATCAGCTCTGCGGCTGATAATGCGATCTTCAAAAACAGGGCGCAAAACATCGAGTGTAGCTTCGGCTGTGTGGCACGTAGCGCCGTCCTGCTGAAACCAAATGTTGCCAATATCCTCCTTTTCAATTTTTGTGAAGAAAAATTCGTTCAACATGGCCCGATAACGATCGCCATTAACTGTAACGGCCACTCCTTGCTCATTTTCGAAGAAAAATGGCCCAATTATGCCTCTGGACCAAAATCCGCACCAAACAGTAACTCGTTTAGGGTTCAGCGGCTTTTCAATGCATGCGTGAGGGTTTTCTGTGCCCCAAATGCGACAATTTTGCTTGTTTACATACCCGCTAAGATCAAAATGAGCTTCATCTGAAAATATGATTTTTTTGGCAAAATCGGCATCTTCTGTGAGTCGATCGCAGTCCCACTTCTTAGCGTTGTTCAAGCGTATGCACAACCATATTCGTTCAGCGGAAGGATAAAAGTAATTATCTGTCAAATCAGACATAAGCTAAGTGTTACCATTCACGAAATAAGCACTAGTTGAAAAAAAAGTTATATGGTGGACCCTGTATATGTATGTTCTATGCGGTAAAAGTGGTATGCCTTATGATTTCATCGCTTACCAAGGATTAACCACTGAAATAGAGGCAAATCTAATGGAAAAATTTGGCTTTAGTGCTGCTGTTGTTCTGGAACTGATGAAACTTGTTCCACGTGACGCAATTGGTCACAAATTGTTAACGGACAATTTTTTTACTACATATTCTTTATCGGAAGTTCTACAGTCATGGAAAATATTAGCGGCAGGCACAATTCGTGTAAGCCGTTTTAAAAATCCACCACTATCGGCAGATTCCGACATGTGCAAAAAAGGCCGTGGATATGCGTCATAAGCCTTAAGTCATAAGCCGAGACGAAAAAATAATAGTGACCAAATGGTTCGACAACAAATCGGTATATTTAGCCTCAAACTTTGTTTGCATAGGCATATCTGATACGGTTCAACGCTATGACAAAAAGGACAAACAGTTTGTTGAAGTTGAGAGGCCAGAAGTTGTCAAACTATATAACAAAGGAATGGGAGGCGTCGATCTTTTAGATCAAATGATTCAGTATTATCGCATATTCATCAAATCGAAGAAGTGGACACTCCGCGTGTACCGAGCTGATAATGAAAAAAATGGAGTACCACTCAAAAATCAGCTAGACCTCCTAGCCTTCAAAAAAATCATCGGCAACACACTACTGACAATTTCACCAAGTGCCATAAATAGGAACAAGCGTGGTCGTCCTTCACGTGGGCCTGAGTCTCCTGTTCAAGACTCCACTCCTCACGAGAATGTAGATTGTGTGCAGTTCGTCAAAACAACAAAGAGCTTCAAATATTTTGCTCAGCCACCTACCGATGTTAGATTAGATGGAATTGGACATTTGCCGAAGTTTGACCAATCACAAAACGCAATGCGATGCAAATTTGAAGGATGCAATCAGAAGACATTCATTTATTGCGAAAAATGTAAGGCACACCTATGTATTCGCCGAAAATTGGACTGTTTCTACAACTACCATCTAAAATAAGAATTAGTAATTTTCATGTGGTGCTCTGAGAACAACACCGACTGCGGCTTTAGAGACCTTATTACACCTTCTACCGCTTGACTTGGTTGCTAGGCAACAGGCAGCTTGTTCGGCGGTCAGACTTAGGGAAACTGGAGTATGGAAAAGCCTGGGTTCAGGACACGCATCTATACTCTACAAATTCAACTTCATTCCACCAAGGACTGATTATTGTAAACCACTGCTTTCCTTTGATGGAAACTACGGTACGCTTATTCCGCCTAGAACATACTGGAATAAAGGTGCGCCGTGGAAACCGGGGTGTCTTTATTTCTATACAGATGGGTCAAAATTAAATGGCAAGGTCGGGTATGGGGTCTACTCAAAAGAATTAGGGGTATCCTTAGTTCGTAGGCTGCCGGATCACTGTAGTGTTTACCAAGCCGAAATGATGGCGATTAAAGAAGTTGCAACCTGGCTCTCAGAGAACGTCATCTCTAAACGAGAAATACATATTTTCTCGGACAGCCAAGCAGCGATCAAATCGATTGAGCAGGTATCCATCAACTCTAAAGTAGCCAGAGAATGCCGTGCTGCATTAGGCGAAATGTCAAAGTTCTTTGACATCAGCTTAATCTGGGTACCTGGGCATAAGGGCATACGTGGAAATGAAAAAGCAGACGAGCTTGCTAGGAAAGGTACATCGGGGACTCTAATGGGTCGAAACTCGCCGAGCATCCCGATGGCAACTGTCAAAATGCTACTTAATGAGTACACCACATCTAAAGCCAACTCAAGATGGGCTGAACTCTCAACATGCAGAACAACAAGGCTTATCTGGCCGACTCTAAACCCAAAGCGATCGAGAGTCCTTCTCTCGTTGGGAAGATCAGAGGTGGCTACGTTAGTGGCTGTTACCACAGGGCACTGCCTAATAGGCAGACATGCCTCCAGATTGGGAGTCATCACTAATGACTTCTGCAGAAGCTGCAGGGACGAGGAGGAGGAGGAAACTATCTCCCACCTTCTATGTTCCTGTCCCGCGCTTGCGAGAAGAAGGCATAAACATTTGGGGTCATTCTTCTTTTCGGAGCTTGACGACCTGTCGGAGACAAGCGTCAAACGTCTAACAAGCTTTATTAAGAGCTCAATGTGGTTCCACTCGGACTGAAGGCCAAGTGTGCAGCGGTATCACAACGGACCTCACTGGTCTAAGTGAGCTGTGGTACGTGCGTTTTGGTTTTAAGCACGTACAGCGGCTGCCGCCTCAACCTAACCTCAACCTAATTTTCATGTACAGTACTTATTTTGATTCAATAATAAAACAAAAAAACGAGATATCGTACCTATATCGTAGTCAAAGTTATATTTTTACTATTGTAAATCATTGCATACTCTTAGTCAATTTGACTACCATTACTGCCCATGTCCACTCAGGTGGACATCACAAAGCAGCCACACCCACATAGGTAGGGGAAAAAAAAACTTTTTCGGGATGTTTGTGTTTACCATATTAATTAAAAAAACCAACAAAATATTTTTTAACCACATCCATTTTAATTCGGCAGTGAAAGGGTTAAGTATTTTATATGGTACCACATATGTAGCAGCAAAAAAAAAATGTAAATATCGGAACAAGCTCAAGTACCCGCACTCGCACGCACCTTATTTGCTTAATTCAGCCATTGTTTGAGCTGCTGCTGCTGCTGTCTGCTTAAGCCAGCAATTGTTGCGAGATGTGCTTATATCATTGTTCCAAAGTCTATCTCTGAACGGAGTGTGGCGTTTTAATTTGTTTCTTTTATTTTATTTAAACCTTAAAAAGAAAAAACCTAAAAAAAATAATGTAAAAAAGTCAGTTGGAAAACAATAAAGATTATTGGATTGAGCTGAGAGCTGCTGATGTTGCTGATGCTGTCATGTATGCGGTTGACTTGAGATGGTCTAATTTTTTTTACATACCTATCTTATGGCACGCTTGCACTCGGCCAAAAGCGATTAATTTAAATTTCAAATGAATGTGGTTTGGATTTCAATAGTTACTAGAAGAATAGATAGATACTTGAGGATACTTGTAGATCAGCAGCAGTTTCAGTTGAATTGAAATCGAGCAAAGTAAATTATTTTTGCTATGCATATAAAAAAAAACATAATTTCTTTAATAATGTTCAATTAATCTAGGCTAAAGCTGAAGAAAAATTTTAAATTTATCCTAAACTAAATTTGATGCCATTCGGTGTCAAAAGCAACAAGCAAGAAAAAACATTCGCACGGGTGGTCTTCACAGAAACAATAATAACAACTGTTAAGCCACATCAGCAGCAGCAGCAGCAGTAGCAACAGCAACAAACACTGGCGGCAATTCGAAAACAATCAGCCGTGTTTGCATTTCGATAAGGACATGTTTTTGCAGGACACACATACAGGCAAGGCATCTCATAGCGAGTCGCTGCTATGCGTTGAACGTATTAAATCAGAAACGCATGAAGCGCCATGACAAATATTGACACAATGTTGTCGATGTTGCCGCAACTGGTTGAGTTATCCGCGACGGAACGCAACAAAGCGTTCGCAATGCGCACAAATTCCAAATTCAAATATTTTGACAAACCTAATTAGATGAAAATGGATGGATGGCACAAGAACACCAACACACACACACACTCACACACACATATTTTAGGCGGCTGACATCTGGCCACAGTTGCTAATTGCAATGAAACAATAAACATTCCTTCAAACATGGCTACACAGAAAGATAATAGTTGCATAGCTGAATTGACAGGCGTCTGGGCCGGTCCCAGCAGCCTAAATGTCCTGCAGCATCTTGTGAATACGCGATCATTTATTATTATCTGCGGTCGCCATATAATGATTATTATCATCATCGCTGTTGCCACCAATAGCAAAGTGTTGCTGCTAGTGTTGTTATCCATCGAAATGATTGCATAATATTTATCCATTTAATGTTTTTTCAGCTGTTCAGTGTGAATGTGTTGCTTCCATGTCGCATCAACATATTTCATTTCGTTGCATTTTTTATCTAAATAATTAGTTTTGGTTGTTTACTTTTTTGTCCTTTTGGTTGTAAAACAATTTTGGTGAATTCAGCAACAAAAATATGGGTTAAATTAATCTTTCTTTTTTCCATCTTTTTATCATGTTTAGCAAAATTTATCTTTTTAATATCATATATTTTAATTGAAGCCCCGGAGTCCGCACCAGATACATACATAATGCCCTAACCAAGGTCATAAGGCCCATTGGGAGCTAGGCTCATTTTCCAAAAATAAATTTGAATTTGCCTTGTATGGAAAGCCTCGAAATGCCGTTTTATATTTACATGGCAAATTAATTTGGAATTTTGTCACAAATATTTGAATTCGATAACCTCTTGCAGGGGTGGTTATAGTCCCCAAAAACGATTTCGACATTATGTACCTAGTAGGGAGTCCAATCCCGGAAGCTTTTCTCGATCCCGGGATTATTGGGATTGAAAATCTCAATCCCGGGATTAGTTCGGGATTGAAAATTTTAAGAAGTAAATAATTCAAAAAGTTTTTAATAAAACTTTTGTTATATATTACTTGAAACTAAAAAATGATTTTACAATACATAGCTATATTGTACAAACATCTTTGCCATTTACAAAAATCAAGTACCACTTTTAGTTTTGACGATTCAAGTTGATTTCTCTTAGTAGAATTTTTTGACCTTGAATCACGGTTTTCTCAAAATCCTGATGTGATGGAAAAATTTGGGTGCCAGATTCGTGATAAGAAGTCCGGAAATAATTGAACTCATTTGTCGGTTTCTTACTCACGTTTTGGCTGTCGCACTGTGTAATTTTCGAGACCTCTTATACACGTTCGAGTGTGAGTTCGTGCTTCACAATATATTGTATAAATAATTTGGAATTTCCATAGAAATTCCTTTTTGAGAGCTTTCCTCAAATTTGTTAAATTTTTTTAAAATACACTAACCTTTTTTATAAACTCCGACCACATCATTAAGAATAATTTTTTGTTGTCATGCTTTTAAAGAGCTTAAGTGCATACGGACTTTAGTTTCAAAAAAATTTTCGAAGAAAATAATTTTATATTACATTTTTATATAATTGTAATTTTTTTATTAAAAAAAATTCTTAAAGTGCGAAAGCCGGAGAAAATCTGTGAGGGCCGGAGCCCGGAGATCGACCCTTCAAAACCGGAGTCTCCGGGCCAAATGGCATGAGTTGGCAACCCTGTTCCGAGTTAAGCGAAGCTGTGTAACAGCACTAGTTGATGTTGTTGAAGACCTTAGAGTAGGCATTGATGAGAACAAAATTAACTTTCTAGTGCTCTTAGACCACTCAAAAGCCTTTGATACGGTGGATCATTCTGTGTTGTATAATAAGCTTGTGAATCTGTTTCATTTTTCCCCGACTGCTGCTAATTTGATATCATCCTTTCTATCCAACAGAACACAAGCAGTTTGTTCAAATGGCATTGTATCAAAATTCCTACCAAATGACAGAGGTGTTCCACAGGGTTCGGTGTTAGGTCCTCTGCTCTTCTCTGTATACATAAATTGCCTACCAAAAGTGTTGAAAAATTGCAATATTCATATGTATGCCGATGATGTCCAATTGTATGTTAGCTGTTCCCGTGAGTCTATCGTCCCTTGTGTTTCGGACCTAAATGATAATCTTCGACGCGTTAACGAATGGGCCACATCAAATGGCCTATGTTTAAATCCCAGAAAAACAAAATGCATTGTCATGTCAAAAAAACCAGTAGACGATTCACTCTTCCCAAAAATTAAACTGAACAATTGCGATATTGAATGTGTGGATAGCGTGAAAAACCTAGGTATAATATTTAATAGAACATTGTCGTGGAACACTCATATAGGTAGCACTATCGGTAAAGTGTATGGTATGTTACGTGTTTTATGGACAACTCAATATTTTACGCCCCTTAGAACATGTACCTTACTGGCTAAATCGTACCTTATGCCTACCCTGCTCTATGGGTGCGAAATATTTGCTAACTGTGACAGTTTATTTAAACACAAACTAATAGGCCTATTACGGTTCACAGCAATAAACTGTTGTGTCTTCTTACGAGTAGACACAACATTCAAGAAGACACAGCAGTTTCGAGCTATTATGGTTCACAACAATACGTTGTTGTCACGCTTGATTGTGGAACGTATGTAGAATTCGTTGCTCTGACTGTTCCAGGGTTGCTTCGGAGAAAAAAAGAAACGTACTCTTCAAAAAGTATTTTATAAATAAAAAAAGTACTACCACGGTAAAAAATTTTTACGATATGAACTGAAAGAATTGTGAGCCTTTATTTAAACCCATTTGGCAATAAAAAAGGATCAAATCTAGTTTAATGAAAAAACTGGATTTTAAAATATTTTTAAGTACAAGGCAGCATTGTTTACGAAGATTGTAATGGTGTTGAAAAAATCTTCCTTCCATCCCCTTTGGCCGCGAACCCGGGCCATTTTTATAGTACAAAAAAACAAAACATTTAATGATATATATATAATAATATCAGATCGAATTACTTGAAAAGTTATAGTATTTCTTTAAAAATTTTATTATTTCAATTTGTTTGAGCTACTCAAAAAAATCTGCAATATCAGAAAATCTTAAAAATGGGATATGTAGTTTGGATTTTATGGCAAAAAAATACTTCACCAAAAGGGGCATCAAAATAAATTTTCACTTTGATATTTGGTTTGGGAGTTATGTCGAAAAAACCATATAAATGTGAAAAACTTTAAATGCTTCTTACTAGTTACCTAGGTAACTTAATTTGGATAACAAATTTTCGTCGATAAGTCGAAAACAAGATATCGATAAAATAAGCTTAATTCTTTACCAAAATAAAGTTGTAAGCTTTTTTTGACTCTTATAATATAGTTACAGTTTTCCAAGCTATTTTCCTAACGAATTTTCAAACGGCTATCTCCTAAACTATAAGAGATAGAGCAAAAATCGTTTTGGTACATTTAATATTCAAAAATTAAGAGAAATGCCAATAATGGAATATATTCACATTGCGAAGATTTGCTTTACAAAATAAAAATATTCTGCAATTATTCGGGAACTTTGGGCCGAACAATAAAAAATCGGCCGATTATGCCGAATACTGAAACCAAATATTTGGTCGGACACTAGATATTTTACAAAATATCCGGAGCCTTAAAAAATACATTCTTATAGTGCCAATAACAACAATAGTTTAAGAATTATGGCAAATTTAAAATACATATTGTTTTTAACTTAAAACCCTTCTCTCATAAAATAAAATTTTAAAATTTCAGCATTTTTATTTAACTACATTTATGCCGAAACGTATTTAAGCCAAACGTGATTTCCCCTTCTCTCATAAGCAATAGCACTTACCTTCTCCATTAAACGCATTTCTAAACTAATAAAATAGCAATTCTTTCTACCATAAAACTTCAAAAATAATAAAATGGTACCATCGCAAAAATATTTTGTACTCTCAAAATAAAAACGTTCTCTAATTAGTATGTTTCGATGCAACTGTGAACTGGTCACTGTCAAAATAAAAAAGTAAACGAAAAATTTTCCATTCAATTGCTGAATTCAATATAATTACTGGGTGACGTATTATCAATTCTCTGTAAAATTTTTATAATTAATTAAGAAAAACGCAATTTTAAATAAAATTTTAATTTTTAATAAATTTGGTTTCTTCAACAAAACACCAAATTAGCTGTCTTCAAAATTTGGCAGATAACAAGACAATAAAGCACAACTGCTGTGTTGGATAGTAAGTGTATTGAAGACACAGCATTGTTGACAGACAACAGTGGAATGTATTCAGTTGCTTTGTTGCCTACCGCAATAGCAATTTACACATTGAAGACAGAAATTACTGTTGTGTTGTGAACCGTAATAGGGCTATAAATGTTCTCTTCAACAACATTGCTCCTTATGTTTATAGCTTAAAACGTAGAGATCATGTCTCCGTGCATGCAAAACTTTTATACAATATGACTCTCGACAATTTACTGAAATTTCGTTAACTAATTTTACTGCACAAGGTGGTTTATACTAGGGAGCCGGTTTATCTTTACAACAGACTCGGGTTTGCAAGATCATGAAGATCAAACGTTATTATACAAATGCCTCATTCTTGTCTGGCATCGGAAAGACAATTTTTTGTGTATTCAATCCGTCTTTGGAACGCTCTACCAACTGATCTAAGAACAATTACCAATGCTGTGCAATTTAAATTTCGATTGAATATTTTTTTCTTCTCATTGCAATAATTGTAAATTTTCAGTTTTACACAAGCAGAATTGTAATTTAAGCTATCAAGCAATACTTTTATTCGAAGTTAAATTCAAACATTACTGTTTTATATAAGCTTTATTATTAAGTTTTTTTATTAGTAACTTGTATAATTAACCCTGTTATCACAAATACTGATGAAATTAGAGGCTAGTGCTTTAATTATAAGACCGAGGTCTTGTTGCATTAGTATGTCAATAAAATATATAAATATATAAATAAATAAATAAATAAATAACTTTTTGCCGTGGACTGTATATTTTATATATTCCGTTTTTTTACAAAAACGGAGTGGCATATCTTCAAGATACGCTTTTTCCTTCAAACCAATTTTTCTGTCAATGTGTTGGTGTTGTGAAAGTTTTATTGATTTTTACATTTTAAGAACATATGAAAACATTTTAAAATTTTTCACTTTTGTACGAACAACGTTCTTTTGTCCTATCGCAAGCCTGAGACTCATAACCAAGAGCCTGTTATGAAAAAAACATTTGCCATGTAATCTAGTGTATCAATCTTCAATTACAATACCGCATCTAAATTTCCTTGCCTCGTTTGTTGTTAAATAAGTTGTATAGTAGAATTAAATCAGATTTGATCATATTATGGCCAAGTGAATGTAAACAGGTTGTTTCTTGGTGATTGTCATCAGCTGGGAATTAAAAATGTCAATGTCATGTTTAGCGTTCAGAATGACGGCGATATCGCTGCTTGCTTTGTATGGAGGTAATATTGATTACAGTTTTTTTTTTACACACGAATACAGATTTTGTAATGTCTGAATGATATTTTTAATTTATTTCAATATTTTTCAATTAAACAGCTTTACTAGGTCAGTTGTGAGGAATTTAAAGGCGAACTTAGGAATGGATTGTACAATGTATGTATATAACAGAAATATTCGTCTTGTGGTAAGAACAACGCATCTTTTACGGTAAACACATCACTTCCCACCGGGAAAAAAGAATCAATTGTGTATGAAAAAAGAATCAATTCACTTTTCCAATTATTGATTCTAGAATTGATTATTTTTAATATTGTGATGTCCTACAAAAAGTAGTACATTCTTTAATGCCTTCCACTTGAATCACTGCTGAAATCGATTCTTTTATTCGCTTATAAAATGGATTCTTTTAAATGAAAAAAGTATGAATTTTTAAATATGAGAAAAGTACGAATCGCTAAGAAGCCCTTTTGGAATAGATATACATGAATGAATTCCATAATGCAAAGGTTTGTATGGCAGAATTGAAAATCTTTTATTCTTTTTTAAATAATTAATAAAAAATTATATAATAATTATTCAAATTAATAGAGATAATTATTAGGTATTTTGAAAGAATAAATAATATTTAGACAGACGAGATTTAGATTATAATAATACCACATTTATTGCAAAAATATTGATGTTTATTGATGTTTATGATAAATATTGATGTTGTTCCTTCCGTTTTGCTTTGAATGTATCCTTATAGTATTTACATTTTGACATGCGTATAGCTTCCTTCATATCTTTTTGGGACTGTTCCTGGTCGTATTCTTCCTTGCAAATGCACTCTGCATTTAAAAAAACATTAAGAAATGATTTAAGCAAGTAAAGAGCAATGGTTTTTCACAACTTACCAAACAATGCATTATTAAAATTTTCGAGCCTTCTGAAGCAGTTTGTTCCTTCAACGCTGACAAATCAAACAGAAAGTAAAATTTTTAAGAAACGCGTGAAAGGAAAACAACAGAACAATCGATTTTCAAAAATATCTGACAAAACCAAAAACATCTACAACAAACAGAAAATACAAATCATAACAGATTGATTCTTTTTTCGCTTATAGCAGAATTTGTTTCAGAATCAATTCGTTTTTCACTTACCATTAAAGCAAGCAAGGAATCTAAACAACATTTACTTTATTATAAACTAGCTGGAACCCGGCGCGGTGCTGCCCCGTTGCCAAACTTCCATAAAATGTTATCAGTGAACCTGCATTGGGTTGATCTAAATTTGGGTTGAATGAGAGGTGCCACGCCCCTTTGTTTAACTCCCATAAAATTTGATTAGTGAAACGGCATGTGTAAATCGTGGTAGAATAATGAATTCTTAGGCTATAACTTCAAAGCTATTCGATATCGCAAATCGCATATTTGGGTTGTATGGGAGGTGCCACGCCCCCTGAATGGCGTGTGTAAATTGTGGTAGAATACCAAATTCCGAGGCTGTGCGAGCTGTAACTGAAAAGCTATTCGATATCGCAAATTATGGGAGGTTGCCACACCATACGTCCATAAAATGTTATCAGTAAAACGACATGTGCAAATTGTGCTTGAATACCGAGGCTGTGGAGGTCTATAACTCCAAAGCTATTCGATATCGCAAATTCTGGTTGCAAGGGAAGAGCCACGCCCCTTGTACAACGCCCATAAAATGTTATCAGTAAAACAGCACGTGTAAATTGTCGTCGAATACTGAATTCCGGGCTGTGTGAATTATAACGCAAAAGCTATTCAAAATATTAAATGTGGGTTTTAAGGGAGGTGCCACGCTCCCTTTCCCAACGCCCATAAAATTTTATCAGTAAAACGGCACGTGTAAATTGTGGTCGAAAACCCAATTCCATGGCTGTGCGAACTATAACTCAAAAGCTATTCGATATCTCAAATTTGGGTTGTATGGGAGGTGCCACGCCCCCTTTTCCAACACCATAAAATGTTATCAGTTAAACTTAATGTGTAAATTGAGTTCGAATATTAAATTCCGAGCCTGTGCGGTCTGTAACTAAAAAGCTATTCGATATCGCAAATTTGGGTTGTATGAGAGTGCCACGCCCCCTTGTCCAACGCCCATTTTTTCTTTCTGTAAAAAACGTTTGTAGACTATTACAAACATTTTAAAAAAGTTAGCCAAATTGGCGCAGGCGTTCTGCGATTTTAGGTATATATAAAACAGTGGGCGTAAAAGTGGGAGTGGTCAATTTTTCTTCAGTAAAAACTTAAAATGAATTACTACGAACATTTAAAAAATAAATTAGCCAAATCGGTGTAGCCGTTTTCCGATTTTAGATAAATAAAAAAGTGGGCGTAAAAGTGGGCGTGGTCAATTTTTATTTCCGTAAAAACCTAAGTTGGACTATTACGAACATTTTAAAAAATATCCAAATCGGTCCAGCCGTTCTCAACTGATGCAATTACCAACGAACGACATTTGATTTTTATTTATATAGATATCAAAACAGTGGGCGCAAAAGTGGGCGTGGTCAATTTTTCTTTCAGTAAACACTTAAATTGGATTACTACGAACATTTGAAAAAAAAATTATCCAAATCGGTCCAGCCGTTTTCCGATTTTAGATAAATTGAAAAAAGTGGGCGCAAAAGTGGGCGTGGTCAATTTTTCTTTTCGACAAAACTTAAATTGGATTACTATGAACATTAAAAAAAAATTATCCAAATCGGTCCAGCCGTTTTCCGATTTTAGATAAATCAAAAAAAGTGGGCGCAAATTGGGCGTGGTCAATTTTTCTTTCCGTAAAAACCTAAGTTGGACTATTACGAACATTTTAAAAAAAAAATTATCCAAATCGGTTCAGCCGTTCTCCACTGATGCAATTACCAACGAACGACATTAGATTTTTATTTATATAGATGAGGTAAACTATTTCGTTTCGACACTAACTCAACAAATTTTTAATTTATTTAATTTAATTTATTTAATTTTAATTAATTTGTTAGTACAATAAGAACCAAGTTCTTTTCAAGTACAAAGCATGACACAAGTGATTTTGCTTAAATTTCAAAATTAACAAAATAAAATAAGCAGTAAAAATTTTATGGACTTATATAAATAATAACATAAATATAAATAAGGATAGAGAGGAAGGATAGATAATTAGAAGAAAAAGTGAAGAAAAGATTAGTGAACTGAATATGGTTAAGTATTTTGTGGAGAAAAATATTTAATAATGGCATACTTGAATTTAAGTTCACCAACTATAGTTTTGAGATGAGTTGGTAGTGAGTTCCATAGCCTTATGGCATTAATGAAAAATAGTCTTGTTGAGTTTTGATAATTAAAACTAGGCTCATCGCATTGGACTTCTCTCAGAGACTGACCAAATTGTAGTTTCTCATAGAGATAGAAAGGAGTTTTGTGTCTAATTAGTTTTTTTAAGAATATGCAGTTACGAGCGTTGAGGTAGTTTATAATGTTACAACCAAGTATACAGTTTCTATATTGAGCTAAGTGATCAAATTTTCGTAGTCCATATACATATCTAGTAGCATGATTAAAAGCAATTTCCAATTTAAGCTGAGAACGCGAGTCTAGTTTGCTATAGACATTTTCAGAGTAGGTGATCACGGGCAGGATGAGTTGAATAACGAGTTTTCGTCTTGTATCAACTGGTGTATACTCAGCCGACAATCTTAGATTACGTAAGACAAAATAAATTTTTCGAACAACATTGTTGATGTTAGGGAGCAGTTTATTTTAAAACCAAGACTGGTTACACTGTTGACCAGGAGAAGATTTTTGTCACCTATCATTAAATCAGGAATGTCCTTAAAATTAATTTTATCTTTCGATATAGGCAGCACGTAAGATTTTAGAGCATTCAACTGTAAGCCGTTTCTAAGAGACCATTGGAACTCAAATCTTCATTTAGCCTAAATGCTAAGTCTTCCTTAAGATTCATTCTACCTCCTAAATAAAGTTGAATATCATCAGCATAAGCATGTATTGATGAGAACTTGCAACATTAGAAAATGTCATTTACAAAAACAGTAAACAAAAGAGGTCCTAGAATCTATACTTGGGGCACTCCACTATAGATATGCTTATACTGCGAGTAGCAATTTTCAGCCTTTACTCTTTGCATTCTGCCCGTTAAATAGTTACTCAGCAAACTTACCGAACTATCACAAAAACCATATAAATTTTTTAACTTAAGACATAAAAGTTTATGGTTTACTGTGTTAAAAGCTTTTGAAAAGTCAAGTAAATAGACAGAGTAATGTTAATTTCCCATCGTCGTATGAAGATCTTATATCATCTAGCACTTTTAATGTTGCAGTTGAGCAGCTGTGCCTAGGACGGAAGCCAGATTGTAGCGGAGACATAAGATTAGTTGATGAGATATATGTCGATATCTGGTCAGCCATAATTGCTTCACAAACTTTAGACAACGTAGACAAAATACTGATGGGCCGGAAGTCCTTTGGTTCACAAGGCGTGCTATTTTTTGCAACAGGCTTAACCGTAGCTATTTTCCATGAATTAGGGAAGGTTGAGGTAGTGAAGCAGTGATTTATGATATGAGTTAGAGGACTAATAACATGAACAAGAATAATTTTAATAAATTTAATATAAATTCCGTCTTCACCCACCGCGTTGGATTTGACTTTCATCACATACTTTGCAACATCATTTTCCGTAACCATAGAAAATTCAAAAGTTTGCTCAATTGGGTTAGGAAAGTCATGAGTACTTATTTGTGGAGATATAGCGTTTGACAGAAAAAAGTCATTGAGAACATTAGGATTTGCCTGGTAATGAGAAGCTTGTGTATCACCAAGACAGAACTTTTTCAGATTATTCCAAAGAATTTTTGATGGAAGATACGTTTTGAGTTTAGCAGAGCAGTATTTTATCTTAGATTGCTTTATTAATAGGTTCGAAGAATTTCTGGCACGCCTATAGTTTTCCCACTTCGCACTCGAGGGGCTATTTTTCTATATACTTCTCAACCGATTTCTCTTTCTTATGGCTTGCTGCACGCTATCAGTAAACCAGGGACAGGAAGAGTTATTTATGTTTATAGTTTTTTTAGGAACATGTTTTCTAAAAATATTTTGAACGTAGATTGTGAAAACTGACACCTTATCTTCAACATGAGGACAGAACCATATATCATACCAATAACAAGTACATCTTGAAGAAGAGCATAATTATCAATACCTTTGAAGTCATGGTAGGTAAAAGTGCGAGGAGATGAAGTACGAGAGAGGTATATGTCAAGCGTACAAAAAATAAGATCATGATCAGATACAAAATAGATTTGGTCAAACAATAGGACTTTGGAAGTTTCAGACACTATAAAGTAATCAAGAAGACTCGGACTATCATTACATGAAAAACGCGTGGGAAGGGTATCGTTAACAATTGACAGACCGACGGAAGTTATATTATCACACAAAGAACTAGTATGATTGTTGTTACATAATAGGTTTACTTTGAAGTCACCACATCTAAGAAAAAAGTCGAAGTCAATTGACAGACTGGACACTTCACAAAAGAATGAATCTAAACTATTGGATATACACGGATTATACACGCAAGCAACAAAGATTTTCGTTCTATGGTCGGATATGCTGATGTTTATATATTCAACATTAGACGACATGGATTTATTGATTAGCTTAGTGTTAAAGCAACTCCTGCAATAAATTGCTACTCCACCCCTTTTCTTTCAGGTCTATCATTTCTAAAGAGAGTAAAATTTTTCATGCTGTTAGCAGTATCATTAACATCTCTACAAAACCAGGTTTCTGAGACACACACAACATCAATAGACGAATCTTCAAAGACATACCTCATATAATCTAATTTAGCAGAATTTAGACTTCTCGCATTGAAATGAGCAATTCTCAAACCATTTTGTCTTCTGCACAAAATTTCAACTAGACATTTATCATTAGTACTACCACAATTATAATTTATATCGAACAAAAATACAATTCAAATTAAAAAAAAGATTAAGATTTAGATGAAGAGGGTAGAAAAAGGTTAGGAGAATAAGAAACATATATGAAGGAAGAAAAGACAAAACTAAACATTTTACTATGTTACTTAAATGATACTCGTATATTAAGAATGCATTAATTTTTTTATTTTAGGGAGTAACAAAATTAAAAAAAGTAGAAAAATCTTTTGTTTCTATTAATGACTAGCTGAAACCCGGCGCGTTGCTGCCACTCTCCCTTGTCAAACGCCCATAAAATGTTATCAGTTAAACAGCATGTCTAAATTGAGGTAGAATACTGAATTCCGAGACTGTGCCACCTATATCCACAAAGCTATTCGATATAACAAATTTGGGTTGTATAGGAAGTGCCACGCCCTCTTGATCACCGCTCATAGAATGTAATCAATTAAACTGCATGTGTACATGGAGGTTGAATACCGAATTCCAAAACTGTGCGACATATTACTCCAAAACTATTCGATAGCACAAATTTGGGTTCTATGGGAGGTGCCACTGCCCTTTTCCTTACGCCCATAAAAATTTACCAATGAAACTGCATGTGTAAATTGAGGTCGAATTCCGAGGCTGAGCTACCTATAACTCCAAAGCTATTCGATATCGCAAATTTGGGTTAAATTGGAGGTGTCACGCCCCCCCGACAAACTCTAAAAAATTTTATCAGTAAATCTGCAAGCGTAAATTTTGGTCGAATACTGAGTTCCGACGCTGTGCGACCTTGAACTCCAAAGCTATTCGATATCACAAATCTTCGTTGCATGGGAGGTGCCACTCCCCCTTGTTAAACGCTCATAAAATGTAATCAATGAAACTGCATGTGTACATTGAGGTCCAATACTGAATTCCAAAGCTGTGAGACCTATATTCCCAAGGCTATTTGATATCTCTAATTTGGGTTTAATAGGAGGTTTCACTCCCCCTTGTCGATATCACAAATTTTCGTTGTATGGGAGCTGCCACTCCCCCTTGATCAACGCTCATAAAATGTAATTAATGAAACTGCATGTATAAATTGGGGCCGAATACTGAATTCTGACGCTGATATTCGATATCACAAATTTAAGTTAAATGGGAGGTGCCACGCCCCTCTTACCAATGAACATAAAATTGAATCAATGAAACTGCATGTGTACATTGAGGTCGAATACTGAATTCCGGCGTTGTGCGACCTATAACTCCAAAGCTATTTGATAGCACAAAGTTGGGTTGCATGGGAAGTGCCACTCCCCTTTGCTCTACGCTCATAAAATGCAGAGGAATGAAAGTGCATGCATAAATGTAGGTCGAATACCGAATTCTTACGCTGTCAACCTATAACTTCAAAGCAATTCGATATCGCAAATTTGGGTTGTAAGGGAGATGTCACGCCTCCCTGTCCAACGCCCATAAAATAGAACCATTGAAACTGCATGTGTAAATTGAGGTCAAAAACTGAATTCCAAAGATGAATTCCTATAACTTCAAAGCTATTCGATATCACAAATTTGGGTTGTATGGGAGGTGCCCCTCCCCCTTGTCCACTCCCATAAAATTTCATCACTGAAACGGTACGTCTAAATTGTGGTCGAATACCGAATTTCTAAGCTGTGCGACTCATAACTCTAAAGCTATTCGATAACAATTTTTTTATATATGTGGGAGGTAAAAGGGGATGTGGCATTTTCTCTTAAACCATCTCGTACTCAAACCAAAGCGTACTTACAAAATTTGAGCTCAATCGGACCAATAGTTTCGAAGTATTTTGATATTTTCTTAAAAGTAAGCGTAGATGAAGTGTGACCACGCCTATTTTTATCAAAGTTAATGATAGTTATCATACGAACTTATTTACCAAATTTTAATTTAATACGACCAAAACCGTCTTAAATACAGCATTTTTATTGATTTGTGGGCGACAAAATTTGTGGGAGTGTGGCATTATATTTTTCCTAAACCAGTAGAAAGAAGTTTCCAATTTGGTTCAGTCGTTTTCAAGTTTTAAGCATCCGAACAAATCACGATTCATTTTTATATATACAGATATTGATTTGTGGGCGGTAAAAGTGGGCTTGAAAACATTAATGTATCGTGACTGCGTCTTGGAGCACCTTCACAGCAAGTTTCACTATAAAAATGTGTAGAACTCCGGAATTGCCATGATTTCGAAAAAATGGGCGTATTTATATTATGACCACGCCCATTTTTCGTACAGTTACCGACAGTAACCATCTGAACAAAATTACCAAATCTTAGTTTTTTACGATTGAAACCGTCTTAATATATCCTTTTTTGGTTTGTGATCAATAGCGTAAATTTGGCTTGTATGGGAGGTACCACGCCCCCTCGTCCAATAGTTACCAAACCTCACAGGAACACTCTCAAGATGTGGCTTCAGTTTCCCTGAAAATTTCATAAAGATCGGTTCAGCGGTTTTGGAGTCTATATGTGATATAGCCACATACCCACATACCCACATACATACATCCATTTTTATATATATAGATAAGTATTTATGTCTTACATTCTAACAAAAATCCACGGGAATTTACTGCAATTATTGCTGGCAACAGATTTCCTTAATATATTATAGTTTTCTCAAAAGGAAATTTGCTGCCTTAACTTAAAAGTAGGTACTGCTAAGGTTTCCTAAGGTTTGCTCACTGTATACTCTTGTGTGCCTTTATCTGGTTTTTGGAAAGTTATAAAAACATTAAGGGTATTTATTTAATTTTGTCCTGCAAAGTTGCTGAATTTTTAACCCTCCGATGGATGACAGCATTGGGATTGCTTAGAAGAAGTACAGTGGTCTGGGCAGACCCCATATATAGTTTTGGTGAGGAAGGGGCGCTCATGACCAGGGTGTGCATGAGGTGTACTACAGGTTTGTCTTAATTATGAGGGAATGTTGGGTTTTGCGTGTGTTCAGGCTCGCCCACAAAGGGGGAGTTTGTAGGTTGAACCCCCCATTGGGAATAGTAATTGTAAAATTTTTTACAAATTAACTTTAAATAAAAACTAAAATAAAACAAATGCGAGTTAAACTCCACTCCATGAGAACGAGCCCCCCGATGGGAATAGATATAGTTTAAGTTTTTACAAATTAACTCCAAATTAACACCGAAATAATTAAAAAAAACTCAATGACTTGAAAATCGCAATTGGGTTCCGAATCGTTCCCAACTTCGGGACAGCCTGCATAGCTATGGGTTGAGTGTGGGCATGCGGCTTACCAGTTAGCGGTGGATTATGGTTCCAAATTTTACCATCTTTGGACCAGTAAAGTTTAGCGACTTGCTCAAGAACAGGTATGGCAATGGCAGTGGTAATAATGCGTTCATCCTGCTCGGTGCGATTTTCAAGAGCAGCGGCCACACTTCCAACCTCACCACTCAGTTGAAAACACATAAATTTGAACTTGAATTACACTACAATGACATAAAATATAATTACATTATCTAAATAATGAAATGAGAAATATTAAATGAAATTAGAAAATATTATTGTCAACTAAAATGCAACGCAGAAACGCAACCAGATTTCATGCTTTATTATTTAGGTGGGCACTTTATCTCATGAAATTCCATTTTGAAATTGCTTGTTAAAGTTTATTAAATTCATAATTTCTTCCATTCGCCATTCCATTTTATATTTTTTGACTTTTTAATGCTTTTGCAATATTTTTTATTTTTGAAAGGTATTTACTTAAAAATGTACACACTTATGTACATTAGACCGGCTATTTGAAAAAAAATTTTTGCGATCGATCTGTCCCGGGCATAAAAAGTTTCCATTTGGCTTAGAAGTTTCTGATATGAAATTTGGTGACGATCGGATTATGTTTGGTGGACCCAATGGGGCTTAAAAAAATATCAATACGTAAAACAGAAAAATATGTGGTTTTATTCAAATTAATTAAAAATAAGCAACATTTCACTTATTTTTCTTACTCCTTTAGCACTAAATTGTTTTTTTAATTGAAATACCCCTGCAAGACTTTCACCCAACTTTAAGGTGATTACAAACTACTTTCAAAACTTTCACTTCAACTACTTTCTTCGAAAATAACTAGTGATTTTCTCTATGAAATGGCCGCAAAATCACCAGTACGCACTACCTACGATATGACAGATTGACTAGTAGAATATGGTCCTTTTGAAACCAACTAGTGGTCAGTCTATAGAAAATTAGATAATATCTGGTTACTTTCATTCTACTTACTAGTGAGGAGTAAAACGGCTACATTTTAAATGGTTTTTTAGCTAGTGAAAATAGAAAATATTTAGCCATAGCAAAAAATATTTTAAGGTCGACTCAAAATTTAGTGTGAAATATGAAACAGGCGCTATACAAAAACTTCCAAAACATTTTTTGCCATTTATTCTGTATAAAAAGGACATCTACGTCTACGCTTCGGATAATATCGTGTCTTTTTTTTCAAGTAAATTACAACCCTGGTCACGGAGAAACAAATTGATGCAACGCTGAGACTTTTGCTTTGCTCGTTACTACAACCCAGAAATTCTATTTCGTTGCCGCTCAACTCACTACTTTTCGATGACTTTTCAACTAAATGAAAGTTACTCCATGAATAACTACATTAAAGTAACTTAACTTTTCGGACTAGTTACGTTTGGTCCTGCAGGGACCTTTTCAAAAAGTTATCATTCATCAAAATCGGTTTAAAAATGAGAGAGATTTAACACTTTTAATCTTTCATCAACCTTGCTTTTTTTATTGTAGCATGCTAGTTCTTAATTGTTTTAAATTTCGAGCCATGTCATAATTATCCAGATAGCATTGACAGTTGGATGGGAAGCCATCTCCTGTCAAAAAATATACTCACAAAGAGAGCTCTCACAATTCGTAATGGCCGCATTCAGCGAAGTCAACTGATGTGAACAGTGCTGTCAAAAGAATTTTAAGCCTGCAGCTAAAATTGCTAACAAAAGTATCTTAAAAGAGCTAACCTAGTTGTAAGTTATTGAATGTAATTATTAAATTATGTAAATAATTTAATTGCAAAGGTTTCACACTCAAATTTGCAGCGTTTTTCTGTGTTAATTAATTTAACAGCACATCTGTTGTCAGCTGTTGACTACGCTGAATGCTACCATTGAATTTTTGTAATGTTAGTTTTTGCCACTTTCTTCAATTGTCGCTTCGTTTCACTAACAGATGTTTTTGACAAGCTATGGTTTCCTTTTGAAGAGAAAAAAGGCAGTTGTCAATGCTACCTTGGTAATTATGCCATGATTTCGAGCGTTTGTTTTAATATTTAAGCCTAGTACTCTGTTCGTTTGCGTGAAATTTCGCTGGCAACATCTATTTATTTGTTGCATGAAATTATTGACTTAAAGTTTGTTGCGAGGAATTCCTATGGCAACGTTCCTCAGAGAGATTCAGAGAATATGTTGGGAGATTTCATATGATCTCTCTCTTTTCACTTAAAAATAAATAGGCAGTACCAAGGTTCATTTATAAGGTTGTGGCACTTGAGAGAAATGCACTCTTTTTCCTGCCTTTGCTCGAACTGTCACTGTGCTTTTCTTTGTTCCTAGCCATAGTAGAATTAGAGAAGGTATATGCATTTCGGAGAGACAGACTGCCGGAACTGTCAAAACGAAGTTGACAGCTCATACAAAATTTGAAAACGATGAGAATGTGATAAGAAAGCAAAAATAGGCAAGAATAGCAAAATGCTTGAGTTTGACCATTCTGGCTATGAGAAAAAGAGAGCAGTCAGAAATGCATATACCTTTACTAGTTCTACCATGGTTCTAAGCATTTATTTTCTTCATTTCTTTTCATCCATTCTGACAGTTCGACCGAGTTCGCTCTCAAGTGCCACAACCTTATAAATGAGCCTGGGCAGTACCATGGCAGAATAACCAGGTAGATGCAATTCCGAGAGCAAAAAACCAGAGAGAGCAAAACATTGGCGTAGCTATAATATCACTATTGACAATTTATGTTTATTCGTTCAGCCATAGGGATGTATAATTTACTTGTAACCGTATAAATCAATTGAGTACCCAGATTTTATGCATGAACGTGTAAAAAAACTAAACAAAAATCTTAAAAAATTCATAAAATGAGCCGTGTTTTAAGATATAAGCTACATAATTAATGAAGCAAATGAAAGTTTACTTTTATTATAATTTTCATTCGACTACTTATTTCCATTGTGTAGTAACCAATTTATTAGTGTAGCTATGTACGGCTGATCTAAACTGTCAAAATAGATTTTAGCATGTGAAATTGCTGTTGGAAAACATACAATTTATTTAATAAAATCGACGATTGTTTGCTAATTTTATCTTGCTGGAACGGAAGCTAACTATGAATGAACTGTTTTCGAATTATCGCGACGGAAGAAAGTTATAGGCAGTACAGAAAATCCATTGTCAAAACTGAATAAATAAGCAAGTAAAAATTGATAACATTTTCAAAACAGCTCATTTTGACGTTATAATTACGCCTTTGTTATTGTTTTGTTGTCGGAGAGAGCATATTTCTAGTGCATCTACCTGGTTATTCTGCCATGGGCAGTACAATTAAATTAAAAAGCAAAGTAAATTAAACAGAAACATGTTGCGATAATTTCACGCTGCGGAACAGAGTACTGCTCTGACGAAAATGTTGTGAAAATTTCCACGCTTGTTTCGCAACTGTCATATATTGTATAGAGATTTGAGTGGAGTTTCACATGAAACTGAACAGAGTACTATGCTTTATGTGAAACTGAATTTTTTGTGCGAAATAGTTATTGATATTTAGTTTTGATATTTAGTGCAAATGAGATTTCGAATCAAAATCAACCAACAGGAGTTTTTTGAGTCTTCGGCACAAAAGTCGAACATTCGTTTAACCAAAATAAAAAGCAAAGTGGAATTAATTGGCTACTTTTCTCATCAAATCACTGGCGCCAAATTACCATCGACGCTCAGAGTTCTTGCAATTTGACCACTCTACGTGGGACTACAACGACGATTTCAAAGACGCCGTTCATTTTTGTTACAATTTGTTCGTCGTCAATAGCCGCATTCAGCGCAGACAACAGTTGGCAACTGTTGTGTAAAAATTCGTTGAATGGTACAAATTTGGTAGCGCTAACTAAAACTGATAGCGCTAACTAAAAGTAGCGAACGCCTTTTAATCGAGCGAACAAATTCTATGCTACATGACCACAACTGTTTGCTTAACTGTCAGATGCTATTACTGACGCTGTTAAATTAATAAACGCAGAAAGAACGCAGCAAATTTAAGTGAGAAACCTTTGCAATTGCATTAAATTTACATACAAATTAAATTGAATCTAACTTCTGACGTGTAGAGTAGCAACACATTCAGAGAAAAACATCGTGAACAAAAGTAGCGCTACCATTACAGTTCACAACAGTTGTCTGCGCTGAATGCGGCCAATGTTACTGCTAAGCGGGGAGTCAAATTCATGAAAGACTACAACCGGATCCTGACAAATGATGAAAATCAGAAGCAATTAGTACTGCAAATGGTTAAACCGTACCGAAACAAATATCCATCGTTTTCCAAATCTGCTCTATCGTAATCCATATATTCTTGTTACTTTCTTATTTTTCAACCAATGGATAACTATTAATGATAACTTTTTGGAAAGGTATTTTAGTTTAAAGAGCAACTTTGTGCTAAATAAGTAAAATATTGCTTATTTTTAATTTATTTGAATAAAACCACATATTTTTCTATGTAATACGTATTCACATTTTTTTGAAGCCCCATTGGGTCCACCAAACATAATCCGATTGCCACCAAATTTTTTATCAGAAACTTCTAAGCCAAAAGTAATCTTTTTGTGCCTATATATATATGTACATATATATATAACTTAAAAGTAAGAGCTCATCGCATGAAATATATCTCAAGAAATATTTAAAGAGATAAATTTAATGATATGAGCAATTTCATGATATGAGCAGTCTACACATGCGATATTGATCATGAAATTCAATTTGACAGTAGAGCATGACATCGAAAACCCTACAAATTAATTATTTTCTTTAATTCTCGTATCAGAGCATAAAAAAATAAAAATTGCATTCGCCATTTTTATTGAAGTTCTCACAAGTAAACGATCACATGAAATCTTGGTTGCATGAGATCAAATTTGACAATTCTCATGTAAGAAAATATCGCTCGTGAGAAGTCATGTTTTATACGTCCAATCGTATGAAATCATATCGGTTTTGGATGGTCTGGCCAGACCACTGTAATACCACATACAGAAAACATGACAAAAAGAAAAAATTTTTATTACGAAATGCACTCAAAAACCCTGAATTTGTTTCCATTGCGTTCGTCACATCGACTTTAAGGAAGTCATGGGACCGTTTCGCTCAAACTTGCCAGAAAAAAATGACGCAGTTTCAAAGTTGAAAATGGTCTGGCCACTGTCTGGCCAAACAAAATTGCCGTATTTATGCCACTGAAAATCCACAAGAGATTCAAGAGGTACTTCTTCACGATGCAAAAGTCACTGTTTGGTGCGGCGTTTGTGCTAAAATGCTCTTTGGGCCGTTCTTTTTCGAAGATGATAATGGCCACAGAGTTATTGTCAATCAGGAGCGTTATCGCGATATGATAAACAATTTTTTTCATGCCAATCGTTCGTCGAAAGCGTATCAGGCACTACTGGTTTCAACAAGATGGCGCGCCACCACACACAAGCCGCACTACAATCGATTTTTTGAAGCAATTGTTCCCTGGCCGTTTGATGTCAAAAAATGGTGATTTCGATTGGCCGCCATGATCACCAGATTTAACGCCTCCAGACTTCTTTTTGTGGGGTGATTTGAAATCAAAGATTTACGTCAACAAGCCAAAGACCCTAGAAGAGCTGAAAACCAACATCCGTCAAGAAATAACCGCCATTCCCATCGAAATGTTGAAGAAAACCATGGAAAATGCTGCAAAACGGGCACAATATGTCGTAGAGGCCAATGGCGACCATTTACGAGATATCATATTCAAGAAATAATGTAAGCAAATCTACTTGAACCCAATTAAATGATATTTACAAACAGACAAAAAATTGTGGTTTCTTTGATTTATTTAAAAATAAAATGGGCGCTTCGAATATTGGCAACCCTGTACATTATATTAATGAAAAGGTGCATTAAGTTCAATGAATTATTCATTGATTTTGGTACAATGAACTGTGGTCATTGATTTCAATGAATTTTCTTCATACTTTAATGAATAGTTCATTAAACTTAGTGCTTTTCAATGAATGGTTCCTTGAATATCAATGTACACTTCATTGAATTCAATGAACGAGTTCATTAAAAAATGCCAAAATTAATGGTTTTTTCATTGAATTTAATGAAAAGTTCATTGAATTCAATGTAAAGTTCATTGAATTCAATGTAAAGTTCATTGAATTCAATGTATAGTTCATTGAATTCAATGAATTAAGTTCATTGAATTTAATGTATTTAGTTTATTGGATTCAGTGTACAGTTCATTAAATTTGATGTATTCAGTTCATTGAATTCCATGTATATTTCATTAAATTTAATGTATTTAGTTCATTGGAATGAATGATCTATACACTAAATTCAACGAATTATTTGTTAATCCCTCTCTAAACATTTTTAAAATAAGGAAATAATTACAATTTCAACAATATTTTTTTATTTTATAGAGTCAATTAATATACAAATTTTCGAAGATTTTGAATAGTTTTAAATTTATAAAACTATACGGCAATAAACTCCCACAGGAGTGTGCATGCCACAGGATATTTTAATTGAAATAATTGAAAAATTTTAAAGCACACATCTACGGCTCTAATAAAACTAGCAAATTGAAATTTTACACCATCCATGAATGTACTGGTAATTGTATGCTTTAGGAAAGTTTTTCTTCCAAAGTTGTCGTTACTGCATACTTTTTGAGTGGGCACCAAATACCCAAGAAAGCTCCAAAGAAGTTTCATAGCAGTACTGCCTGGAAAGATATTAATTGAAAAAAATAACTTGAATTAAGATTGTGATTTTTAGATCAAGTAAGTTTTCAAGAAGGCAACAAGAACAACAACAACAACTCTTTATAGAGTCAATCACTTAGCTGACTAGACATTCTGTTTCGGAAATCGCTACATATTCCTCTTCAGTAGTCTTTGAGTGATTAAGCTGTGATCAACTCACTGTTTAAACTAGCATATGAATGTGCAGATTCTGGAATTCATTCTAATGAATTGTATGGCTGCTAATCATATGACATTTCAAATTAGATTAGCAGCCATACAATTCATAAGAATGAATTCCAGAATCTGCACATTCATATGCTAGTTTAAACAGTGAGTTGATCACAGCTTAATCACTCAAAGACTACTGAAGAGGAATATGTAGCGATTTCCGAAACAGACTGTCTAGTCAGCTAAGTGATTGACTCTATACAGAGTTGTTGTTGTTGTTGTTGTTGTTGTTGCCTTCTTGAAAACTGACTTGATCTAAAGCTCACAGTCTTAATTCACGTAATTATTCAATAGATCATAAAAACTAATTAAAAAAATAACTATTTATTTATTTAGCCTCGAGAAAAATTAAGCTTACCACTGTAATTAGTGAAATCTTCAATTTCTGACAACTTTACCCGCACAGCTTTACCTTTTATGTGGTTTTCATCCTTTAAAAATGTAAATATTTTTTTGAAAATGATGGCAGCAGTCACTTAAAATGCCAGGTATATTTCCTATTATTTACTAATACTAATAGTTATTCAACAGATTTAAATTTTCTTTAACATTCAAAGCACAACATTTTCTTCACTTTTAATTTAATTTATTATCACCTTTTATCTAAAATTTACACACACAATTGCCACACGTCTTCACAACTTCGCGTTTGACTTCAAACAAAATTGGGAAGGGAATAAATTAGTATACATTGAATTTAATGAACTGTGCATTGAATTTAATGATCTATACATTGAATTCAATGAACTATACATTGAAATCAATGAACAATACATTGAATTCAATGAAATATACATTAAATTCAATGAACTATACATTAAATTCAATGAACTATACATTAAATTCAATGAACCATTCATTAAATTCAATGAACTATACATTGAATTCAATGACCTATACATTGAATTTTATGAACTATACATTGCATTTAATGATCTAAACATTGAATTCAATGTTATGTTCATTAAAAATCAATGTATGGTTCGTTAAAATTTTATTTACAACTGGAATCAATGTACTTTTCATTGATATCAATTGATTGAAAGAAAGATTGATATCAATGAAAAGTCCATTAAAATAATGAAAACAAATCATTGATATTTATTTAGACATTTTTAATGAATATAACTTCATTGATTTCAATGAACAGTACGTTAAAAATTATGAGCAATTCATTAAAATTCAATGATTTTTTCATTAAAATCAATGAATTAATTTTAACGTATGCTGTTCATTAAATTTGTTTTTTCTGTGTACGACACTTATTAAGTTGCTAACTAGCTGATAATTTAACTAGTTTCCCATAGAAAATTTTGACATAATTTAGCAGATTTGTCAAGTTTAGCAGGTTTGTAGGACAAACCAAATGAATAAATACTTTTAACAACCGACCAACCAACCCTTATTAAATTTTTCTTTAACGATCACTATTTTGTTCCTTTAAATAAAAACCCGAACTTCAAAACCATACAAAATGTCGAGTAGCTTTTAAAGTTTCCACAAATGCGGCATATTTATTGTGATTGAGTGCATGTTACACCAAAGATATCGTCAACAAATTCAATGCCGCCAAATTGCGATCTAATCTCAAAGGATTCGCAATCGGCAATCTACAACTATCTGCATTGAATAAAATAAACAAAATAAGTTAATAAAATAAATAATTAAGTGTCAAAATGGATTGTTTGGAAAACAGATCAAAGGCAACGCCAAACGTCAGAGCACAAGAGATCGGGAAAAACGCAAGTTTTGAATTACATTGAGATGCTAATATTTTGGATTCAACAACAACATCAGTAATACAAACAATAAGAACAAGAATAAATAAATAATGGATATGATTTCGTTGCAAATGTATCGAATTCGGTCATTTTGAGGTGAGTTCTAAACGCAGCTGAATAGCTGTTATTATGATCATTAGTAGACAGCAACATTTCACTCAACATCAACCACAACATCATCATCATCGTCATTTTTATCGACATCGTCATCTTGCCATGCTGCAGAGACTCAAACGATCGATCGAGTCTGAGCAACAGCGTCATCTGGCGGTGGCGTTAGACCAATTCTAAAACAACAAACATGGCAGCAAGATTGCTGCTGCTGCTGTTGCTGCAGCTCACAAGCCTCAGCTAGATTAAAAAAGATCTACAAAATAGCAAAAATCTGCAACTTCTCTGCTGCTCCACGAGAAACTGTTTAAAATGGTTTTTGTTCTGTTTTTGTGTTTTAACTGCAGTTGCACTGGCGCTCAGAAGATGATCGCTGATCAAAGCGATCCGCCACGAGCTAAAGTCAATCAAACTTGCAGTTTATCGCAGTCATAATTTTTCATCGCCGCTGCTGCTAAGTTTTTTGTTTGCTGATAAAATTTGTCTAAATAGCGCTTCTTCGCTATTCAGACGGGTGTGTTGCCAAACGGGTAAACGGTGCGAGGCTTCTTTTGATGGTTTTGCTATCGATCATAAATTTGATTTAAGAACTATTTTTTAATGCTTCAATTTAACGATACATTTGGCGACAGCTGAACTGTGATGCTTGGAAATCACTCATAAAAATGTCTAGAGAGCGATTTCGTTTGGCTTCTTCTTTGCTTTCTCATATTGATATGGTAATAAAATTTTAGAGGCTTTAAGAAATTGCTTTGTTTGCAAAAAATGTTTAATGCAACACAATTAGGAGAGATTTTTGAGTTGAATCTGAAGTGTTCAAGAAATAAATAAGGCTTTTGGGTTTGTTTGGTTGTAGAAAGTTTTTATAACCCTTCAAAATTTTGTAAAAACGTAACACAATCAGACAGTACTTTCTTAACAGTGTGAAAAAAAGGAATTTCTGAAAGAAGATTTCATACATGCTGACCATTATTGCCATTATACATTGGCGTCGGAAGCGGGGGAAAAGGGGGCAGTTGCCCCCCCCCACTTTTTTGGATAGATAAACAATTTAAAAAGAAAACTTCAAAAGTTATTCAAAATATCAGGGGTCGAATTACAGCATACGTGATCGAGAAAAATTACGAAGAGCACGACTAGACAACACCCTATCAATCTTGTACAATTTTGCTCGATCACGGATGCTGTAATTCGGCCCCAGTTTTTTTTACAACGATAATATTTTTTTATTTTATATTTTCCTCTTCTTTCTCTCTTCTTCATAAGCATGCTTGCGGATAACCATTTTCTTTCTCTGTGTTTGCAAAAAGATAGAACAAAATGTAGAGTTTCTACTGCAATTCCAATTTGAAAAAATTCGGATACACTGAAAAACTATTAAATTAAGCTTGTGCCTGCATCAGCAGCTTCATCTGAGCGTTTTTTAGTGCTCTCAGACGACTTAAAACGTATCTTCGAGCAACTATGACACAGAAACGACTCACTCATGCGGCACTTATACACATTCACAAAGATTAAACTGAAGAATTTAATTCTATGGAGGTGATGAAAGAGTTTGTTTCTCGCAAGGACAGAAGAAAGCATTTTGGAATAATTTAAATTGATATAACTTTTTGTATCTTATTGCATTTAAACCATGTAAAGATATACCTAGTCTTGCTTTATAAAAGCAACAATTATTTCTTATATTTTCATATTACCATATGAAAGATTCTTTAATGAATGATCTCTAATATCGAAATTGGAAGAACTTTTAAAAATAATGAAATTTTAATATTTTCTATATATTTTTATATTTTTTTTTATTTTAAACTAAAATAAAAAAGTTGTTTATTCACGTTCATGTTTCTTTGAAGAAATTTTGGTGAACTTTTTTGCACCACCATTTTTACTGCCCCCCAGATGAAATTCGCTTCCGCCGCGCTTGCCATTATCAAATTTATATAAACGTTCATTACGTTAAAACCTGCACCCAAAACTGACTGATTTTTTATTGACCGATTTTCTTGAACTTGCACCAAACAACAACAAACTATGGCCTGTGAAAGTGCGTTCTGCTGATAATTTTAAAGGCAAGTTTCGAGTGTCAGCTTGAGTTTATTTGCAACACTGGATTAATTGGTCAATTCAAATATCATTATAAATCACTCTTTATCATAACAAAACCACAGTTTCACCACAATTTTTAACCGACTTCAAAAAGGAGGAGGTTGTCAAGTTGGTTGTTTTTTTATAAATGTATGTACATCTATAACTCCTAAAGTACTTACCCGATTGCCACAATTTTTTCAACAGATAGAGATATTAGACGCGGAGGTGCCCGTCTAAAAAGTGGAAGGCATTCGACACAGGGGAGTGGCAATATAAGAAAAACTTTGTGTATCGATTAGTATTAACACTAGAGTACTGAAATTTAGTACAGGGGTAGGCACAATTATTAAAAGTTATGTTAAAAAAAGTAAGCGTTATTCGATAAAGGGCGTGGCAATATTAGAAAAACGCTGTAACACGAATAATATTGACACTAGGGAACTGAAATTAGCTACAGGGTTAGGCATAATTTTGAAAAATTACTATGAAGAAAGTGGGCGTTGTTGGACAAAAAAGGACGTGACAATATAAGAAAAATACTAGAGTACGGAAAGCAGTATAGGGTACGAAAATTCATTACAAGAATGGGTAAAATTGTTATCATAATCTCCAAAAAGAAAGAAATAAAAACTTTTTAACAAATAAAAAACCAACTTCAAAACCACTACAAAGTTATAAATAATTCTTTTCACACTAATTCTTGGTCAAATTTGATTATTTATTTATATATTAATAAATTGAAAAGCCTATTATTACAATTTTTTTTTCTATTTTGTATTATTATCATAAATATATTAATTTCTCCATGAATGAAAAACCTTTAAAGTCGGCGCCTTTACAGGGTGTTCCGTATTAAAAAGACAATCCTGCGGTAGTTGATCCTTGGGTCAAGAAAAAGAAAAAATTTGTATGGCAGGGGGGGTCCATCTGCCAGAGTTCAGAGTTATAAGGAAAAGTTTACATAAAATCACTTAAAAAAATTTAATCAGCGCTGCGCTTATAACTTTAAAATTAGTGCAGCTAGAAAAAAGTTAAAACCATTTTATGCACGTAATTAAATAACAAACTAGGGTTTGTTGCACTTTGTAAACTTTATTCTGTCAAAACACTTTAAATAATTTTTTTTATAAAAAAATTGATATTAAAAAATATTTTTTTCTTTCAAATTTGATTTTCACGAAAATTCGTCTAAGATTTTATTTTTTCTAATGATGCAGTTTGAACCTCCTAAGTATTGTTTTTAAAGCTCTCGTTATAAGTTCTTACGCTTAGTCAATAACAGGGTGAATCGAAAATACTTTTTTTGTCTGGTTGAATTCTAATAGCACGCAAAAGTTGCGGACTTATGCCAATAGTGTCTGTGCAAAATATTAAGTTAATTGGATAATATCTTTGTCTCAAACCTGGGCCAAAAGTTTGTCCATACCATTTATATAGGAAAAAATGTTATTTTCTTGGAAAAAGTCATCATTATTTTTTTTTTTTGTGTAAATTGTTACAAAACTGGTACGCATCTCATTTTGCAATTAATTGCTTGTAACAATGACTTATCAAGCATAACAATTAGTCAAAATCTACAAGAGTTGTGATACTTTCTGTCTCAAACCTGGCCTCAAATATTCGAAATGTTGGTCTAAAATGCTACATTTTATTTCATTGCTGCCAAGTACAAAGGGCTTTATAGCAGATTACATAATTTTCATCTAGCCATATATGCAAATACTACAAGGTGGCGCAAAAGTAACCTTGCGATGTTTTTTGGCTGTAATTTAAAAAAAAATGAAAAACTTTGATTCTTCTTGTGGATTATTTTTATTTGGTCTGTTAATTTTTTTTACATCAAGTCGAGAATATGATGTCATGTAAATGACTGCCGCCACAGTTGATTGTCATTTGAACCCTTTTTATGGCATTTTTCATCACTTCGGCCAAAACTTCCGGCGATAAGTCCTCACATTCTTGACGGATATTGTCTTTAAGAGCTGCAAGAGTCTGAGGATTGTTGACATAAACCCGCGACTTCAAAAAGCCCAACAAAAAGAAGTCTGGAGCAGTCAAATCAGGCGATCTTGCTGGCCAGTGCAAATCGCCAAAACATGAGATTAGGCGCCCGGGAAATGCATCCTTCAGCATATCGGTGGTGGCACGTGCAGTGTGTGCCGTTGCACCGTCCTGTTGGAACCACATGTTTTCCAATCCCAATTCATCAAGTTGCGGCAGAAAGAACTCGTTGATCATTGCTCTGTAGCGCTCACCATTCACAGTAACCGTTTGGCCCGCGACGTCTTTGAAGAAAAAAGGTCCGATGACTCCTCCAGCGAAAACAGCACACCATACAGTGTCTTTGAGCGGGTGTAATGGCTTTTCGTGGGTTACACGCGGATTTTCAGTGCCCCAGAAGCGTAAATTTTGCTTATTTACGTACCCGCTAAGATGGAAATGGGCCTCATCACTCATGATTATTTTTGATGAAAAATCATCTTCCTCTTGGTGGTGATTAAGGATGGCTTGAGCGTATGTTAGACGCGATTGGCGGTCAGCAGCTAACAGCTGATGCACCGTCTGGACTTTGTACGGAAACATCTTCAAATCGTGTACCGAAACTCGCTGTAAAGACCGTCGACCGATACCCATTTGCGTGGCACGTCGTCTGGTCGATGTCGACGGCGCTTCCATGACATCCTCGGCTACAGCAGCAATATTCTCTGCAGAAAGGCTACTCCGGGGTCTGCCACGCCTGGCAGCATCTCGTGTTGTGCCAGTCTCTTCGAGGCGAGCGGCTAAACGTCGCAGTGTTTCACCAGTAGGAGTTGGACGGCCAGGAAATCTGCGACGATATTCAGGTTGTGCCAAAGTCACCGACCGATTATTGGTCAAATAAATAGTTACCAATATTCCGCGTTCTGGAGCAGTGTAGCGTAACATTGTTTATTAACGTGTATTTCGCATGTGTTTACTACACAAATGTCAAAACAGAACTGACATTAGGGGCCAATCGCAAAATTTATAGCATTTTCTGATAGGAGGATTACTTTTGCGCCACCTTGTATATAGCAATCGTAGCTATAGTGTAGCTATCCGCTCACTTGTTATAACAAACGTGACCCAGAACCTACCACGTGGAGGTGGCTACACTTCAGGTTCCACCCGAGCCCTCTCCAACCACCCAACCATGAAGGGCTCTATTTTTTTTTGTATAATTTTGTTTATTATATTTTTATATAATGTTTTTTTTTTAATAAATTTAAATTTTTAAAGTAGAGTTATTCTGTATCAGTAATAGTTGTATCGGCGAGAAAATAATCGGATTTTGTTTCAAATATAGGCAGTCGTTTTTGAGACTGTAAAGTTGACCTTTTGTGTCGGTCTCGATCTTCCTGGCCGCATACTCTGCTTGCTGCTTCCGTTACTAGTTTTACTATCCGTTTAACAGCCACTGTGTGACACGGGAACTTACAAAAATCCCAATCGACAAACAATTCGTTACCTGATAACTTTTGCATGAGTTCATCATCAGACACATGATCCAAAACTGGAGGCGACGTTACTGTCAAGGCTGGAGCTTTCCAGTCAATTATCTTAGAATAATGTGTAGACTTAAAATTTACGGAAGGCACAATATTGTATCTAACAACTCCACATGATTTAGAGCATCTTGGCGCATCTTGGCGTATATCTGTTCTGGTGTCTGTTATCATGCTAAGATGGATATTTTCAGGCAATGCGAAGAATGTGTTCTGCTGAATCGAGCGATTCACAATGATGCGATATGCAGGTGGCAGGAATCTTGATTGCTGTATGATCTCAAAGAGATGCCTGGAACCATCTTTGATTGATTTATCCTTTTTGATCTTAAACCACATGAGGACGTAAACTTTAAGTAAATACTTAACAATGTGCTGAAATTTCGCCGATGGTGTGCGTGTAGAAACGTATAATCTTAAAACACGATTTGCAGTGGTAAGCCATCGAGCCTTGTTAATCTTACCTGGGTCTCGGCATTAGAGGTCATCTGTACAAACACCTGATGCCACTTCTCGGGATATATCAAGCAAATTCTTTTGGTCTTGGCTTAGACATTTAGAATCAAAGTCAAATCGCATTTAGCGACAGCTGTATATTTAGCGATAGGCCGTGTATGGCAATCTGTCAATTTGGATCCAATTGGTCCTATATAAGAATTTGGTCCAGAAGTAGTACCATCGATGGTTCCAAACAAACTTCCAAACGGTAGCTCGTTGAAATGAATGAGGCATACCATCCATTGCAGTGGCCGCTTAAGCTTTTCTTCTAACTTTCTTACCACTCCTCCGGTCCAACCAGTATTTACATTGGTCCCGTCACATCCTAAAAGCAAAAGCTTTGTCAGACCCCCACTAAATTCTTTGCAAGCATATTCATAAATGGCATTGCACTCATCTAGAGCGCTTCCTGATCAAGGGGTTACGTGGCCTACATATGAAGAATTTGGCTCCGCTACAAGGGAAATATGCTCCTCCTTGATTGTTCGTTGGTAAAACTTTGTACCGCGCTTAATTTGAGACATTGTGCTATCTTTACGACCGTCAAAGTAAGGGCCTGTTATCGGACCAGGCCATAATTTTTTGATCTGATATAGAAATCTTCGCCTGTTTTGAATTTATCACGTCTGATTTTGTTTCTATCAGTGATCATTGCTGGTTTATCAGCGGCTATTAATCCTATATCTTTATATGCAGAGGTAACGATTGCAGCTGCTGCTCTTTCACTGACCCCAAAGCGTTGAGAAACGAGAACACTTTCTTTCAAATGTATTCTCATTTGAATATTTTGGATTGATTGGTTACATATTGGTGGTTTGTAAAGGTCACAGCCATCATCTTTGTCGTACTCAATTTCGGTAAGACAGTCTATCTTTGGTAAATCGAGCGATAAAGTGTTACAGGGAATTTCTTCCTGAATTTGCAATTTTTCTCTCTTTTCATTTAGTAATTTGTGTTCTAATCTCGCTGTCAATTTTTTTGATTCATGTATAGCATGTATAGATTCATGTACACGACTGATGTGCAATTTTCTTTGACGTCGTTGGTCGATAAGAAAGGGACGTTCGAAAGGCGGGATTTTTTTTTTCTTTGAGACAATTGCAAATTTCAAAATTTGAGCATTTACATGATGCAATGTCGAAAAGCTTTCTGGCTGCAGTTCTAAACTCAGCAGCCTTTCTTTGCAGTCCTGGACACCTGTTAAGCTGTCTTAGCTCATTCTTCAACTTTGTATATAAGGTTCATTTGTATTTAACATATGAATTACTCGAGTATGTGGCACTCTTGGGATCGACGCCTTTTCGTATAAGGCTTCAATTTTGCCAGCCAGAACATCTGAAATGGCAGCAAATGTTGGCTCCTTTTTCCCACCACTTTCTAATCCCATAAGGCGCCGCACGTCAAGACAACATCTTATCACGTCTTCATATGTCGGCAACTGAGATCCAAGAAAGTATTTTGGAATTCCAAAAATTGGGCAAGTGACTGCATGCCGTGAAAAAAATTTCGAGACTGACATTATGTAAGGAATTAGACTTTGATTTATGAATTTTAATACAGGAAAACAATAAAAAATACTCCGGAAAGAAAAGAGATCAAGAAAACAGATTGACTTGACTTTACTGTTGAGCTTTATTATTCAAATGCAAACTAGCAGCCAAATCAATTTTAAAATATTAATTCTTTTCTGCTTAAATTCTGGGAACAAGAAAATAAAAATTACAACAACAACATAAACGCACACGCGAGCTTGCAGAGACGTCGATCGATTGTTCGCAGAAAACTGCAACAAATCAAGAAGATTTGAATGTGTATTTCAACGATTTTTCAATACAATAAGAAAAAACTATTTTTTCGAAGAGTAAAATATCACAATTCTTGTAATTTTGTCCAAATTTTTCTGTTTGATAACTCATTGTAACAAGCAATTAATTGCAAAACGAGATGCATACCAGTTTTGTAACAATTTACTAATTCGTTCCATCAGCTCTTCAGTGGTGCTTATTTTTTTGGAGTATACAAAATTCTTCCTTACACACCAGAAATAAAAGTAAAACGGTGTTAGATCTGGAGATCTCGCTGTCCAAGCAATCAATGCATCTAACTTAACTTTTTTCTAGTTCCACTAATTTTTAAGTTGTAAGCGTAGCGCAGATTAAATTTTTTTAAGTGATTTTATGTAAACTTTCCCCTATAACTCTGAACAGGGGGTAGATGGACCCCCTGCCATACAATATTTTCTTTTTCTTGACCCAATTGATCAACTGCCGCAGGATTGTTCTTTTAATACGGAACACCATGTATAATCAGACTTTTATAAAATAAGCGCTCCGGTTTTAAAGGTTTTTTATTCATGGAGAAATTAATATATTTATGATAATAATACAAAATAGAATAAAAATTATAATAATAGGATTACCAATTTAATACTATATATAAATAAATTATCACATTTGACCAAGAATTAATTTGAAAAGTAATTTAAAATAATTTTTTACTTTGAAGAGGTTTTGAAGTTGGTCTTATTTTTTTGTTAAAAAGTTTTTATTGAAGTGAAAACTTCTTAAGGAGCGTTGAGCTATTTTTGGTAGAGGGTAAGTCTTTGGTTTGCGTCATTATTGCGGAGAGTAGCTTTCGTCTTTAATACAGACAGCGAGTTGATTTCGTCAATAAAATTGACACTGCTTATTACAGTGATTCCGCAAGGTCGATTGTGTAATTACTTCAGTGCTTCTCAAACTGTTCGGATTCTATTTGTTCCAGTGCTTATGAAACTGTTACTTCCGTGACTTTCAAACTGTTACTTCAGTGGCTTTTGAACTGTTCGATGGAGTGACTTTCAAACTGTTGGACTTTTCACTTTGTGAAGGGTGTCACGGTCTAATTGACACACTTACGTTTCTGGATAGTGTAGGGTTCTTATTGTAGTGATTTCTGGGGCTTGCCTTTCACTTTGTGCAGACTGAGTACATATGCCGCCTAAAGGCGACTCCGGAAATCGTCCAGGCAAGGCTGTTCCTGCTTCAGGAAAACCTTTTACTTAGTGTTAGTTGACAGTAAATGTCGACCCCGGTTTCCTCGGCTCTCTTCGCACGGCCCAAAAGTAGGAGGTGTTGGTGTGGATGTTAGTGCTGGTAGTTTTCCAGCAAAGGGTGCCCCTAAAAGACAACTTAGTGGTGGCCTATGGAGATAGAACATAGGAATTATAAATGCCTTTAAGCTATATAAGTTCAATATTTCGGTTGGAAAGGGAAAGGCTTAAAAGGAGTTCGTGGATTGGTCCGGTCTAAGTTCTGGTTCAATGCATTGACTATAGTCTCCATTCTTCGAAAATTTTGGCCTTATAAATAAAGTTATTTTTCAAAAATATATCTATAGAGAATGTGATGATCGTTGGTTTATATCATGATCTAACACTATGTTTTCGAGAACGCTGAACACGATGGGACTATTTTTGCTTTTTTCCGATCAATATTTCTATTAATATTCAAACAATAATAATAAATTGTCAAAAATTCTTTTCACTTTCAATGCTTGACAGTAAGTGATTTAACTTTTTTTTTTACCAATCCAAAATAGCCATCTATTTAGCCCATCAGAAAAGATGATAATCATAAAAACCTTGTTATTTTGAATTCATTCTTTGTTAAGATATGATCTAAATGATGAAAAGAAAAGTAAAACAAAAAACGTATTCGCTAAATTTAACATTGAAGTGTTATATCAGTTGAACTGACCATCTTCGATTTGGCCCAAATTTTTTTCTTAGATTGGTTTGTTGTTTAGAAAACCAAATTCGGAGTTTAAATTCATTCATGCCAATAAAGGGTCAATTTTGAGATAACGTAACTCAGTCAATTTAAATGCGATTTTCGTAAATAGGGCATCATTGGAAAGGCTATTTAGTTTTTTTCAGGGAAAAATATTAAACTTTTGAAAAAACTGCAGTAAGTTGACCCATCTTTAATATCAAAGTTTAATACCATGCCAGCAACAGGCGCTATAATTTTTTTTTATTATCATTATTTTTCTTTTTTTAGATGTTCCATTACCTTTGCAACGATATAAAATTAGGGTGTGCTCTTGAAGGGTTCAGAAGTTATAGCGTAAAACGTAAAGTGTAAATGAATTTTCAATACAAATTTAACAAGCGTTGAATTTGAAATTGAACAATTTGAAAGTTGAACAAATTCAGAAGCATTGATACACCGAAAAAAATGTGCGGAGTTAACCACAGTTTTTTCATGAGCCAAAAGAGTTTTTGAGAAGTTAAAAACGTTTTGTCGCCGTAAAACTCACAATGAATTGCATCAATATTATTTTTGTTAATATAAAACTTTTTTGATTGATACAACTCATTTTCAAAGCTTGGAGTAAATTAAAAGCAGTTTCAAATTAACTCTGCCTCTTCTCCAAACATTTGTCCTTTTAACTCCATTAAAACTTATTGCAACCATCTATGAAGAACATCTTTGTATTTTAAAGCTGAAATGGAGTTATGTTTAGCACGAAACAGAGTCTGCTCGAGCAAATATTTCCGTTTGTTTGTTTTACTTTGAATGAAGAGAAAGTACTCAAATATTTTAACAAGTAAATCAAGTGTGCTGTAAGAATTAAGTGTTGCATAATGATGAAAAAGGGCCGTTTTTACTATTGCGAGTTATATGTTTTCGTATATCTTTATCGAAGTGAAACTTCTTATGCGGTTATTTGATATTGAGGGTAAAATTTTTCGAGTCTCGTCACGAAAGTTTTTTAATTTCGTCACGAAAAATTGTGTACACAAGCAATGATATTTTTTTTTGTATGGGGACCCCTAGAAGGGTAACAGATAGAGTGAATGTGTGTTTAGAAGAAATGTTAAATAAAAAAAAACAATAGGACCAGCTCATACATTTGACCTCCCTAGGGGCTATAAATTTTTTTATATGAACTTAATAGACAATTTCTTCTTGTGTTTTTTGTATCGGGACCCCCAGAAGGGTGGTAGATAGAGTGCTGGTGTGCTTAGAAGAAATGTTCAATGAAAAAATCAGTAGGACCAGACCTTAGACCCTCTAACGGTCATTGATTTTTTATATTAATTATAATAAACATTGTTTCAGTTTGTGTTTTTTGTATCGAAATCCAGGTGGCAGATAGAGAAAAGGTGAGTTCAAAAGAAGTGTTAAGGGGGAAAAATTAATAGTACCAGCTCATAGGGCTATATATGTTTTAATATGAGCTATTAAATCCATTTTTTTAATGTTTTGTTTTTTGTATGGGGATATACACAAAAGATCCCCATAGGTGGATTTTTTCGCGATATTTCGTAAATATCAAATCACGGACATATTCCGCATACATTTTGTTAAGACCATTAAGACCAGTATTACTAAAAGAAGCACCAATCCATGACATGAAAATATTAAATAAACAGAATATTTTTTATGAAAATTTTGTATTGTATTTCGTTTGAGATGCTCTCTCTTTCTTTCTCTGTTTTTTTTACAAAAATCTATCTTATTCTATATATTAAGAAGTTTCCTTTCTGTACTGAAAACACACTATGCTGTAATTTTTTTTTAACCTGCGATATATTTTTTATAGAAAATTTTGGGAAACTAAACAATTTTATTATATTTGGTATACAACAGTTGATTTAATAAAAGTCAAGATACATACATTTTTTTAAAGAATATTCTACCTATTTTTTTATCAAATTTAATTATTCTAGCATCAATATATATCGGTATTAAGCATATTAAATTAAATGACAAATTCATTTTTGCATTAGTATAGGTACACAACTAACTCATCTTTTAAAAAACTTTTATAAACCTAGCGTTCACCCTGTCATTACTACATTTCATTGGCGTCGGAAGCGGGGGATCAAGGAGGCAGTTGCCCCCCACTTTCTAAGCTAGATAAACAATTTAAAAAGAAAACTTCAAAAGTTATTCAAAATGTCAGTTTTTTACAACGATAATATTTTTGTATTAGATATTTTCCTCTTCTTTCTCTCTTCTTCATTAGCATGCTTGCGGATAACCATTTTCTTTCTCTGTGTTTGCAAAAAGATAGAACAAAATGTAGAGTTTCTACTGCAAACCCACCACTTCAGTTTAAAAGCACCCTTAAGTATGTAGCTTAATACTGTAATATTGTAATCGAAGCCTTCAACGGAAAAGTGCCTTCTGAACAAAATCTAAAAACAAAACTAGATCTTTATGCAGATGACTTTGATGTGAGCGACCTCCACGCGCAACTTAAATTGCTGAAGCAATTGCCTCGCCAAACACCTTCAAATTGTAGTGGCATTGTATCCCAATTTGCAAAAAATTCGGATACTGTAAAAAAAACTATTAAATGAAGTTGAAAAACTTATTGCTTTGCTTTTGACTGTGCCTGCATCAGCAGCTTCATCTGAGCGTTTTTTAATGCACTAAGACGACTTAAAACGTATCTTCGAGCAACTATGACACAGAAACGACTCACTCATGCGGCACTTATACACATTCACAAAGATAAAACCAAAGAATTGAATTCGATGGAGGTGGTGAAAGAGTTTGTTTCTCACAAGGACAGAAAGAAACATTTTGGAATAATTTAAATTGATATAACTTTTTGTACCTTATTGCATTTAAACCATGTAAAGATATACCTAGTCTTGCTTTATAGAAGCAACCATTAGTTCTTATATTTTCATATTACCATACGAAAGATCCTTTAAAAAGTGATCTCTAATATTGAAATTGGAAGAACTTTTAAAAATTATGAAATTTTAATATTTTTTATATATTTTTATATTTTTTTTTTATTTTAAACAAAAATAAAAAATTTGTTTATTCACATTCATGTTTCTTTGAAGAAATTTTGGGGAACTTTTTTTGCACCACCATTTGTACTGCCCCCCAGATGAAATTAGCTTCCGACGCGCTTGAATGTGAGCATGTGAAATGGGAGAAAAACTGAGAAATTGACTCTTCAAATCTCATCGCCTCTGTGGTGCAGTGCGCTAGTGCGCGCTTGAACGAGGTATCACAAAGAGTTCTGATGAAGCCTTTAGCTCGGCCGAAATTGCAATAAAATCAGCTAGTGATTTTTTCCTTTTCATATTGAAAAAACTTTGTTGTTGTTGTTGTTGTTTCTTTGGAATGATTCGTTAGAACAATTAATTGTTCTAACTTTGACCTTAAGCTCAATAAACGATTTTAAACTATCAAACAACTAGAATTTGTATTTAAATCATATAAAATCAACATAATTAAAATTATTGTTATGCATGTAGCAATTAAAATATACAAGAAAATAATTTTGTCCAGCTGGCATGTTCTGCACGATTCACTGTGCGGCTGATTAAAAACTATTAGTAAATTTTAAAGGCTGCGTCTAAAAGTTTTTAAAAAAATCTGTCTGGAACAATGAATCAGAAAAATAGAAATTCATAGTGTTTGTCAAAATTCAATTGTTACACATTTTTACAAATATCTCAAAAACGAGTGTCAATCCATATAACCTGAAAATATTTAAGCAGGGGCGTACCGAGGCCATTTTGATTGGGATGCTATCAATGTATTTTGGCCGACTGGATTCCCTTAAGTCCCGACTTTTTTTTAAATACAACATAGTTGAATTATATAAAGTTACTCATCCGTTCGATTTATATAAATAAATCTTAAGGGTCTTTTTTCTTCGAACGGCTAAGAAAAACACTTTGTAATTATTTTTGCTAAAAACTTTTTTTAATGATGAAAAAAAGAACTTTTGTGCATCAAAATACATATAATTAAGTATGTTTTGATTTTTCTTTTTTTTTGGTTTAGCCTTTTATCTGCTCTCTTAAGCTTTTCGCAATTTGGACATAATTTTTCGAATCCAAAAAGGTGGCAACGATTTCTCAGCTTTTACAACAGGTAACTGAACATTTTTTAGTTCATCTAAACGATAATACAGGGTCCGCCAAATAACTTTTTTTTTTGAAAATTCTATTTAAAAAAAAACTACTAAATATTTTCTCAAATTTCTTTTTTTATTTGAAAGTACAATCCTTCCGGTTAATAAAGAAAAATAATTTGAAACTATAACTTGAAACTATAAGATAACGTATAATCAGCCAACTAAACCTCATACCTCTTTTTGGCGCCATTTTCAAAACAAAAATTGAAATATTACCCTATTTTTTTTGCATTTCTAACGCTCTAAAAACTCGAGTTTTAGGTTTTAATAGATGATTGTAGGTAATAATCTTAGAGATTTTACAATAATATATATAATGTAAAACAGTTTTAGCTCAAACGGCCTTTTTCGTTAATCGTTGATACTGTTTTCGTTTTTGGTACATAAAAGTATTTCAACATTCGATAAATCAGCATTTAAAGATTTGTTTTCGTTTTTGTTTTAAAAATTCATATTTTATATGTGTTCAAAAATAAACAGGGCTATCAATTTCTTTTAAATTTTTTCTTTTAATTCTTTAAATATATTAAAAAAATATTGTTTTAAATAAAAAATACAAACTTAGTTTTTAAGTATAACATTTAAATATTAATTCTTCTTTTTTTAAGGTAGCCCATTGCTGCTCATTATTATCTAAGTTAATATCAACAATGTCCTTTTCCGATGAAAGTATTAATAAGTCATTAAGACGTGAGTCACTCATCGTGGTTCTTAAATAATTTTTAACTAATTTTAATTTGCTGAACATTGTCTCATTTCCTGAACGGTAACAGGCACTGTGCACAGCAAACGCGACATTAACTGCAGGAAGATATTTTTTATGCATTCTGAAACATTAGCTGTACCCGATAGAGTTTCTACACCACCGCATAGATCATAGAATACTTCAAATTCCGCTTTCAATTGCAGTGAATCCAACAAACAATTTTTTGGTAACAATTTTATTGATTCTAGAATTCACTTATGGGTCAAGTTAGTAGAAGATAGAATTGGATTTAAGAGTTCATACAGTGGCTTTATTGTTTCTAAGCAACTGTTTAATTTATCTCGTATCAGTGAGATTATCTTATCCAATACAAGTTTAAATTCTCTTCTATAAAAACAGTTAATCGAAAAATAGGCCGCGTTGGCATTGTTATCGTCCAAACGTTTCGCCGAAAGACGACCGAATTGATGGCGAATTGAGAATTTCTTTTCAGCATCAACATTAAAAGATTTTAACAATGCAACAGCACTACTAATTAGGTTATCCGTACCTTCAGAGTCCGCATTTATTTTTTCTAATGATTTAAGGATACAAGAAATAAATTTCATAGCATTTAAAATATTCAGTTCAACGGCTTCAAGAGATTCAGTCAGGAGTTTCATATTTACTTGCACATTTTTAATAAAAACAAGACTTATAATAAAGTCCACAGAAATGAGTTGGTTTGATAGCAAATATGCAGCATTTCGAGTCCATTTGTCTATTTTCTTAGAGCTTTGGAAAATTTCGTTTAGAACATGAACAATGACATAAAGCGATGCTTTTATAATAAATAAATTTTGAATGCAGATTTAAAAATGGTGTTCTTTTTGCCATCATCTCGAGCTTAAAGGCTGGATTAGCCAAGCGTAAGGTAACGTAGCGCGACGTTGCCAATTGTCAAGCTAAAATCTGTTTAATGATAAATGTGTACAAGTCGTTACCGAAATCGTAACGTGGCGTGACGCAGCGTAGAAGTCTGTAGAAAATAGATTTCTACGCAACGTTACGATTTTTGGTAGTTCGACAGCTGTGTTACAAGCGAAAAAATTTGTTTAACTTCACATTTTTGTAGATTTTAATACTATATAAGAAAGAATGCAATCTTTTATTGACGAGGAGAAGTAAATAAGCCTTCTAGAATAAAATGAGTGCCCTGCACTACGCCGCCTGCACTACGTTGGATTACGATTTCGGTAATCGCTTATCCTCGAGGCAACGTCGCACTACGCTACATCCCGCTGCGCCACCTCACGTTACGCTTGGGTAATCAAGCCTTAAAAGTTAAAACGGACCTTTTTTCAATAGTTTGACTAAATCCTTTAAATTCAATATTTATTTATTTATTATAATTGTATTTAAATTAAAATGTAAAGTCTATGAAATTAAAGATTTTACATCAGAGTTCTTGAACTAAGACAATTTCTTTAAATATGTTGGTCGATCATTAAATTTTTCATTACAAATGTTGGGAATTTTTGGATAAAAATTTCAATCTCAGAAAGTTCTACAAAAATGTATTAATTACACGGTGTTACAAAAAATAATTTTTTTTCTGTCCTATGAACCAAATGCACATATTCGGAAAGAGGGGAAAAAATAAAAATACACGTGTATCGTCGATTTTCATGTACACGTCAGAATTTTTTTTTTTAAGTTTGAAGTATAAAGCTCGTAGTGGCCTGTGTGGAAGCCTTTGGACCGATTTTTAACCCTTTTTCAGTGATCTAATCGAGCTGATTTTTTGCAGGCAGACTCGTGGAAATGTCTGTAGCACGTCAAATTTTTTTAAAACAATTTTTATCAATTCTCAGATTTTCCCCAATTTTTATTATTTTTGAAAAAAAATATATTTTCTTCACTTTTCTAAGCATAACTTGAAGGGACTCCAAATTTTTAAACTACTAAAGCGTTAGGAAAAAAAAATGTTTTTTGACCCATCCTACTCGATATAGTTGTAGTTAATCAATAGTAACCTTCTAACACTAAACAGTTTTTGACTTTTACAACACTTACAACTGGTCTAGGGGCCCTCAAACGATACTACATGTCCATCCAACTTCCATCGGACATGTCCATCCGCCTTGATTTCTTGCACACGAACGATACTACATGTGTGATGACTTAACAGGTCGGATGTACATGTAGTATTGTTTGAGGGCCCCTTAAGGCAAATGAAATAAGGAAATTGCAATATTGTTTTAAGTTCTGTTGTGCGAAAACGTATTTCTATATATTTCATCTGAAAAAAATGCAGTGTCCGACGCGAAATGGCTTATTCGCACCAATTAAAAATTTCAAAAATATTACTAAAACAGTGGTGAATTCGTTTCAGAAAATATTTAAGACTGCTTATGTTCCTTACTTGTGGTATACTCCGGAAGTCGTGTGCGACTATTGCTTCAGAAATTTGTGCAAGTTTACTGATGGAAGGTCAACAATAAAGTACGCTGTACCAACAATTTGGCTACCACGCACGGAGCACTGCAATGAATTGTGCTACTTTTGTGTAACTTTTGCTCAAACAAAAGGGTACCAATACATTTACCGCAACAAAATTCGCTACGCTAATGTAGAATCGGTAATTCCCGGAGTTCTATACTCACCAGAAGACCGTGTAGCGACTTCAGTGGAGATTTTTGATAATGTTCCCGAAATAAGCGATGCAGAATCAACAGTTGTACCAAAACTGCTATAAACTTTTCTTCCATCGAACGCGAGATGCGAGAGTGCACAAGTATCGGAATTTGTGGCAACACCCAGTGAAATTGGGACTGCAATGCCGCATTTTATAACGCAAGCCGACTTCAATGACCTCGTACGAGACGGAAATTTGTCGAGGAGAACAGCAGAACACTTTGCATCACGCTTTAAGCAGTGGAATATAGTGGCGGCTGATTTTAAAATAACAGCCGCTCGTGATCGAGGTAGCACTATTCCATATGACCAATTTTTTAGATTGCACGAAGATCGGGAAAAAAACTTGGCTTATTGTTGTGACATTGATTCGCTGTTTGCAAAAATCGGTTAACCACATATTTCGGAGAGTGGCGACTTTTCATCGATGCATCGGTCAACAGCCTTAAAGTTGTGCTGCTTCATATCGGCAACACACATCCATCTGTCCCGATCGCATATGCCACAAACCGCAAGGAAACATAAGAAGGCATGGAATTAATATTACAGTTGATAAAGTATTTACAAAGAGCATAATTGGAAAATATGCTGCGATCTGAAAGTGGTCGGTTTACTCATGGGTGTTAAGCGTGGATTTCCAACCCACCAGTGCTTTTTGTGTACATGGGAAGGTCGAAAAAGAGATAAGCATTACACTGAATTTAAGTGGAAGCCGCGAACATGCTACAAAGTAGGCGTAGAAAGTATAGAGAATCTACCATTGGTGCAGCCGTCTCAAATCATTTTGCCTCCATTACACATTAAGCTCGGTCTCGTATCAAATTTTGTTAAAAAACTGGATCGTGATGGCGAGGCCATTGCAACTTTGCGCAACATTTTCCCGAAATTGAGCGGCGCAAAGATTCATGCAGGTATTTTTTTTAAGAAGTCATTCAGTAACTTTATGTTTTTTTATGATTTTTTTGATTTAAGGTGTTTTCAATGGTCCGCAGATAAAACAAATAATTGCAAGTTCTGAATTTTCATCAAAATTAAATGCTATGGAACAACGTGCATGGAAAGGTACAGTTGCCGTTAATGAGCAGTTTCTTGGCAACAAACGAACTGCCAATTATAAAAATATTGTCGCAGAAATGATTTCGGCATATGGCGAAATGGGCATTTTAATGACGCTAAAGATCCATTTTCTTCACAATCATTTAGATTTTTTTCCCTGATGATTTAGGACCTTGTAACGATGAGCATGGTGAAAGGTTCCATCAGGACATTGCGGCTATTGAAAAGCGCTTTAAAGGAAAAGACATTACACATATGCTTGGCGAATACTGTTGGTCTATTTGTCGCGATACTGAAGCAAATGCTTACAACCGCAAATATAAAAGGCCTAAATTGCTTTAAAAACATTAAAATTTTTAATGTAACATTTCTTTATTTTTATAAAACAAAAGTAATAAAAAAAATTGTTTTTTTAACGAACTGAAACCTTAAAAAAAACGATAACCATTAAAAAAAAAATATATACTTCAAACTTAAAAAAAAAAAATTCTGACGTGCACATGAAAATCGCCGTTACACGTGTATTTTTATTTTTTATCCCCTTTCCGAAAAAGTAAATTTGGTTCATAGGACAGAATGTGTGTAACACGGTGTTAGGTTTTAAAAAGGGGAATATGTGTGGCGACTGAGTAAACCTTTGTTTGAGCTTGTTTTATTCCACTTATTTTTTAACTTTTTGACAAGGTATTTGTATCAGAGACTGTTGTCATTAAGCTATATCCAGAAACTTAAGCATTAATCATTATTTTATGATTTTCAAGTTTTTGCTCAGATATAAAAATTGTAATCTGTTTTATTTTTTAAATCTTAAATAACAATCGTTAATATTTTTTTGGTCAAACAAATATATCATTTACGCTTTTTATTTTTGATCAAGGACACGGTTGCACAATTGGACTAAAAATGGTCAATTTTTTCCATTGATCCGCTGCTCTCCTTTACATTACTATGCATATAACTATTTCCGTACCTTTTTTTACAAAATGTATATTACTTTTCTGCATTTTTGTCACAAAGGAATACTGGATTCGTTTACAACAATTCAACGCTAATACGACTTAAAATGGTTGGCCGACTGAAGTTTGTTTAAGGTACGACTGAAAGTGGGTTATCCTAATGAAGTTTGTTTAAAATACGACTTAAAATGAGTTGGCCGACTGAAGTTCGTTGAAGGTACGTCTGGAAGTGAGTTAGCAGAGTGAAGTTTGTTTAAGGTACGACTAAAAGTGAATTGGCCGACTGAAGATAGTTTTGGGTATGAATTAAAATGAAATAGCCGACTAAAGTTGGTTTTTGTTATGAAAATGGCAATAAAAGCTACGACTGGCTTTGATGTGTTCATAACACAGGGCAACACTTATTCTGCGGCATGTGATTTGGTAGTCAATTTTAGTATATACATTGATGAAGATCTTAGCCTATTTTTTAGATTATTTGAATTGACTCTGATTCTCGCTATAAACCACTATTTTAAAAATTAAGGAGGTTTCATCACAGATCTTAACAGAACTCTAGAACAGGTGGTCTGATTTGGTAAAATAAAAATTCAAAAATCCGCAGGTAAATTACCTCCAAGTCACATCTACATTATTTTTTAATTAGCTCAACAGTTTCGGAAATATTCAGAAAGTTTTTCTGAAAAAAAATTTTTTTTATGCAAAATTTCAACTTTTTTGTTATTTTATACTTCTTAAAGAATCAAAAACGTGAAAAAAGATCTTTTTTGATATTAAGTTATAAACGCACATATGTTACAAAGAAAATAAGCCATATTTTATTAAAATCGATTGGCATGTTTTGGTTTAATTCGTGGTGGAACAACAAGAAGGTGGTTTAATAGTGGAACAACAAGAATTTTTTTCTGTGGCATACATTTTTGCACAAAATTCATATTCACTTACTATTGGGTCACCAGGGCATTAATGGTAACGAGAGGTCTGACAGACTAGCAAAAAAGGGTGTCGGGCTTGGATCTAAATTCATAGAACATAGAACAAAGAGAGTGTTTTCATCAGGATATCAAGACAATGGAGAATAGATATCAAGGCCGATGGAATTGCCATATGATGGCAGACTAGTGCTGGACCTTACAAAGGGACTGTCCTGAACAAAAATACAACAGACAATCACTTACAAAACGTTTTTCCTAACTAATTTTGAAATATTTTTGATAATTCTGATTGATATTGTTATGAGCTATTAATTGCATTTTTCGCTTATAACATAAAATTTGTTCAATATATTAAACATTTAACAGTTATTTCGTCTTGATTTGTTTTATTAGAGATTTAAGCACCTGAAGCTCAATAACTTGACGAATTTACTTCTTATCCATATAGTTTGTACGTCGATGATTTGAAATTAATAAGCATAAAATACCAAAGAAAATCGTATAGAAAACGATGAATTTTAATGAAATATGGCTTATTTTCTTCGTATCTTATATGTTTTTATAACTTAATATAAAAAAGAGCTATTTTGAAGTTTTTGATTTTTTATGAATTATGAAATAACAAAAGAGTTTAAATTTTGTATAAAAAAATTTTTTTTCAGACGAACTTTCTGAATATTTCCGAAACTATTTAGCTTATTAAAAAACAATATAAATATAACTTGGAGGCAATTTAGCTGTGGACTTTCGGATTTCTTATTTTACCAAATCAGATAAACCGTTCTGGAGTTATGTTAAAATATGTGATGAAACCTTCTTCATTTTTAAAATAGTGGTTTATCGCGAGTACTAGAGTCAATTAAAACAATGTGAATTATAGTATTAAAACTTCATTAACTTAGTAGAAAAAAATGTATTTTTTGTTCCTTTGTGTAATTATTGTTTATAAAAATTAATATTTTAAAAAATTTTAGTAAAAAATAACAATTAGGCTGACTCTAAAAAAGTAAGGAGGGTAGTCTACCCCCCGCTAGTTACGCCCCTGTATTTAAGTTTGGTGCATTCAACACACATTAATGATTGCTCCTTTTTTTACACAGCCATTTAAACAAGCAGCAGTGTTGCAGGTTCAATTCCTGGTGTCTATGACTTTCTGGCATTTTCAGAGTTTTGTTCATTTTAAGGAAGCGTGTATGGCCTGGCTCCTTATTGTAATATACCTTATGTATCAAATTTGAGCAAACCTCGTTTAGTCACTTTAAAATGTATGCCGCTCAAACACAGAAATAAACAAAAAATTAGTTTTATTGATATACTACATATCGAAAAATCAAAATAAAACTAAATTTTGAGATTCTTCACAAATGCATTGTATTTGATATTATATTTTAGTTTTTTTGTTTTTTTTTTAATAGGCAATATTTTGCATTAAATTTTTAACAATTATAGATTTTTATTTTTTTTTACATACGTACTCGTAACTTACTCGAATGTTGCATACATTTCGGAGAAATATCTTAGAGCTAAAACAAACGTTAAGTATTTAAATTCATCACAAATTTTGTTTAAACGCTAAACTTAAGCTGATTTACGGCTAATGTTGGATACTAAATAATATTGAAAATATTTGGGAAAATAAAATGAAAAAAAATTATAGAAGTTTAATAATAATAAATTCGTTCTGTGCTTTCAAAAGTGAAAAAAATTGTAGGGAAAAGAAAAATAATTAAATACTTCTATGTATATCTACTTTTTGCTGTATTGCCAGCATTAATAGTAATTCTTTTAATGCTGGCAATGCTTTTTCAAGCACCAATTTAATGCAGCTGCTAGTTCGAAATGTTTGCAAATGCAAATCGCAAATTAATAAAAACTAAACTGTTTGCACTATTAATCTTTTGCAGATTTCTTAGACCCCTTTTCCACTCGTTTTCCCCACAAATTTACTTGCCAGCAAGGCGACGGCGGTACAGCCTTCATTGTACCGGCAAGTTTTTCTTTTGTGCTGTTCTTTCTTTAAAGCTATCTTTTTGCTGTTCTTTTCTTTGTGGTATCGACTTGCGGGCAAGTAAACTTGACGTGTGGAAAAGGGGTTTTAGTGCCCTGAAATGCCTCCTGCGGTTTTGTTTTTTGTTTACTTAGCTATGTGGGCCAACACTTAAATCATAAATATTTACAGTTTTTACACGATACAAGATGCCGGCCTAAACGCCATACTTAATACCGTAATCCTGATAGTGACCGACATGCGACCGATAGTGACTAAGATTGCTTAAATTGCTGAGGTTACCCAGATTCCCGCTCAGGTGATGATGATGATGGTGATGATGACTGCTGATGACGGCCGCTGCTGCTGCGGCTGAGGCGGCAACGGCACTTGCCGATGCTGGTGGGCTGGCCGATTGAATGCTACCATTCGGGCTGCCCGTGTCCATTTGACAGACTTGATTTTGCTCGAAGATCATATCGCGAAAACCTAGCGATGTGTGACCGGGCACGCCTACTGAAGAGGGGCTGCTAGTGACCACCGAGTTGTTGTTGTTGTTGCTGTTGTTATTGTTGTGGTTGTGCACGCTGGAATTGTTGTTGTTATTGTTGTTGCCGCCACCACTGCCATGTGTAGGCGTGCCACCATGATTGCCATTACCGATCGGTTCCGATGGCGGTGTCTCAGGCGTATACCAGCCACCATGGGCTGGACCATGAGGCGTTCCAATAGTAGTTGGCGGTGAAGCACCCGATGAAGTAGTTGTGGTGCTGTTCAATTGAATACCACCGCCTCCGCCGCCGCCGCCACCGGGAGTCAGCGTGGGATGCGTGGCATGCGAATGCGGCACATGCACGGCGGTCACCGCAGCATGATGATGATGATGATGATGCCGCAGCTGAGCGTGATGAGCCGCTGCAGCTGCATGATGAGCATGCACGTGCGAGCTGGCCGCAGCGGTCAAATTGTCATCGTTCAGGTGGTACGGATAGGCGCTATGATGTATGCGCGGATTGTAGACATTCATGAGCGAGTCGACGGTGAAGCCGGCATGCTCCACGCCACCAGTCAAGTGATTCATCTGCGCTAAACTGTCGTGGCAAGAGTTGAGCATGGCGGAGCTTAAGCCATGAGCAGCATCCTTACCACTCAGGCAGCCCAGCTCCATGATGGGCTCCTTCTTGAAGTGGTGAGCATGATGCACAGCCATGTGTTTGGCATCGAGAATGCCATTTGTCATTAGCTTCAGGGGCTTAATATCGGCCAGCTTCTCGTTCATCATCGCCTGGCGTTTCATGGCCTCTTCCTTCTCTCGCAGCACATCTTTCTTCTTGAAGCGGCGTCGCCGTCGCAAGAACGAACCGTTATCGAACATATTGTACGAGTCGGGATCCAGAGTCCAGTAGGAGCCTTTGCCGGGCTTCTTATCGTCACGTGCCACCTTGACAAAACACTCGTTCAGGCTGAGGTTGTGGCGAATGGAGTTCTGCCAGCCCTGCTTGTTGTCACGATAGTAAGGAAAACGCTCCATGATATACTGATAGATGCCATTGAGTGTGACTTTCTTGTCGGAGGCGTTCTGTATGGCCATTGCAATGAGCGCGATGTAGGAGTAGGGCGGCTTGACAATCTCCTTGTTTTGATGTGGAGCACCGAGGCTGTAGGCGCTGGCCGGGTACGAGTAGCGCGAATACTGATCGTAAGCGTAGTGAGCAGCAGCGGCGGTGGTCATGGCGCCGGCGGTGGCTGCAGCCGACGGATAGCCGGCGCTCTGTGCGTAATGGCGCGAAAAGGAGTTCTGATCGGTGAACAGGGTGTGCATGATGGCGACGGAGGCGAGTGAGGAAGCGATAGTTGAATTGTATTTATTATATATATATTAGTGATGAGGATGGACGAAGAATTTTTTTATAAATATTTTTTTATTTTTATTTGTAGTTGCGGTGAGAGACTAAAACGCGTTACTTGACATGTTCTAAATTTACATATCTAACTTTTTGGTTGCACAACCCGAGATTTCTTATTTCATATTTGTGTTTATTTTTTGCAAGCTGTTCTTTTATTTGCTTAATTTGTCTCAGTTTGTTTTTAAAATCATTCCAAATATTTTTTATTTTCTTAACTTTTCGCACTCAATGTTGCTGGCGGTGTCTGTATTTTTGTTTTTACTAAGTTAAGCAAACAATCACTAGTTATTGTTTTTTTTTTTTAATTTTTTCTTGGTGTTATTGTTGTGTTCCACTTAACGGTTCCACTTTCGGTACAACTTTTGTGCAACTCTTGTCGAGCTTCTGCCTTACGATCCGTCCGTTCGGGTTAGCAACACGTCAGATACTGAATCTGTAACTGAAATAACATTCACCTCGAGACACCACAACGGATACATTGAAAAATCTGAACGTACGTGCGAATGTATCTGGCAGGCATGCACCCGCACTGGCTCGATGTGTGTGTTTTGGTATCTGTGTGAATAGCAATGTGTGTTGATTGCTCGGATTGTGCTCAGCAATATTGTTGTTTTTGTCGTAGCGTCCTCTCTCTGGTAGTTGTTGTAGTTGTTGCTATTTTCCTAGCTGCCCTAACAGCCAGCCAGACAGGCAGACAGACAGACAGACACATTTAGCATGCAGAGTGGTTGGATTTTCTCGAGCCCTGTTGGTGATGGACTCACCCAGCAGTCAGTAAGCGAAGACCTACAGCTAAATTGAAGTGTGTGTGTGTGAGTCTGTGTGTATGTGTGTGAGTGTGTGTGTGTGTGTTTTTCCGAGTGTATTTCTGCATGTTTTTGTGGGTTCTGAATTCGTTTTGCTTTCTCCTAGTTATAAAACTGTGTATATTTGTGTAAACTTGTATACGTATGTGAAACGTATCTTTGTGTGTATTTGTTATATTCCGCCATTCATGGTTTTTCTCGGTTTCAATACAAACTCCCAGCTTAGTTAGAATCAGCCAGACAAACACACCTTCCCTCCCCCCCCCCCTCCACCTCCCATAATATCTCGAAAATTTAAGAGTTATTCTAAGGATTTGGATTATTGAAAATAAGAAAATAAAATAACAACAACACAGACTAGAAATTATTTCATCCAGTGCACTTTGTTGTAGCTAGTTTGAAAAGGTTAAACGAATAATTGAGCAACTTCTAGCCACAACCACCACCACAGACGCACACACACGCACATTCACAGCGTACGTGTGCTTTTCATATATACATATTTGATGTCCTTCTAAAAACAATATTATTATTATTTTTGCATTAGGGTTGAGTTGTTGTTATTATATGAAATCGGCAGCTAGTTACACACACATTGCCATAGCAATCAATACACCCACTGCCAGCACACACAAACACACACACCCACACACAGGTTACTTGACTAACCTTCTCGTTAGTATGTGTTGGCTTGTGTTTTCATTGGACGGTATTAAAGATTCAAATTGCTCATCCATTCCATTCCCAACCCTACCACTCCTTCATGTGCCTCCTGATTCATTCATGTTCATGCTCATAATGTTGACGGTATTCTCGCTACCGACGACAACTGACTTTCCGATAAGCACGCGTACCTTGTGGGCTGGTTCTATTGGTATCGCCCGTGCCCGTATATCGCTAGGATTTGTAGTGTTTGCTCAAAATATACGCAGTCAGGTTTAGTTTGCTTAGGTTTTTGCTGGTTTTTTTTTTCTCCTTTTTGGCCAGTTGTGTAAAGGAAAAGGCATTATTTTGGACAGGTAGCTGCTATTTCAAGTCAAGCTTAAAGATAGATATATATAGGGTATTCACAAGGTGTGCTATAATGTCATATTGTCTTAAAATTTTACAACTAAAATTGACAAGATAAATAAATGCAAATAACAAACAGCTGTTTGATTACGACGGCGTAGTGGTAGCCGTAGCCTAGTGGGTAGAGTGCGTGACCCCTAAGATAAGAAACCACGGTAGCCCGGTTTCGATTCCAGCTCAGACAGAAAGTTTTTTCAATTGAATTAATTTTTCTGTTCGGTCGTCACCTCTCTGCAGACAATCGCAAACCTCAGATAGTAAAAATTGCCATGTAAAGCTTCTTGGGAACATAAGCCGTTCGGAGTCGGCATAAAACACGTAGGTTCAGTTCTCGATCATTTGTGATCAAACATTTAATAGCACGCACAATACAATTGTTCGATAGAAGCTAGGTCAAAGTCCTTCCAAGGGCTGGAATGGCCAGTTTATTTTTTTTTTGTTTGATTACGACACTTCAATAAACAGAGCTTTCAGAGTTGTAATATATAAGTGCTTTTTTTATATGGAAGGCAACAATAAAATGTTTAAACTAGTGTGAAATCTTAGGACAATATGACATTATGACATGATAGCACACCTTGTGAATACCCTAATGGAATATACAAATAGATGGTACATATGTTACATCTTTAATTGAATAAAACTTTTTTTCGCCAAAAGCTGAGTAGAAAAGGTTTTGAATTATTCTCTTTGCTCCTTTTAATTTAAAACCTTTGAACCACTTCTTGCTGAATTTAAATATGGTTCCAAAATAGTAAAAAGTGCAACAACCATGTTTTAAGAGGATCATAGTATGATTCGGATTATGATTGTTGTTAACATGTTCTTAAACATATCATATTTTCTTTGATCATGATAAAATGATTACAACAATCATATTTAGAAAAGGATTTTTGTAGGAACCAAAATATTATTGAAACCATCATTATTGTCTTATTGGGTCAAAAATAGAATGATTGCAACAACTATATTATGAATTTATTTTTAGGATCCAGAATGTTATTGAAAAAAAATTTTTTTTTATTTGTATGCACTCCAATTTCTACAGCTATTAATTAAGATATCTCAAAGGTTTGCCATTGACTAGGCTGAACAGAAACATTAAATCAATTGAAAAATCTTTTTGATAAAATTTTCTGTCCGAGCTGGGGTTTAAACCGCGGCTTTTTCGCTTACGAGCCACGCACGCTACCAGTAAGCCACAGCCGCTACCACCGCTCGCCTGACTAATGCCATTCATAAACATGGTACATTAAGTGCATTGTCACAAAAAAAGCAATATTTGTGATAAACAAAATATGGTCAGAATTGCCAAATATGTTTACGGTAATTAGAAACATGTTTGCAACAATTAAAGTCGAAAATGTCACTTTTCTGCGTGCTGTTTTTAGGATAAGGCGATTTAAAACAAAACACAAAAATTGAAGAGTTGACAAACGAAACGGCACATAGCCAGGAATCGAAAAACTTATTGTGTCTGAATGAAGTGAAAGGTTTTCCTGCAAACTGTTCAGACACAATAAATTCTTTCGATTTTTGGTTATGTTCTGCTTCGTTTGCCAACAAGCAAAGAATAGTTCAGACAAACATTCAAAATTCTAATAAGTTTGTCTCTATAATAATATTCACATTTATCATGATTGACAGAACTACAACATTTTTGTTGCAACTAATAGTTGAGGCAACTATAGTATGTTAACGATTTCAATGATGTTATGATTTCAACTATAATGTTATATTTGGCACCACCATTAGTAAATAATGACTTTATTAAGGCAAAAATTTATGTTTGCAGAAATAATACAATAATTTTAGTAAAAAAAATTATTATTGCAGTAATCATGTCTCAACCATGTCTTTTCTCTGCGTGCAGTATAGCATGGGCGTACGCAGGAATTGTTCTTGGGAGCGGAAAAGGCATAAAGGAGTCTAGAATAAGCATAAAGAAAATGTAACCTATGTAATGCCATTTACTAAGATTTTTGGTACTAATTTTGTAAACATGATACGCACACTACACCGGTTGACAAACGCTTGTACACATAAGAAAATCCATTATCTATCTACATATATATAAAAATCAATTGCTGTGCGTTAATCTGAATAGTTTGAATTGAATAGTTTTTTCTTTGTGTTTTGTTCGCCTGATTTCAGAGAAAGTTTAAAAAAAAATAAAATGTTGTCACGACCCCTTTTACGGCCCACAAATCAATAAAAATGTGATATTTAAGGCGCATTTGGTCTTATGTAATTTTAATTTGGTAATTTATTTATTTATTTATTTTATTTATTTTTTAAATTAGTTCGTATGGTAACTATTGGAAATTGTACCAAAAATGGGCTTAGTCGCAACATAAATACACCCACTTTTTAAGGAATGTTAGCCGATTGTAGAAATTATGAAATTTGGTATAAGTAAAAGAGCAATGTATCAAAAAAAATCATAGAAAAAAGTGAAAGCCACGTCCATAAATAATAATACAATACAAAGCTAAACGGCTCGACGGATAGCAATTCTTCTATTCCTAGATAAAATTTTTACATACTTAATTTTTGACACGTCTCTTCCACCTCTTTTCAGCGATCGTTTATTTTGTTGCTGTTTTGACACCAGAAAAATTTACATATCTTTCAATATGTAGAAATTTTTAGTACAATGACTTTTTCATAAAACATCATTACCTAGGAATGAGAAAAAAACAACATGAAAATCAAAGTTTTGATTTCAATGCAAATTTCTCCGAATATTTGCGTATTTTTTTTTGTAATTTTAAATTATTTTTTTGTAGTTATACACAGTGAAAAATTATGAAGAAAAACAAAAATTGTCATTCGGACATGTACACAAACAAATATATCTTCTAAGCCGTTAGTCCTACAAGAAAATGTTGAAGACATATTTTAAAGATCTTGAATTGCTCTTTATTGTGGTGTCCTTTTTTACAAAAACTTTCGTAAAAAATTTTAAATTTTTTGATCACTAAAAATTTCATTCACATTTTTCATAGCACCACTATTTTTTTTGACACTTTGAAAATATTATCGTATTGAGGCATTCATTCTTAATGCATTCTCAAAATTTGATGTTGGAGAATCAATGTTTACTATTTGTAACGAAATTTCCAAAAACTGACTACACAATTTTAATGTACAAAATACTTGAATTTTTAATTAAAAATGGAATTTTTAGTATTTTTTTACTAAACTAGGTACACATCGTCGCTGCGCCAGCAAAAATAGTTATATATTTTTCAGTAACTTTTCAGGAGAGCAAAAAACAAATTTGTTTCAGAGCATTTCTGGTACTGCGACCAATAACTGTTTTTGATCACTTCTAAATCATAAGAGTTATAAAAAAATGCAAATGTAGAAATGTGGGTAATAGATAGTGCAAACAAAATATGCTATTAAAAAATTTACAAAAATCACATAGTTGGTTTTTCTGGCGCAGCGACAATATGCATTGGCGTCGGAAACAGGGGATAGGGGGGCAGTTGCCCCCCACTTTTTTAGCTAGATAAACAATTTAAAAAGAAAACTTCAAAAGTTATTCAAAATATCAGTTTTTTTTACAACGATCATATTTTTGTATTATATATTTTCCTCTTCTTTCTTTCTTCTTCATAAGCATGCTTGCGGATAACCATTTTCTTTCTCTATGTTTGCAAAAAGATAGAACAAAATGTAGAGTTTCTACTGCAAACCCACCACTTCAGTTTAAAAGCACCCTTAAGTATGTAGCTTAATACTGTAATATTGTAATCGAAGCCTTCATAAAACTAAAGAATTGAATTCGATAGAGGTGGTGAAAGAGTTTGTTTCTCGCAAACATAGAAAGAAACATTTTGGAATAATTTAAACTGATATAACTTTTTGTACCTTATTGCATTTAAACCATGTAAAGAAATACCTAGTCTTGCTTTATAAAAGCAACCATTATTTCTTATATTTTCATATTACCATATGAAAGATCTTTTAAAGAATGGTCTCTAATATTGAAATTGGAAGAACTTTTAAAAATAATGAAATTTTAATATTTTTTATATATTTTTATATTTTTTTTTTATTTTAAACTAAAATAAAAAATTTGTTTATTCACATTCATATTTCTTTGAAGAAATTTTGGTGAACTTTTTTTGCACCACCATTTGTACTGCCCCCCATTTGTACTACCCCCCCAGATGAAATTCGCTTCCAACGCGCTTGACGATATGTAAAATCAGCCAAATTTAAAAAATTTATCAACTCGTTAAAATATACCACTCCTCTGAAGACACTCTATTTTTGAAATCGGCAAAAAAAATTTTTGGTTGTAATTATGTGATGTATACCTTCATTCATACTAAATTATATAAATTTGTTTAACATTTTATGTATAACTTATTTTTGTTTTTGTAAACTTAAACAATAGTTGAAAAAGATGATGTGGATGTAATGCGCTTAAGTTACGATGTCATTTCGGAATGCTTTAAGCACGACACAGTAGCAGTTCTTTTATTTCAGCGTGGCTTAATTAAAAAATAATTAACTTCTCAGATGGAGCAGGCACTCAATATAAGAACAAAAAAATTTTATAAATCTATGCAAGCACAAAGTCGATTTCAATATTCCCGCAGAATGACACTTTTTTGCAACATCGCACGGCAAAGAGTCATGTGATGGTTTGGCAGGAACAGTAAAAAGACTTGCGGCAAAGGCTAGTCTGCAAACATTAATAATCCGACAAATACGCCTGTAGTATTCTATAATTGGATTTCAAACAACATGACAAGTATTGAATCGGAATATTTTTCATCAAAGCAATACAACTCAGAAAAACAATCTTTCAAAAAGCGATTCGAAAAAGCAAAAATTATACGCGGGACTTTAACCCACCATTCCTTTATACCACGTGGCAAAGGGAAAATTGATATGCGTATTACATCCACATTATCTTTTTCAACTATTGTTTAAATTTACAAGAACAAAAAAAAAAAATTATAAATAAAATGTTAAACCAATTTTATATAATTTAATATTAACATAGGGATACATCACGGAATTACAACCAAGAAATATTTTAGCAAATTTCAAAAATAGAGTCTCTTCAAAGAAATGGTATAATTTAACGAGTTGATAAAATTTTTAAATTTGATTGATTTTGCATATCGTCGCTGCGCCAGAAAAACCAGTTAATGATTTTTGTAAATTTTTTTATAGCATCTTTTGTTTACACTATCTATTACCCACATTTCTGCATTTGCAGTTTTTTATAACTCTTATGATTTAGAAGTGATCAAAAACAGTTATTGCTCGCAGTACCAGAAATGCTCTGAAACAAATTTGTTTTTTGCTCTCCTGAAAAGTTACTGAAAAATATATAAATATTTTTGCTAGCGTAGCGACGATATGTACCTAGTTTAGTAAAAAAATACTAAAACTTCCATTTTTGTGTAGTCAGTTTTTAAAAATTTCGTTAAAAATAGTAAACATTGATTCTCCAACATCAAATTTTGAGAATGCATTAAAAATGAATGCCTCAATACGATAATGTTTTCAAAGTGCCAAAAAAATAGTGGTACTGATCTTGAAAAATGGGAATGAAATTTTTAGTGGTCAAAAAATTTAAAATTTTTCTCGAAAGTGTTCGTAAAAAAGGACACCACAATAAAGAGAAATTCAAGATCTTTAAAATATGTCCTTAATTTTTTTCTTGAAGGACTAACGGCTTAGAAGATATAGTTGTTTGAGTACATGTCCAAATGACAATTTTTGTTTTTCTTCATAATTTTTCACTGTGTATAACTGCAAAAAAAATTGAAAATTATAAAAAAAAATATGCAAATATTTTTCTTTTTTTAAAGTATTATCCACGTGCAAAGTACCAAATTTTTACAGAAATGTAAGTTTCGCAAAGCGTCCGGTTTGACATGAAATGACCGATATAGAAAAAGTTATGTAAAACAAAATGTGTTAATTTTCCATTTAGACAAGATATCTTCATTTCACATAATTTTTGAACACATTTTTCTAACTGTGACGAAATTTCCTGAAATCAATATTGTAAAAAAAAAACCATGAAGTTTTGTTTTAATGGACTTTTTCGCAATCCTTTAAAATGTAATATATACAGGTAAATAATTTTCTTAACTGTCCAGAGATGAATAAGCAGATAAGAGATGAATAAACAGATATGAGATGAACAATTAGATAAGACCAGATAAAATATACAAATGTAAATACATACATATGTATTAAAATTTTAATTAAATATTATAAATATGTATGTTTAACAGAAATCAAACAAAAAATAGCGAGTCGAATAACTTTCTTTGAATCGATTACATGTAACCAAAAAAAATGGCTTTGTATACATGTTAATAATGCGGTAAGGACTTTAATAAGTTAAATTTTTAAAATTGTTGAAATATATTTTTTGTATTGAAAATTATTTGAAAAAAATTTTCAAATACACAGATATTTAGAATTCTTCACAATAATTATTATCACATATTTTTCATATCAAATCTAATTAAAAGAAGGGAAATATTTGTTGCAAATATTTCGTAATAAATTTAAAATATTTTCTAAAATTTAATTGATCATGAAAATGTGATATTTGCTTGGTGTTCTATTTATTCAGCTAAGAACAAAACAAAACAATATCGGCAAAGTTAGAAATAATCTTATAATATGGTTGACAACAAGAACAACAACAGCAACGTTCAGCTGAGGATAAAGGTCTCTGCCCACTTGCGGCACATAACGAAACGACACGAAACTACAAAATATAACTACCATGTGTTCTTATCTATACATGCTCACTAAGCGACGATGAAACGGCAACGACTGTTGACGCCGACGAAAAAGCCGGTGGTGATCGTTTCAAAGAATTCTGACCGGCTTGTCGTTCTCTTTGTTTACAAAAATTACAATGAATTCCAACAATTGATTGTGCAAAGTAAAAATTCGACATCGATAGGTCGTTTTTAAAGCATAAAATTAATCTAAAATCTATGATTTTATCAGTTTTCTACATCATCATCTAATAGCAAAGATGTGTACTAGAGAATTCTGCGCTTATTGTTTTGTTTAATTAAAATTTTTGTTGCCGTTTCGTTAAGTGTGCATTGAACATTACGTTGCCTTTTCGAAGCCGATTTACAGTCGTTTCATTACGTGCCGTAAGTGGGCAGAGACCTTAAAACGAAACCAATTCGGCATAGAAAAGGAAACATGCAAATAAATGCGGTAAAAACAGTGACAATTAGATTTTTTTGCATTTTCATTTATAAAAGTCAATTCGGATCATGATACAAGGAACTACAGATAAAGCATTGCGCATGTCCGCCATCTTTGCTGTGACGTGCAAGGTGCTCATTGGTTGCAACGTAGTCACAATTTATTCATAGGGTGTACAGATTTTAAAATGCCTAAATTTTCTAATGAAAACTTGTTTTACTGAAATCAAATAAATATTGTTAAATAAAGCACATGTCCAAAATAATGTAAATATATAAAGTTTGTGAAAAAATTGCATATTTTGTAGGGGTGTTTTTTCCCCTTTTTACTGATTTACACAAAAAGCGGCTACGTTGCTTGATGTGCTTGACAGAATTTTGACTATTTGTTCGTTTTCATTTTGCTATCTTCGTCTCTTTTTGACATTTTCTTTTGAATGTATTTATCAAGAGTCACATTTGACGAGCACCAATGACGAGGTGCGCAGTAATTGTTGTTTGTTGCGCCGGGAATACTTTATCTGTAGTTCTTTGTATCATGAATTCGGATACCACTATAGTTTCCAATTGCCATATGATATCTGTGCATTTGTTTTGTTAACGTTATTGCTTGACTTTGCTGGTGTTTTCATTCATCTCCTCCGGCTGCTCATCCTCGCCACTTGTCTTCATTAGCAAACCAGTTGAGAGTGTACTACAAAATTCTTTCAGCACTATTTGTTTTCGGTCGACTCATTTCATTGGCTTTCAGCTCTGCTCTCAATATCACCGCCATATTTCTTCGCACGGGCTGCACCTCAATGGTTATAATTTTTCGCCTTATTCAACTAATTCGCCTTTGAAATCTCTTTACTATTATTTATTCTCCTTGTTACAGCTACAGAATAGGGCCTCTGAAGCGCGTTCCTGTAACAAAATCGGCAAGTTACCGATTTGTGTGAGGTCACGCGTTATCGATCCCTAGTTACCGATTTCGTGACAACTAATGTTTGTGCAAGTTAAATCGGTAAAAATTTGGTCCGTGATGAAAAAGAACACAAATCGAGAAGAAACGTTGCGAAATTGAGTTAAATGGCAAGCAGCTGTCTACTTGCATTTATTTTATTTTATGTGCGCTAAAATTTTATAAAAAAACGTGAAGGTCTTTTTATTAAAAAGTGATTATTTGATTATTTATATGTGCTATAATGTTTTCAGAAATAATCAACTATTATGAATGTAAATAATTTGACAATAAGTGATATGTGATATAAGATTAGCAAATATTTGCAACCGGGTTCTAACAAATATTTTGTTTCTTAAATTTTCTTCTTTTATGTAAATTTGCATTCTTTTTAAATCGCATTACCTTGAAAGTTAAAACGTTTTAAAACAAAAACAATAGTATAATCAGAGTATTACAATAAAAAAAGGAACTTAAGCGAAAGTATCAGTTATAGAATATTAATTGCGAGTACTTGTTATTTAATATATACACAACATTACTGTCAATAATAAAGATCGGTAGAATTCTCATTTGCCGCAGAGTGAGTGAGAAAAACATGAAGTTTTATCGACTCACTTTTCTTACACAAACACTTTTTGTAAAGATTCTATTGAAGTGAAATCGGAACATGTGACAACTTATCGATTTGGAACAAACGAATAGAACAGAAATCGATTCGGATTATTACACAAACAGTGTAGGTTAGAATTACGTCAGAGTGACGTCAAATCGGTAACATGGATCGGTAACTGCGATCGTTACGAGTTACAAGAACGAGCTACTGATCTCAATTTGAATTTTTAAAACATGGCAACAAACATGATGAATGGCAACAAAATATAATATGTTAGAATAAACCTTTAAAGACATGATTTTAATAATATAAAAGTTAAATTCTCAAAAAAACTTTTTTTAGGGCATTTAAGTATTAAACGCGATTTTCTCAAAACAACTTTTTTGTAAGTTGGCGTGCATCATGAAACAAAGATATACAGATAGCTTACTCCGTGCGCAAAAAATTAAATCTTCTGCGCACTACGTCACTCGAGCTTGTCAGCTGAAACACGTGGTGCATACATACAAAAGAAAATGTGAAAAAGCAAAAAGTAAATACAAGCAGCAAGCAGCACAATTGCAAGCATTTAAGAATTATTGCATTCATTTAATTCAATTTCTAATATTGTGCACTTATAGTACGCGTAAATTATAATTTTCAATTATATTTTATGTAACTAAAATTACAACTAAAGTTTTAGATGCTTTTGATGAGAATAACAATGATTTTAATTCGGGCCATAAAATGAATTTACAATTTTTTCAACAACATTTTCAAGAAAATGAAAACGAAGCATTCAAAGTGCTGTCAAACACATCAAGTAACGTAGTTATTTTCTTTTGTGTAGGAGAACAAATTGGGAAAAACACCCCTATTATATATGCATTTCTTTTCAATAATAGTACTGAAAAATAAATTTGCTTAAATTTATTTATAAATATATTTATAATGTAATTTATTTCATTTCAATAAACCCAGTTTCAATAAGAAATTGTCGATATTTTTCATCCCTATAAATAAATTATCCCCTTTAAATATATTGTGACTACGTTTTTATTTAGCCACTTTGACACGCTCGAACTACGTCACAACAAAGATGGCGGACATGCGCAATACTTTATCTGTAGTTCTTTGTATCATAGCGTGCATGATAAAAGGAAAATTATTTATCCGATAGCTCTGAAATCTTATCACGTTGTTCTACACATGTTAATGCATTCAAAAATCGGCATTCAATTTTTTGAGTGACATCAGATTTTTTGAGGGAAAAATGGTAAATTTTTGAAAAAACGCCACCAATTTGTTATTTTGGAATCAAATTGTTTTATTTTAGGTTGTTCCATGCCCACCTTGATGCTGATTAAAATCCCGTTTCTTTCAGACGTTTCTAAAGACATTAATCTTGCACGCCGTGATTTTTTGATGTTTTTTTTTTTAATATTATAGCTGACAACGCACAGTGTAACGAGTGCGTCCATAATTCAAAATTGTTTTTCAAAATACAGAAAAAAATTTATATACAGTGTTGCGCAAAACAATAGCAACAAAATAAGTGCGTTGCAACAAAGTCGTGTATCTTTTTTAATATTGGGGACACACAAAAATGATTATAGGAATCAAAGCATATATTCATACATCATTTATAAAACAAATCAAATTCAAATTTGGTTTTGTTTTTTTATTAAATTTAAAATTAATGTGACTACATTCAATTTGTCTGTGAGCAAAACAAAAGCAACAAAACTTGAAAAATGTGAAAAGAGAACAGAAGTTCCAAGAATTATTGGTAAAAGTTCCGTTATTGTAAAGCACGTGTTGTTTGTAAGTCATAAACATTTAAGTTTAGTTTTTTTTGTGCTAGTTGTGAGATTGACTGTTCCATTTATAATGGCACGTTTTAAAAACTGTGAAGCTCTTAAATAACAAATTATTTCCGAATATAAAAACGGAAATTCACAAATATCTAACGTGAAACAGTTTGATATTAATCAGTCAATAGTTTGCAGATTAATAAAGAAATATACCAGCACAAAAGACGTAACAACGGTACATTAAAGAGGGCGGCCGCGGAAGACATCGCTGCGTGATTACAGGAACATTTGTGGCATGTTCAAACGAAATATATTTGCCACATCCAAAGAGGTTTTTCGGACACTTGATTTAGATATCCATCACAGCACTGTTTGATGACGAGCCGTTGAGAACGATTAAAGATGTTACAGACCGGCAGAGAAACCTTTGCTTACAGCTAAGCATAAAAAACCAGGTGAGGTGTTACAATTTAAACAATTCTGTCTGAAATTGTGACAAAAAGTTGCAATTTATTGTTTTTTAGACTCAGTCTTGCAAAAAAGCACCTAAATTGGACCATTCAAAATTCGAAAACCGTTTCTTTAGCGATGAATCAAAGTTCAACTTGATTAGTTCAAATGGGATGTGCACGGTACGGCACCACCTAGATACACGACTTGAGGCCCGAAACTGCAAAATACATTTTAAGCACGGAGGCGGTGGCATTATGGCCTGCACTTGTTTTTCCTACAATGAAGTTGAACCATTTCAAAAAATCGATGGAATTATGGATCGATTTGTATATAATGACATTTTAGAAAGCAAGATGCAACCACATTCAGAGTGGAATATGTCGCTTCAGTGAACGTTTTAGCCCGACAACGACCCGAAGCACACTTCAAAGCTCATCAAAGATTACATTAGAGGCAATGGGATTCAAATCCTTGATTGGCCGGCACAGTCACAATGACTTGAGTCCCATTGAAAATCTTTTTGAGTCCCATTGAAAATCTTTTTGAAGGTAAAAGTTTCTGGTCAAAGGTTTTCCAATAAGACTGCACTGTATGAAGCGCTGAAACTTAATTGGGAACATTTACTAATACTAACATATCTACTTTAATAAAGTCGATGCCGCTCAGATGTGCAGCGGTTATCAAAAATAATGAATCCTACACCAAATATTAATTATGTTGCTTTTGTTTTGCTCTCAGACAAACTGAATGCAGTCATGTTAATTTTAAATTTAATAAAGAAAACAAAACCAAATTGGAATATGATTTGTTTTTAATATAATGTATGAATATATGCTTTGGTTCCTATAATCATTTTTGTGTGTCCCAAATATTTAAAAAGATACACGATTTTGTAGCAGCGTACCGATTTTGTTGCTATTGTTTTGCGCAACACTGTACGTCGATAGAGAATACTTGAATTAAGTGGAATCCAAGATATTTCTCCAAAATTTGTATTTTTGTAGACACACGATGCCATGACAGTTGGGATTTCCAAAGACATTGTAAGCTAATAAGAGAAACATACATTGCATATGCATTCTTTTAAGAATTTTCTTAAATTATTATTAATATAAGTATGCACAAATTTTATAAGAAAAATATATATGAAATTGTATCTATATGGTAAAATTTTTTTTTGTTGTTTTTTACGTACCGTGATCGTGATACTGGTTTTTTTATAAAGTGATCTCTGTTTTATAAAGAAACCAACATTTCAGCAGCTTTAGAAGAGTTTTTCAAAAAATTGGGAAATAATACCTCTGCAATTTTTGTAATATGTTATTTTAATGTTTTAACATTATATTTTGATAAGTATAAAAATTCACAAAAATTGCATTTTTGCAGTTATGCTTTTTTTTAAAAAAAATTAAGGTCAAGTTCGAAATGAGCCGAATCGGATGAAAACCACACCTACCTCCCATACAAAGTGACTCAACCAAAACGGTAAAATCTCTTTAAATTCCACAAAAATTAATCTAATGACTTCAAAATTTGCACATCAGTTTTAGCAATTAATATGTACTTTAAATATGAAATTTGGAAAAATCGAATGAAAACCACTGCTAGCTCCCATACAAAGTGAGGTTACCAAAACGGTAAAATCTCTTTAAAACTCACAAAAATGAATCTAGTGACTTAAAATTTTGCGCGTATGGTATTTGTAAAAGTCAAATAAAAATCACGTCTACCTCCCATACAAAGTGAGCTTGCCAAAACTGTAAAATCTCTTTCCATTTCGCAAAAATTAACCCAAAAGCTACGGCTGTTATCGTATCACAGACGGACATTGTGCTATTGATGAAGTGCTTAGGCAAAAAAATAGCATTTTTGCTATTTTGGAAAGCAGTGCTAGGCTGGGAAGCTTGCAGGAGGAATCGTCATTATTTTGAAAAAATAAATTTCAAGTTTTTCAATTCGGCAATAGGTATTAAGTCACGTGATGATGTGAGTTAAAATTAAATTTTTTTGTTTGCAATTTCGGAAGTGAACTATAAGCAAACTATTAAGTTAAGTTTTGTATAAAGTGAAAAATAAAAAAAAGTTTTATTATATTTCTTTATTTTTAAATTTGTTCGAAATTTCTGCAGTGTAAAGAGAGTTGCAATTTTTCAAAAGGTTGATATTTTCAAAATAACAAGGATAAAATGGTAACTACAAACTAGATTTCATTTATACCAGCAATACTAAACAGCAAACAGGCAAAATTCACTACTAGCCCAATTCTGAATGATTTTTTCCGGGGAATCGGAAAAGGAAGTTTTAATTTTTTAGATAAAATTCAAAAACATTATAGAAATTTTTAATGCCAATTTGTTCATCAACCGTCTATATTCATGATCAGGGAAGACAGAAATATGCACGAAAAAATCTAAAATAAGTATGCTAATATGCTCTAAAAAATGGCAAAATATGCCATCAAATAAGCACGAAAAATGTCGAAGTCGAAGTTTTATTATTCAAAATTTTATTCAATAGTTCATAAAAAAACAAAACAATAGCCCTTTCAAGGCGTAAAAGGAAATATTTCAGTTTAAATAAATTATAATTTTAATTATAAAGTAAAAATTTAATTCTATTTTAATCATTTAATGAATATTTTGTTTGGTAGCTCGAAGCCAATGCCAAAAGTCTCCTTCCGGACGAAGCCCATTATTTTTATATGGTGCTTATAGCAAAAACAGTGTATTGCATTCAGCGATTACACTGAACAATTCAATGCATTTTTATATTATCAAAAAGAAATTTTCTACGATTTTCAGCCAACAATGTTTTGTATTGTGAGAAAGACCGCTCGACATCGCAGGATGTAGTTGGGCACCATTTAAAATAAGGGACTTCGTTCGGAAGGAGACTTTCGGCGTATGGATCCATTGTCTGTGAGTTTTTAAACAAAATATTTTTTATACATATATAATATAATATCTCTTTATAAATATATATAATATTGAAGAAATATAATATCTCTTTATAAATATATATAATATTGACAATGTTGCCAGATGTGAAGGAAGTATCAAAATTTGCCCGATTACAAGCTAAAATCTGTTCGAAAAGTTAAAAATATGTAAAAATATGCACAAATAAGCACAATCGTTATAAATATGCAAAATTATTAACAAAACGTCCAAATATGCAAAAGCATATATTATATGCATTTGCATATAATTGTCTTCCCTGTTCATGATAACACTCATGATAAAAAATTTGATATCTTTATAGGCTGAACCTTATCTGTTTTTTTTTTTGTAATAAATATTTGTTTTTAGCTTACAAATATACCCAGTAGCGGATGGAATATATTCCGAATATATGAAGCATCAATTACCTTGTAATGACCACTACTTCCGACTATATTACCTTACTATGCATAAAAGGCCTTACATTTAACATTGAATGAGACAGGAGGTAAGTGATCGCCTCCCTTCAGCATTACCTAGAAGTTATGGAGTAACATACTACTTGTATTAAGTTATAAAAATCACTGCATTACTTTTCCTTGTATGCTACATTACAGGTAATGAGGTATGAGTTAATTACTTCTGCTATATGCAGACGCATTACTTTTTGAAAAAAGTAATGCTTCCTTACCTGGTAATTTATTCTGTATTAGTTCTATGGTAGCCACTGGCAAATCCGCTGCTGGGTAGTAACATTTTTTTAATTTTTATAACTGTCACAGGAAATTTCTATAACGAAATATGTCCTACAAATCTTAGAACTTTGAAGGGACGTAGTTTGTAAAGTGGGCATGGCAGCCCCTCAATTTAACTTTTTTCTCTTTTTGAGGTCTTAATATCTGTTCTCTACCAAATTTAATATTTCTAAGTTCAAATTAAAAAAGTTTGGATTTGCTGTTATTTGGGTGGTGGGCTCAAAATTTCTTAATTAAGGGCATAGTAATGCACCTGTCAAATTTAATTGCTCTCCTATCACTCATTCTATTTCAGGCCACTCGCTATGTGGGCTTGTTAAACTGTGCGACATGAGAAAAGAATGTTTAAACTTAAGTCTATTTTTTAAATTTACACGCTACATGCCACCTTAACTTAGTTAGCAGAGAAGTAAGCTAAAGTTTTCTTCTGAGGGCCATTTTGTTCACAAAGGGCATAAATATGATTTAATTCGGGGATAACTATCTCTATGTTAATTTTATACCAAGCGTATAAATCGGGAGATAAAAAGTGGTTTTGTTCACACATTATCCCAGCTTTATGCTTAGAGCATAAATTCGCTCTCAGTTTATATCGATTTCCATTGGAATGTTAGAGTGTTGCTCATTAATTAAAAAATGTGTGGGGATTTTTGGTTTATTTTTGCGAATTTGGGGGTTAGAGTGAACACTAGGTAGAAATGGATCGCTGATTTTGCATCTGATGTCAGAATTTCAAAATTCTAAAATTTTTCTACACAGGGCTGCCAACTAAACATTTTTTTAGGAATTTTAAACATGAAGAAACAGTATTGGGGGTCACTTCTTTCGAATCTGGTGTCAGAATTTTAAAATTCAAGATGGCGGATAGAGTTGCCACCTAATTTCTTGTTTATTTATGCGAATTCAACTCTGGGAGAAACACTAGGTAAAATTAGGTTGCTGATTCCGAATCCATTCTCACAATTTCAAAACTCGAAAATTTTTCTACACATAGGGTTGCCACCTAAAATGTTTTATTTTAAGAATTTTAAACATGTGGAAAGAGTATTGGGGGGTCGCTGATTTCGAATCTGAAGTCAGAATTTTAAAATTCAACATGGTGTATAGGGTTGCCACCTTAATTTTTTGTATTTTTATGAATCCGTGGCTGGCAAAAAAAAATGGTAAGCCAAAAATGGGTCGCTGAAAACGAATCCATGGTCAGAATTTCAAAATTAAAAAGTTTTGAAATAATAGGGTTGCCACCTAATAATATGTATTTTTAAGAATTTAAAACATAATTTAACAGTATAAGGGAGTCACTGATTTCGAATCTGAAGTCAGAATTTTAAAATTCAAGATGATGTATAGGGTTGTCACCTTAATTTTTGTATTTTTATGAATCCGTGGCTGGAAAAAAAAATGGTACACCAAAAATGGGTCGCTGAATACGAATCCATGGTCAGAATTTCAATATTATAAAGTTTTGAAGTAAAAGGGTTGCCACCTAATAATATGTATTTTTAAGAATTTTAAACAGTATTTAACAGTGTTAAAGAAACACTGATTTCGAATCTGAAGTCAGAATTTTAAAATTCAAAATTGAGGATAAGGTTGCCACCTTAATTTTTTGTATTTTTATGAATTCGGGGCTGGCAAGAAAATGGTATGCCAAAAATGGGTCGCTGAATCCTAATCCGTGGTCAGAATTTCAAAATGATAACATTTTGAAATAATAGGGTTGCTTTTACTTTTGAAAATATATATTATTAGGTGGCAGCCCTATTATTATAAAATTTTATCATTTTGAAATTCTGACCACGGATTCGGATTCAGCGACTCATTTTTAACTTTTAGTTCGCACCAGCCCCGAATTCATAAAAATGAAAAAAATTAAGGCAGCAACCCTCTCTTCACAATCTTTATTAATGACGTCTTTACTGTATTCAATCACGTTTCCTTACATGCTTACGCTGACGACATACAACATTATCTTTCTAGTAGAATTGAAAATTTAGATGAACTCTCAAGAAAATTTAATGCTGATCTATATAGGATACATCAATGGGCGTGTAGTAATGGTCTTCAACTTAATGCTGCGAAATCTTATGTCTTACCTATCTGCAAAAATAAAACTTTTCTTGCTGCTGTCCTTGACTTATTTATTGGTACTAGCAAGCTTAGTGTTGTGTCAAAAATTGTTAACCTTCGTTTTTGTCTTAATTCGTTCCTTTCTTGTACTGATCATGTTAATAATGTTGTCCAAAAAGTTTATTATATCCTACGTAACTTAAGAATGTCCGCCAACTCATGCACTATTGAATTAAAAAAATTACTAGTCAAGCAACTTATCATGCCCGTTATAACTTACTCTGAGATAGTATACAGTAAACTTGATTCTTCCTCTCAGCTGAAACTAAGTATTGCTTTTAACTATGCCACGCGTTTTGTATATGGGTTGAATAAGTTTGATCATCTTTCCGGCTTTAGAAATGCAATACTTGGTTGTAGCTTGATAGAGTATTTGAAGGCTAGAAACTGCATCTACCTCCATAAAATTGTTCACACTAAAACTCCTTATTATCTTTATGAAAAATTACAGTTTAGTATATCCAGAAGATGTAACTTGCTTATTATCTCTAGACACGGTTCTCTTAATACATAGTTCAAATCTTTTTTTCATTAATGCTGTAAGACTGTGGAATGCGTTGCCGCGTGGTTTAAGGGAAATAACTAGGGTAGAAACTTTCAGGCAATCTGTTCTTTCTCATTTTACTGCTACTTAATTTCAGTTTTCTTTCCTTTTTATATTCTATCTATCTTATATTTTTCTATCTTATAATTTAGTTCTAAGTTAATTTATATATGCAAAAATGTGTCAAAAATAAATTTATTTGTCTTAATGTTAGCTATAAGTCAGTTAGTCTGTTTTGCATTCTATTAAATTATATATTTTTCTTCGTACATAAGCATCACAAGGCCTTGCGCTAATTTAGGCTGTTGTTATGTATGGCCAATTTTGTTTATTATTAAGCATCCATTATACTGTAAAAGAACTTAGTTCTTATTTGTATTCATTTTCTCTATAATAATAAATAAATAAATAAGTAAACCCTATTCACCATCTTAAATTTTAAAATTCTGACTTCAGATTCGAAATCAGTGACTCCCTAACACTGTTAAATGATGTTTAAAATTCTGAAAAATACGTATTATTAGGTGGCAACCCTATTATTTCAAAACTTTATCATTTTGAAATTCAAGCCACGGATTCGGATTCAGCGACCCATTTTTGGTATACCATTTTTTTTTTTTGCAGCCCCGAATTCGTAAAAATTTAAAAAATTAAGGTGGCAGCCTTTATTTGGAGGTGGCAGCCAAATTAAAATATTTGGAGTTCAGATTCGAAATCAGTAACCCCGAATACTGTTCCCTCATGTTTAAAATTCTTAAAATAAAACATTTTTAGGTGACAGCCCTATGTGTAGAAAAATTTTCGAATTTTGAAATTCTGATAACGGATTTGGATTCAGCGACCCATTTTTACCCTTTAGTTCGCGCCAGCCCCGAATTCGTAAAATAAAAAATTAAGGTGGCAACCTTATCCAACATCTTGAATTTTAAAATTCTGACACCAGATTCGAAATCAGTAACCCCCAATACTGTTTCCCTATGTTTAAAAATCTGTATTTTCAATATTTTTACACCAAGTAAGTAAAAAATATTAAAATGAGAGTGATGAGAGCGAATTAAAAATCTTAACTCACCAATTTTCACGAGTTAAATGTTTCTGGGGTTAAGCTATCTCGCCACCATTTTTATCTCCAGCCTGAAGAGTTAAATGCTTAACTCACTGTGAACAAATGAAAAACTGGAAAAATCATGGAATTAACTCGGGGATAAATTTATCTCTCTGTGAACAAAATGGCCCTGAGTGATATTTCTTGCCCAATTTTACGTGCCACAGTATTGTTTTAGTAGTTCAAAATTACAATTTTAAACCATCTGCAGATATGTGAAAAAGTTGTATAAAATCAAAATGAATTAAAATGAAGTAATGCTCATTATTGTTTATCTTATAAGCAGATTCAATTCATTTCGAATCGCACCGAATGTGTTTTAAAAAGGATATACAACAATAACATTACATGTCAAGCAAAGCCAGACCTACATTACATAACAAACTTTGAGCTACTCAAAAATCGCATTATATTTCAAAATATTTTTGTTTGCTTTACATTTAAAGGTTTTTTGTGCAATATAATAAATACAAAAATATGAGAGATAAAAACTCACGATGTAATGTTCGAGTTTATCCATTGACATTTGTGACATTGCTGATTTCTTGTATTCAATCAAATTCAAGCACATTCTTGCTGACATCGTAGATGTGCGTTTTTTTGCATTAGCTTTTTCCCTCGGTGTTTTTCCAGTGTTGCTGTTTCTTCTGCTTTTCTTCATGTTTCAACATTCAACTTAAATGTTAGCACTATTTTTATTGGATGCCTTGACGTTTGGGTACAAATGTTAATTGTGTTTTCATTGGAGTTTTTTGCTTGTCTGAGCTGTGAATAAAAATACATCTCTTTGCTTAGCTCACGTGTTTTTATATTATTTTTTGCTTTTAAAAAAAAAAGAAAAAAAAAGAAAGCAATAATCATTGTCTGATTGAAACATCTAAGTGGTGCAATAAACATAATTTAAACAGAAAGTCTTTATAGGTACTCGTTTTAGAGGTCACTGGATCGTAGCAATGTTTTCCTTTAAATTGCACTTAATTTTAGAAATTGATAAAATATTCTAAATGTCCAAGAAATACCAACAAAAAAACAGCAGAGATATCTTTTGATGGCCTTTAATAGTGAATCATTTATTCATTAATTTTTTTTAAAGAAATTTTCCTCGAAGGTCAAAACTTCGATCGTTTACTAAAATTTTAGGTCGATTTGTTTTTTCTCAGTCTGAGGTGATGATTGACATTAGTAATCCGTTCCAGTAAGAAAAATTTATAGTTTACAAAATATGAGATACTTCATGAGGTCAAACAACGATTGTTTTAAATAACTATTTATCCCTTAAAACATATTACCAAATAAGTGTGCTATTCACATAGCTAACAATTTTCACTACGAATATGCGTTGATCTACGAAAATCCAAAATTATTATCATATGGAAAACGTTTTGATGTTTTATTGACACACATTTTTTAGCACGTTTTTATTTATTAGCTTCATTTCATGTTTGTCCCGTACAAATCTTGAAATCCATTTTAACCAACTTCTCGATGAGCTAGAGTGTTGAAACTTAAAATACAGACTGGATGACAACGCTAAAATGCTAAATTATTTGATACATACATACATACATACATATTAAAAATCAAACAAAAATACTGGAAAGCTCATTGACATTTTTAAATTTCAAAAATTCACAACAGAAGTGAATTTATTACCACATTTAGAAATGGTTTTTCTCCTAGCGTAAAGCGATTGATTTATAACCACAAGGTAGTGAGTTCGAGCCTCAACAATGTGGTGAAACAGAGGGTACAAAAACAAATTGTTAAAAAAGTAGTTTAAATACATTTTTTTATTTATTTTATAAGAAAGTAGTTTGCTTTGTTGCTATTTAGAATATATTTTTTGTGAGTTCTGTAGCTCAGAGCACAGGGCGCTTGCTTTATAATCGTAAGGTTGTGAGTTCGATCCTCAGCAATGTCAATGAATTTTTTTCCGGTTTTTTTGTTTTATCTATATCAAGGGTGTCCAAATCATACATACTCATTTTTATGATTGTGGTTGTAAAGCTTTTGCTTCAAAAGTTTGTACTTGAAAAAAGCTCGAGCTCAACAACGAAACGAAAGCAACCAACATTCAGTAGACGTCATGCTAGCAGGTTGCGGTTGCTTCGTTTCGTGTTGTTTTTTATGTGCGATCTTTATGAGGTGAAAATAAAACTCAACAAACTGTCTTCAATTCATTACTTGTTGGTACTTCAAACAGTTAGGTTGCATTCTTTGGTGATAATTGTTTTATGCTTCATGAAGATGTTTGACAAAAATTGGGAAACGGAATTTTTATTTGCGGAAAATTTCTTAGAATACCTAGTATATCACCACAAAGAAAAACGTATTAGATAATATGTTGAAAAGCATTATACTTCTTGTCATAAAGAATCTGATTTGATAAAATGAGAACATAGAAACTCATTTATTTACCAATCAAAACAAGTTTTTTTAACTTTTTCTGAAAAAACACGTTGTTGTTTAAAAATGACGAAATTCTCTTATTTTCTTGAATTGTTTGTATTAATTTTAGAAAGACAGAAAGCAAAAAACTATATTTTGAATTTTATTATGTTAGAATAAATGAAATATTTTGAATATTAATTTTTTATAGTTTTAATTTAATACTTTTTCTGAAAAAACAGGTTGTTGCTTAAAAATTATGAAAATTTCTTATTTTCTTGAATTGAATTAAGTAGTAACGTATCATTTTTGGTGGCTTCTATCTAAGAGCCGATGACAACCCTAAGCTTTTACACCTTGTATAGTGCGCTTAATAAACTAATGAAAAATCAAAAAAAGACAACTGTAATTTCTTTGTTTTTCCACTCATTAAAGTCATTCAACAGCCACGTGCGTAGCCGCGGAAATGACCATATGCTTAAAAAAATAAAAAATTATTTTTATTTTATTTTTCAGTAAAAAGGCAATTTTGGCTTGTATTTTTTGATAAAAAACAAACAAATGCTTTAACAACTTTTTGTGCTCAGCTTGTGTCTCTTTTTTTGTTAAGTGCATAATTTTCGTAAAAATAAGAGCATATTAAGAAGCGAGCAACCCCAACATGCCTGCATGAAGTCTGGATAGCTACTGAAAGCTTTTTGCGTGTGAAAGCTCTCCGCCTATGGGCGCCTTTTTGGACACCCTTGATCTATATCTATACCAGTGTCGGGCACCTTTGCACACCTATACTTTCTCATCTTGAGTATGTGTTAATGAGAGCTTTAAAGCTCACACTGAAAACAAAGTAGTGCTAAAGCGCTTTTTGCAGAAATCTTACTAGGCATTTTGGGAAATTTTTTTGATCGGATTTGTATTGCGAAATTAAATAAATAAGTAGGGGACGGAATGTCAAAAAAAAACAGACCGACAGACCGATAATGTGAAATACAGAAAAGCAAACGGAAATATAAAAAGGCAGGCTAATTGTAAAAAACAAATATCTTTTTATATTGTGCTCATGTTGCTTATTGTGTTTTGCCAAGGCCAAACTAACAGAATAAGATGCTTTCATTATACGTATGTATTACTTGGAACTGATCACTATAAGATATGGTATGTGGACATGTCGCTTTATATAATTAATAAATTTCTCCATCGCATTCCCCACAATTACTTTATATTTGCCATGCAAATTATCGTAATCCTTGTAATGCATATTTTTTTAATTTTACTTTTTTTATGCCGCGCCATGCCGTTATTTTCTAAAAACAAAACATTTTTTCATACATACTTCCAAAAATTTTGCATACTTAAAATTTTATACAGTGTAATCTTACGATATATCGATGAGCAATAACAGCTTAAGTCTTATCTCAACGTTTCCAGAAATCTTGCTTCAAAGTTTTCAATCGCCATATAAGTTATTTGAAAGGGTCTTTTGTTTTTGCGTCATATCTTTGGCTAAGGTCATGCTAGAAGTTCAAGATTTTGTGTGAAACACAACTATATCAATAACTCAGTTCTGTCTTAAATCGACTTAAGCTATTATTGCTTATCGACACAGATAGAATATAATATATTCAAGGAACACGCAAGCGCAGATCCTATCTGCTTGACATTAGAGCTGGGTCGTTCCGGACCTGCTTATGAGGAACTGATTGCATATTATTTTAAATTACTTCAAGATAAATTTACTTCATGAACTTTATTTACTAAATGAAATTATTTACTAAATGATAGAAGTTCCTTTTTTTTATATAAACTAAAGAAATGTTTTTCTTTAAGTTAAAAATATTGAAATAAAAAGAATAAAAAAGCAAAAAATTCTGTTTAATTGATTTAAGACAGTGATGTGTTGAAAATCTACATGGACCTTTACACATTTTCTCCGCAGTTCAACATACACTTAATTCAAATAAATGCTTCAAATAGTTCTACAGTTCAAATAAACAAAGGAACTATATAGTTCCGCGGACATGCTTCAAATTCCCTTTGTAGTTCAACAAGCAGACAGTCCAAATAGTCTATACAGTTCAAATAAGCATAGGAACTAGATAGTTCCGCGGACATGTTTCCGTGAACTAGTTCCTTTCTTCAAAAGAATCGTTCCATGTCCGTTCCGTCTATGGAACTGTTAAGCACAAGCCTACTTCACATTCGCTTGAACACTGAAGCTGTGATCGTTCTGTAGGTGAGATGAATGCATATCTTACTGCACAAATACAATCTCAAGTGTGCAAAGCTGCCCGACACTGATCTATACTATTATACTTATATGAAATTTGTTTAACAAAATTCAAATTTCTTCTGGCTCGCCTACATTTGCTACCAAAAAATAAGATTTGAATTTTAATAATTTTTTAACCCGCATCCATAAGAACTTTCTAGAAATGAAAAGCACGTTGTGCACCAATTTGATGCAGATACAAAAAGAATATATAATTAATTGAAATGCTTTTAATTTTTAAATTTTTTTATGCATGAATGTTTAATAATTTTAAAATAAGAAAAAACTGCAAATCTTAATTCTAGCAAAAATTTAAACGAGCAAAAGATTTAAATCAAAACATGCATGTTTGTTCTTAATAGGGCAGTTCACGATCTTGTTGCATCGTTGCAAAGGCAAAATAAACAGCTTTTACAAAAACAAAAAGCATTGAAAAGCTTTTGCAACATATGCTTTTTGTTTTTGTAAAAGCTGCTTATTTTGCATTTGCAACGATGCAACAAGATCGGGAACTGCCCTAATATATAAATTTGAATAAAAAATTTGCATCAATTTGATGCAAACGACGGATGCGGGCTAGTTCAGTTTTTTTTATTTGTTTTTCTTACAAAAATGTCTTATATCGCATTCTTTACTGAAAAAAAGTCTGACCTCACAGAATGCCGAATTTTTAGAATCTGACCTGAATTGATAGAATTTTCACTTCTTTTGAGCTGAGAAAAGAACGAAAAATATGCAACATTTTTTTTTCATTTGATATTGGCTGTAGTGTTGTTTTGAATTCCGATTTAGTTACGATTGAGGTTATGTATACACAGAGGGAAAAACCTATAGAGTCACTACATAAATTTATGTACTCATGACATAAATTTCTGCACACATAAATTTGGTGATTTTCTTGTACTGAGTACATGTTGAAATCTGTATTCACTACATAAATCTTTTGAACAGTGCTGCATATAGTCAATAAAGAATTTTATATATTCATCACATAATTATGTGTCGTGAATGAATAGATGTATGTGGTGGGCACATACACACTATACTCATCACAAAATAATTTTAAATAATTTTATGTATTGAGTACAGTTTCGATGCATAGAGTACATAGATTATTGACCCATTACATAAAATATTTAATTACTGTATGTAGTGAGTACATAGATTATGGAACTATTACATAAATATTAAGTAACTGTTTGTAGTGAGTACATAGATTATAGGTCCATTACATAAAACTATAAACAATTGTATGTAATGAGTACAGTGCCGATATACGTAGTACATAGATTATTTACCCATTACATAATATAACAATTATTTGTATGTAATGAGTACAGTTCCGATGTACGTAGTACATACATTATTAACCCATTGCATAGAATAATAAATAATTGCATATAATGAGTACAGCTTCGATGTACGTAGCACACAGATTATACACGTAGTACCCATTACATAAAAAAATAAATAATTTCATGTAAAGAGTACAGTTCCTATGTACGTAGTACATGGATTATTGACCCATTACATAAAATAAGAAATATTTGTATGCAATGAGTACAGTTCTGATGTACGATTCGGCGAATTACAACAATCATGAAAATCTTCAACTTTTTGTAAAAAGGTGGAAAGAGCTAGGCGCTGGTGACCGCTGTTTTATGTACTGAATACATATCCCTTTTTAATCACATAAGCGAGACGTGTACAGATAGCATACTTTATGTAACACAAGTCTGACTTTAATCGCAAAAACTAGACGTGGACTTAGACTATATTTTATGTATTAAGTACATTTCTTGAAAAACATTACAAGAAATATTAATTTAGTACACGTTGCTTGTATTTATAAAAGTCTGCAATGTATTTAACACATAATTCGATATATTGAATTCATTTTTCATTCCTTTTCCTAAGTGAAGCAATTGAAATGTGACCAGTACGCGTTCATTTTAGTCAGTACATATAGCTCTCGTTGCGTTCCCATACAAGATACAGTACATAGATTTTACATAGATGTCTCTGTACTGACGACATAACTTTTTCCCTTAGTGTAGTGCGGTACTGCATGGAATTTTTAAGAAATACTCATAGAGTTGTTAAATTTTATTAAAAGCAACCACTTTAATCAAAATTGTTTTGGATTCAATTTAAAAAAAATTTCAAAATTGGAACATTTTGCTTCTCACAATTGTCATAGCATATAATATTACTGTCAAAATTATTTTTTTTTTTTTTATGTTGCTAGAGAGCAGAATGCAAAACCGCCGAATTTTACAGGTCAGAAAATTCTGCATTTGTTATGCTTTTACGGTCAGAATTTTTAAGAAAAGAACACGATTTATTTTGAGGTCAACATTTTTTTTAGAAAAGAACGGAAAAAATGCAGAACTCTTGAAGAGGTCAGAAAAAATGTAGAATTTTTTCCAGAAAAAAATGCGCTACTATACATATGTTAGCCCATTTTGCTACTCTTTCTTATATTTCTAGCCACTTTAAATAAATCTTGTATTTTTACCTTCATTTTATTACAAAGTCCTAAATAAATTTTTATATTATTTCTATGTTTTAATCTCATGTATAAAAAGATCTACATATCCATGTAAATATTATAAAATTAACTGTTTTTTAATAAATATTCAAATTCATGCCTGCCTCCTCTGTCTTCTTGGTCTGGCTACAGGCCTGCAAGTAGCATTCAACCACACAACTAGATATGTTTACGAGATTCGGAAATTTGATCATCTTTCGCAGTTTAAGAATGCTATTCTCGGCTGCAGCATTATAAGTTATATAAACGCCAGAAACTGTATTTTTCTCTATAAGCTAATTCATTCGAAAACTCCACGGTACCTTTTTGATAAACTACACTTCTGCCATTCGGCTAGAAGTAATATGCTTATAGTACCGAATTTTAAATTTCCAAACTCTTCAAGACTCTTCTTCATTAACGGCATTAGATTATGGAATACCTTACCTAATCACTTAAAATCAATAAATGGAATGAGAACTTTAGGCAAGCTATTTTTATTTTTTTACCTAATTTCTTCATATATTTAAACTTTCTCTCTTTTTTAACTTCAGCTCTTTCCTCTTCGTTCTTTTTTTTCTACTTTACTTTTTTTCATATATGTATTTGACTTTAAAATGTCTTGTATACTTCCTGATAATTTTACTTATTATAATGTAAGCTGAATTATACAGTAATATTTATTCTTCATTTAAAACCTTGTATCAAACTTTGTCAAATTTAAATTTAAAAATTATGTCATTTGTAATACTTTACTCTTAAGATTATTGCTTTGTATAGTAAAAGAACTTGTTCTTTCTGTACTAATATGTTGAATAAAATAATAATAATAATAATAATAGTTCGGAATATAATTGATTTGCAAGTCAAATAATTAAGGAACAATATCAGCTATAAAATTTTTAGAGTTGCGTTAAATTTTTAGTGAATATTATAAAAATATTTTTTTTCGTCAAATCATTGCACTACCAAATGAAAACAAGAAAACAATTTTTATTAAAATTAATTTTAACTAAAAAAAAAAATTATATAAAAATAAATTTTTTATTTTCATTGGTTGCCAGATGAAAATTTTTCAAAAGAAAACTTCGTCAGTCGCGAGTGCCGCTTGTTTGTCGCTCGAGATTTTCTTTAAATATATGAATAAAATAATATTTAAAAAACTCTTTGGTGTCTGTTTTCAAAATAACTAATTAAAAGCAATATATTATCGTGAAAACAAAAGTATTAAACCATAAAAACTAGTAATCAAGTGCGAATTAGCTTTTTGAGCAATTTCAATTTGCTCTTGAAATAAAATTTCTATTTAGAAAAACAACAAAAACAATAACTTTACCGCCAAAACACTTATTAATAAAACTAAAAGGCTGCAAAAAGAGAAAGCTATAATATTAAAATGTCAACACGTCTGGCTAAAGCTAAAGCACAAGCTACCCGCCCGCTCTCTCCATTTGTCCTCGGCTCCACACGGCCGACAAAAGTGCATATTGATGTCAACCCTCTACCTCCTCAACTTGTCACTGATCCAGCAAACAATTTGGATTTAATTGTAACCCGCCTCAATCAATTAACAAGCATGGTTGAGGGGAAATTCGATGCAGTTTTTGCAAAAATAAATGATCTGAAAGCAAATTTTTCCGGACTATCGGCTGAAGTACAGCGTGTAAGCGGACGTTTATCTACACTGGAAGCGAATATGTCATCAAAAGATGAAACCATTAATGAGTTATTTGATATAAATTCTAAACTAGAAGATCGATTGATCGCGCTGGAGGATTCCCGCAAAGAGGTACGTGAAATTCAATCGCATTTATCTAAGGTTGAAGAAAGTGCTATTGCGTCTGACATAATTATCTGCGGCATACCAATAAATGATACCGAAAATGTTAATGAAATATTCTCTAAACTATGCACCACTATTAATTGCCAAAACAGAAATATAAAAAACATTTTTCGTATTAAGAGCAAAAACAACACAATTAGAACTGATGCTGGCATAATCGTCAAACTTCAAAGCACAACTGATAAAGCAGCTATCCTCAAGGTAGCGGCTAACTTTCGAAAACAAAACAAGAGTACTCTCTTACTTACTCACGCTGGCTTCGACTCTAATGCTCCTATTTACATAAACGAATGCTTGACCAAAACAAAAAAACAAATTCTCAGTGCTGCGGTTAATCTCAAGAGGAGTAAAGGCAGAATTATAATAGACGTAATGTAATGTAACGAAATGTTGTCAACTGTCATCGGGACGGGACGTAATGTAATAAAACGTTGAAGCAGTTATAATAGGCAGTAGCCAGGCAGTTTTTTGCCGTAAATAATTGAACGTTCCCGTACAAGTTCAATTAAAACTTCGACATCCATAGCTGTGGATATATAGAACTATCACATTAGGGGTGTTCACATTTCAAACCGCTCATCAAATCGTTTGTCAAATCCAATAGAACAACGTGGGAATTCCATGAAAATTTCACGTTGTTCTATTGTATTTGACAAATGATTTGATGAGCAGTTTGAAATGTGAACAGCTTATTAATAACGAAAACGCAACAAAAAGCATAGTTCAACAACATAAAATACCGCAATAATCGAATCTAACCTCAATGTTTAGTTGTTCTTTGAACAGACGTAATGTAAAGTAACGTAGAAATCGAAATCCAACGGATCTTTACGTCCCGTTACATTACGTTACGTTTATGATAATCACTTGTATAAGAAAGTATTCTTTGAAACAATAAGTGAAAGAACACACTGCTCAATTGACATTAGACCACATTAGGTCACGTCTATTATAACTGGGCCTTAAGCAATTGTGGGCCGTATACACTACAGCAATTGTTTGGTTTTTATTAATACCTTCGATTGCGTTGCTAGTTCCTTTTTAAATATTTTAATTGATGGTTCTGAATTTTAAAAATCGTAGGAATTCCAGTGAAAATACCCAAACTATGTTGAAGATCTTCGGTAAGCAAAAGCAGGGTTTAAATACCTGTCATTTCAATGCGCAAAGTCTCTATTGCAAGATAGATGAGTTCAGACAAATATTTGAAAATTCGGATGTGGATATCGTATGCATCTCCGAAACATGGTTCAGACATGACCTGCCTGACTCATTCATTGCTTTACGGGGATATCGTGTTTTTCACTCTGATCGTAAAAGTCACGGAGGTGGGGTTGCCATCTTTATCAAGGCAAACATTAATTGCAAGGTTATCGATGAAAATTCTACGATGGAATACTTATTCTTAGAAATAGTAACAAATAATCAAAAACCTCTGCTAGGTGTAGCTTATAGGCCTAATAGACGGATTGATGTGGCCCCACTTGTTGATCTAATCGAAGCTGTTTCTATCAAGTACGCAAAAGTTATAATAGCAGGAGATTTAAATAGTGATAGTGAGCTCACTGATAACAGCATAAAAAGTAAGCTTCACGGTCTAGGACTCTTCGCAGTAAATGAGTCAGCTGCAACACACTTTACATCTACCTCCAGCACGCTTTTAGATGTTTTTTTTTTTTGTAAGTGACAAAAGCCATGTTTTGTTTTATAATCAAATTTCCGTACCTCAATTTTCTTATCATGACTTAATTTACTTAACTTTAGATCTTTTTCAACATTCCGTAGACTGTATAATGACATATCGAGACTTTAAAAACATACAATTTCAACTTCTTAACGCAGATTTTGACAGAACTGATTGGCAAAGAATATTTTGCATGACATCAGTAGATGACCAAGTAGATTTTTTAAACGATACTCTATTGGTTCTTTTTGAAAGGCATGTACCCTTAAGAACAATACTTATAAAAAATTCAAGTCAGCCATGGTTTAGTCAAGATGTTGGTTCCCTTATCGAAAAACATAATAAAGCTTACTCTAAATGGAAAAGATATAAGACGTCAGCATACTTTGAGGCATTTTCAAATTTGCGCAAACAAGCTGTTAGTGCTATAAGACGAGCAAAATCCCAATACTTCTTCGAAAAATTTTCAAGAGCAGCTAATAGTAAGGCTACTTTGCGAACTATTAGAAAAATAGGCTTACATAAAACTTGTACCGACAAATTAAATGCTGACTTCAATATCCTCAATAATAATTTTGTAGGAAATCAAAACTGTGATAATATAGAGCTAACAAGGCAACCCATCTGTGATATAATCGAGTCTAACATGAATTTTTTTCGTGATAACCCCCTTCAAAGTGCAATATCTACAACATCTAGTTTTAGTTTTATGTGTGTTACTGAAAGTGATGTGCTCTCTAGTCTGATTTATGTAAAATCCAACTCGACAGGCATTGACGGTATTACTCCTAAGTTCCTTAAGTTGTTTTTACCTAAACTTGCACCTGTTATTACACATATTTTCAATACAATCTTTACTAAATCAGTATTTCCAAAGAAGTGGAAATTAGCCAAGATAATTCCAATTTCAAAATCAGGCGATGAATTTCGGTCTATAGCTATCTTACCCTTTCTTTCAAAAGCATTCGAAAACCTTGTTTACAGGCAAATGCATTCTTATTTTACCACCAATCGTCTACTTACGGACAGACAGTCTGGATTTAGACCAAAACGTAGTTGTTCAACAGCAATTACAGATGTGTCTGAAACTATTCGCCAAAATATTGAAGCAAACAAACCTACTTTCCTGGTTCGTTTAGATTGCTCAAAAGCTTTCAATTCTACTAATCATTTAATATTTAGCCATAAGCTCAAAAATTGGTACGGTTTTTCTCCAACAGCAATAAAATTGATTTGGTCATATCTGTATGATCGTTTCCAATGTGTTTGTTCCGGTGATTTGTACTCAGACTTTATTCGAGTAAGTAAAGGTTTTCCCCAGGGGTCAGTTCTGGGACCCTTTTTGTTTTCCATTTACGTAAATGATTTTCCGTTTATCCTGAATCAATGTTTCACACATACGTACGCTGATGATATACATACAGCTTTATGTTTCATGTGATAAAACTGATCTTTGTAGTGGTGTGAGTATCCTTAATCAAGAACTCCAGCGAATTGGTAATTGGGCCGCAGAAAATGAGCTTGAAATTAATCCAAGAAAATCTAAGTGTTTGTTGATCTATAAAAAACCTATAAACTATAATTGTCTTCCTGATATAGTAATTAACGACTCGATTATTGAATATGTGTGTAAGGCTAAGAACTTGGGTTTTATTTTTAACAATACCTTGACATGGAACGAACATATCACCAGTTCCCCAGGTAAGGTAAATGGTATGTTACGCAGTTTATGGCCTACCCAATACTTTACGCCATTAAGAATTAGACTGCTTATAGCAAAAACATACTTAATACCAATTCTCTTGTATGGCTGTGAAGTATTTGCAAACGCTGATTCTGTCCATAAGCAAAAATTAAAAGTAACATATAATAATATCGCTTGGTATGTATACAGTCTGAGTAGGTTTGGTCATGTCTCGGAATATGCTTACCAAATGAACAACACCACCTTTGATAACCTTTTCAAGATAAAAGTCCTACAGCTTGTCCACAAGTTAATATTTTCCGCTGAACCTATCTATCTTTTCGAGAGACTTCGATTTACACAATCGCACCGTAATAATAATATTGTATTAACAAGACACTCCTGCCTTGTCTCCGAAACACAATTTTTCATATCGCTGGCTTAACATGTAAAGGCTCTAAGTCCACTTTTCTTAGAAATTGAGATTTTGATGCAGTTATGTTCAATAAGTGAAAATACATCGATTACAAAAAAAAACAAAGTTATCCCATTTTTTGTTGTTGTTTTGTAGTGATGAGTAAAGGCGCTAAGTCCAATTTATCACATCTTTGTGTAATATCTCACTTCTTCCAATGTTGTCGTATCAACTGTTACTCCGAGACATAATATTATTCCGCATTGGCTACACTGTTGTTGTTTTGAGTATCAATTGACAATCTTGACATTAATCGTCACCTGCTTATCTCTCATTGTTTATCTTAGATTATCTTCACACGAATGGACATCGATCATTCTGGTGTAGAAGTTAATAATTGAATCACATGTGTTAAAAATATCGATTAAATGATTTAAAGTAATTGATTTACTCTTATTTTGTTAAATATCAACGTGTTAGTGTAATTAATTGTGTTTAAGGTAACAATATTTCAATACATTTAAATTTTTAGAATATATACATAGTTAAATCATGATTTCATTAGACGCCTGCCATGGCATTTACTGGTAACTCCAACTTTGGAACTCAACCCATTGAAAGTGGTGGCGTTTATGGAATTGAGTCAGACGACGGAGTCGTAGGTCTGGTTCCATATGGGTTTCATAGTGACTCCGATGATTCATGTGAATTACCAACTAAAACTAAACTCGAAAAAAAAGAGTACAAGTTGAAAATGCAGCTTGGTCTTCGGTCAAAAATAGAATGCGGAGAGAAAAAGGCAAAAGTTATTTTGGAAGAGTAAAGGACAACAATGTTTGGAATTACGAAAATCCGAAAGAATCAAGAAATATGAAAGGTAAATGCAAATGTAAAAATAATGGTGCCATGAAATGTGCGGAGATAAATGACGATGATAGAAAAAATATTTTTAAAGAGTTTTGGAAAATGAATTGGGAAGGAAAAAAAGTTTATGTAAACACTTTAATTGAATCAGCTCCTATTAAAAGACCGCGAAATAGAAAATTATTAAGTGAATCAAAAAGAAGCCTAACCTTAAAATATTATCTCAAGGTACAGGGCAAAAAAATGCGAGTGTGCAGAAAGTACTTCTTGAACACGTTAGACGTAGGCTCGAAGGCTGTGCATAATTGGTTGAAGATGCCTTCAATTTCAAAAACAAGTTCAAAGAAAAATACTCTTAAGAAGGGATACTTGACAAATGAAAGACAATGCCTTAATTCATTCATTGATGCCCTTCCATCAATGGAATCGCATTATTGTCGTGCTGATACGCAAAAAAAATATCTGCTGCCAGAATGGCGCTCAAAAAAGGTGCTCTACGATTTTTATGCCAATGATTGGTGCAAAGAGAAGAACATGCAGTCACTTTCAGTTGCCGTATTTAATAAAACATTTGATATTAAACATTTGGCTATTGTTTCTTGAAAAAGCTCCCCCAAAAAATAAATGAAAATGTTGTTGCACTGGAGTGTTCGGATTTACACCAACTTCGTCAAGAGAGAATAAAAATAAAGACTCGAAAGTTCGAAGATTTACAATATCTAAAATCTATTTTGCCTACAAAATACCATCAATTTTATGACAATTTGCCATACGAATAAAAAATTTTCGCCAGTTATCTTTCTTTTAAGTGCATTAAAAAAAATTAATACTTTTTTATAACAGCATTGAAATAAGACTGAATAATTTTTGTTTTCATTATGTACAAGTTTAAACAAATATCGAAATTGAAATGAATTTTTTAACATTTCTATCGTTTAAATAACCATTATAATGTTAATCATATTTTTGAATAAAATCTGTTTCTTTCAAAATAATCTTTACTTGTTTACATATTTTTATTAGCTTTTTAAATGTCAACAATAAAAATGCAACAAAAGTACATTTTCAATATGGTAAGTATGAAATATAATGGGAAACATGTTTTAAGAAAAGGATCTAAGTCCATGAAAACATTCAAACTAAGCAACAGAAAAAGCTCCAAGTCCAAAAAAGCTTTAATCTCGCCAAATACTTAATTTTTTCTTTTTGCTTTTACGCAAATAAAAAACAAAGACAAATACAAAAACAAAATGCATTTAAAAATTCCAAAAATTTTTATTCAAAAAAAAGTTTGATTGTTTTTTCTCACCTGTAAAATTGTAAAATATGGACTAAGAGCCTTTACATGTAAAGACAGCGATATATGGTCCACGTCTTTGGAATTCTTTAGATCATAAGACACAACAAATTAGCAACGCTGTCTTTTAAAAAGAAACTATTATCGTCATTGTCGCCCCTTAATTAGTTTAATATGTCATCCATTAGATATAAGTCGTTTTAAAGTATTCAATCAGATTTCATATTTATTTGTTATAATTTTGTATGTTTTCGATTTTTATTGTAATAAGCTCTTCATGTTAGTTTTAAGTTTTCGTATATTAAATATAAGTGTTTCGTATATTAAATATTTACTGCCATATTCCTTTCTTAATGATTAGTGCTAGTTAAGAGATATTATATCTTGTAACACTAAGAACTGCAAATAATAACAAATAAACAAAATAAATAAAACGACATAAATAACAGATGAAATTTTTTAGCAAACCCCCCTACCGAAAACCTGGATACGGTTAAACCGATAATATATTTTCTTGAACAATATTTAATAACAAGAGAATCATCTTTTTGAAATACCAATTAATACTTAATAAATAATCTTAACTTTTTATGAGATTTTAAATTTTAAATCTCTGACTATCAACTAAAATGCGATTTTATTTATATTCAAAAATTTTGGCTTTGCAGACTTCTGTTTAAGTTTATTCCATACTTTTTATAATTTTTTTTTTTCCCATTCAAATCGAAAATCACAAAGTATTATTGTTTTCATTAAAAATCACAACAAATCATGTTCTAAATATAGCCCAAATGATTTAAAACAACTTTATTGTTGGTTTTACTAAAACCATGACATAACTCGTGGACAAAACAAAAAAGCATCACTAACCGTAATATAAAATTTAAATGAAAACAAAACAGCAAATCAATGCTTTTTAATTTAATTTTTTGCAGTCTATATTTTGCTCAAAACCAAAAAAAAAAAAAACAAAAAACATTACAACAACAAAACTAATTCATTAATTTTCAATAGTGTTGTCCCAAAGCGCGCATGTGACATATTAATATCCCTTAAAATGGAGTGGCAATTTTTTACGCGCAGTTTGTGCAAATAAATGGGCAGCATTGAAGTTCGTTACACTTTGTTTTATACATAAATTCAATTTCAGCGGTTTAACCAACCATAATATGAAGATAAGCAGACCGAAAGACTGAAAAACCATATAAGTTTAAGTTGCTGTCACTTTTTTTAAGATTGGCAGCACTGGTACACATGTCTCAATCCCCGACATAGCACACAACGGCAAAAGTGTGACGACAATAATTCTGCAAAAATTTCTATAAAAAATACAAGAAAAAAAACTACTGTTTGCTTAGCAAGTGAAGCGTTTTCTGCACTTCTAAAACGCAAAAAATTGAGATTGAAATAAAGGAAATATGCTAACGAAAACCTGAGCTTGTCGAAAATTTTGCAGTGATAAGATAGCAAAGCAAAAAAATTGTCAAGCATTCAATAGTGCAAAATTTTGTGCGGGTGTGTGTTTAAAAGTGCTGTCCCTTCCCCTATCAACACCAACACATTCACACTTATTTAAATTTCACTAACACATACTCTTTGAGTTGCCTTTCGCTTGGCTGTATTTGTAATTCTTGCTCACACTTTATGAATATGCATCCGTTGTTCTCCATTTTTCCCTCTCTTTGTCTTTCTATCTCATACACCACACTCTCACTTCGCACGCTTTTGCGAAAAGGGGCATGTCTTTATTAGCGATGGACACACCTTTTTCGTCTGAACAATAAATGCTCTCTTTAGATGTGCTCTACTTCGTTGCTTTGCATCATTTTCACCACTCACCATTGACTCACCATGGCTAATGTCGACGCTCCCTGGTTTATTTTTACATTAATATTGATTTATTAAAGGTGATTTTAACTAAGCATTTTTAAAGTCTTATTAGTTGTTGACCAACTTCCACCTAAGATCAATTGAACGTATCAAATTTATCTATTTATTTGGCTTATCGCACAGCCAATTGATGCATTCTGTGGATAAAATATGTGCATACCGTAATCTCAAGTAGCTAATTTTAATCAATATGCTAATTAAAGCTGTCTTGCCATTATGCAGTACTTGAAAATAGTGGCGTACCTAGAAAATGTTTGCGGGGAAGGGGAGAGGAAGAGTAATTTATCAGCACTGAATTCATCAATTAAATTTTTCTGTAATTCGGGATGATGGCAAAGAAGGAATCATTTGTCGTTGAAATAATATGTATAATTCCTTGTTGATAAGCAAGAATCGCTACAGAGTTATTGGTGTTGCTGTGTTCCACGCATACGACCTTAGCCAATGTTATGACACAAAAATACAATACCCCTTCATATAACTTATAAGGTGGAAGTTATGTTGAAATCAGACTTAAGCTGTTATTGCCTATCGACAAAGAATATTTGACGACATTTTGATATAACTACCTATAATATTTTCAACCACATCACATTTTTTTTAGTCGAATGTTTAAGCACTTTTGCATTTTGGCATTATTTGTAGTCTAGTGGAGAGTGCGCTAGACTATCAACCCAGAGGTCCCTGGTTCGAATCATTTAAGAATTATGCAAAAACTAAAAATCCACAACTTAATTGTGGAAAATGTGGAATTAAAAGACAGGAGCAACTAAGGGCTAGAAACGCTTGCCCGAGGTTGAGGCATAACACTAGCCTTGGTTAAAAGCAATTCAAATTGTATTTCACGGTTGTTTCGCCTAATAAATAATTCACGTATGGTTCCAATCAATTCCTCTCAATAAATCTATCCCTTTGATTTAAGGTCAAAGACCAAACCTTGTTTGTATAAGGCGCATGCCTTGGTTCTTTGATCTTAAAAAAAAAGAAGCATAAACTCTAAAAAGTTTTTGCAGAAATTTACTTAAACAGTTGTAGGCAACAGGTTAGCTTTCATCATAGTAGTAAAAAGAGCAGTAGATAAGAATTTGGGCACCCGGGAAAAAATCAAAATTTGCCGCCCCTACTTTAATAAAACAAAAATTTAAATAAAATCTAAATACGATTTTATGCAATAAAAAAATATCACTCCAAAATATAAATTAGATTATACAGGGTCCGCCATATAACGTTTTTTTTCAACTAGTACTTATTTCGTGAAGGGTAACACTTAGCTCATGTCTGATTTGACAGATAATTAGTTTTATCCTTCCGCTGAACGAAGTATACGCTTGAACAATGCTGAGAAGTGGGCCCGCGATCGACTTACAGAAGATGCCGATTTTGCCAAAAAAATCATCTTTTCAGATGAAGCTCATTTTGATCTTGGCGGGTATGTAAACAAGCAAAATTGTCGCATTTGGGGCACAAAAAACCCGCACGCATACATTGAAAAGCCGCTGCACCCAAAACGAGTCACTGTTTGGTGCGAATTTTGGTCCAGAGGCATAATTGGGCCATTTTTCTTCGAAAATGGGCAAGGAGTGGCCGTTACAGTCAATGGCGATCGTTATCGGGCCATGTTGAACGAAATTTTGTTTACAAAAATTGAAGAGAAGGATATTGGCAACATTTTGTTTCAACAGGACGGCGCTACATGCCACACAGCCGAAGCTACACTCGATGTTTTGCGCCCTGTTTTTGAAGATCGCATTATCAGCCGCAGAGCTGATGTCGTTTGGCCACCTCGGAGCTGCAATTTGACACCGTTGGACTATTATTTGTGGGGTGCCCTCAAAGATAAGTGTTACACCGACAAGCCAGAGACAATTGATGCTTTAAAGGATAATATTCGTGAAGCCATTGGTGAAATACAGCTGCACACAATCGATAATGTGCTTAAAAATTGGACCGATCGTGTAGGCTACTGCATGGCCAGCCGAGGCAGCCATTTGAATAAAATTATTTTTCATTATTAACCGGAAGAATTGTACTTTCAAATAAAAAAAGACATTTGAAAAAATATCTAGTTATTTTTTTTTATAGAATTTTCAAAAAAAAAAAGTTATTTGGCGGACCCTGTATTAAGTACAAAAAAAAAGTTAAAAACCTAAAACCCGACTGCCAAAAAGCGCTCTCTAAAAAGTATGAAACAAAAAAATAGTCTCACCTGGAATTGTTATGCACAAAATATTGAATTTTTTTTGTCTATAATGCTATGTTCACACTGAGAGCTAAATTTAACGAAACCCACATTTACGAACGGCTCTTTTTTACTCGTTGTAACAGTAGTAAGCTATCAAAAGCTTTAGGGCAAAGTGCATCATGCATGTAGAGGGCGACATATGACAATATATATGAGCTTGCAAACTAACACGCAAATCTTTAAAACATCACTATAAATTAGTATTATATGCAATAAAATATATCATGTGTAAGTTGTTTATTTAATAGACAAAAAAAAATTGAATAGTTTGTACATAACAATTTCAGGTGAGAATATTTTCTTGTTTCATACTTTTTAGAGAGCGCTGTTTAGTAGTAGGGCTTAAGTTTTTTGAACTTATTTTATTTTACTGTCTGTCCTCTAGAGGGCGCTATATTCAATTTTATGTGACGTCACATAACCTATAAACAGCGCACGGTGAAAACGCTTCTAACGATACCTCATTTGTCAAATTATGATTAGTAGTTAGGGTAGGAAGTTAGGAAGTTAGGGTAGTTTAGAAGTTAAGGATTTAGTTGGATTTTTGTCCTCTAGAGGGCGACATATTAAACGTAATGTGACATCATACAACTTTTCTTCTCCGAACGGTCAAAACGCTTCTAACGATACCTCATTTATTAATTTTACTAAAAAAACGTTTTGTTCGTGACTTTATGTCCTCAAGAGGGCGCTTTATTAAGTTTAATGTTACGGCACATATCTTTTAACCAGCAGGCGATCAAAACGCTTCCAACGATACTTCATTTGTAAAACTGTGATAAGTAGTTTAGAAGTGAGAGTGGAACAGATGAACATACAAACATACATACCAATCAAACACGTATACCTCTCCTTTTGCTTCGCCGTAGTCGGGTAATAAATAAAATTAGTACAGCCTGTGGCCGAAATTCGACCTATCTCCTGAAATTTCAATCGTTTTTTTCTAGTTCTGAGGCATGCCCTTGCTTAAACCGTAGTATGTGCGACTACCTAGGAGGCGGTAAGTGACCCTACTGGGCCTCGCCCATAATAAATCATGGCCAGCTGTGTTTACGATTTTCGTCCATCTAGATGTCCTTTCGCAAACTGTAGAAGTATTGTTAAACAATACATCTGGGTGTGGGTGTCATTTTTAGGGAGTTTCTTAAGGGGATCGGGGGGGGTAAGGATGCCATAAAAGTAAAATGACTTTTTTTATGGCACAAGTTAACTTTTGAGTGATCATTTTTTTTAAACACAAATTTACAAAAACTAAAAATGAGGTATCGATTGTTGAACTGTTATGCTGGATTTATAACTGTTTAGGCCGCAACCCTAAAGGTTAAAGAAAGTAATAGATTAACTTACTACTTTATCGACTCGTTCCAGTATCGATTCTCGATACACGAACGAGTCGCTCGATCGGCTTATCCGACGAGGGAGTTTTGCTTTTTTAACTTGTATTAACAAATTGATTTCGGAAAGTAGAAAAACTTCATTTTGAGTAACCGCGTTGAATTCAATATTAAATTAAATATTTCCACTAATTGGAATTCAATAATCACTTATTGGTTATTAGCAAGCAATCACAAATTGATTGCCAGCAACATAAATTTAGTTTTATTTAACTTTAATGTATATGCACTTGATGCAATAAGAAGCAGCCATTATTAATATTCACCTATTGAAGATTTGCCTAACAACACCACAAATTGCCCGAAAGTTATATGCAAATAGCTCGACTTACCAAGATTGGCAGCGAAGGCCAGCGCTCTTGGGTGAATCAAAACTTCACCGGAACAGACCCAATTGATCTGTTTATGGTCCTTCGAGCCGGATGGTCTTTACAGAGCTTTCTTGGACAATTTCGAGCATCAGTTTACCTCAGCTTACCTCAGGAAAACGGAGAATTTTTAAGCAAAGCACCAATTGCATCAACTGCACCAGATAAGAAAGGTTAGTTGATTGGTTTACTTTTCAAGTGGCTCGAGTTATGAAAGTGTTAATGTGCAAATTAAAGATTAAATTTAACAATTAAAATCGCGAATATTTTTGCGAAACTATATACTTTTTTCATTACAAGAGTTGTTTTTCATAAAATCATCGCGGCACACACAAACTCACGCACAAACAAACAATTCGTTCCGCGAATTTTTGTACTTTTTATTCTTTGGTTTGTGTCGTAAAAATATTTTGTCCGTCCGACGAAATTAGTTTTCTACTTATTAGGAAACTCGCGGAAAACTGCACGGAGTTTTTTGAGGTGCACCAATCGGAAATTTATTTAGCACCAAATAATTATTGCAAATAGTTTTAAATTCACTTGTTAATTTTATGCAAATTAACTTGTAATAAAATAAATTAACGCAAAATCAAAACACACATTCACACACACACTGGTTTATTTGGCCGGCTTCGTTTGTTTGCTTTGTTCGTCGCGTTTTTATTATAACACAAGAACTTGTTATAATAAATTTATATTACTTTTATTTTGTTCTTGATTAATCAGAACTTATTATATTATTTCTTTGTGTTATAAAAGTTATTATTTTCACAATTATTAAACAATTGAAACCGATTAAAACAAAGAAAACACGAAGGTAAACAAACACGAATAGTGCAGCAAACCAGCAAGACGAAAAAATAAAACTTAATCGAAACAGCTGGTCGTTTCGGAAAAGTGTTGCCAGTTCGTCAAAATTTATCGCACATATTGCGATTCTTATTTTTAGCACTTTTTCGGGAATTTTAATTTTTATTAAGTTAAATTCCAATTTGTGTACACCAAGTCGGGTATAAAAATATTTTACCTAGTACACGGTTTTGTTTGGGGATTTTTTTTTAAATTTCGTGGGATTTTAAAAAAATTGTTTTGTTATGATCAATTAACATAAATAAGACGGAAAATAAATAATTTTACATAATTTATTAGGTTTTTACAATTTTCCTACTCTCGCATTTTTAAAATAAATCACTTATTTTCGGTGTGTGTAAAGTTTCTACGTATTAGAAACTAGGTAAAAATACTTTCTACCAATTTAAGCTTAATTTTTGCCTTCAGCTGAAAGTTTCTACGTATTAGAAACTAGGAAAAACCATTTCTTTTTAAACAAATCTAGCTTATTATATCTAATATTGGCAAGTTTCTACATATTAGAAACTAGGTCAAAAAATTGTTTAAACAAGTTAAGCTTAATTTTTACCGGAAAATAAGGGTTTCTACTCATTAGAAACCAAGGTAAAAAATATTTTCAAGCAATTTAAGTTTAATTTTTCCTACAGCTGAAAGTTTCTACATATTAGAAACTAGGGCAAGAGAAAATTTTAAGCAATTGTAGCTTAATTTTACCTGCAACTGAAGGTTTCGAGCAGTTTTAGCTTGACTTTACCTAACTTTTCAAGTTTCCACCTTTTAGAAACAAAGGTAAAAGTATTTTAAGCAATCTTAAGCTGACACTTACTTAACATTTGCAAGTTTCTACGTATTAGAAACTGATTAAAAAAAATTTAAGCAAATTAAGCTTGATTTTTACCGACAAGTAAGGGTTTCTACTTATTAGAAACCAAGGTAAAAAATATTTTAAGCAGTCTTCAGCTGCAAAAATTACCTATTATTTGCAAGTTTCTACGTATTAGAAGCTGAGTAAAAAATTTTAAGCAAATTAAGCTTAATTTTTACCGACAAGTGATCTGAAAGTTTCTACGTATTAGAAACAAGGTAAAAAAAAAATAAGTATTTTAAGCAGTTTTAGCTTAAATTTACCTAACATTTGAAAGTTTCTACTTATTAGAAACAAATTAAAAATATTTGGAGCAATTTAAGCTTCTAATCTGTTCATAAACAAAACTTATTTTTGTTTCTCAAATAAATAATGGCGAAGATGAACTCCTTTATGAGATCTACTGACACCATTTTTGAGCTGGAAGCAGATTTTAATGCTATTCCTCAAAATGAGCATAATATTTTCGCTCTTAAAACTCACGAAGAGGAATTAAAATCGCAGTGGACAAATGTTAAGGCATCATACGAGTCATGCCTGCAAAAGCTAGCGGCAACGAATGACGATGATGATAATGTCAGCGTCGTGAAAATAAAATATCGCTCGTGTTTTCAGACATATGTTCGATGTCTTGCAAAGATGAACGAACTTAGCGATAAGCTATCCACGTCAAGAGAGCAAAGTAAAGTTGATGTTTCACAAGTTGAGTTGCCAATGTCTGGCCATAATATCAATTTGCCACCGTGTGATACCGAATTGTTTCACGGTGATTATTTAACATGGCCCTCCTTCAGAGATTTGTTTTCGGCCATTTATATCTCAAATAATCGGCTAACACCTGTTGAGAAACTTTTTCACCTCAACCAGAAAACCCGCGGAGAGGCAAAAGAGATTGTTCAGAAATCTCCTCTTACGCATGAAGGGTTTGCAACAGCATGGCAAAACTTGACAGACCGCTTTGAAAATAAGCGCATTCTGGTGAATAGCCAACTAAAAGTATTATTCAATCTCCAGGCGGTTTCAAATGAGTCGGGAAGTGAAATCAAAAAATTACAAAGAGACATCAATAACGTAATTTCAGCTCTAACGATGCACAAAGTCGACATCAGCAATTGGGATGCGATATTCACATATTTGTGTTCAACAAAGTTGCCTGAGACGACGCTCTCCTTATGGGAGCAATCAATAGAGAACAAGGCAGAAATCCCCAAATGGGCTGACTTGGATAAATTTCTAACAAGTCGATTTCAGACGTTAGAAACGGTGTCTGACTTTAGAGGCGCGATGCCAAAAGGGCAAATATCTTACGCACCTTCACCAAATGTGAACAAAGTCAACACCAATCAGGCAAAAGAGACAACAACCAATTGCAACTTGTGCGAAACCCAGCATCATGCATTGAAGTTCTGTCCGAAGTTTTTGGCAATGAACGTAAATGACAGATCATCAGTTGCGAGGCGTTTTCATTACTGCCTCAACTGTCTGTCAGCTGGCCATACTTCAAAAAATTGTAAAAGCGGGTACAATTGCTCTTCGTGTGGACAACGACATCATTCGTTGTTGCACAGAGATTTTCGAAATGCAAATTATCATCCAACCGCGGGAGGTCCGGGCACATTCACTATACAGTCCACTCTTCAAGGAGCAGCGCAACCGCAGACATCTGCGAGCGCTAGCGAAAATTATCAGACGTGCTTTGCCTCTACCAGCAAAGGTATTTTGTTGGGCACCGCGATGATAAACGTTTGCTACCGAGGATCTAGTTTTACAGCCAGAGCACTTATTGACTCTGGCTCAGAGGGCTCTTTTATTTCTGAGAGGTTACAACGACTTATTCAACTACCTACTCATCGCGTTTCCGCTGAAGTCTCGGGGCTTAACAATGTCGTTTCTGCAAAGGTACAAAAAGCTAGCACTTTAGTCATAGGATCACCTATTGATCCAACCATTCGGTTGACTACAAACGCGCTAATACTTTCAAAAATTACAAGAAATCTTCCTACCTGCTCAATAGATCCGATGTTGCAGCAAGCTTTTCCGGAGCTTGTATTAGCCGATAAGCGCTTTTACTGTAGCGATCAAGTCGATATTCTACTAGGTGGTGAATTATACCCACAAATTCTTCTCGATGGTATCCGTCGAAATGCTCTTGGGTCACTTATTGCTCAAGAAACCATTTTTGGCTGGATATTAACAGGCTCCACTTCCACAACATCGCAAAATACTCCGTCCGCCTCTATCGTTTCGTGTTTTAGTAAAATTTCGCAGTTCACGTCTTTTTTGGATGTACCGCCACGGTATGGTACGGTAAAAGGAAACCATACTCGGCTGCATTTTGAACCGTATAAATGCATGAAAAAGTCGAAGCCTGATCCTGTGCACGTAGCCGGGCCTAGTTTGTCTGTGTCTTCACGTGAAGGAGGGACGGGTGCCGGGGTGAGTTTTGCCCGGCCTTTTTTGCCGCAGGTCAAATTGAGCGTTGAGGGGGACTCGATATCTGGAGAAGAAGGCGACGATAGATTTATAGATGGGCATCGCAATCGTGTTCAAGGATGGACACGAAAAACTCACCGCCGCTCGGATAGTGGCGCTCAGCGCCTGCCCTCGACATCACCGTTGCCATGACTGCAATAGGTGACTTCGCTCCTCCCCACGGCATCCCATGCCGACTTTTTCACTTCGCCATTGGTTATCCTTACATATATACATATTATATAAAGCACTGCACTACTTGTAACTTTTTTGAGACCCTTGAATCAATCAACACCTTTTTTACTAGTTTTACGATATTTTAAGTATATTCTAATTTATCTTACAGTAATACTGCAAGGGGGCCGGCATGTTTAGGCCGCAACCCTAAAGGTTAAAGAAAGTAATAGATTAACTTACTACTTTATCGACTCGTTCCAGTATCGATTCTCGATACACGAACGAGTCGCTCGATCGGCTTATCCGACGAGGGAGTTTTGCTTTTTTAACTTGTATTAACAAATTGATTTCGGAAAGTAGAAAAACTTCATTTTGAGTAACCGCGTTGAATTCAATATTAAATTAAATATTTCCACTAATTGGAATTCAATAATCACTTATTGGTTATTAGCAAGCAATCACAAATTGATTGCCAGCAACATAAATTTAGTTTTATTTAACTTTAATGTATATGCACTTGATGCAATAAGAAGCAGCCATTATTAATATTCACCTATTGAAGATTTGCCTAACAACACCACAAATTGCCCGAAAGTTATATGCAAATAGCTCGACTTACCAAGATTGGCAGCGAAGGCCAGCGCTCTTGGGTGAATCAAAACTTCACCGGAACAGACCCAATTGATCTGTTTAATAACTATTCAGCAGCTTAGCCATGGCACTGAAAAATTTTCTTCGTGTTCAAGGCATATGAATTTCTTTGCATTTTTTTTTTTACACGACAAGAATGTTTTAACCTCTTTTGCTGTTCTGTGCATTGCACGACTCACAGTCTTGCCCTTCCATATAATTTAGGGTAATGCAATTGTGAAAGTTATAATAAAGGTAGAATTACGAATTTATAAAATATTTTTTTTTATAATTATTGGCAAAAACATTGAATTTGCACGTTACTATTCAATTTTCTTTTTTTCATGTAAGAAGTAACAAACTGGGATTTTCAAACCTTCAGAAATTCACGATGTTTATTCATTTATAGGTTTTTGTCACTCTTGAAAAAGTAGCCACTAAGCATCTGGTCCACAGTGTCCTGCTTAATTTTCGTTGTAATCCAGAAATTTATGAGGCGTGTTTTTCCGAAAGAATAGTCTCCTTCATTCTCTACTTTCTTAGTACCAAAAAACTTGGCCTCAGCCTAAAAAATTGAATACAATAGCAAGTTCTTCCCCTACTTCATCACTTATTCCCAACATTTCAAATATTACTTACAATAAACATATAAATATGTAATGTGACCATATGCACACAAGATCTTTACAAACATAGTGTAATGAAGTCGTCGAACGTGATCGATTGTGTTTGAACATTTTTTGTTTAGTAGCTAACAGACATTTCCCATACATTTTACGGACGCGCCTCTTGAGGCCCAGTAGGTTCACTTACGTCCTTATTATAAAAACAGATCAGTTTGTTTTACGAAAGTAATGCAAATTGTTTTTAGTTTGTTTTGTTACGTCTAGAAAACATTAACGGTAGTTGGCAAAAAATGTTTCGGCGCTCAGAGCCAAGAAAAAAAATTGACTACTTCTCAAAGTCAAAATGGGCCTCGAAAAGCCCAGTCGCACATCCTAGGGTTAAGAAAATGTGCTGTACTAAGAAAATTTTAAGTTTCAAATTATCGCAATAATTTTGATACAAAAATAGTCGACATTTTTTTAAAAATATCTGTAAAAACATTACCCATAAAAACTTTCATATAAAAATACGTTATACTGAAAAAAGCTATAATTTTCAAGATATCGCCATAACTTTGATGTGAGAATAAAGGGAATTTTTCGGAATTTAGTATTTATAAGAAATTTCATCATCAAAATATATATTCATACATGTTGCATACAAACATGCTTATTGTAGGGTATTCGTAAGAGATAGCGAAAAATGTTTTTGTACATTGTATTAATGTCGAAAATTTCCTCTTACACCATTCTTCCATTATTTATAGTTTATTCCATTTTTTTTAGTTTAGGTTTCACTTAACAAATATTCTTTAAACGCTAATATTTCAGGTCAAAGGTCACAAAAATATTCAGTGAACTCATTCTCCCTACTCTAATTTCTTTAAAAAAAAATTATCAAAATCGGTTCAGAAACACGGAAAAACTGTTTCTCCTACGCATATTTCTATATATACCTAAATGGCTTAACCCTCCAATGCCCAAGACCGCCTATAGGCGGTGTTCACACCGATCGCTATAAAACCGTAGTGTGTGGAAAATTTTTCAAATGGAGTCTAGACGAATCTTTAAGCTATATTTCAGTTTTTCTCACTTGGAGCTAGCATGCTCTGTTTGACAATTACTTCAATTTGAATTTAAATTTTACCATTTTTTACGAATTCAATTAATTTTTTACTCAAAATTTTAAGCTCGATTTTCGGTAAAAAAAAAAAAAAAAAGATTAATTGAAGTGAGATCGAAGTGAAAAAAAGATACTAGTTAGTAACAAATTGTTTTTTTTTAACTGAGATAAAAAAATATTTAAAACAACAATTCAAGGTGTTAATAAAAACCGTTAACATTTTCACCTGTTGTGGACATTTTTACCTGTAAAAAATGAACGAAGAACTAAAATTGAAAAGGAACGAATTCAGATTCGTTTTTCTCGTCCCCAAATTAGTATAATCTGATTAGTATAATCTGATTTGGAGCTCAAACAAGAAATGGGACATTAGAGGGTTAAAACATAGATTGGTGTAAAATGAAATGCAACTATGAACTGGTTTGAAATAATTGAAAATTTTTTTCACAGAAATTATTTTTTAAGTTGTAGAAATTTGTAAAAAATATAAAAACAACATTTTGAAAAATGTAATTTAAAAAAATCATTGTGGGTAGTAGCTAATGATTTTCGATGATAGAAACTGTTTGTTGAATTGTGTGTCAAAATGAAGCAATTTCTGCAAATAAATGGATTGTTATATGACAGAGTGTGAAAAAAGAAAATTTAATAAGAAAAAAATTACAGCAAAAAAACATTTGTTTTTTTTTTTAGCAAAAACAGAATATTTCAGAGGTTTATTTAAAACAAAATAAATTTTTGAATTCGTGAGATAACGGTATATTTTTTCTTATTTCTTCAAAGTCATTTAACTGATCTTGCAGACAAAGTAAATTTGATGAAAAACGCTTAAAAAAATGGCTGAGATATTTGCTTGCAAAATCAAAACTTGAAATTTCAATGGTTTTTTTTTTCTCATTTTGAGGTAATGACCTTGCTTAAAAAAATACGTTGCACTGGGAAAATCTACATTCTTTGAGATATCTGAATAATTTTGATGTCATCATAACGGGGAATTTTTTAAACATACTATCCGCGAAATATATTACCAAAAAAGCTTTCGTATACCGTTATATTTCTGAACCATCGACTCTTCATACAAAAATACGTTGTACTGAGAACATCTATAGTTTTCGAGATATCGCTATAATTTTTATGTCAAAATAACGGAAATTTTTCAGACTTTACTATTTGTAAGATATTTCACTATCACAATATACTACCCCAACAACACTCAGTTCGTACACCTGAATATATTTTAATATAAACACTTTCAACTTTTGTTTACATTAACAAATCAATACTTTTGATACAATAAATTTTGTTGTATTCTTAAAGTTTGAAATTTCAATTCTAATACCGTGTTCATTTTTGCAGAGCTGAGAGGTTTTGCTGAAAAATTCTTTGTATATAAACATATAGAAAAAGCTAAGTGTTTAAAGTGCAATCTGACTTCGAGCACAAAGCTACTTTTTAAATGTTTTTAAGCGCTTATATCCCCATATCGCTTGCTCACACAAGCAGAAAGCGCACACTATAAACACCAATAAGCTCAAGAAGCTACTTTATGAAGCGCTGAATAAGCGTTCGCTATGATATAAATAAACTCGGCAAAGCTGCTTTATGAATCAGCTTAAGCCAAAGCTTCAACTGTGAATGCGGCCTTAGAAATGATATTTCTATGACTTTGTTGTATCAAAAACATTGGTTTCTTAATATAAATAAAAGTTAAAAGTGTTTATATTAAAAAATATTTAGGCGCACGAACGGAGTGTTATTGGGGTAGTATATTCCCACTTGTAACATTAAAAAAATCCGTATTGTAGGGTATACGCAAGAGATGGCAAAAAATGTATGTCATGTTTTTGTATCTCTTACAGTTTAGCTATTATTTAAGAAATTCTCTTTTTACGCTCATATTTCAGGTCGAAGGTCACTACTACAAAATGTAATCATACACAGTTAAAAATTGTGGACTACTTTTTTATCCAAACTTTGGTTTAAAGGAATTTTTAATCCAAAAAGTACTACTTTTTAATCAAAATATTAGTTTAATTTAGCTGGGTCTAAAACCCACGTCTCTGAAAAGAACTTACTCTCGTTCATAATAATGCAAAATAAGCGAAAATATGTTACCAACTGAATTGGATGAGTGGATAAGGTATTGGACCAGCACATCAGAGGACGTGTGTTCAAATCACGAAAAATGTTCTGACCAATTTTTTTTATTTTACTTTAATTTAGCTGGGTCTCGAACCCACGTTTCTGCTCGCTTGCCTACTTACTGCAAGCTTACTTGCATTCGTTATGTGGATAAGGTGTTGGACCAGTACAACAAAGGACGTGTGTTCAAATCATGAGCTGGTCAGAAATTTTTTTTATTTTAAGTTGACATTTTTATTGCTTTTTTAAACTTTTTTTCGGATTTTGAAAACTAATTTTTGAAAACTAATCTTTTTTGGATCGAAAAATTTTAAACTTTACCTTAGATTAAAAAATAATCTTTTTTTGGTGTTGTTCTATATGTAATCCAAAAAAGTTTAAAATTTAGTCTTTTTGAAAGCAAAATTTTTAAAAAACAGTATATGGAAATATAGGAAAATTAGACAAACAGTATTTTAAAAATATTGTCAAAATTACATCATTTTGACAATACAGACGTTTGACAAGCGGAAGACTGACCCGCTCCCAATTCACTATTTTATGATAAAAAGATTTGCCCTTATATGGAATGTTGTTTTTTGTTATATAAAACTGATATTTTTCATAAAAAATTCAATATATATAACGTGTTCAGTAAAATTGGTTAAAATTAAATTTGTAGGGACGTGATTTCCGTTTTGATTTAGACATTATGTCCGTTTGTGAAGTAGACATAATGTCCATGGACATAATGTCATCCCACCGAAAATTACACACGTTGTTGCTTCTGATTATATGATTAAAAAGATACGACTCAATTCATCTTTTTTGTTAGATGAGGCATTTTATAGCGTGTATTCATTGTCCTAAATTCTATCTTAAATCACTTTATTCTATAGCTTTTATAGTAAAGCGTCTCTCGGAAAGCCTAAATTAACTATATTTCTTTCTTTCTTTCGTACGTAATGACCCGAAATATAACCTGTTTCTGTACATCTGTGCAACAATACCTTTCGAATAATATATGGTTCATTTCTCTCCTTCTATAATAAATGCTAAAAAATTGCAATACAACAAATTTCGATGTTTGCGTATTAATATAATGATAATTTGAATCATGATGAATTTTTAGAACGTGTCCTTTATTCTTATTAACCACATGATTCTTTTTCAGCTCAGTGGGAAAACGCTGGAATTTCTCATGGTAGCACACGTTATTCTTTTTACATTTAACTCAAGTATGCGAAACCATCTCAAGTATTTCTCAAATTTTCTAAATCCAACCGCAAGTTATATAAACGTTGAAATTTCCCATTTAACAACGTTAAGCCTTCAATAAAAACTCTAAATACAGCCACACCTATAAGATACAGTGCTGTCGCTGTCCAGCACGAGCTTCCTAATGCAACTTATCTACCTGCCCACGACCAATCGATAATGTTCACGCAATGTAACCGCAGCTAATCTCTCATCATTATCAGCATTTATTAGCCAACATGGTCTTGCGTGCACGCTCTGTCCTCAGCTGGGGAAATCCGGTTATTTTAAGAATTGAACTGCGTCTCCAGCAAAATAAATCCTTGTACTGGAATTGCCCGAGTGTGGCCGGAAATTGGGAAATTCCAAAGCAGCGGATTTAGAATTTCATTAAGATTTCCCGCGGCGCGTATTAAGTCTAAACATGCCAACCTCGCAATAGTGTCTGCCCAGTGTTGCTTAGAGAAGCAGTCTTGGTGGCGGCATGAAACCTAATGAAGATTATCATCATTGCTGCCGGTTGTCTGTAGCTTCTTCTCTCAGCTAGCTCAGAGCTAGGTTTCATTCAACCGGGATCATTGGAGACAAATCATGGAATCAAGGATTATTTGGCGATGCTAATGCGTAAAAATTCCCTACATTAGCGCGAAGATTATTGGTATTAAAAGCTTATCAGCTTACAAAACTAAAATCAATTTACTTTTGTAATAAGAGATAGATAGTTTTATATATCATTATAGCTGTGACGCAATACTGAATCATTGAAATATATGAGAGGTAAGCTAAAACAACAGGTAAACTCAATGGATATACTTGATATATATGCCAAGTCTGGTCGGATTAGTGAAATTTTATGGGTTATTCTAGTGAAGTAGGTATATCCACTATCGGAGCCATAGAAAATTAAGGACGTTTTCTACCTTTAGCAATATCGTAATCAAAGTTCTAACGTCAGTTGTTTTAGAATTTCACCGCTATTGGTAAATAAAGCCTTGCAACCACTTTTACCAGATGAATAAATCAATATTTGCGCAAAATTAGAGCTCAAATTTAGTGAGACTCCATACTCATTTTTCAGGGTGTCAGGGTCTTTTTAAGGACATTCTCTATCGAAAATTTTAAAGTGCTTTATTGAAAAGCAAGTAAAAAGGGCTTAGCTCTGCCTATGAATAGTGCTTTTTAGAAGTGCTTTGCTCTCGCTACGAACTGAGCTGCAAAAAAGCTGTTTGTTTTCGAGATGCTTCGAAGTTTTTCGTTATCTACTCTGCTGACTACTCGTACTCGCATCACTAACATCACTTGTACTTTTCTCATTATTACTCGTCACTAGTACACGCAAAAAGTTGAATTCTTGGAAAAGCTTTGCAGCAAAATTGTAAAAAATATAAGGATAAATCGTTTATAAACTGTTTAAATGTAATGTTTTCATAAAAAAGGTAATAAAATGAGTGGGAAGTTGTTTGGACATTCAAAACGTAAGGCCTTTTCCACACTTGGTTTGCCTTTTCCACACACAACTGAAGTTGCTAGACTGTGTATTTATACCGGCAGTGGCATACCGAGGCCATTTTGATTGGGGGGTAGCAATGTATTTCTGCCGACTAGATACCCTTAAGTCCCGATTTTTTTTAAATACAACATAGTTGAATTATATAAAGTTATTCATCCGTTCGATCAATATAAATAAATCTTAAGGGGTCTTTTTCATTTGAACGGCTAAGAAAAACACTTTGTAATTATTTTTACTAAAAACTTTTTTTAATGATAAAATATATACATAATTAAGTATGTTTTGAATTTTTTTTTTTTTTTTGGTTTGGCCTTTTATCTGCTCTCTGAAGCTTTTCGCAATTTGGACATAATTTTTTCAAATCCAAAAAGGTGGCAACAATTTCTCAGTTTTTACAACAGGTAAATGAACATTTTTTTAGTTCATCTAAACAATAATACTTGAAACTATAAGATTACGTATAATCAGCCAACTAAACCTCATACCTCTTTTTGGCGCCATTTTCAAAACAAAAATTGAAAAATTACCCTATATTTTTCCATTTCTAACGCTCTAAAAATTCGTGTTTTAGGTTTTAATAGCTGATTGTAGGTTATAATCTTAGAGATTATACAATAATAAATATAATGCAGAACAATTTCAGCTCAAACGGCCTTTTTCGTTAATCTTTGGTACTGTTTTAAGAAATTCTGAAATTTTTAATAGACATATAGTAACACTTTTCAATCTTTCGATCTTTTTCAAGTGTAGAAGACAACCGCGTCGGAAGCTAATTTCATCTGGGGGGGCAGTACAAATGGGGGGGCAGTACAAATGGTGGTGCAAAAAAAGTTCACCAAAATTTCTTCAAAGAAACATGAATGTGAATAAACAAATTTTTTATTTTAGTTTAAAATAAAAAAATATATAAAAATATATAAAAAATATTAAAATTTCATTATTTTTAAAAGTTCTTCCAATTTCAATATTAGAGATCAAGGATCTTTCATATGGTAATATGAAAATATAAGAAATAATGGTTGCTTTTATAAAGCAAGACTAGGCATATCTTTACATGGTTTAAATGCAATAAGGTACAAAAAGTTATATCAATTTAAATTATTCCAAAATGTTTCTTTCTGTCCTTGCGAGAAACAAACTCTTTCACCACCTCCATCGAATTCAATTCTTCGGTTTTATCTTTGTGAATGTGTATAAGTGCTGCATGAGTGAGTCGTTTCTGTGTCATAGTTGCTCGAAGATACGTCTTAAGTCGTCTTAGTGCACTAAAAGAACGCTCAGATGAAGCTGCTGATGCAGGCACAGTCAAAAGCAAAGCAATAAGTTTTTCAACTTCATTTAATAGTTTTTTTACAGTATCCGAATTTTTCGCAAATTGGGATACAATGCCACTACAATTTCAAGGTGTTTGGCCAGGCAATTGCTTCAGCAACTTCATCTGCAAAAAAGTCATCTGCATAAAGATCTAGTTTTGTTTTTAGATTTTGTTCAGAAGGCACTTTTCCGTTGAAGGCTTCGATTACAATATTTTCCAACGATTCCAGAGTATCAAGATCTGTTCAAATGTACAATAAGATTTACAAAGTGCCAGTTTACACTAGCTTCACTCAACCGACTCACCGAATGTTAAATCAAAGTGAGTCGGTTGAGTGAAGCTGGTGTAAACATGCAAAAATAAAAAAAAGTAAAATATCAACCTGTTTGATCGAATCTAGCCGTTATCTCATTTGAGGGAAGAACTAAAATTTCGAAATAATCTTTTCGTAGCCGATCATATAATGGCAACTGTATTAAAGGAACCGGATTTGATGTTTCTTCTAAGCGTCGAGGTGGATTTTCATCAGCTAATTCACAGTAGGGACTTTCGCATGGTCCAAAACATTGGACCAACATGGCAGATTGTACAACATGTAGTACCATGCGTAAGCTAAAACGATAGTCGAAATTTTTGGTTTTTTTCTGCCGATTGTACAATATTGTACAATTATGTAAAATTACTGCTCAATTGTTAGGGCATCTAAAAGTTGCTTAGCTATTAGCCGGATGTGTTCTGCTTTAGAGTTTGCAATTAATGATGTTGCTTTACAAGTTAGATCGTTCGAACGCTCAATCAAATAGTCCCATTTGTTTTCCATCTAACTTATCGTACAACATGTCGTCCAATATGGAAAGCCCCTAAGAACATGTCAAATTTTTTCTTACCAGAGTTGCAAAATTAACAAGCATTAAGCTACATACTTAAGGGTGCTTTTAAACTGAAGTGGTGGGTTTGCAATAGAAACTCTAGATTTTGTTCTATATTTTTGCAAACACAGAGAAAGAAAATGGTTATCCGCACGCATGCTTATGAAGAAGAGAGAAAGAAGAGGAAAATATATACTACAAAAATATTATTGTTGTAAAAAAACTGATATTTTGAATAACTTTTGAAGTTTTCCTTTTAAATTGTTTATCTAGCTAAAAAAGTGGGGGGCAACTGCCCCCCTTTCCCCCCCGCTTCCGACGCCAATGGTAGAAGATCCCTTAAAGGCAGTTTTCATATCGTTCCCCCTATCAAAGAAAATAAAATAAAAGTATTTCAACATTATCAAATCAGCATTTATTAATACTATTTATGTTTTTGTTTTAAAAATTCATAGTTTATATGTGTTAAAAAACAAACAGGGCTTTCAATTTCTTTTAAATTTTTTCTTTTAATTTTTTAAATATATTAAAAAAATAGTGTTTTAAATAAAAAATGCAAACTTAGTTTTTAAGTATAACATTTAAATATTAATTCTTCTTTTTTTTAAGATAGCCCATTGCTGCTCATTATTAACTAAGTTAATGATATCAACTATGTCCTTTTCCGATGAAAGTATTAATAAGTCATTAAGATGTGAGTCACTTTGCGTGGTTCTTAAATAATTTTTAACTAATTTAAATTTGCTGAACATTGTCTCATTTCCTGAACGGTAACAGGCACTGTGCACAGCAAACGCGACATTAACTGCAGGAAGAGATTTTTTAATGCATTCTGAAATATTAGTTGTACCCGATAAAGTTTCTACACCTCCGCATAGATCATAGAATACTTCAAATTCCGCTTTTAATTGAAGTGAATCCAACAAACAATTTTTTGGTAACAATTTTATTGATTCTAGAATTCATTTTTAGGTCAAGTTAGTAGAAGATAGAATTAGATTAAAGAGTTCATACAGAGGCTTTATTGTTTCAAGTTTAAATTCTCTTCTATAAAAACAGTTCATTGAAAAATTGTTATCACCCATTGGCATTGTTATCATCCAAACGTTTCGGCGCGAAACGATGGCGAATTGAGAATTCCTTTTCAGCATCAACATTAAAAGATTTTAACAATGCAACAGCACTACTAATTAGGTTATCCGTACCTTCAGAGTCCGAATTTATTTTTCTAATGATTTAAGAGCACAAGAAATAAATTTCATAGCATTTAAAATATTCAGTTCAACGGCTTCAAGAGATTCAGTCAGGAGTTTCATATTTACTTGCACATTTTTCATAAAAACAAGACTTATAATAAAGTCCACAGAAATGAGTTGGTTTGATAGCGAATATGCAGCATTTAGAGTCCATTTGTCAAATTTTTCAGAGCTTTGAGAAATTTTGTTTAGAAAATCAACAATGACACAAAGAAATGCTTTTATAATAAATGCATTTTGAATGCAGATTAAAAAATGGTGTTCTTTTTGCCATCACCTCGAGTTTAAGAGTTAGAACGGACCTTTTTTCAATAATCTGACTTAATCTTTTAAATTCATTATATATTTATTTATTATAAAAAAAAATAAACTGGCCATTTCAGCCCTTGTAAGGACTTTATAATTGTATTCAAATTAAAATGTTAAGTCTATGAAATTAAAGATTTTACATCAGAGTTCTTGAGCTAAGAAAATTTCTTTAAATATGTTGGCCGATTTCGATCATTAATTTTTTTATTACAAATGTTCGGTATTTCTGGATAAAAATTTCAATCTCAGAAAGTTCTACAAAAATGTATTAATTAGGTTTTAAAAAGTCGAATATGTGTGGCGACTGAGTAAACCTTTGTTCGTTTGGGCTTGTTTTATTCCACTTATTTTTTCAACTTTTTGACAAGGGATTTTTATCAGGGACTGTTATCATTAAGCTATATGCAAAAACTTAAGCATTAATCATTATTTTATGATTTTCAAGTTCTAACTCAGATATAAAAATAGTAATCCGATTTTATCTTTTAAATCTTAAATAAAAATCATTAATATTTTTTTGGTCTAACAAAAATATCATTTTCGGTTTTTATTTTTGGTCAAGGACACGGTTGCACAATTGGGCTAAAAATGGTACATTTTTCCATTTGGTCCGCTGCTCTCTTTTACGTTACTATGTATTACTATTTCCGTACTTTTTAACAAAATTTATTCTACTTTTCTGAACTTTTTCTGCATTTTGTCACAAAGGAACACTGGAATCGTTTACAACAATTCAACGCTGATACGACTTAAAATGAGTTGGCCGACTGAAGTTTGTTTAAGGTACGACTAAAAGTGAATTGGCCGACTGAAGATAGTTTTGGGTATGAATTAAAATGAAATAGCCGACTAAAGTTGGTTTTTGTTAAGAAAATGGCAATAAAAGGTACGACTGGCTTTGATGCGTTCATAGTTATTGTTTATAAAAATCAATATTTAAAAAAATTTTAGTAAAAAATAACAATTAGGCCGACTCTAAAAAAGTAAGGAGGGTAGTCTACCCCTTTATCCCCCGCTAGTTACGCCACTGCATACCGAATCTTCAGATTAAGCAACTTGAACGCAACAAGTTCTCAAGGGAATAAGATAATTGATTAGTTCCTTTTTCATTAATAGAATCTAAAAGAAGAAGAAATAGTTTGCAGGATGAATGAGCAAGTGTTAAATATTAAATTAGTGCAAGATGTCGAAAAACATGAGTTATTATATAATAACAATTATTGTATGTTGCATGACTTTTGAAGCAAGTCTGAAAGCATTCGGTTTATGGTTGTATTGCTTTTCAACTTTTTCGCTTTTGCGTTGATGTTTCGTTGGAATTGCATTGACCAAATGTGGAAAAGGCGTAAATGTAGGAGATAAGTTCGGGCAAAAATATACGCCTTGAAAAATTAAGTAGCGCATGCAGGTGCAAACGAAGAAGACGCTCTTTCTGAAGGGAGAGCAAAGCGCTTTTTTGAATCACTTTCCATAGCGAGAACAAAGGTCTTCTTTCAAATGAGAAACTGGATAGTCTCAATGCTCATTAACAGAATAATCCAGGCAGACCTGAGTGGTTGCCAACTGACGAGACTTGTCAGTAGGGGTACTCCGCAGGGAGGAGTGATCTCCCCCCTACTCTAGCTCATCGCTATGAACGAAGTTATTAATACACTAAATTGCAATGGGGTCAAAGTGTTGGCTGATGCGGATGACGTGGTTGTAATGGTGTCAGGAATTTTCCCGTCTACGATCAGTGAGCGAACGGAGGCTGCTTTGGGAAAACTTAGTATCTCGGCTGCCAGGTGTGGCCTAGGAGTCAACCCTAGCAAGACGGAACTAATGCTATTAACCACAAAAACCAAAGTGGCAAAATTTGTCCTTCCAAAGCTAAGCAAGCAACCTCTTACACTATCTCTCAGCCCAAAATTTCTAGGTGTCATTCTGGCTTCTAAGCAAAGCTGGAAAACGCACATCAAACAAAGGGTCAAGAAGGCCTGGATAGCCTTCTACGCCTGCAAAAAGATCTTTGGTAGAAAATGGGGCCTTCAACCGAAAATGCAATTATGGCTATATACAGCGGTAGGGTGCTCTATCTTGTCGTATGGTACACTAATATGGTGGCCTGCACTGAACAAAGCATACAACACAACAAAATTAGCTCGGATCCAGCGATCCGCGTGCATAGGTATCATAGGAGGTATCCGCTCATGCCCCACTGATGCTCTTAACGTCTTGACACATTGACTTCCCATAGATCTACACATTAAGCTTTCCGCAACAAACAGTGCAGTCAGACTCAGAGAGTCCTACAACTGGCGGAATAGGCCATATGGACACAGAAACATTCTAAATCTGTTACCTTGGGAACTGATTCCTAGAAACACTGACTACGACACTCCCAAACTCGACTTCACGAAATTCTTTATGAGCAAGTTTTCCACCAGAGTGGAAGGGCGCAATGAGGGAATTGATCTAGCGTTCAATGTGTCCTTTTACACTAATGGATACAAGATGGATTGCGGAGTGGGAGCTGGCATATACTCTGAGAAACTGGAGGTGGCGTTTGCTTTTCGTCTGCCAAACTCAGCCAGCGTCTTCCAGGCCGAGCTTTTTGCAAGAAGAGAAGCTCGTCGCACCTTAAGTAAAGCCTACACCAATCACCTCAATGCAGCTATTCTGACGGATAGCCAAGCCGCCATTAAAGCTTTCGATGCGATCAGTACCAACTAGTAAGGCAGTGTAAGGATGACCTGGCCCGGCTTAGTCACCAACTTAGCATTAGCATAATCTGGGTTACCGGCCATAGGAACATTTATGGTAATGAACAGGCGGATGAATTGGCTAAGCGGGGTTCCTCCCCTGACGTTTTAAGAGCGGAACCAGTCGAAGTTCCACTGAACACAGTGAGGAATTCACTCTTACTACTTGGCCTTAGCCGGTCGTAGATGGAGAGAACTACCAACCTGCAACACATCAACAAAATTATGGCTCCTTTACAACCTAGGTAGAGAGCTCAGGAGATGCTTTGACATAGCCAGAATAACGGCTATTATTTCGGGTTACTGGTGCATCGGAGTACACGCCGAGAGAATCGAACACCCACTGTCGCATCTGCGATGACCCAAACAAAAAAGAAACACTGACACACTTTCTGTCCACCTGCCTGGCCTTGGCCAGGTCTACCCTAACAGCTTCCTTAGAAATTTAGAGGAACACCCAACAACAAAAATCAGGGCACGAGGTTATGGTATCAAAACGGCTCACAAGAGCTACGTGGATCCTACTTGTAGGTAGCATCACCATCTGTACCAACCAACCAACACCAGTTCTTTTGTTCACTTGTTATTACAGTGATTGAGCTGTCAATTGATCAAGAATTTCTACATTTGTTATAACAGCCTAAGATTTCAATTAAACAACAAAAATATTTAAAATAGGTAAGAAGAAAAATCGTAAATATAACAACGCTGGTATTTAAGCGAACTGACTGAACAACAGTTGTCTTGTTGTTTCAACAATGCAATTATTTAAAAAAAATTTAAAAGGAAAAATGTCAATGAGATCAAACGTATATACTTTGTTATCATTGCCCAGCAAAAAATTTCAATGCGCATTACTTGTATGCACGTAAAGAGCTCTTCATTCTCCTTACAAATAGTGCTGTTTGCATAACGCAATTAGTAGCACTCTCCGTAACGATAATGTTGCACTTGAAAAAGGAAGTATTAGATTTTAATGTCAAAATAAATTTATTTCAAAAACTGTAAAAATTCATCAAAATGTTTTTCCTTCATCAAATGAAAAATAAAATAAAATGCATTAAAATCCATACCTTTTTATATTGTCGCCCTAATTCTAATAGGATGTAAGTCAAAATTGGACAAAAGAACGTTTTTTAGCGGGTTAGGTAGATTGGTCAAAACTGCATATATGTCCTTTTTTAGTTTTTAATGATTGTATGAAAAAAGACACAGTTTCGATGGTATCGTTAGTAAAGACGTAGAATTCCTTTTTATACAGTATAGAGAAAAATTCTGATTTTTTTTATTTATATTTTTCGAAGCTATTTTCAAAAACAATATTCAAAAACAAACTCGTTGTTGTTGTCCTTCTTCAAACTTACCTGATATAAAAACTCACAATTAAATTCATGTAAAAATTTGTTTTGTTTTATAAAAAGTTTTCATTTGATATTTTTGGTGATGAGTTTGTTGTTATTGTTCAATTGTTTTGTTGGTTAAAACTAAATGTAATTCAAAGTTATGTTTATTTAATGGAAATAAATATAGGTAAATTTGAATTATTTATTTTTCCTGTAGTGAAAAGTATTTACATATACAGCTGTGGTCAAAATAATAGCAGTACTCTTATATTGAGACATGTTTGTATAAATAATACTTGTCTACTAATTTCGAATCCGGTAAATCCATTATCGTTCCTATAGGGTGTTTTACGTTTTTGGCACGTTTTTAGTATTATTTTTTACAGGTTTTTTCTTTACTCTAACTTTGGATGCTAACAGCTCCGCTAAAATAAAGGATACAAAATTTGTTGATATTTCGTTGAATAATCTGAAAATTTTAGCTCCGCTACAGCACATGACATGAAAGTGGTTGATATATTGATGGAAAAGTTGATATTTCTACTAAAATAGACAATATTATTTTTTTATTTTATGATTAGTAGTTTATATTCTAGATCAATAATACTAAAAACTTGCCAAAAAAGTAAAACACCCTGTATCTGGAACATTTTACAATATATAAGAAAACTGAGTACAGATTTGGAACCAGTGTTGAAAATACATATAGGTATTATAATGGGCTTACCGGATCCGAAATTTGTAGACTAGTATTATTTATCCAGACATGTATGAATATAAAGGCACTGCTACTATTTTGACCGCAACTGTATGTATATTTTAAAAGTAATTTAAAATGAAAATTTTACTACTACTTACTTACTTAGTTGGCGCTACAACCGTATGTCGGTCTTGGCCTCATCTAAGAATTTGCGCCAGCCATTTCTGTCTTTTGCTTGCTGGCGCCAGTTGGAAATTCCAAGCTTCGTCAGGTTGTCCTCTACTTGGTCTTTCCAACGAAGATGCGGTCGTCCTCTTCTGCGTTGACCGCCGCTGGGTACCGAATCGAATGTTTTCTTCACTGGAGCATCGTCTTTCATGCGCTGAACATGACCAAGCCAGCGAAGCCGCTCGATTTTAATGCGCTTGACTATGTCGATGTCAGCGTACAGCTCATACAGTTCATCATTCCACCGTATTCGGTACTCGCCATTGACGCAGATTGGTCCGTAGATCTTACGAAGAATCTTTCTCTCGAATGCTCCTAAAGTCTTTTCATCTAAACTGCTCAGCGTCCAGGTTTGTGATGCGTAAAGTAGGACGGGAATGATGAGCGATTTATAGAGCGTGATTTTCGTTCGTCGAGAGAGGGCTCTGCTTCTCAATTGCCTACTGAGCCCAAAGTAACACCTGTTGGCAAGAGTTATTCTTCGTTTGATCTCAATGCTGATGTCGTTGGTTGAATTAATGCTGGATCCCAGATAGACGAAGTTCTTCACAACCTCGAAGGAGGTATTGTCAACGGTAACGTGGGTTCCAAGACGCTGGGACTGTTTGTTTGTTGACACTAAGTATTTCGTCTTATCTGCATTCACTGACAGACCCATTCGACTTGACTCTCTTTCTAATCTGGAAAATGCTGCACTGACTTCGCGCGTATTATGGCCAATGATATCTACGTCATCAGCATACGCAAGCAGCATAACACTCTTGTAGAATATTGTGCCACTACGTCTCAGATCAGCAGCTCGGATGATCTTTTCCATCATTAGGTTGAAAAAGTCGCACGATAAGGAATCACCTTGTCTGAAACCTCGTTTGGTAATAAATGGTGGGGAGAGGTCCTTCCCGATTTTAACTGCGCTGCTGGTGTTGCTCAGTGTCATTCTGCAAAGTCGTATTAGTTTTGCAGGAATACCAAATTCAGACATGGTGGAGTACAGGTGCTTCCTTATTGGGCTGTCGAAGGCGGCTTTGTAGTCAACAAAAAGATGGTGGGTGTCGACTTGTTTTTCTTGAGTCTTCTCCAAGATTTGTCGTAGCGTGAAAATCTGGTCGATGGTGGACTTTCCAGGTCTGAAGCCACACTGATAAGGTCCGATCAGTTCGTTTACAATGGGCTTCAATCTTTCACATAAAACGCTCGACAGGACCTTATATGCGATATTAAGAAGGCTTATCCCACGGTAATTGGCACAGATAGTGGGATCGCCTTTCTTGTGGATTGGGCAGAGCACACTGAGATTCCAATCGTTCGGAATGCATTCTTCCGACCATATTCTGCATAGAAGCTCGTGAATGCATTTAAGTAGAGCTTCGCCTCCGTTCTTAAACAGCTCAGCAGGTAAGCCATCAGCTCCCGCGGCTTTGTTATTTTTAAGCCGAGCTATAGCTGTCAGAACTTCATCATAGTCGGGCAGCGGAACCTCGACGCTGTCATCCGCAATTGGGGTTTCCGGAATATCATCTCTATTGGCGGGATTGTTGTCAGCGTCGCCATTTAGAAGCTTAGAGAAGTGTTCCCTCCATAACGTCAGTGTACTCTGGACATCTGTCACTAGATTCCCGTTTTCATCCTTGCAGGAAGAGGCCCCGGTTTTAAAACCATCGGCAAGGCGTCTTATTTTTTCGAAAAATTTTCGGGCCTCATTCCTGTCACCATACATCTCAATCTTCTCCTGCTCGCGCTTTTCTGCCTCTCTTTTTTTCCGCCTGAAAATATGTCTCTCTTCCCTCCTCTTTTCTTTGTATCGCTCCTTAGCAGCACGCGTTACAACCGACTGCAGGGTGGCTTTGTAGGCGGCGTCTTTCTCTGCAGTGGCGTCGCGACACTCCTGGTCGTACCACTGGTTTCGGTGAGGGCGTTGGTAGCCAATCACCTCTTCAGCAGCCGCACGCATGGAGTTGGTGTGTCCACTGCGCGCATATATCATCGATTGGAGGAGTGCTTTGAAGCAGGAGTGAGAGTCGAGTGGCGAAAGCATCGGCTGTCTGTTTCGATTGCAGCTTGTCGACGTCTAGCTTTCTCTGTGTAGGGTTGCGTGTATTCTTAGCTGCGCACAGACGTGTACGGATCTTGGCTGCAACAAGATAGTGATCCGAGTCAATGTTTGCACCACGGATCGTGCGTACATCCAATACACTGGAAGAGTGCCTTCCGTCGACCAAAACGTGATCAATTTGATTTTTTGTTTTTTGATCAGGGGACATCCAGGTGGCTTTATGAATATTGAGATGCTTGAATCTAGTGCTACTTACGACCATGTTTCGTGCTGCGGCGAAGTCAATCAGCCTCATTCCGTTATCGGAGGTGTTGTCGTGGAGGCTGAACTTTCCGACTGTTGGACCAAAAATATTTTCCTTGCCCACCTTAGCGTTGAAGTCACCAAGCACGATTTTAACGTCGTGGCGGGGGCAGCGCTCGTAAGCATTTTCAAGGCGCTCGTAGAAAATTTCCTTGATCTCATCGTCCTTGTCTTCTGTCGGAGCATGCGCACATATTAGGCTTATATTGAAAAATCTAACCTTGATGCGGATTATGGCAAGTCGTTCGTTCACAGGTGTGAATCGCAGGACGTGGGGCCGTAGTCTCTTGCCAACTACAAACCCGCATCCAAACTCGTGCTTCTCCGCATGGCCGCTGTAGTAGATATCACAGGGTGCATGCCGAATGCAACCCTGTCCCTTCCATCGCATTTCTTGGATAGCAGTGATATCAGCTTTGTATCTTTCCAAGACATCAGTCAGTTGGATAGAGGCACCTTCCCAATTAAGGGTTCGGACATTCCAGGTGCATATCCGTAAATCATTATCAGTTTTTCGTTTGCGGTAGTCGTCATCAGATTTGGGGATCATTTTTCTTCTTTTCTTATATGTTTTCTTATATGTAAATGAAAATTTTAGTTAACAAAATAAAATTTTAATATGGAAAAAATATTATGCAATATTATGTAATATAAATAATTTTAATTTATTATTAATAAATGGAGTTATAAAATAAATAAATGGAGTTTTAAAAGCACAACGCATGCTTAGTAACGCATGCGCAAATTTGCGTAGTAGTATGCATACATACTGCCTCTGCAGCTACACGCATCTGTATTCGCTATTGTATTTATCTTGCTGAAGATAAACATTCGTTTCGTTCGTACTCCAACTCATGGCAGAATAACCAGGTAGAGCCGACTCAGAGATTAATGAATTAGAAAGCAGAGAAAAGCGAGCTAGTTGCCAAAATCAGCTGTTCATTTCGAGTAAAAATTAAAAATCTCTAAAAAAATTTTTGCTAACAGAACCAACCACAATTAAAAATCAAATCTAAAACAACGACGCACAGTGAAGAGCAAGATCACAGTGGTTGAGCAGCGTTAGAGGTGATGAACCGAATCGTCCACAGAAAATAAACAGAACTTTGCTTACTATGTCCCGCTTTTCACGAAAATTCTCGAGCTTGCGGCGAAAGCAAATATTACTCCGAGAGCAATAATTCTCTTGCTCTGGTAGCAACATCTCTTTGTCCCGCTTTTCACTGGGCAATAATTGCCTTTGCCGCAAAGGGGCATGTCACACGGTGTCTGCTTGTCCGTCAAACATTGGAATTTTCGCCATTTTTTTCCTCTCTCTCATTGTTTTGTCCACGGCATGCTACACGTAGTTTTCTGTTCGATAATGGCGGAAGCTAAATTTACTACGTTTTTGCTACCATTTCGTGCTGGTAATGCTCCTTTATGCAATCGATTCAATAAAACGGCTACCTTCTATAGGTTGTTTATAAGTGGTATAAAATTGATGGGTTAAATTCTGATTTTCGAGGTTTAAAATTAATTACATTGGCCAATATGTATGCAGGAAGTGTATCTGCATATATAGATGACATCGATATGGTCACAATAAAAACAATTGTTGAGTTGATGAAACTCTGGATGGAGTTAAAAGAAGTGAAAAAAGATCCTGCTGGATTAAGCCATGGAGAATTGGCAGACATAAGAAAGGGATGATAAATTTATCAAAGGAGCTAAGATGTACTGATGATAAAGCATTTAAAATTTTTTAAGAATATGTCACAAAGCCGGTTGGCTTTGAAATTCATTTATGCACATTTCAGTAATATTTTCACTCCAATTAATAGCCATAACCTTATCTCTAAGAATATTGTAAATTTTAACGATTTAAACGATATTACAAGATATATGTATATTTAAACAGTTTATTTGTTAACTACGCGGCTGTAATGTATGACTAGCTTGATCAGTTTTACTATCAGTAAATCTACTGCTCTCTTGACGATTATCCTAAAATACAAGGGTGAAAGAGACAACTGCAGCTGTACATACAAGCACTAAAAATACTATATACAATGACGTGTTACTTTCATATATGCAATGGAATAGTTTATAAATGAAAAATATAGTTAAAAAATGTATACGTTTTTATAAATAACATCATATACACATTTTACGTTCATATTTTTAATTTTAAAAAATACATAATCACTAAAAAATCAATATATTAAATCATTAATATTACATTCACAACAATCACTAATAATATTCGGCTGTTCAGTTGAATCCATTTGCTGCAGCTAGCCGGGCTGCATTTTGCATGTTCGTCAAGTATTCTTCTTCTTTTTATAAATAAATACCATTCAAGCCATGTATAGCACTAGCAGCGTACAATTCAATACTAAACAACAAACATCGCATTACTGATGAATTCAAATAGTACATTTCCTACTGCAGTGCAGTTTTATTACAACTAAACGTAAAACATCAAGAAAATGCAACCGTTGTCCAAATTGTTTTCAGCTTTGGGCCGTGAACATTTTTGTCGGTTGCCTGGAAATTTTTTGATGAGTGAGAAGCTCTCTCAATTTCCAGTTTTTCCTTTTACCCGCGAAAACAACAACAAATTTGTCCGTGTCCGCTGTGTGTGGCATGCACCAAACAGTTTGTTGATTATTCGCCCGCATGAGGTGGTTTACAAAAGTCCCCCTTAAACCCGAGTAGTCAAAAAACTACTTGGGACCATGGCAGAATAACCAGGTAGGGTAAAGAGATTCACCACACCGACAGCTAATGTCAAAATTAATTTTAGCGGTGCCACTTTTCAGTATTGTTGATTATTGTGAGACAAATGCTTTGAGGGGAATTTATACTAGGGTAAATGGGATAAAGTAAGAAAAAAATGTATATTTAATGAAACAATCAAGTTATTATGTGATTTTAAAGTTCTATTTTCACTAATTTTTTATTGCCCATTATTTTTTGTTTATTTTTTTAATTCTTAAATGTAATATAAATATTAATTTAAAAAAAAAAATCAAAAACACAAAAGCGCGACTGTTTGAAATAATAAAATTAGAGCGAATGGCCCAATCTACCTTATAATACCAGCAAATTCTAGAACGCTGCTTCAAATTTTGCTTAAAAATAAAAACTTGTACTTCCCCGTTTGCCAGTTTAGTATAAAGATTAATATGTAACAGATTCCGCTCTCAGTGCGCATAAATGTGCAGCCTACATCACATGTGAAAATACATGCACACAAAAAAACACATACACAACAAACGAAACTAAGCAAACGAATCTAATTGGCTTATTGGAAAACAAACGAAATACAAATAGGCCTATTACGGTTCACAACACAACAGTAATTTCCGTTTTTATTGTGTACATTGCTAATACTTAAAATAAGACACAGCAGTGTATTGCTGTGAACCGTAATAGGCCTTAAAGAAACAGTAAAACTGCTGTAAAAACACATAAAGCAACACCTGTTTATGGAACTCTAAAAACCACGTTCATCAAAGATGTCATTTGGCTACTTAAAACTACCAGACTTTTGGTTTGTAGAGCTTTCATGTAAAACAAAAACATTAGTATATAAAAACAGGTTGCTAAAGTGTGGTATTAAGACTACGGGGTATTTTAGCCACATTGAAAACCACGCAACTGTGAATACCCTTAATGATTCAATCGTGAATTTTTCTATGAAAATACGGCAGCACTGAATTTTCTGATTTTGACATAATTTTGACATTCTGTCGGTGCGGTGAATCTCTTTACCCTACCTGGTTATTCTCCCATGCTTGTGACGAAAGCAATTATTACTCATAGATCGGCAATTATTGCCGAGTAAAAAACGGCCCTTTGCAGCGCATGCAGATCCAAAACAACAATATCAGCAGCTAGTAGCAACGTTGCCAGTTATGTTGGAAGAATCCCATTCGTGGTAATTTTTAATTGCCCTTAGGAATTTTTGTTTTTGGGAATTCCTAGTAAATTTTTTAATTCAGCGTGGTATTTTTTAATTGGCGTGGTAATTCAGTATCGTATTTTTTGAATTTCCGTGGGAGTTTGGTAATATTCTTCTTTAAATTTTTTTTTCTTTTTTAGTAAGCAAAATTTTTTTGTGGTATTTCTAAATGTTTTTTAAATTGTTTGTGCATATGGGACTTATTGCGGTATTTTTTAATGCGAATGAGATTTTTGTGGCTATTTTAAATGTATATGGAATTTGTGGTGGTGATTTTAAAACGCGTGGTATTTTTGTGGTAATTTTTAATGATCGTGGGATTTTTTTATATTGTTTTATAGCGGTAGAAACTTTTTTGTTTATCTTTACAATGGTAATTTTTGTTGTATTTAATGTGAAAAAGTAACTTTTTGTAGGAATTGTTTTAAATTTTAACTGGCAACCTTGGCTAGTAGTAGTACATTTTTTTGTAGTCACATACTGGCTCTCTAGCTACATGCATTTGTATTCTCTATTGTATTACAACCCAACAAGCTGGTATGAAAACGACATGGTTTTTGTATCTTAAACCATTCTCTATATAATTGTAAAGTCCTTTTTTATATTTATCAATAATCGAATTGATATTTATGTCATATTCGCTTTATGTGTCGTTTGTTCTTGTCTTTTTCCCCCGTTCGCCAAAAAACGCTGAAATATGCATTGAATCTTGTATTGAAATCAAGATACTGCAGTTGAGTTGCCGCTTATTGTTGCAAATTAATAAAAACCATTTCAAGAAAAGGTTATAATTGCTTAACAACAAATAAAATTAATATACAACTAAAAGTTTTATATGATCTTGTTATTTATTGTGTTGATTTTCTATGATTTAAATACAAATTCTCATTGTTTAATAGTTGAAATAATTTTTGATTTTAAATACAAATTCTAGTTGTTTGATAGTTTAAAATCGTTAATTGAGCTTAAGGTCAGGTTAGAACAAGTAATTGCTTTAACTAGTTAATCAATCAGCTAACTAATTATTCAGCTCCTTTCATATTGAAACTGTTGTTGTCGTTGTTTCTTTGGAAAAAATTCGTTAGATCAATTAAATGTTCTAACCTGACCTAAAACTCAACAAACGATTTTAAAGTATCAAACAACTAAAATTTGTATTTAAAATCAAGAATCATTTAAACTATCAAACATTTCGAATTTGTATTTAAATCATAGAAAATCAACATTAATATACAACTTAATAAATGGTACGCTTTTATGAAACACACAGTGCATAGGTTGCTGACAACGAAACGTCCACTTCAGTGCTTTTAAAAGTGCACACCGTTTTCAACCGAGCCGATTGGTTATCTGGGAAACGAAATAACATTAAAGCAACTTATGTGTATTTATATATGTACTAGCAAATACCCGCTGCTTCGCCTGCGATAAAAATATTAAATACCATGCAAAAATTTTAAATCTTAAAATGAAAGTTTTTAATTGTATTAAAACAAATTCAAAATATAAAAATTATTGTGTTCGTTTTGTTTAATTATGAAAAAATAGTATATATATTAAGAAATTACTTTATTTAATTTGAATAACTTATTTTAACGGTAATTGTTATGATGACATAAATTTACCTGGCTTTCTTTTTTTTACTTTTAAAAATGTCCTGCATAACAGCGTTATAAAAAAATTTGGGTAAAAATTTTTTAAAATTTGTAATCAAAAATGTAATTTTTTACACATATTCTGAAATCAAATACATTTTTCTTAAATTGTTGTAGTTAATCGGCCTTCTTCAGTTATTAATTGTTGTTAGTAGGCTTCGGCCAAACAACAACTCTTCTTCAATTTAAAAAAAAACCGATATAATGACATCAAACTTTTGGAGATATCTCAAAAACTATAGACTTTCTCAATGCATAACATTGTATTTTTGTATGGACAGTCGTTGATTAATAAAATTAACGGTAATTTTCTTTTCTTTTCGGAAATATTTTGTACGGATATTAAGTATGTTTTAAAAAACCTGTTATTATGACATTAAAATTCTTGCGATATCTCAAAACTATAGGTTTTCTCAGCATAACTCATAAGCCTCAGAATGAGAAAAAAACGATTGAAATTTCATGTTTTGACTTAGCAAGCAAACATTTTCACAATCTACAAATCGATTTTCATCCAATTTTCTTTGTTTGAAAGTTCAATTAAGTAAATTGGGAAAATGAGAAAAGGTTTACAGTTACCTCAACAATACAATGTCTTATATTGTTTTCAAAAAACCTCTAAAATATCCAACTTGTACTAAACAATAGGCCAAGAGTTGCTCGTGTTGTACATATTTTTTTTAATTTTATTTTTTTTAATTTTTATTTTTCTTATTCTTTCATATAACATAATTTACCTGCAAAAATTGTTTTATTTTCACACAAACAGTTTTTATCATTTAAAATCATGGGCCACATTTTTTGATGAAAACTAATTTGCTTAAAATGTTGTTATATTTTTTGCAATGTGTTACAGCAATGTGAAACTAATTCATGTGAAAAACATTCTCAAATATAGCTTAAAAAATAATTCTGTGAAAAATATTTCAAATATTTCAAACTATTTGAATGTTATATACATAAATCTATGTTTTAATGTATTTCCTTATCTATATATTCATAGTTAACGTTATAGTTATAATAGAATTTGTCCTGACCCAATTCAATGAATTTTTTTATGATCGTTTTGTGAATTTCTAAAAGTGTAAATTGACCTTCGAACAAAACACATGCTAGACGTTTTCGTTTGAAACATCAATGCATGACGATCAGAATTTTCTGATATATACTGCATTCTTATTGATGTATAGTATTGCCCGGCAGACCACCTTACTGCGATATACGAATTTTTATGCTGTTCGGAAAAAAATTTATATATTCGCCATTTTTAGTACAGTTGCCGAAAGTAGCCGTATGAACTAAATTAAAAAATTTTAGTCTAATACAACCAAAACCGTTCGAAGTATAACATTTTTGATTAATTCTGGGCGGTAATGGGGGTGTGGCAAAATTTTTTCACTTAAACCATCTCATACTCGAAACAATAGAATGCCATAATTTCAGCTCAATTGAGCTTAAACCTAGTGAGCTTTGCTTTCAAGCTTATCCCCCGAAAAGTGAACTTAACTAAAGTGGGTCATGCCCATTTTTAGTAAAGTTAGCGAAAGTAACCATACAACGTATATTACCAAATTCTAGTCTCATACGACCAAAATCGTCTGAAATATAGCATTTTTTGCAAAAAGTAGGCATGAAAAGTAGACGTGGCAAATCTAACATAGCATATAACGATAAAGTTGGAATAACAAATCGTTTGATAACTATATCGAGTTAATCGGTTCAGTGGTTCTTGCGTGATTGTCAAACATCCGTGCAGTGTCACAACGCTTTTATATATTCATATAGATAGACTAATGGCGTTTTCTTTTCTCGAAAAAATTCAACATTTTTTCTGCCCATTTTGGAAATTCCGCCCTCTTGAGAATAAAAATAGCGACCCCTACAATTGAATCGTGTTCTTTTCGCGAAAATGTTGACCGAAAAGAAGAAAAAATTCAGATTTCTCAAAGATGGCAGAAAGAGGGAAGAAAAAATGCAACATTTTTTCGAGAAAAGAAAACGCCATAACACAATCTCAGGTGGGGAAAAGCTGGCTGGCAAGGCTGCAAAACATAATTAATGCTGATAACAAAATTCTGGCAACTCCCCTCAAAACATTAACAAAGAAAATTAATTAACACTGCATGAAAGCAAGAATCTCCCTGAAAGTAAAGCTGGATTCACTGATCACCTTCAGCATGTTTTTAAAGTTTTTTTCATATGATCAGTGTGAGTGGAATATTATATTCCACTTTGGCATATTTAAGCTTCGGGAAGCATATTTTTTTTTATAAAAATATGCAGCATAAAAAGTGGAATATTTTTCGTATGATTATATTTTTCAAAATTCACAAAAATTGCAATAAAAAAATGTCTATTTGGTTACTAAATGGGTTTTTTTTTTGGCTATAGACATTTTTTTTTTTTTATCTCTGAACCACCTTGTAAAACGCAATATAAGAAATTCATTTTGTGGTTAACTTCTTCGTTGTCAATTTTATTGCAATTCATGTAATAACTTCACGCAGCTTAATAAGTGAAGTAAATTTGCTTATATGTTTGTTTGGTTAAATTTTTTATGGATTATGTTACAGCAGTAAGTAATTGACTGAAGAAAACATTAGGGGTATTCACGATGTGTTGTATTTTCCCTTGTATTGTGTATTTTTAATAAATTTGATATTTGTAGTAAATTTTTTAATATAACAAAAACAAAATTCAGTTTTCAATATACAACCCTGTGGAAAATATACAAGTTGTGTATGAGATCAGCTGATTGTACAAGCATTTCTACTCAGCATGGAGCAAGCTAAAGGCTACGCAGTGAGTTTATTTAATAAAAATTTATATAATTGATTTTAAAAATACAATATGTACTTTACCGAAGGTTCGATCACAATAAGTTGTAAGTATTGTAGATTTTGCAAAAATTTATCACAAATGCACCACATCGTGAGTACCACTATTATTGCTAACAATAGCTATTTCTTTTAACTATTTTAAAATGTGGATTCAAAACAATAAAGCAAAAAAAAGTTATTGATCAAAGTTCGGACTCTGAAGCTTTATCACAAATTGTGCTTTTCTCGCTTAGCTTACCATTTAGCAATGCTGAGGTTGAGAACATTTTTAGTTATATGGATCTTTCTTATTTAAACGAAAATTCGAAATAGAATGCAAGAAAAACTCTTAAATAATTTGTTGAATGTGAAAACATGGCTGCATGTGCAAAAAAAGTGTTGTAATACTAATACCAGATAGCTTAATAAAAAAATTTAGAAATGCGAATTTCTATGATAATAATACAAGCAACAATTTAAGAATTGACCTCGAAGATGTGCCTGAATTTTAGTTTTGTATATTGTATATCGTTACTTAAAATTCAAAAAACTATAACAATGTTTATAATTTTTTATAAAAGAAGAAAATAAATTTAAGTGCGATCAAATAAATAAATGTTTTTAAACTTGCTTCTGTGTTTTTTTTTTATATGCATATTTAGACTTATTTAGATATATATCTTTGAAATTGAAAGTGGAATATTTTTGTGGAATATAAAAATTGAAAGTGGAATATTTAGCATATTTTTTTTTTTAACAAAAAGCATATTTTTTCAAAAATCTTCTGGTCACACTGCATATGATGTTTTCGCTCAGAGAGAAAAATTTCTGCACGCTCTCAACTTGATTAACATTATTTTAAATCACACAAAAACATGCTGAAGGTTATCAGTGAAATCAGCTTAACTACACAACATGGCTGTCGTCTTATATTGAGAGAAGCTCTCTCGACAAAGAGAGAAAAGTTTTGTTTGCTGTTATATTGCGCTGCTGGTTGAATGTAGGCATCAAATAAAATGCGTGATTTTGCAATAATTAAAGAACACATTTTTCAAAAAGCTTGGTAAGCTATAACAATCTATATTATCATAGGAATCGAATAAAAAAAGAATTATCAAAATCGGTTCAGCGGTTACCGAGCTTATTCTGGATCAAATTCGTGAGTCTCCTTTTATATAATAGTATAGATATTTTACATACATATTAGTAAAAACAACAACAACAAGAGCAAAAGCAGCACAACAACGAACGACATGATTACGAACCAAGAATGATAGAATACAAAGATTGCGCCGAAGACAAGAAAATGAGTACAACAAAATTGTCGTTCTGCGCAAGTACGTCATAATATCAATGCTGTTTTGGAGAGCGTTCACTTTGCATACGATTTCTACACAGAAATGAAAATTGCATACATTTTAGTTTGTATAATTAAAATAAAAGAAGTAAGAAGCAATTTATTGGAATGAGAAGAAGGTTAATTTATTAAGTACTCCTTTGCAAAAATTATTTTTACTATTATATTATTACAGCCAGTAAACAGCTTAGTAAAAAAAAAATTGTCTGAGAAACCAACTTCAGTGAACATTATTTTTCGACTTGGATTTTATAAAAATGTTTATTAAGAGTTTAATTGATTAGTTTAAACATTCCCCGATATTTTGTTTCCATTTATTTACCTGTGAATTGAAAGGACAAATAAATGATAGTTCCAAGTTTTTAAATAATGAAACAAATTTTGTTAAGTTAATATATTTTTGTATTTTTGTTTTCGTTTGTGTGCGTTTTCTACAATTTCTTGGTTTAATTTTTGTATTTATTGCAAACATCAGGTTTCTGAAAAATATTTGTTTGCTACTGTTACCACAATTAGCAGCTGCACACTTCATTATTTAAATTTTAAGTTAAAAACTCGCAAATATACTTCGATATATACACAATTAAATAAAACACAACCGATCGCAGTACGTTTCTCAAAGAAATAAAATATTGTGACGTAGTCAACTGAACAGCTGGTTGTCAAACTCGATTAGCAGAAGTAACGGACCTGCGCAAAGCGTAATCTCTTATTCTATCATTCTTGATTACGAACCAAACGAACACACACAACAATAATAACAACAACAACCATAAAAACAGCATAATCAGCTACTGCAGCTAAGCAGCTTGTGCATTTCTCATACAAATATATGAATTTTTCATCTTCTTAGATTTTGCTATTTTATTAGATATACGTTTTATTCGCACTCCAACTGATATTTTGGCATTTTTTTTTTCTTTGTACGATCAATATTAAAGGCTGTAGGTATACCCCTTCGTTTCGTTTTACATAAACATTCAGTAATATTAAGCCTAGAACAATAATTTACATCACGTTTTAACGGAAAAAGGACGCTAAATTTTCTAGTTGATTAGTCTTACAAAAAGTTTATTAATCTCTTTGTTGTAGCTTAGTTTTAAGCAATCAAAATTAGTTGGTGCAAATTAACTCTAATGTACCATTTAAGGGTTAATGGACAATAATAATTTATTTTACTTTAAAGTAAAGAAAAGTTGTACCGGAAATGTTAATTTTATTATTTCAGCTAATATTAACCTAGTATTTATTAAAACTATTAATAAAACTTTTTTTGTTATATATTTATGAATGAAATTGAATTTATTTTTAAATTTTTTTTTACTACATATACGTAGTCAATGGTTTGGTGTTTCTACAAAAAGTTCCGAGTGTTTTGTTTACTTTTAATAAATGCTTCACACCATTAACAAAACCACAATAACAACAATATTTGTTGGCATGACAACAGCAGTTGTTGCTGTGGAAACAATGCATAAAAAATAGGTTATGAATGATGACGCTGATAATAACACCAACACGATCACAAATGAATTTAAACGGCTTGGAACTGAGAGCTGAACCCAGTGAGCCAAAGCAAACAACAACAATAACACTCAACAAAAAATTAAATTCCACTATTTTATTTATTTTAATTGAAATTTCAAAAACAATATGTTGGAAGAAATAATATGTTTGTTTTGTTTTTTTTTCTTTTGGTGTGTGAACGGGAAAAGAGCGTGAGTGGAAGCTTCATTCATAAAATTTTTGAATTGAAAAATTCAGAAGAGAAGCAAATCGTCGTTTTGACCAAACTTCAAATTGGTAGTAAGAAAATAAGTGGAAAAATGTTTTATTATTATAGCAAAGAAAAGAAGCTAAGCTGCACTGCCAAAAATAATATACGAGACTGTAGCAAAATATTGCTTTAAGATTAAGCCAATTTTTGGTAAACCTTTTTTCACACAAAAATTTGTTTAATTCAAAAATTTCAAAAAGTCTTTAAGATTTCTTTAAAATTTGTAAATTTTTACTTAATCCCACACCATTTTCGCAGCGTCATAACAAATAATATTATTATAAAAAATATTTGCGCTCAACAGAAACGCAAAGATCCTTAATTAAATATTTATTTTTGATTCTAGATCCCAGCTTGTCGTCGTTTCGCCCGTCTTGTGTTTATTTGACTTGCAAATTTTCCGATTTGCGAATTGTCCTTTTTTGCAAGGTTTTGCAAACAATGTTTGTGTTTTCATTATGATTTCTCTGGCTTCTTTATCTTTTGGTTTGATTTCTTTGTTGTTCTTAAAACGTTGCTCATTTCTTTATTCGTCCTTGTTTTGCTTTCTTCTTATGGCAGCTCATACGCACTTGCAACAATATTTTCATAATTTACGCATATTCTCTCCTACTTTTTTTCCCTTTTTGTTCTTTTCAACTCTCTGTTGCAGCTTCTGCCTTTGTGTTCTTATTAATTGTTTTGTTGTTGGCTTTTTGTGGTTATGTCCTGTTGTGGTTGGCCGTAGGTGCGCATGCAAACATTAACTTTTAAAAGAGATTTAATCCTGATTATCCTTTGACTGTGAAATTTTCTCTGCCTTTTTTGCTTTTCTTGCATATGCATAACCCTTGAGTAGTTGTTATTCTTGGCTGCTGGGTGTGTCCCATGACTCAGTGGTGGCGATAATGACATCCTCAGCATCGTTTTTGTTGCTCTTGGTGTTGGTGTGTCTGAGCCACGACTCCGTTCACTGACAACCTTATCTGCTGATGTGATTTTCCTCCTTTCTTCTGCTGCTCTTTGCGCAGAACAATTGCTAGGCTAAGTAGCTGTAGCTGTAGCTGTAGCTAAAGCCTTAAATTCATTTGACTTTTTGGCATTTTAATTTGCAGATAAAAATGAGACAATTATACAAATAATTGGATTGCTTAGTTTTTGTGGTTGTGAAGGTTGTTTAAATCCGGGCTTTGTTTCTGAAGGAGTTGAGTTAGGCTCAGATTGAGATTTCGGAGAGCATTTTTCCAAAAGGACATTAACGACTTTCGTGTAAGCGATAATTGGCTTTAGGAGTTGCAGCATCAGTTTTCGTTGGTAGAGTAGTAGAGGATGTACGGGTTGTGTTGGCTTGGTTTGAGCTTATTAGCTTTAGCTTATTCTTACCGCATGTCGGTCTTGGCCTCATCTAAACATGTGCGCCAGTCATTTCTGTCTCTTGTTTTCAGTTGGAAATTTCCAAGCTTCGTTAGGTTGTCCACTACTTGATCTTTCCAACGAAGATGCGGTCGTTCTCTTCTGCGTTGACTGCCGCACAGTGCGCTTTTTCGATTTTAGGATGACATTTGCATTATCCCAGAAACTATAAAAGCTAAGGCCCATTGGCGTCGGAAGCGGGGGGAAAGGGGGCAGTTGCCCCCCACTTTTTTAGCTAGATAAACAATTTAAAAGGAAAACTTCAAAAGTTATTCAAAATATCAGTTTTTCTTACAACGATAATATTTTTTGTATATGTTTTCCTTTTCTATCTCTCTTCTTCATAAGCATGCTTGCAGATAACCATTTCCTTTCTCTGTGTTTGCAAAAAGATAGAACAAAATGTAGAGTTTCTACTGCAAACCCACCACTTCAGTTTAAAAGCACCCTTAAGTATGTAGCTTAATGCTTGTTAATTTTGCAACTCTGGTAAGAAAAAATTTGGCATGTTCTTAGGGGCTTTCCATATTGGACGACATGTTGTATGATAAGTTAGATGGAAAACTAATGGGACTATTTGATTGAGCGTTCGAACGATCCAACTTGTAAATCAACATCATTAATTACAAGCTCTCGAGCAGAACACATCCGGATAATAGCTAAGCAACTTTTAGATGCCCTAACAATTGAGCAGTAATTTTAAATAGTTGTACAATATTGTACAATCGGCAGAAAAAAACCAAAAATTTCAACTATCGTTTTAGCTTACGCATGGTACTACATGTTGTACAATCTGCCATGTTGGTCCAATGTTTTGGACCATGCGAAAGCCCCTACTGTGAATTAGCTGATGAAAATCCACCTCGACGCTTTGAACAAACATCAAATCCGGTGCCTTCAGTACAGTTGCCATTATATGATAGTCTACGAAAAGATTATTTCGAAATTTTAGATCTTCTCTCAAGTAAGATAACGGCTAGATTCGATTAAACAGGTTGATATTTTACTTTTTTTTAATTTTGCATGTTTACACCAGCTTCACTCAACCGACTCACTTTGATTTAACATTCGGTGAGTCGGTTGGTTGAAGCTAGTGTAAACTGGCACTTTGTAAATCTTATTGTACATTTAAACAGATCTTGACACTCTAGAATCGTTGGAAAATATTGTAATCGAAGCCTTCAACGGAAAAGTGCCTTCTGAACAAAATCTAAAAACAAAACTAGATCTTTATGCAGATGACTTTGATGTGAGCGACCTCCACGCGCAACTTAAATTGCTGAAGCAATTGCCTGGCCAAACACCTTCAAATTGTAGTGGCATTGTATCCCAATTTGCAAAAAATTCGGATACTGTAAAAAAACTATTAAATGAAGTTGAAAAACTTATTGCTTTCTTTGCTTTTGACTGTGCCTGCATCAGCAGCTTCATCTGAGCGTTCTTTTAGTGCACTAAGACGACTTAAAACGTATCTTCGAGCAACTATGCCACAGAAACGACTCACTCATGTGGCACTTTATACACATTCACAAAGATAAGACCGAAGAATTGAATTCGATGGAGGTGGTGAAAGAGTTTGTTTCTCGCAAGGACAGAAAGAAACATTTTGGAATAATTTAAATTGATATAACTTTTTGTACCTAATTGCATTTAAACCATGTAAAGATAAACCTAGTCATGCTTTATAAAAGCAACCATTATATCTTATATTTTCATATTACCATATGAAAGATCCTTTAAAGAATGATCTCTAATATTGAAATTGGAAGAACTTTTAAAAATAATGAAATTTTAATATTTTTTATATATATTTATATTTTTTTTATTTTAAACTAAAATAAAAAATTTGTTTATTCACATTCATGTTTCTTTGAAGAAATTTTGGTGATTTTTTTTTGCACCACCATTTGTTCTGCCCCCCCAGATGAAATTAGCTTCCGACGCGAGTTATGTCTGCACCCTGTGAAGTGCAACTTGATCCACTTCAGTCCAAACAGTCGAAGATCTTTTAGCTTAAGAAGTTTTGAAGTTTTTTTATTCAAAAGTACGTATCTCGCGCTTGCTAAGGCCATGAAATTTTGTCTAAATTATAAATTAAGTAACAGCACAAAAAATTAGATTTCTAGGTCAACTGCATCGTCTACCTCCCATACAAACTATATTTTTTGCAATAAAAAAAACCCGCATAAAATTGCTAGTTTATGTTTTTAAAGAGTAAATTTAGTTTATTTAACTTCACTTAAACGTCATGCTAAAAATATTTCAAATCGGATAACTTTTAGATATATCTCCCATAAAACCAAATTAACGAAATTTAAAAAAAAAATTAAGAAAATTGTTGCTAATACAAAATAAGTTCACAACTTTGGTTTAAAATATGAATTATATTTTATTTTTCTTTAAATTTAAGAGTACCTACAAATTGTGTTGGAAATCAGTGCATTTTAGGGCAAAATTTGGTTTTTAAGACTTTTTTCAAATTAAGTGATTTTTCTTAATAGCAGCTAGATGCAGCAGGTTTGTACAGAAACAGAAGGTAGAAGTGCGATATTTTATGATAGTAATAGCCTTCGACTTTAAATATGCTGAATTAGCTAGATATTTTCTGCTAAATTTTACTTAAATTTTCATTCCTTGAAAAATTTACAGACATATTTCAACGATTTTTCTATTTTTATTTATTAACATTTTTTATTATTTTTGATATTAAATTCAATGGCGGTCAAGACATAAAAAAGTCCAAAAAACAAAATCTTCAAATATACTTTGTGCTCGAAGTTATTATTGCTTAAACTTTTTTTTATTTTTTGGGTTTTATTGAGCTTATTTTTGTTAAAAAAGTTTCAACTTTGACGAATTTTATAAAAAAAAACCATATAATACATCAAGTTTTTTATACCACATGCATAATAAATGTTTTATAATCTGACGAATAAAAATATTTTTTTATAAAATTTAACAAAAAAAACCCCAAATGTCATCCTAAAATTAAAAAAGCGCATTGTGCGCCGCTGGGTACCGAATCAAATATTTTCTTCACTGGAGCATCGTCCTTCCAATTTCAATTAATCAACATTTTATTCTGATTACAGTAATCTTTATCAATAAAAAATAACAATTGCATACGTTTACTGTTATCGTTATCATAGTTTTTTAATTTTATAACTGCATAAATAATTAAATCTTATTTTGACATTCATGAAATGTTCTATGTGAAAGGCTAATTTAATTTTTTCTAGATTTTCCCCTTACTAAAAGTACAAATGAATTGCAGAAAAAAGTATTCCAAATCTATTTAATTTTTTATTTTATTTTCAACAATATGTTTTTCAATGATGTAAATAAAAACAAAATCAAAAATAAAGAATTATTTAATTGATACGAGCGAAAGCAAATTATAAATTATTATCGGATACATTAAAAATTAATATTCGCCTTTAATAAGACTACTTTTTCAAATGAGAAATTAGAAAGAGCATACCGCCGTGGACTATTCACTATTCCAACAAAAGAAAAAGTCTTTCTACTGGTGCTGATTTAGGAAGCGGTATATTAAATTTGAATAACAGTGCATCTGTTGCATCATATAAGTATTGGAAAAACTGCTCTACAATTTTGTTTGACTCATTTTCATAAAAGGCAAGAACGCTGCTCCGTGCTCAATATCTCTCAAACTGTTCAGCCTGAAAGTATGCACATCGTAATACATAAAAGGCAAGCATGCCGCTCCGAACACAGTATTTCTCAAACTGTAATTATTTTTTGACAGTAAAGTACTTTTACAAGATATACTGTTCTCAAAAATGTTCAGCCTGAAAGTTTGCACTGAAAATATATTTGATACTTATCAGTGACAATATCGGGTTTTTACAATAGTACATTTTTGATCTAACTACATACCTCTTTTTTCATACTTTTATGAGAAATTTATGACGAATTTAATGAAATTCCTTTGATTCGATTTGAGTCGTTTGTAGCAAAAAATATAATTGCATCAGTAGCGCAACGACACCTGAGTTGCTACGTATATGATGGTTGCAAGGCCAGTTTATAAAGTTGTGTATGAATATGATTGTTACCAAATTCGACTCTTTTCACTTTTGCACTCAGTGGCGTAAAAAGCGGGCCCGCAGATCCCGGGCGCAACTAAGCTAGGGGCGCCCTCAAGTACCTTGATGAAATTGATAACTAAAGTAGAGAACGACGCACAGTGCAAAATAAGCGGCCAAAAACCTAATATATCGACGTTTGAAATTTTCCAAATTTTTATAGCTTTCAATAGAAAATATCTTGGGTGAAAAAATCAAAATGAATTTTTTTAACAGTAGCAATCATTTCGTTATGACAAGTCGTCAAAGTTGCATTTTTAAAAATACAATTCTTCTTGCTATTCAAATGATATATTTTTTTATATATCTATACTATTATATAAAATTGAAGTGAAAATTTAAAGTTACGACTCTACTCCAAAAGTACTGGGCCAATTTTTATGGAGAAAATTTTAAAATATCAAATATGTGCTACAGATTTATTTAGGGGTATTTTTCTCAGGAAATTTTAATAATAAGTATATTTAATTAAGGTATTAAAATTTTTAAGAAATCATCCCAGCTGCCACGCATTGCTTATTCGATGTCTTTTGACGCGTTTGTGTTGCGAGAGTTTCAGTAGACTCTATGTTGCTCTCTATTTTTCTCTTTCTCTTCGAGCTCAGCTAGCATAGTGCAACAAAAAAAAACTGATAAGCCTCGAGCAAGGCGAAAAGTGAGATACATATAAATGCAGAGCGGCGCTTCAAAACAAAACAAAAGAAAAACAGATCATTTTTTATTTCTCTTATATGTATTGTCTTAACCCAATAAGGACGATGATGCCATATGACATCACTAAGTTGGATGTCGCCAAACTAACCGTATTACATAAAAATTAGTCAAAATCAAAATTTGGTAAAAATTAACACATGTGCGAAAAAGTTTTCCCATTTTTAAGGCATTAAGGAGATTGATAAAAAAACGTCCGTGGCGAAGCCGCGGACAACAGTAACCTCCTAGTATCAAAATAAAGTTTAAAATTTCTTATGTCTGGTAACATTACTGTTTTTATTTACATTTTAAACATAAGGTTTTAAGCTTATCATAAAAGCAAACACTAAAAGCGGGATACAAATTTTTAAATATTCAATTTTTAAAAGTGCTTAAAAAATAATTTTGAGAAAGATTGACTATAAGTTTTTCACGAAAACATCATTAGAACTGCGTTACACCAAATCCAAAAAATTCTTGCTAATACTTGCTAATACTTGCTAATGCGGAAGATATGCAATTTTTATGGTGACCTGTTAAGTCAAAATTTGAGATATATTTGATGTATGGCAGCTGATTTTTATTTTTCAAAATTTTGACTTATTTACAAGCACAAAAAAAACTCAATTTTTTAAAATTTCCTTGCTGTAATCAAAAAAGCTTACAAATATAAACAAAAACGTAGTTTGTTTGTGTGGGTGGTATTTTCCAAGGCTGAGTTAATTTTTAATGTTAATTCTTTTGTGTTTGTGTTTTGTTGTTATATAACTCATAAATCTGTTAACTTATAAAGTGCTATTGCTTGTTGTTATCTTTTTCTGTTTTTTTAATTCTAATTTTTAGTTTTCATTCTTACGGGTTTTGTTGTAATACATATATTCTAATTTGTGGCATGCACAAGAAATCTTTTCTTATACGCTAAAATGCCTAATAAATACATATACTAAAATATAATTAATCAAAAAATAAATTTATGTAGCAAACTTCGTTGTTTTGAGACAAGATTGAAGTTTCAGGCAAAAATGGGTTTCGTTTACATGGGAGGTGGGTGTGGCAGAGGTCGGATTTTTATAACTTTTTTAAGATTTCTTAATTTTGTCATGAAAGATATTCGTGCCAATTTTCATAGCTCTACGATCACTCCTTTACACTGTGCACGTTTGTGCTGAAATAAAATTTAAGTCCTGTACATACGATTCCTCAGGAAAATATGAAAGCAAACGGGCTGATCGACGTCAAAAAACCGACCATTTTGAGCAAAAGTCGTCTTTGTTTGGCAAAATTCGATTATGGTCGGAGTCGATTAGCCCGTATGCTTTCATATTTTTAGCAAGTCGGCAACTGATGTTATTTTAATTACACAGTTGGTCATATTTTGTGACGTTAGCAAACTCTTTAGTTAACAGGTAACGTCAAATACAAAATATTTAAACTAAACATCTTAAACTTATCATTTCATCAATAAAAAAATTATTGATGCCATTAATACAAACTTTAAGTTTGTTTACTTTTTTAAATAATTAATATGTGATGTTTTCTTTTATTACCTAGTTTGTGATAACATCTTACAAATTTTATTGTATTTGATATTATAAAAAGTATTTCTTACGTTACTGCTTTTTTAACAAATTCTATTAAAATAAAATATAACTTTATTTATAAAATAAGATATAACTTATTTCAAAATATAACTGTTGTAATAAATGATGATCATCATATGACCATTGAATTAAAAAAGCCTCTTTTGTTCTCTTTTTTCTTGTCAAGAGCTCTCTTGTTTTCTCCTACGCTGCTAGTAACCTAGTAATAACATAGTTTAACGCTAAAAGTAAATACCAGGGCGCTTTTAGAAACCTGCGGGCGGGCGCAAAAAAGATAGTTACGCTACTGTTTGCACTTGAACTAATATTTTAACACTGCTTCAATACGTAAAGTGGTACTGAAAGTTGCACATTTGTATTTTTCAAATATCAATGGAATAAAAAATTAAGAAAAAAGTGCTTTCGGCAAATGACTCCAAAAAGGAAGTGTGTGTAGGACCTGTAGTAGGACAGGCTTTTATACTAGTCTTAATGAGTGAAAATTCGGGAAACTAGCCACCTAAAACAAGAAGTCGTAATTTTTATATCTTTTATGGATACTATTGAAGTGTATATTAAAGTGCTGCACAATTACATTTGAATCGCCGTACAAAACATATGTGGGGATCGCAATTGCTTTCGTTCTCTCACTCTCATTTGCGGATAGCGTTGGCGTGAGCGAAAATTGTAGGTAGTGTGCGTAAGTGGAAAACCGGTTGAAAGCAAGACAAATAATAAATTGTCTATCGCGTATTAGTAATGTACATAAAAATTACTTGCAAGAGAAGTACAAGTTGGCAAGTATTGTACTTGAAATACTTGATACCTAATTCAGAAATTTAGAAGATGAATTTGCAGTTGCACGTTTTAATTTAAATGTATATTTTATTTTAAACAAAAACCCATTCAGATAAAGATAACGAAAACACAAAAAAATTTCAAAAAAATTAATTTTTATGTGTGGTAATATATATTTATTAATTATTAATGTTTGAATGTTAAACATAATATCAGTTTAAAAAGTAATAAGTTTAAAATCGCCGCTCACAATTTTTACTTTTATAGCGTCGTTATTAAAACTGCTATTAATATTGTTACCCTCCAGGAAATGTGAGCATTCCCGGATGTTACCAGGAAACATTCCATGGAATGTAGGAAGCATTCCCCTTTGTTGCACATTCCATTGCTTTTTTAACATAGCATGTCATTAGAGGGAAACATTCCTCCCCGCTGTGTTAAAAAGTCATGTGGAAACATTCGTCTCCGCTGTCCTCAAAAGTTAATTGGAAGCAGTCCTCTCCCCTGTTTTAAGAATTAATGTGGAAACATTCCTCTCCCTTGTTATGAAAATGGATTCGGCCAGGATTCGAACCCGGGACCCCTGAACGACAGTCGAGCGTGCTACCACTAGATTATCGGATTCTACAATAAGCGGCTAGAAAACAATGATATTAATATTTTCTATTGTCATTGCTTGACAATAAATAAAAGTTTCCACATGCATTCTTAAAGAAGCGGTTTGGAAACTATATAAATACAAAACTACCCTTAAGTTTCCAAAAGATACGGTGGGGAAACAATATAAATACAAAACTACCCTTAAGCTTTCAAAAGATACGGTAAGGAATTTTTTTTATCACTTTTAGATGGAAGCCTTCTGATTTTTCCTGGAGGGTATTTACAGGAAAAGAATCACTATTTGTTGGCTGTAAACATTTAAGCATTAAAAAATTAAAATAAAACAATAATTCAATACTTACTTCATCAATTTCCATTTTTTTAATTTAACTTTTACTTTATTTTTACTTTACTAATGCTTTCATTAGCAACTGATAATGACTTCTGCTTTCAGCATACGCAAGTATTTGCAGTAGAAGGTAGAACCACAGATAATATAATAGAAAGATATGCCACCGCCATACAAGCAAGTGGCACAGTAAAATTTGAATGTGGATTTATCATAAATCCACATAAAAGCTTTACGAGAGTCAGCGAAGCGAACGATTTAAAGATTTTGGGAGCGAGAGAATAAGTAAGCGACAATATGAGCAAATGTGAGCATAATATTAAAAAGCAATAGAAATGATATGTAAAGATTTGATGAAAAAACATCTGAATAAACGATGTAGCTGCCAACAAAATGTAGCAGAATTTCATTTGGTTTTA